>JAODLC010000044.1:20752290-20798487 GCA_026781145.1 Hippopotamyrus pictus | reverse complement strand
GGGGGGGGGGGTACGGCGGCTGGGGCCACACGGAAAATACCAGAGAGCTGGATAACGAGGATGGAGCTGGAAGCTCTGAACCTCTGTCAGCAGTCAGCGGGTCAGAGCCATGTCACACGGGGTTAGGTAAAGCTTCCTCGTTCCATTCATGAAGAAGAAGACACAGAAAAAGCGACTTCATCACGGGGTGGTTATTTTATATCAGAGCAGCACCAAGCAGACGTGATTAGGATTTGGGATTTGCAGACTTTCATATAAGCAGTACCTCCACCCGGGCGAACAGCCCAAATATGGCTCAAAGTGTGACCTCGGCCAGATTAGGCAAAACGCAAATGTGGACCCTAAGGCTTGAAAAGGCACGCCAGGTGCAAAGACATGAAACCCAAGGAAAACCTTGCATTCACGGTGCAAAACAATACTGATTCTGCTGCTGAGCTATAAATGAATTACCTATATCTATTTCATGATCGAGTTCGTTTACAGAAAGGGCCTATCATCAGTATAACTGCTGCACCATCCCTTTGACCACCATCAGTGACGTACTACAGTGCATGACACCTTTCATTTTTGTTATGGGCCGTCGTATTAACATACCGCTAACACATCGAGAAAATGAGACAGTCAGTAATATCCTCACAGCAGCAGAGTTACGGTCACCCCAAAAAGCCGTAAAACCCATAATACGGTCGTGTTCGTGTCCTGTGTTTTTGTCCTGTGGTTTAAGTATTGATTTCGATAGATTAATCATGTGAAATCTTAATCCCACACCGGTAATAAAATAAAAGCCTCGCTTTAACATAAACACAAAAGGAACAGATCACTTTAATCGCTATTACATTACATTGTGTATGGATGGTCTTATTATTTCAGAAAACACATAACACAATAGCATATAGCATATATAACACAAATGTTCTCTCATATTCGTTTTATATTTGTCGGAGTAACAACGCAGGGAATGACATGCCACTTCAGTCAAAAACAGTGCGCATTTTACTTTTCATTTCAACTAAAACGCAGGGTTGCCAACTTTAGTCAGTAGTGAGATTTATGTATGTAAGAGTTTCATTACATTATAAATACAGTCTGTAGGGCTTGTCCTAACGCTTTTGATGTGGGTAATTTTAGGTTTATAATGGAATAATATAGATTTGCTGTAAGAATTCTTGCGGGAGTCTGGAAGCGTGAGAGTTTGCAACCCTGAAAATGTACATTTTGTGTTCCACCTGAATTGATTTGTATAAAAAATAACATTAATTAATACAGCTGTTAAAAAGGCAGAAACTTTGACCAACAAGAAATCATCAATAAATTACATATATTTATTCAAAGTTTTATAAAAAGCATACTACGTTTGAAAACAGAGTTTCACGATGTTAGGACAGAGCAGCCACTCTGTTAGGAACATTACGGCTTTTTGGTTGAGGGTGTTAGATTCGCTGCTGTTATTAACACTAATGGCACATTAGCGCAAACAAAAGGGCTGCATACGCCAAAGTATGACTTGTTCGGAGGTTAAAGGAGTTTCACGTTCATTGGCATGGGAAATGGAGGTTCTAATGTTATTACATCCAAGCACCGTTAGCTGCAAGATCGCTGGTGGTTTCCTTTTTTTACCGAAATTGTTTTAAGTTAAATAAAGTAATAATGAAAACAGTTACAGCTTCTGTGATAGATTTATGTTCAACTGTTCAGTGCAAACTTTAAAAAGGTAACAAATACATGATGGAAGCATTAGAATATAGATAGGGTGACTGGACAATCCATGTCAGGGAGGACACTTAGAGCTACTTCGGGTTTTACAAACTACTTTCAAACTGAAAGGCTCCTGTGCTCGGCTAAATAGTTCAGCTCTTCTTGTGCTTTGACTGGTTTGTTTCCTTGACTGAAAGACTCATCCAGCTGTTTCACATTAGCATTAGTGACACATGCATGATTATAGGAGACTGACCAATCAGCACACAGCAAGAACTCAGTACTCAAGTGAAATCCAGGTCCTTTTAATTGAAATGGTAGTTTACAATTCCTGTCCTTGCTCAGAGTGTCCTCCCTGACATGGATTATCTGGTCACCCTAAATATAGACCAGATAATATTTTGATGGTATCTCATGTGGTAATGCTGTGTGATTTTAAATTTATTATACACTGAATACTAAACTGAAGCTTGACTTATAAATAAAATGGCAAATCAAATCGTAATCACAATATCTGTCAGAAAAATCGCAATATTTTCCCCAAATCGTTCAGCCCTAACAGACAAGAAGGCCAGTTCAGTGTTGATGTCACCACAATGATGTCACCACATGCAGCAACCACCTGCGTGTATCCCACTCAATATCGTTACTATGGCACTTTAATGGCATAGGATAAAGAAGGAACTCCTTCAGAATGCATTACCTCCTGTTCCAGAGTAGTACTGACACCACCTTCACATTTTATTTGTTTATAAAAGCAGATGCTTTTATCTGAAACAACATACAATTGAGAATCCAGGGCCAGACAATCTCTGGAGTAACTGGGGGTTAAGGGCCTTGCTCAGGGGCCCAACAGTGAAATCACTCTGCTGACCCTGGGATTCGACCTGGCAACCCTTCCAATCACAGGCACAGCCTCCCAACCCCCTGGAGCACACACCATCCCCACCACTGAGGCTCCCTGGAAACTTCCAGTACTACGGCACTAGCCAGAGGTAATTCTGTTAGGATATGCGGGGACATGCCACGGAGTTCAGTATATCTAGTTAAATGGCAGATGTGTGTGAGCTGTCTTTATCAAGGTTACAAGACCACCTTGGGTCTACTACCAATCACCACTAACACCACTCTAGGTCTGGTCACTTACATGGGAACTGCAAGGACTCTGATAAATGCCTCTCTTTCCCTCCCATACAGGAAAGATTAAGACTCCGGAGAGAAAAAATATATATATAAACATATAACATAAATACAAAAAAGCCCAGTCAAAACCATGAATATCAGTATGAAATGCATTTCACAACACAGTAAAATTACATTACTGTAAATGCAATGAAATTTCAGAGATCCTAGCTATTGGCAGGGTTGCAGGCCAATATTAATTCATAATATTGTTATTGATGATATGTTTTTATATAACATCATTTATAACAACACATTTCTGCACACACTGTGATAAGGTATTATTAGGCTGACATGTCCATGTTCTTGTCTTATGTCCAGTTCCTCAGGCCACCCAATGAAATTGTCATGCTCCAACTGTTCCGATCCTCCTGTGTGCCACGCCCCCTCATTTACCTCATGTGGAATCCCCTTGTTATCAGTTGTTTCTAGTTTTGTTAATTGATTCTGTGTATTCAAGTGGGTTTCTGTGAGTGATTCCCCAGTCCGGTCATTGACGTCAGTCCTGCTTGTTGCTCCATGTTCCCAATTGAGTTCACCCTGAATAAATCCTACATTTCCCTGACTCCCTGGACTCCTGCTCCTCTTTCCCCGCTCCGTGCCAGCGTGTTCAACAGCTATGTTCAGTGTTGGAATGAATACAGTCACTCATCTTGATTATCCTTGTTCAGCTTTCCATGTATTATAGTCTTCTCAAAATATACTCAAAATTGCATTTATTGATGCCGCAAGACATTGATACGCACTCTGCCCTCCTTCTTCACTGTTCGAGCTTCTAGAAAGAGTCACAGGGAATAGCATATTCCGAATGCATTCTTTGTTCTTGGAGAAGTGTCACCTTTGAAGATGAGTAGGGAGGGTACAATCTCTCATTTCACAAAGAAACTAGTACTATGTAAAAATGTAGGATTCAGAAGTAGAATACCAAGAAATCTGACAATTACACCACAAAAATGTTATTACCAGCTACATATTAATGAAAAGGGTTAGCCTAGATCAAAGTAAGGACAAATCAACAGTCTCTCTTAACTTCGCAAGTTTGGCGTAACTAAACCTAGTTCTTTCATACCAGCGGTTTTATTATGTGGGGAGATGGATCAGACACACTCAAGATCCCCGACACCACTGAGCGTGGTGCTCACGACACGCTTAATTATTCATGAGCCGGCTGGAAATTCTCTTACAGATCTGTGGTCACATCTCTGTGACCTGAGGTTGTATAATCTGTGGGGGGTGGGGTACTTTAAAGGGGAAGAAAAAAAATAAATCAATAAATCAACTCTCGAGAACATCAGTGCAGAAGCTCGTAAAAAAAAAAAAAAGACCTTCACAAATGAAAACCAGAACAGTCTTTGTCATGTAGACAGATTTAAACCAGGTCATTGGCTTAATTCCGTCATGAAGTTACAGCTCGATTGGAGCAGGCAGAACAAAGGATGACATGCTGCATTAGCTTAAAATGTGACCGTTATCTGTTTAATAATGAGGCATGTCTACACAGAAATACAGATTTTTTTTCCAGATTAATTTCATCCTTTACTTGCATTGCTGAGATGTTATCAGGTGGGCCTAGAAACCACAGCCATGTCCCTTTACTGTGTCCAGCTCTGCAGAGTATCGTAAAGCCTCACACTGTGCCTTCTTCACCACCTACTCACATGGAACGTCAGGTGACGTTCAGCTCAGGGACTGGAGTGCTTTTCCACTGCACCAAGCACTGTACATTTGGTACTTTTGCTTTTCCATTGACTTTTGGTCGAGTACCAGCACCGAAAGTTCCAGTACCAAAAGTGGCAAACCAGCTGGGGTACTTATTTGGTACTTTGGATGGGACTTTCTTTGTTGACTGGTTATGCAAATAGCCTGCTGCTGATACACAATACAAATAGCGCCTTGAAAAGAATTGCGAACTCAGAAAACAATGATAAATGAAGTAAAAAAAAAATAAATAAAATTGCAATCTGGTCGGAAGAACAGATAAACAAAAAGATCAGGATAACATGACAGGAAAGTGTAGAAGTATTTTGTTTAATATACTAGGACAGCATAGTAGACAGTGCTGAATACAAGTATAAACGACTGCCAAGACATATTGTGATCTGATCACTCAAACCACTTGCAAAGTGGTCTGGGACACGTTTGACCACGTATCTTTTGTACTGTAACAGATATTATTGTTACAATTGTTATCAATGTAACAAGGACGTTACGAGGCAGTAGCAAAATCTGAACACAATTGGTCAGCTGGGCACCTTGGAGACGCCCGAGGCACACAGATGTAGACGGCGATGTGTCTCAGCTGTCGACTTACGATCCAGTCGCCCAAGACACATTTTAAAGCCAAATGTAAACAGGACCCAAGACTCCAAGATCTTTAAGCAGTGCTGAGCCTCTGACAGCCCTTATCTGTTGAATCTACAGTTAATTCAACCTGTAGTCCTTTCCCAGTATTAACTGTATTAACATTCAGTACACTTACATGCACAGCTAAGTCGAGCTACAGTTATAACTTGACTACGCCATTTAATCGGACTACTGTCCTTCTCCCAATATACATGTAAGGGAGGGGAATCGATTTATTGCCTGAAGTATGTCCGACTCTGCTACAATAGGTGGCGACATGGCTCCTTTCAGCTTGTTAGTACTGGGCTTTTTCCGGATGACCTATTACGCCACAGACATAACAAATTTAATTCATGATAATGGATGCATAGAAAAATTAAGTGGCACAAGCTTTGATTGCGATCTGGTCAGAAGAGCAGATACAACAAGATCAAGATAGAAATTATTATTTCTTATTAATAAAAATTATTATTTCTTATTAATAATTATATTATTAAATTAAAGTATTTTGTATGATATACTATGACAGCACAGTATTGGAAATTTTTCAAATATTGCAATGTGATTTTGCTGTAGTAAATATTGGGGTATTTATGAAACAAAAAAAGGAGTTAAATTTTTCACTAAACCGCCAAGGAGTGATTTAAACGGCAAGGATGAAAATTATTATGACTGTGTCAGAGAACGAATGCAGCACTCACACAAAAGCAGAGGGGGTAGACTTTAAACTGATTTTTAAACATATACTAGATGATCTTAAAAATTAATAGATCATTAAAATGGCAAAACTTGCTAGGTCTTTGTTTTTCTATGACAGAGCAACAATGTGTTAGCGAGACAAACTCCCTACGTTACAATGTCCGTACCAAACTGAAAAAAGGCCGCTCATACTTCTGTTTATGCATATCCACTTTGACCTTACAGCATTTACTTTTTCTCCAATCAGGAAGTTATGGCATCTGAATAACCCACATCCTGTAATAGCCACGCAACACACACCTCCCATTCTTTCTTTATTAGCCTCTCAAGGTCCAGCTGCACACAAAACATCAGATTCTCATTCACGCCATACACGTTTGAGAGGTCTTAGAAAGGCCTAAAGTCCATCCAAATGTTTTCTGTAGCCACTTGTGCTATTCAGGGTCATGGGGATCTGGAGCCTATGAGCACAAGGCAGAGAACAACCCAGGATGAGCTGCCAACCCACTGCAGGGCACACACACCGTTCACACACACATTCACACCTATACAGACAATCTGGTAACTCCAATTAGCCTCAGCATGTTTGTGGACTGTGGGGGGGGGGCAGAGATAACCACTGCAACTCTGCAGCACCCCTACCGTAGTCTACCATACCATCTATTTAGTAAACTACACAGAATTTAAGCCAAACTGATAAACGAAGTGTTTGAAGAGAATATTATTTTTCTTCACTAAATGTACCATCATCCTGATGCTCTCAGGGTCATTTAGTGAAGAAAAATAATAAGTACCATAATTAGTTTGATATGAATTAACAAGATATAGCTGGCGAAACCAATGGTCTAATTAAATGACCATTAGTTCTCACGCAAAAGCTGCACATGAAATGAATATCTACAAATGATTTCTTTTAGAGTTTATTTTTCCCTTTGAATTGGCAATTACTTATTAGGTACATTTCATGCATTGCTATGGTTTCAAACGTACAAGACCAATGGAGTTAAATTAATTTATAAGAGTTGAGCACGCAACGAAAGTTTACGATACAAAAGTGCACTTGTGTGACGTGTTATTTTTAATCAGGGTTTAACGATCATATCCTTTACTGAAAGTCAATTGCTACACTGTAGTTACTCAGGCACGATCATGCTTTATACTTATTACGCCGCACTAGAATAAAGTAGCTAAGTGCGGTACACATGAAAGAGTTGCTCCGTCTTTATTTTAAAAGTGTCCATGTTATAGGAGAGACTTGCAGCAGGTGCGTCGCTGCCATTGGTACCTCCCAAGTCCAAGCGATTCGGGCTGCAGACCCCCCATGAGGAATATTTAATATGCAGCTATTTAACTATTTCATTAACGCAATATTTTCATTTCTAAGGACTCGATGTAAAGCTGGACATTCGAACAGCCGAACCCGAACCGCATGGGAGATCGCATTGTGGTCCCACGGGGCGAGAGGATAGACACATTGTTCCACAACCAGATATCGCATTGTTATCTAGCAAGTCAGCTAAATCCATGGCACCCACACTTTGTCACCATTTAATGGGAGGGAGAGATATGCATTCGCTTATTCAAGACACGCAGACAGTGGAAATGTACGACAGTAGCCAGGCAATCCTAAGGACGACGAGGGGGACTCTCTTTTCTTGGCACAGTGGGGAAAAAAACTCAAATCACCATGACAATTGCCAAGCGTCTGCACAAAGGTGCCTCTCCGCATTCATCAGTAACACGGCCGAAAGCAGCAGCAGAGTGCACGGTGAAACCAACACGATCTGTGTTTCCCTACCTTGTGCCCTGCTCTCGCCAGGACCCAGGGACGGAGCGGACCGTGCAGTTGTTGGTCTGATCAGCGGATTCCCCCTCCAAGGCTTTTCGCACGCACCCCGAGGTGTCTTATAACTGGATTGTGGGGCTCTTGATGGGAGAACCTGTAGGAAAAACAAATATGATTATAGTTCTGATACTTCTACAGTATAAAACTGGTCAAAAAAATCATTCTGACAACAATAGCAACTTTATTATTATTAATAGTAATTAGTTTTAAAATTGCACGATCGACAATAGGATTGAAGTTATATGCATCACTCTGTAGCTGTATACCAACTACGCTCTTTTACTCAGAAATATTAACTCTTGGAGTTTGCAATCAATGTGCAAGCGAATATATGCAAGCGATACCTGTCAGTTTTGTGCAAACGTTTTAGATTCGTTAACGAGGATGCGTCAGTATCGTACCAAACTGCAACGCGGTTTGCTGGATCTCTAATCCCTGTTTTCAGATTGTGGATTAACAACAGAATGAACTATTTTCAGGTGGGCATTTTCTTCTCCATTATAACAGGGAGCATTTAGAAAAAGACTGAAAAATACAAAGATTTTCTTGATGAATTCAAACGCGAAAAGTATTTAGATAATGGGTGTAAACGATTGTACTGGATAAAACAAATTTAAAATATAATGTAAATTGCTTTCCTCGAATAAACCAGTGCCTACCGAATGCCTATCAGTTCACCCCTCCTGAAATCCACGTTAAACACCACCAACACAACCTAGACACCAAATACGACTAAAGTCCCGCCCAACACCGTTACATTCGGGCACACTTTCACCTTGATTGGTCAGATTGCGCTGCCAACCAAACCATATATCAAATCAACCCAATCCTAGTCTTAAAAAAGCTGCCCGTCTCAACACGATCAGTTGTATTTATACTCCGGTATCTGAAATTTTGCAAAATTTTGTTTCTGTTGTAGTCGCCTCTAAAGGTCATCTGGAAAATATTGCAACAGGTCCGAAGAGGATCACCATAAAAATAAAAATGTGAAGTATACCTAAATGTAAATATTGTATTAATTTCGTACAATAAATTATGTACGGCGCGGTTGGGATTTATAACTTAAGTAATCGATACTTCGTTGAGATTCGCCCCTCTTAATGTTGACAACTTGCTGTACACACTTTCCCCCATCAATTTCACAATGTGACAACGTTACAAGTCCTCCCCTAATAATATTAATAGGGCGGGGACTACAGGGCTGCCTATTATTTATAGACCAATTACGTCTCTGATTACTGCCGTATAAAAACGCCAGGTTATAAACTTAAATTGGCCATTCAGTTAACCTAACTGACTGGTCGTTAATGGCAGTTGAGTGTATCAGTAATATAAATGTATATCCAGTGTACCACATAAACCAAAGACGTTATACAGTTATAGTTTTATATACCGTACCACCATTTAGAAAGCGAGCGTAGAGTGTTAGCTTTCTGGCCAATCGTGTGACGTGTTACTGGAGCGTCAGGGAGACAAGGTTATAAACTGGCGAGGGGTAGATGGTCAAACTACTGATCTTTAGCAGCAGTTGGACTCGTGAGTAATGTTAATGCAAACTTAATGCAATGCAGCTTTCAATTACGAGCACACACTCAGTGGGGGGTCATGTATGTAGGAATGGAATTGTAAGCCTTACCGAGTTAGCCGGCTCGACTAGACGTTAGCTAGTGCTGCTGGGTAGCCGCGTTATCCAGCTAGCTACACAGAAGCCGGCAGAAGTTTGGTTAGTGTCTAAATTCACACTTGATGTTCAAAGTGTCATTTAATGTGCTTCTTAAATCAGCTGCTATCGGGTTGTTTTTTGCGTCTGTTGTCTAATGGCTGGATAATACGGTGGCTATCGAGTTGCTAACGCTGCACCTTTGGTAGCGTTGTCATAAAGTACCTACAATAACCTAAACATAAATAAACGCGCCTTTGCTGTTTACTGTCTGTTTTAACTTTTTTGGTGCTAGGCTGATTTGTTTGAGTGACAATACTGTGGTTCCCTCGGGCTTGTGGCTATGCTTTTTAAATGATCACGGAGGAAGTTTTAAAGACAAGACTTCCTGTATTAATAGGAAGGACGTAAACGTTTATTGATGTCTACTCGTCTCTAAGAGCTTCAGTAACATCTCTATCGTTATTGTCAACATAAATGATTGTTCGCCTTAAATGCTAGTATATGAAGCCGCAATTCTAACGTCTAATTGCTTCATAATTAAGTTGCGAGAATAACATAAACTGGGCTCTACATCAAGGTTGCAAAGGCTTTAAAAGCCTTAACAGCTGTCTCTTGTGCACCTGTTCCGTAATCGGATTGCTAGCCTGCTTTTCAAAGGAATGCATTTATAAAGTGAAGTGGCTGGTTTTTTTTTAAAGTTACGAACCCCGGTTCTTTTTAATAGGTACAGAGTGATCCATTTCATCAGATAAGATAGGAATGGGTCGCGAGTCCGATTTTATATGACAGCAATCAGTCTTTCACAACTTCCCGCGAGCTCTTTCGCAATCCAAGTCTTTACCTGTCTTTTCTGTGCCAGTGCTAGCTCCTGTAAGGTCCCCATGGGAAAACGATTGGTTGGTTAAGGAGTGCTTTAAAATCCAGCTGGTGTTCTTTCTGACACTGGGCTCCTGCAGTGACCGAGTTCGATGTCCCCCTCAGAGGTCTGTGTTGGCTTTATTTGGGGACAGAAGTAAAATCCTTTCCTGACTGGGTTTGGAGCAGTCTAAGCTGCACTCGCCACATCGGGTGGTGTTAAAAGTAATGCAACTGCACAGCTGCCCAGAGTTTTGATGTCTTGACATCAATCCTGTCAGCATCAGAGAGGACATTCAACTCAAAAGCATTAATTCGTGATTTATTTCCCACAAAATGTACTTTGTAGACATGTGGCTTGTGTCTTTCAGCAGCATAGTGCCTTTGTTAAAAGGGATTTCCACTGTAATTAATAACGAACACTCTGTCTCGTGTCCTGTTGCAGAAACTTGCACCCAAGAAAGCTTCAGTAGTTTATGCAATAAAATTAGCTTTATCGTGTTTTATTCTGCAGTGGATTGATTTGTTGTTACTAGCCTGTTTCTGGGAACTCCCAGTGTGCATCTTGAAGTCTAGACTGGGACCTCTTGGGGTCTAATTAGAGGCTGACCTGCCTTTAGGTGACAATAGCCGGATACAAAAATAGCTTCAGAGTAAAGGCAGTCAGGAAATCTTGTGGGCAAGTTCAGCTTGTAATCAGGAAATACTGATTTACAGAACACATATTTTACTCCCCATGATGCCCCAATACCTATGCAATGATGTCATATGGTGAACAATGGCTACAATTGATATATTTTCCTCTGGATATGTAGGACACAGTTAGGTGATGAGGTAAATAACCTATAAGTGGAGTTTCACTTTAATTTGTTGGGTGCACTTTATTGCAAATTACTTTTTGGAAATGCCTTAATTAGTAAGTTCTGCCTGAAACCTTTTTAATGCCCTTTGAATGTATAAGCATAAACTGCAAATGTCTCTGCCATAACTGAAGGACTGCAGTACCACTCTGCTTTAACAGGGGCCTGTTGGTTCGACAGAGTACCAGCTCCAACCCCCCCCCCCCCCCGTGACCAATTAACTTTAAATGGCACATCTGAGGGAGAAGTATGGCACAGTTGCATCTGTGTAATTAATTTTTACTTGTCCGCTTTCTATCAAAACTGCTTGTGTGTTAAACGCTCGTAAATTAGCGGCCAGGCTTCTTTGGGCTTGGGTCGCCATCCTGATATGGGTGCGGAGCTGCTTCATGACGGCTCGTCATCCCTGAAGCGTGTCCAACCTGACCAGGTGCCTTTCCATAACCCAGAGCGTGATTGGACCCATCTCTCAGTCGTTAGCGGAGTATATCGTAGGGTTGTGTGCAAATTAAATCAGGGGATTAAAATCCGGAAAGATGGTGATGTGTGGAATGAAAATCGGCTGATTTGAATTTGTTCCTTTTGATGAAAACGCCAAGTGTATTATGTCCCAGTTTGTATTCATTGTGTGTCACAGCACATAGCGGGCCAGACTGAAGCCTTCATTTCATTTAGGTCATGCCTTGTAGCACTCTGTTCATGTCTCATTATTAAACCAAAATTTTGAAAAATGAATATTGTAGCTACACTAAAGCTCAACCAGTTACATATTCAATCTATTTTATATAGTATCGTGGCAGATTTTGGTTGGTTCTGTGGCATTCATGTATTTTGAGACTTCAGATTTTCATAATGCTCTTTCAAAAGGATTTATAGCCTTTCCTTATATTAAACTGATGTATTTTTTCCCCTTAGGTTCTGCTTATGGCTGTGTTTCCTAATGCATGTTAATTTCTCAGTGTGCGCCGCCCTCCTGTTGGGCTCCGGGGGTGGTGTTCTGTGTGTTAATAAATGCTAGAGCACTGAGGACCTGGCAGCTGACATTCTTGCTGCATTTGGACAGTCTTTGAGTTTGTACCATTAAGAGACGTATGAATTGTCTTCTGAGGTCACCTCTGTCAGGGGCATTGGTGACTGCAACGTCTGTGTTCCCGCAGACTCTGTTGGCATGGTCCTGTGGAAGCAGTGAGTGTGACCCCCACGCTGCCCAGCACCATATGAGAGAGTGCCCCAACTGACCCCACCCCCCCCATCCGTGGAGACTACCCCATGTGCATCATCTTCTTCAAGTTCGATGCCCGTCCTGCATCAAATGCTTACAGGTATGGTATTTGCAGTGGCCGTGTGTTGGTGTAGATGAGCTGCTTTCACCCGAAGGAGGGTAATTGTCTGGCTGGAGGTTATGATTTGAGGATTACTGTTTGAGACCGTGCCAGGGCAAACAGTCAGTTACACAGTACATAATGAAAATGGCAATGAAATGGCTCCATTCACAAGTCTGACTGGTAGATATCAGTGGTAGGTCTGCCTGAATAGACCATATGCCTCACTGTCAGGCGTAAATGTGTCATGTTTATTCTCTTCCGTGGGAAAGGCAGTGGGCGTGTTGGCGTCATGCTGGCACCTTCAAAGGGAAGATGCTTTGTATCAATTAGCCTTTGAAGCTACTGGCCCCCTCGCTTGTGGTTGTTTTTAATGATAATCAGGCTCCGAGGGGGACTGAGATTTTCCGTGGTCACGGTCACTGTCCTGAGGTGTGGGCAAGTTTTCCCTAGGTCTGGGTGCCACGAAACCCCATCCTCGCCTAACCACCTGACCTCCCTACTGTTCCTCCATTCCACTCTATCCCCCCCCCCCCCCATTTTTGTGTGTAAGAGGGTGGTTATCTTGCAGGCACCATGCAGCGGCTGTTTTGTCATGCGGTTTGGGACCTCACTGTAGGTAGAGATGTGTTTATTCTTTTGCTTTCCATTGGGACTTTTGGATTCTTAGAAGGAACAGAGACCGAAGTTGTGAATCTGGGGTCAGTGAGGGTTAGTGGGGGGGGGGGGGTCACGAGGCTGCTGTCATCCTGGTGTGCAGTGCTGAGTCATAAGTGACCATCTCTCTCGACCTGCAGTGACTGCAGACCAGTGGCTGTGAAAGAGGGTGCAGGTAAAGGGCCTGGGGCAGGCCTCGAGGGGTTGCCATGGTGACACGCTGTGGTTGCCCGGGTTCAACTGTCATGCAGTGTTATGCTGTGTTCCATTTACCTCTGAGGTCAGAACTTGGAACTGGGAATGATGTCACACACACACGAGTTTAATGCGTTCCAATACAAGAAGTCGGAAATCCATTTGGCAAAACCAGGGACCTGTTTCAAAAAGCAAGATTTCTTGCTTAGCTGGGTAACTTGTTGGACTTAAGGTACCTCAGTTTAAATGGCCTTTATTTTCATTTATTTACATTTAGCCCCGACTACCTTAAATCCAACAAACTATCCAACTACAAAAGAAATCCAATTCAAGACCTGTTAATTGTTAGCCATTATTAGCAATTTCAGTTGATATGCTCAAAACCCCATGTAATGTGTTAACTCCATAGCAACACATCCACAGATAGCAGTTGGACAGTACTGTGTGTACGACCGATTTAACGAGCCGCAAATAAAACGTGCGTGATAATAAATAGTGTAAAACTACAGTTTTAACTTCTGTTGATAAAGGGTGCAGCCAGCTTGGATTCTGGGGTTATGTCGATTCCTCCAAATTCACAAGTCGGAATTCTGACTTCAGGGGGCGTTTCCAAGCTCAAGTGGAACGCAGCATTAAACCCTGAAGGTTTTGTTTGCCTTCACCATGTTCCCCAACAGCCACTGCGCCCTTCTTCTGGACATCCTGCGTTTGCTTGCCCAGGTGCAGCCTGTGGGTCTTACAGCGGTGCTTCAGTTTCTGCATTTCTCCAGGGGGAAGGCAGGGTTCTGATGCCCTGGGGGGGTCACCAGCCTCTGGACATCCACTGTGCTGTGGTTAATCTCGCCTCCCTTACCCGCTATTTAGCCAATGCATTTGCAGCCATTAGCCAGTTCATTATTGTAATGAGGAACAGCCCGGAATGAGGGGGGGAGGGCACACAGGGTATGATTGTGGGGGAGGGGGGGGTGGTGAATGAATGGTCTGCTGTCGCTGTGCTTAACAGGAGTGTGATCTCTAAAAACCCGTCAGATTTCCTGGGGGGCGGCATGAATGTTCTGCTGTAGCTGTGTTTAATGGGAGGTGTGGGCTGAGCTACTGGTCTGTCTCCTGCACTTGTTCTTTGTATCTCTGGCCATATCAACCAGTTGATTTGAGGTTAAGGCAGGATGTACATAAGCATATGTGTACATTTCAACTGCCTTTGTATGCCCCCCCCAATAGCAAGCAAGTCTTTAGAGGTACAGTCTCATAACCTGAAAGTCTCATAACCTGAAAGTCTCATAACCTGAAAGTCTCATAACCTGAAAGTCCCAAAACAGACCTTTCCGTTGTACCTTTGAGAATTCTGGGTTCATTACCCCAGAGAAACTTGGACCATGACTGACGTGCAGTAAACCGACAGGTTGTGAGTTCTGAAGCCCGAGTCCATCCATCACATCAGAATGGGGTTGCTGCCAGTCCTTTTGGCAAGAACCTTCTGGAATCTGCCTTTATAGATAGTGCTGTGAGGCTCATCTCTCTCTCCGTCTCTCTGTCTGCCTCCATCCCGGTCCATCCTACATTTCAGGCTCATTCTAGCTGCCAACAGGGATGAGGTCTACAGCAGGCTGTCCAAGAGCGCCCACTTCTGGGGAGACGGTGGCGAGATTCTCAGTGGTAAGTGCATATTATTGCCTTTCACTTTACCTTGTGGGCTTTTACCGGTCCAGTGGAGGCCTTTCCACAGTCAGAGCGTTTATCACCAGCTCATCTGGAGCCCAGCTTCAGCAGTGTTTTAAATCTTTCCTAATTTTTTTCCTCCTGTGTTCATAGGATTGCTTCATTTACATGCTTATACTTGAGAAACTAAACCGCATTCCTTTGGGAATGCCGCTTTCCTCATTATGAAGTACGGCACGGGTGCCTGGCTAACCGTCCAATCACCAGTAATCGTTGGGGGGGGCTCATGTCGCCGTGCTTTAAATTGACCAGCGTGGCCCTTTTCTCTCTCCTGGTACCAATCGATTGACCCTGTTCCCCTGCATGTTTGTCAGGACTGTACTGGCTTTGCTGTGTGTGGTTCACACACACACCTCCGTCATTAACACCACGGCCCAGGTGACTCCTTCACTCCGTGTTTGTGAACCGTAAATGATCACTCCAGTTTCCTGGCAGACCTTTGATTGACTGCTTAATTAGATCCTTGTTTTGGTCTGTTTAATAGTGAGTGTTTTGCCTTGTCTTCTGGAAATAACTGTCATACTTCAGTGTTGTGTACAAACAAAGCACTAATTAAATAATTAAGGGGGGGGGGGCAGTACAGAGACCATCCTGGCATACACCATGTCAGACTGTGGTGTCTGGCTGCCCTCTTCAGATGCTGAGGGAAGGAGGGCATCTCGAGTAGGATGTCTGTAATTTCGGCAGCCCCCCCCCCCCCCCCCCCCCGGTGTGCTGCTCAACTAGGCCACATTGCCACTATGAGCTGGGCTAGTTTACTCAGCCTGGCTGCACATTTATCCATGAAAGAAAAGGTACAGACTTTTATCTGGTGCGCTTGGTTCTCATTGGCATTTATGGATTTGGGTTTTAAGGGCTTTAATTATTGTTTTTAATTGGGTATAATTTAACAATGTTGTATAGTTTACTTTTATTGATCTGGTTAGAAGGTGTAAAGCTTGCTGCAACTGAATGTCGTTAAATGTCTGGATATGCAGATTTTTATTGACTCTAAGTGGTGGATGTATTATGCTGCTTGGTTACGCATTAAAGGCACAGGCAGCCTGATTAACGGTTGATTTAATTAGGGAGGAGATGGGTTGGACTGAACTTTGGTGAGATTTGGTGGCATTAGATGGCTTTCTGTTCAGAGCGAATTTTACTTTAGTTTAATCCTCATTAATTGTTCTCGGGGCTGCTGGAGGTAAACATAGAGCTGGGAGTTTGGGCCTTACAGAGGGTGGCTATGTGTGTCCCTGCAGTAAGGAGATTTAGTCTCGATTGTGTGTTTTGGAGGCATTTCTCCAGGTCTGAGGGGGAAAACGGCACCCCTGTCGAGTTGATTTACACCCCCAGTAGCTTCTGAGTTAGTCTTCTTCAGATTATAGCTTGAAGTGATGAGGGGTGACAGAGCGAGACAAACTAGCTACCCCCCCCCCCCCTCCCCAATTTGTTGTCCGTAAACATTAAATGGGCCAGATACCAGCACCATAGTGAGTGATGAGCTCACATCAGTTCCCTGGGTCCGTCAGCACAGGCGCAAGCGACACTGTCCACACAACCGGGTCCCTGTTTACTGTCTGTGCTCTGTGCTGTGTGACAGGGTTAGACCTGGAGGAGGGTAAGGAAGGCGGCTCATGGCTGGGCATCAGCAGGCGGGGCAGGTTGGCGGCCCTCACCAACTACATGGACGCCAGGCCCAATCCGGATCGCCAGGGAAGAGGTGAGGGGGAGATCGCCTTACATCCACTTTGCGAGGATGTAGCTGGTTGAGAGCAGATTAGCACGTCAGGAATGTATAGAAAGAGCCAGGGAAATGAACACGCACGGGGCAGAAGCCAGTCTGGCAGGTGTATGGGGTATAGGAGACAGTGGGCATCCGTGATCGACACTGGCTGCAAGACGCCTGACTTCTGTGACAGCTGTCCATCATTCCTGAAAGCTTAGCTTTGTTCCCCTGCTCCTTTCATGTACATCAAGCATTTTATCTCTCTTCTCTGCCTTGACGGCTCCATGCTTACATTTCTTGGTTTATATCACCCTTGTAAATGCTGTACAGTCCATTGAATGCGAACACCCGAGGGGACTGTGTTTTTTTGCAGCATGTTTTTGCCGTGATAGCCTTTACTGTGTTTATGGAGACTGTCACGGAGTGGAGGAACCATTTACTGCTGACGAGCCAAGCGTAGATTCCCTGGCCTTTCAAAAGGGGAGCAGTGGGTCCAGAAAAACATCTGAGAAGAGCGGAACAGATATAAAGTCCTCAGTGTGGGGGAGGGGGGTGCTGTTTGCTCTGATGTGTTTTTGAACTGTTTGTAATAAATGTTTCACTTTTTAGTTCATCTCAAATGCAGGATCATCAGAAATGGAACTTATGAATATTTTTCTCACTGTCAAATGTAATCCAAAGATTTATATTTGGGTTGTTGAAGGTTTCATTCTGTTCCAAATATAGGAGACTTATAAAATAAAATAAACTTGCACTTTCACTTTTCCCTGACTTTTTGACAGTTTACCCACATTGATTTAAGATTAATAGGCTGTCTTCATCGAAACAGCACCACGTTCTGCCACATAAATTGTGGTTTTGACATTCAGCCAGCCATCAAATCTGTCACTAGAGGAAATGTAAATAGCATCTCATAGGCCAAAAACCAAATTTAATCCATTAAACATTTGGCCTTTCCACGTTATCTGAACGTTGGCTGGTCACTCATCACCCAAGCATCCGCTAACTCTGGCTCTTTGTCTCCCATTGCTGAGGAGCTGAAATTGAGGCTTCACATGAAATATTGTCAGTCAGATTGAGAGAAACGTCCATGCTGGAATTCTCTACATGAGTTCCTGACCTGCATCAATCAGTCTGCAGCTTGTACATTTTTAAAACATTGTCCTACATAAACGATAGACCTTTTTTTGGAACTTTCTGTCCACTCTGAACAGCTGAATGGGGGGGTTGTCTGTCAGAAGGAAGCATCTCAGGGTCAGGGTTAGGTCAGCACTGATGAACGGCTGAATGGGGGGGGGGGGCTTTATTTCATACTTGAAGGGTCTCCCTCCTGCCAGCACATAGCCGCAATCAAGTTAAGATTACCTGAAAGTCAGCAGGTCATAATCGGGTAAACCCAGTTAGCTGTATATGGCCCAAGCAGATTTTTAACTCGCTATGGCCAGTCAGACGTCTGCCCTTGCCCTTGTAAAATATTCAGTCTTCATTTTAGGGGCCTGGAGGCTCAGGAGTGGGGGAAATTGAAAGTGATTAGTTTCAGCTGCAGGGAATCGGCCTAATGGGTGTCATGATTTAGAGCCATCTGATTGGAGGACTGGCATGATGCGTCTGCTGGCTGACATGGGGCACTGCACTGCTGTGTGGGCATCACCCTTCTCTGATGTGACAAGCTCTTTTTTTATTTTGTAGGCTTTCTGGTGTCAAACTTCTTGACAGACAGCATGGACAGCTGCTCCTACCTGAAGAAGGTGTCCTCCGAGAGCCACCTGTACAACGGCTTCAACCTGTTAACGGCTGAGTTCAGGTGAGCGCCCGGTTGGTTCTGGGGGCCTGGCCCAGTGTTGGCTCCCATCTGGACAGAAACCCACACGTCTTACTTAATAACTGGCCAGTGTCTCTCTGCAGACTGTTACCCGTGGCTGTGACCTGCGTGTGACGGGCCCTCGATGTCGGGACCTTCCTGTAGTGTCTCTTTCACTTTCACTGTTTCCCGTGAACAGATCTGCAGCCATGTTTCTTCTGGTCACCGCTGCCAGAGATGTGTGGCTTTCCCCTCATGCTATAGGCTCCTGTCTAGAACCCATTCAGAGTCTGTTTTACTTCATATCTGCGATCTCCCAGCATGCCTGCCGTCCCCAGTGCAGCCTCTGGTTCCATAGACCACGATGATGACCTTACTTCAGCCTCCCTGCTTGAATGGGTATTCTCTGCAGACCCAGAACCGAGTTCACAATTAGTGATTTTTAAACAAAGTAGATAGGCTTAAATTTTTTTTTTTTTTTTTGTATTGTTATGCTTTTTTTCTGGTTTACTGCTTATTCTGAAACATAATGTTTTTCATTGTGTAGGAATTGAAACCGTATTTAATCTTTACCAGGAAACACCGCAGTTCAGGATCCCGAGTCTCACCTTTACCATGATAGTGTATAATGCACTTGCATGATGTGGTACAGGTGCTGATAAATATTTATGTAGTGAAATAACCCAAATGCATGTTGTGGGCTCTCTAGCCGTTAAGCTCCATGTCACACTGGCAGTGCTTTGAGGGAGGATTTTGGTCTTTAACTTTCCTCGACTGGGAGGCCCTCAGAGCTTAGTGCTACAGTGGCTGGATGTCTGGGTTTACGGAACCCACCCCGTCCTCTTGCCACCCTTAAGCTCAAGCGCACCCTGGTGGATAAGCGGGCCCTGACCCACCAGCATGGGTAAAGCGGCTTTCGAGAAGTAGACCTCGCTTTTTCCCAGCACTGCAGTTTCTCCGCGGCCCGCTAGTCAAAGCCGATTCGGAGATGCAAATGAGCTCGTTAAGGCTTGGAAGTACTGGCGCCGTGGTCTGAGCTGTTTGGGCTACAGCGCATTTGGGCGAGATGGCGGGTAGGGAATTCATCTCCCCGTGTCAGCCGACATCCACCACAGCCAGGCTGTTATCTGAAGCAGTGATTGCTCACCACCACCCCCAGTGCAGGGGATCCAGTGCATCCTGAGCAAACAGTGAAATATTAAAAAACATGCACAGCTAAATACGTGACTCTTTTTTTTTCACGTTACCCAGGGTGCACTGCAGCAGGAAAGCGACAGGTGAATTGGTCCCTGAGGGATTATCGCAGCCTTTGTGTCCTCCCTGAGCGATGTCACTTGGCAAATGGATGGCTCTTTTATGCCACCATTAGTGACTCGCCTATCAGTGCCGTGTGATCGGACATGTGGACCTGTACTGCTCTGGTCACTCCCGGAAGCTTGGAACCCGTTAATGTCTTGCTGTCCTTGAGTGAGCAAAGAATTGACATAGTAGCGATATCCCATTAGACGACCTATTCGTATGGGTGCCGGTTTCTATTACAAGCGTGCATAAATCATCTTCAGAGAGAAGTTTTTCCTCCATTTGTGGACCTGCATCACTTTCCATATTTACGTGGAAATATGGTATTTAGAACATATAAGTGAAATATAAGGGATGTTCTCGGCGTAAAGACCTGGCAGAGCCCCTCTGGCTGCATGGCATGCCCTTTGGCTACCCACCTGCAGGGGGCGTGGTGTAAAGGTCAGTCATTGAATAGGCCAGTATGAGAAGTTTGGTAGTCCGGTCACATGTACACTGCAGCTGATCTTGGCCATAAAATCCGGAGCCCCTGCGCAGATTCTCTCAGCCTCTTCACATCCTCCCTGATCAGCCACTTGCTTGGTCGTCCGTTTACCGAGGACTGGCCTGATGTGTGCAGGTGCCACGTATCGACCTTTATTACACCCATCCCCTGATCTGGGCCTTAAACAGAAAAAAGTCCCTCTCGAATGGGAGAGGTTTGGCAAGAACTGTGGAATCTATCTTTAAATGTTGGCCGCTGATATTTATTTCAGTTGTTTGATTCATTTGTAGGAGTTTTTTGGAATTGTTCTTACTCTGATATTAGGCATTAGTGTGTATTGCAACATTATTACATAATGTTGTATTTAATAACTCGAAAACATGGTAGAAATTCATAGACTAGAATTTTATATTGCAACCTTTACCCTATTAATAATAATCATCGTTATCATCATTCAGTTTCTTACATTCTGTCGAGTTATTACAAAATGCAGCATTATTACATAATGTGTTTACAGGGTGTGTAAGTATTAATGTATTTATACATTATATATACTTGTATGTATATAATGTACTTAATGCATCCTAATTTCAGGTCATTAATGCAATAGAGGATGGAACTCGGGCACATTAACTTTAATAACTGAACCCCTTTGCCTCTGCTATCTGCAGCAGCCTGTGGTTCTTTCAGCTCCCTACAGAGCTGCGTTGGTATAAATGCACCATGATCCACGGGCATTTGGGTAGCTGACCATGCGAAGCCACTGACATCATATCTTGGCCCAATGCCGTTAACCTGCTAACAGTCAGCTTATGAGTGCAGAGACGACTAGGCCACTGCTCTCCTACTGTTAAACATTCATCATAACAGTTAACAGTAACCAGTTAACGGATGCGGCTGTTGTACAGAAGCATGAACTTCAAAGGCATTCATGGTGTGAGACAGAGGCTTGAAGACCCTTCATTGTGAACCCTGGATTTTCTTCGTTCTCTTGTTTCCCGCTTCAAACCTGGCTGTCTGCTCCCTAAAAAGCCAGCTATCCAGCCGGGCGAGTTGTGGCAGTAACACAGGTTGGCATCGATCTAGAGGATGAGTCGGCATCCTTGAATACTCAAGAATGCGTGTAATTTGAAGACATATTAAATTAATGAGCTGTATTAAAATATTTGGAATCATTGTACTTGTAATTTATCCATTCTGTAATAAGTTTGCAGTTTATTCCTTCTGAAACTTAGCTTTTTTTTATGTGAGCTCTGTATTTGCTCCCTGAGCTAATCATAATCATTTTCTTCATTGTTCACTCATGAGTGAGGCGAACAGGAACTGACCGGAAGTGATTTATCGGCACTGCCTTGTGTCTGTTGGCACAACTTGTGGCAACAAGTGTAAATCTGCTTATGCTGCTGCCCTGAAGTTTGTATGTACATTTAGGGTGTTGTGGCTGCTGTTACAAATGTTTTTGAAATTCATGTTTTGGAAAATTCATTCTTAATAAAATATTAAATAAGCGTTACTTGTCAGTGTACCAGTAGAGACTTTTTGACGAGTTACCCAGAATACAAACTAATGGCCTTTCCCCCAAAAAACGCACTATTGGTTGATAAGTTCTGTTCTGTTATAGTTTATTTTAATATTCATCGCAAAGATTTTAAATATCACAATCTGAATTTCCCCAATATCATTCAGCCCTAGTTTCAAGGCAACTTTAATTAGTTACATTTTACACTAAAATTTACAGCATTGAACAGTGTCTCATTTTGTATAGAAATAAATTAATGGAGTAGCCTATAAGCCAGAAAAATATCGTTAGGGTTGTGTTATTAAAAACAAAGAAATCACCATGTGCTGTAACTGGCCAAGGCACAAGCTATTAAACATTATTTTGTGCTGCTGCGCTTGAACTGTCTCTTTCCACTTTAATTTCAATTTAATTTATTCAAGCTACTTTTTAATGTTTTGTAGCAGGGAGTAGTATCTCATTTTGTATAGAAGGAAATATTTGATTCATACCCCCTGCATATTTCTCCATGTGAGCGGAGGGGTTGGGGTGGGGGCGGGGTTAATCCAATGTTCATGAATAATGACTGGTGAAGTTTGACTAGTAATGTCTGAAATTCCCATCCCTAGATTGAACCCCAGAGTCTCGGGCATCACATGACTTCGCATTCAGAGGTGGGCTCACAGGGCCTGGCTGTTTCTGTCCAGGACCGGCTGGGCTGCCATTTCACAACTGACCGCAGCTTCTACCTTTACCCCTCTCTGTTCAGGGCCAAAGGGGACACCACTGTGTGTTACTATGGAAACAAAGGCAGCGCGGAGCCTGTGGTGCTGAAGCCAGGTTTGTTCCCTGTCCCCGCTGGTGTCTGTCCCTGTGTCCGTCCAACCGTCTGTCTCTGCTGTCCCGCATAAGTGATTATATAAGTAACTCATGTCGGGGTGACTGAGTGTCTTTAGTAGCAGTTTGAGATCCTGTGTGGGCACTTTGATCAAATTCATTAAAAAAATGGTTGGCCTCTTCATTGAAAAACAAATTTTGATTCAAACTGCTTTAGTATAGATTTTTACGGAGAAAAAAGACTCCCATTAACGGAAAGCTTTCGAGTTGTAACCTCCTAAACAGTTTGCTTCCCTGGAGATCACTCTGCTTGACATTAATGTTCGTAAGCAGTGTTACACCGGGAAACCTGGTGAAGATGGATCAGGTTACCCTGGCCTGCCTACGCACGGTAATGGATGTAGTTAATAAAAGGTGCCAATCGAAGAGCTCAGTCTCCGGCTTTATTGCATTATTATTACCCATGTTTTTATGCGTTAAAAACCCCCAAAGTGACAAAACTTTGACCATCTTGCAGCAATAAACAGCAGTAGTTTTCTGGCCGGGTGTGCCTGGCATAGTGAAGAGTTCTTTCCCTTCCTGAGATGAAGATGGCTTTTACAGATTCGTCTCTCACTCTACGTTCTCCTGTTAGTGATGTCTGAAATTAGTTTTTATTTATGCCACATTAAATTGCGTGCCGATTAATGTCCCACAGACACTTCAGATTGGAATGCTCCGCTAAATGACTTTTTCAGGGGTGGGTAGGCTAGTTTAATGTCTGCTTCTGGCAGCTGCCGTTCCATTGCCATTGTTTTAAACCACTAACCTGGCTGAGCTCTTTCTCGGGCTGGTCTGTTCCCTGTAGGGATGGGGCCTGCAAGTCGATATCATGCGCTGTCTGTCTGTGAAAGCCAGAAGTGGGCAGGACCTAAGGTGCCGTCAGTCATCGGCTGAGATTGACAGCGGACGGCGGCAGGCCGCACTGCGCATTTGAGATCCTCTTCTCTCCTGTTTTACGGACTCTGTGGTTTAGGGAGATGCCTGTGCGCTGAGGCAGGAGGAATGCCGACAGGGGCTGAAGTTCAGAGTATGTGAACATGCTTGGTTTGAACAGGGCACTTAACTTTAAGCAGCCTTTTTATGTTCAGATATTTTAAATAGAGCTTAAATGAATACCCTTTGGAGGCCAATTTGGGTTTAACAGTCAATTTTTGAGTAAGATCATACTGAAACTTATCGTAACTTTTTGCATTTTTCTTTAATGAGCGCTCCCCTACCCCCCACTGTCAGGTCTGCGGTATTTAGAGAGGCCATAATCTCCCCCAGATTATTTCTAGCTCCTCTGGGGATCATGCTCTTCATTCCACATGTGCTTGTATAATGAACCCGAACTCTTATCTGGAGAAGCTGGGGGGGGGGGGGGTGCAGCTTCTGCTCTCTGATGGAATCGGTCCTAATTGGCCTGAGGAAGTCAGCCATGGAATGCCCTCCCCATCCCCGCCCCCCCCGGTACCTCTAGGATTGTGGCCTGTACTACGAAGCGGGGTTACTGGCTTATCAGGGTAACTTGTCGGATTTAAGGTGGTCTGGGCAAAATGTAAGTGAACAAATATGAAGTCCATTTAAACTGTGGTACCTTAAATCCGACAAGTTACCCCGATAAGCCAGTAACCCCACTTCGTAGTACAGGCCACCCAATCCCCATGTCTCAAGCCACCTGATAAGTGAGATGGGCATCGCTTAGCCTGTTAAGAAGCAGGCCTTTCCTTGAGTGTCGAGCTGCTGATGTTGGCTCCTCATTTCAGGGGTTTGTTCTTTTTTGGCTACTTTTTGGCTACAACAGCCACTGTCGTTGGTCTCAGAGTACAGGACTGACATGTTTGTGATTAAGCCGTATTTTGTAGTTCTGACACATTCAGGGCCTGTCCTAGCCGATGTAGCACCCTAGACAAGCATCACCGCCGGCGCCCGAGTGCGAAGCAAAGAGAAATTGGTTGGCAAGGCAGCACCCCCTCAGAAATTGTCTTCATAGATGGCTTTCTATGCTATATAAGATTGACTAGCCTTGGACAGATGTATTCCATTTTCACTCCAGTTTCGGGTTCCCCAGTAACCGTTGTCTGGAGGTGTGAGGCCTTGACACCTGTGATGAGCAGGAATTTGTACCCTAACAATCATGGCTCTGTTTAACCCACTCATGGCTGTTATCTGCTAAAGTAAACTGGATGATGACTGATGCTACATTTCTGTGAAAGATGTTTGCAACGAAAGACCCTTTTGTGGCACAGGAGACTCCAGACCTACTTTAAAATGAGTCCTCACCTTAGCTAGCTCAGTTTCATCCTCA
Organism: Hippopotamyrus pictus; assembly: GCA_026781145.1. Classification (NCBI taxonomy): domain Eukaryota; kingdom Metazoa; phylum Chordata; class Actinopteri; order Osteoglossiformes; family Mormyridae; genus Hippopotamyrus; species Hippopotamyrus pictus. The sequence goes on along the minus strand of JAODLC010000044.1, from coordinate 20,773,495 downwards.
AAAACTGATCGCCTTTCAAATTTTTCTGTCGAAGCACTAGACGCAAGCAAACTGGGACCCTAATGCATCTGCGTAAACCTCAACCAGTGATGCAGGGGTTTCTGATGTGTGCTGCGTTCTGGCAGGAATCTATGGGCTGAGTAATTCCCTCCTGGAGACTCCATGGAAGAAATTGCAGTACGGCAAGAATCTGTTCACCAGCGTGATTGGCCGGGACCTTCCCACGGACGGCTTGGTGCAGGAGCTGCTGCAGGTCTTGAACAATCAGGAGATGTGAGTGTCTGCCTGCCTGTCTCTCAGCCCCCCTCCTTCCCCTATGTGTGTGAATACACTTGGTCGACTCTTATACCACTCCTCAAACAGCTTGACGAGGACTCAGGCTTAGAACAGGATATGGAGTATCCTTGGGAGCTCTCCTGTAATGGGGCTTTTCCTAACCTGCTCCCCGGTACCCCAGACAGTCCACATTTTTGCTGCCGGGCACGGGGAAGGAGCAAAAATGTGGAATGTCTGACAGGGACCTGGGAGGGAGCAAAAACCTGGACTGTCTGAGGGTCCCCAAGGACAGGATTGGGAAACACTTTGCGTTCATTACAACAGTATCTCCCTGCTGGAGTAGACCTTTCAGCTTTGGAGTTTAGCAGCCATGTCCGCTGCTGTTACCTAGTATGGCTGAACTTCCTGTAGTGAAGCTCCCGCTTCCTGCATCCTAGCCACTCGCCGGACCCAATCCAGGAGCTCCAGGGGGACGGCTACAGCAGCACCATGCTGCGGGCCCTGTCTGCAGTGTGCGTCCGGTCCCCGGGATACGGCACGAGGTCAGAACGCATCCCACACACGGCCATCTCTGCGCAGACCTGTTCGGGCTTTAATCACAGAAATGCTCAGTTCTTGTATTTATATGAAGGATTACTTTTTCCCGGTAGGAGCTTTGAGTCACATGACTGCATGGCTGCTGCTTTTTAACATTCAGCCTGTGTTCTGCTTCCATTTAGGACTAACACGGTCATCCTCATAGATGCTTCCGGAAACGTGTCCTTCACAGAGAGAAACATGCTGCACTGTGACATCAACCAGTGGGACGTGAACACCTTCCATTTCAAACTGCAGGAGTGAAGGGTGGCAGGGCTCAGCGGAACAAGCTCCGCGTCCCCACCGCCCCCCCAGCCTTGCCTCCCCCATGCGTTCTGAATGTCAAGTTAATTTGTTTAATTATAATGTCAGGTGTTTTTTTTTTTTTTTTTTCTTCCTCGAGGGGGAAAAAAAAAGCCTTATTTCTCTATCTTCATTCTCATCTGTGTGGGAAGACAGACCCCTGACACTGGAAATTTCAACCATGATCTCTTACACAATCCATGTAACAAATGGTTTTTCTTTTTTAATCTGCAAATGTTAACTTTATTAATAAAATTTAACCTGGATATATCAATGAACCATTGAATGTTTTATGGTGGGCTGTTGACAACACTTCCAAAACCATAGTGACTTGAGTGAAGAGGGGCATCATGTGTAAGGTGAGTCTTGGTGTGTTTGGTGTGTGTTTATTGTAGTTTGAGGATTGTATTACGTTGTAGTGCGCTGTTGCGTGCCCTCTGCTCGCTCTCAGCGTCAGCACAAATCGAAAGCGATGTCAATGCATGCGTCACACAGCCAGTAACTAGTAGTGTCTGCTTTTATGATCTGGAGTATTAATCAGCCGATGGTTGGATAGACTGCAGCTTTGGAGATTAATGTTAAAGACCCCAGCCTGCAGGGGGTGCCCTCCTGTTCTTGCTGAAGGAACTCCTGCAGGTTCTTCCATCCCCTAGGTCCTGTGCTCTGTGCTTCTCTGGGCGATGTCCCCATACTGGAGCGAGTGTGTTGGGCCTCATTTGGCTCCCTCATGCAGAACTCCGACAAAGACATCCCGTTCATTATTTCACAAGTGTTGTGCTGCCTCAGATGCTTAGCCGGGGTGAATCGGGAATTCACCCTGTTCATTGCCGGCATGAGACTCTGTATAGAGCTGAATGTCTTCTTGATATCTCTGGGATCCTTTGATCAAAAGACTAAAGGCTCCAGGGATAAGATATAATTTGACCGAAGTTAACATGGAAAAATATTGTATTCAATTTGTGTTCCAACCCTCCTGCACAGATTGCAAAAATTTCCCCCAACATTTTGGTGTGAACTGCAACAGTGGGATTCTTCTCTTTCCTTACAAAACTAGGATTGAAATATTAGCTTCCCCATTTGTGCTACAACACCTGATTGTAAAGACTTCATGCTTAATTAACACTACTATTAATAATACTGTTCAGAGAATGCTGAGTGTTTGTGTGCTTAAAGCTTCTCCGCAACCCTTCACAGTTTTAGCCATATTTAAAATTCATATTTTCAGGAGTCCCTGTGGTCTGCTATGTTGCCTCCTGAATAAGAGGTTTGCAATCTTGATAAGACAAATGTCGATCCTGGCATAAATGGCAACGGGGGATAAATGCAGAACTTTCTGCAGCTAAGTGACCTTATTGATTTCATGCTCTCTCAAGTGCAGTTCCAATGAGAAAAATATATAATATAACCATGCAAAAGAAGAAAATAGAGCTGTAATCTATGGGACATGATCTACCAAATCTAAAAGCTTGTGTCTTCCTTTCACATGCACTGTTTTTGCATGACATTTCCCTTTGTGAAAGTTCGATTGGCTAATGAGTGCATTTCTTAGTTGAAACTAGTGATGGAGATCATGACTGAATTAGGAGATAATTTTAATTAGTTCTGACTGATTCATTGACTTCCAACATGTCCACCTCGAATGGGTCTCCCATGGATATTTTTCCCTTTTATTTTTAATTACATTTTATTATATTCAATATATAATTATATGCTGCGATGGGTTGGTGCCCCATCCTGGGTTGTTCCCTGCCTTGCGCCTGCAGCCTCTGGGATAGGCTCCGGACCCCCCCGTGACCCTGAACAGGATAAGTGGTTTCAGAAAATGGATGGATGGATATAATTGTATGTTATATTTTATTATACATTATAATTAACGTTAAATTGTACTTGGACATCTTTACACCAGCAGGGGGGCGAAAGAGAAGGCATCTCCAGGGGCGGATCTAGGATTTTTGGAAAGGGGGGGGCGCAGCCACTAGACCGAATGCCATAGGTGCAAATCTCTAGGCGGGGCGCAGCCACTAGAGCGAGTAAAATAGGGGGGGGGGGGCGTGTGGCGGGTGCGCCCCCCCTCTGGATCTGCACCTGATCTCGGTTGTTAACTAATGTCATATGCCTGAAATGAACCGGTCAATGCAGTGACCACAATCATTTCAGTCACTTAAAAGGTAAAAAAAGATCTAATCGGCCATGGACGTCATATGTCTAATTAAAACCAGTGTGGCTCATTTAAAAGTCATGTCATGTGAAGAGGTTACCTGCCAGAATTAAATGCTAAATGCCTTAAATTACAGCTTGACTAAGCATTTATAGGCATTATAATAGGTATTTAACCACTATAATTTAGCCAATAAGCCATATCACGAAGCTAACGACGATTTGACGGATAACGCCTTCCACCAGAGTAGCTTGGGAGAAAGGGCCCCTTGGCTTTAACATGCACAATGACAATCCGATTTTGAAGTGTTCGTTATCATTTTCTGTATGCCCTTTCCAGCTATACTGAAAACTTTAAGGGGCAGACATCTCATTCGCTGCAAATGCAATATTGCAATTCGCAGTAGAGCATGAATTAATTCTTGTCATACACTTCTTATACCAGGTATGACTGTGAAATCATGTAATCCCAAAAACGCTGACAGGCATAATAAAACCTTCTTATCAAAAGACATCTCTGTGACCAGATTCAGCAATGTGATTTAGAATAAATCACGGAGGCTGCCCTAATCTGTATTAATTCACGGTATAGTTGTATACACCCCTTAGCAATTGCTAAGGTAATTGAAAATGTTCTGATTTCTGTTATTTATATCGACTACATTGTCTGCTTGGCAGTGTCATCGACCAAGTATATAGAGATGCATTATTTCTAGAAACAGTAAAACACTGTTCTTTTTCTGGTCATTAATTTAGATAAGTGGAAATCAGTGCAGGGTTGTCTTTATGTTTGGCAAAGATGTGTCATATGAAATAAAGGCGGCATACTTTAGGGTTGTCATTTATAGTTTTCATTTATAGGGTGTTTTAGGTCACTGGTGAAAAGTTCAGATGTAAAAGGTATTAGGCCTAGCAGATTCTGTAGAGAAAATATTTTGCTGCTCAAAATATTGACTGCAGAGCACCACCACCTGTAGTTCATAAAGATGCTTCATCATTATTCACTTCTGTTCTTAACATAGTTATGGGACAAAATAAAATTAATGAATGCATCCGCGTAAATGTGCCTTGTAAGTGGAATCGCTTTATTGGCATAACTCCTGATTAGTATCACTGCTGAACAACGGGACCATATTTTTGCTGCATAGTAATTAACAATAATTCTCAAAGTTTTATATGTATGTTTTGATAACAATACAATTAATAACTATCTACTGTAATAATGATGATGACACTTTATTGATCCATCAAATAGCAGCTTGTACTGTTCAGGGTTGCAGGGGATCTGAAGCCTATCAGCACAAGGCAGGGAACAATCCAGGATGGGGCACCAATCCATTGCAGGGCACACACACACACACCAGTTACACACACACCAGTTACTCACATGTGCACAACTATAGGCAGTTTGGCAAATCCAATTAACCTCAACATGTTTTTGGACTGAGGGAGTGGAGGAAACTGGAGGAAACCCCACAATGACATGGGGAGAACATGCAAACTCCGCACAGACAGAACCACGGCAATGACTCAAACCCTGGTCCCAGAGATGTGAGGCAACAGTACTAACCACCGCACCTCCACACCTACCCTCACTTTACTGATCCATGTAGGTGAGCTTGGCAGCGAAGGGCAGCCACCTGCAGTGTCACCCATACAGCCACATACCTGTGGACCCTTCACTAAGGCCTGTAACCCCCAGCTCCCTGAGTGCCACTAGGCTGCTGCTCCTTCACTGTGACCCCCAAGCTTGCTCTCAACTGTATAGAGGGCAAAATGAAGAAAAGAGAATATCTCCACAGGGACTAATGAAGTTTCACTATGCATGTGTGTATGTATGTATATAATTGTATGTATAATAAAGCTATATATACCCACATAATATTATGTATATAATAATAAAGTGGGTGGAATAAATTGAACGTGATGGCTTTCATATTCATAAAGACCAATTTAAAAAAAAAAAAAAAAAATCTAGCAAAGCATTTTGTCGTGCGGTAGTTTATGACTGCCACCTTCCTGCGCATACGGAGAATTTTCATATAAATAATACAGTATATGACTTTAAGAAACGTAGTCGGCATGTTTCCCACAGCATTTACGTGATAAAAAATATTTTAAATACTGCATAAACTGTTTCACAAAGGTAAAATTATATTCTAATAATAATAATAGTAATATTTTATTGCCATTATACTCCGAAACCTATAACCCGTCAAGAATTTTACAGGACAAGTGTACTTCATGCTGAAGTAGCTCTAGGAAAGCGCTTACGTTTCATTGGAAGAGGCTGATATGATCTAAAACCTGATTGGCCTGTTCATGTGTCATGGATATCGGGTAAAGACAGATGGCTGGTGAGGCCTGCCCTTCTCGTTTATTGGTCCACGGCCTGTCAATCACCAAGTAGCCGGCACTGGGCAGCGCACCAGCGGCGTTGATGCAGCTGCCAAGATGGCGGACGGATACGGGAGGTGTTCGTCACTTGATCTGAGCTGAAAAGTGACTTAAACAGAAAAAAGGATCTGTTTTTAAACCTAGGTACGTTTTACCGCAGTGTCTTGGTTTTACCTCTGCGTTTAGAATGATATGGGTGTTTGATTTAATCTCTGTCTGCAGGTAAAATGAATAATCGATTTCACTATGCATTATAGCAATAAAACTGGTACTTCAGTCGTTAGTCACCTAGTTAACTTACCACGCAACTTGTTAGTTATCTGTCAGTTTACTTGTGAAAAGTGAATGAGGATTAATCTAACTGTTGAATGGGGCAGTGTAAAATCGTCCTAGCTAATTAGCCAGCTGGCTTCGTGAAATCAATGGCCGGCGGCTTAGCAACCAGCTACGTGGACTGCAGTTGAATACTACATGCAGCTTAATTTTATTTTTACATGTATCTTCACTTTAGTATGGTATTTTTGTAGGGGCGCGCAGCTTACTTCCCCAGCAGCCATCTGGAGGCGAGGTCCGCACACTGGTTAGCATGTTAGCAGACATACGTGGCCTGTCAGCCTGGTCGGGTTTCCAGCTGCCCCTGAAACACCGCTAAATCCTTCATTCTCTCCCCTTGCAGCGTTTCACCGGTATTTTTCCTGCAATCTGGCCTGCTTCAATAAATATATATATATATTTTTTAATAATGACGGACACCCCTACCCCTATACACGATGCGTGTCTTCCTATTCTCTATTACGATTCAATACATGTACACCTTTTCGTGTATATGCACCACAGTATACATCATATACAACTTTAATTGTGACACGCATGTATTCAGAGTTGGAGATCTTTCTTTATTATTATTTGGAATGGGTGAACTTCCCAGATATTTTCAGCATGCTGTGAACTGTCCCCTTCCCCTTTTCTCTCCCTTCCAGCTCCTGTGGATGGTCCCGGATGACAGGCGGCATGAACACGGCCGCCGTTTAAGCTGAGTGCATTGTGATTTCCAATAATTGAGACAGTGATTCTAAAAAGCTGTCTACATTAATGAAAAGAACAATGTAGTCAGCTTAGCGTATTCAACATTGTACGTGACCAGTAGACAACACGTGTGTGTGTTTTGATGAATGGAGTTTAGTTTTGCATGACACAATATTAGTCTATACTGACAGTTTACGGTTATTGTTCCTCTGTAGTGTTTTCATCATTTTGAGGTATAATATTAGTTGTTTAAGCTGGGGATGGAGACGAAACAGCCCCTACCTCCGCTACCTTTAGAAGCACCTGAGGCTGAGAATGTGGAGAGCCTTAGCCTTACAGCACCTCCTCCACCTCCCCTGCAAACGTCCAGTGACGCAGAGGAAATGGACGTTAGCTCTGGTGGTGATGGACACACGCACACCCCAGTAGAGGACACGGAGTCCGCCAGCACGTTGTCGCTGCTCCTCACCAAGGGCTCGGTGTCCTTCAGCAGCCGTCTCCCAGAAGAGGGTGAGGCTGGCTCTCCCAGCCCCAGAACGGCCCGTCACGCGCCTCCCGTCACAAAGTTCCTCCCCGACCCCAAGTTGCTGAGGGACGTCAAAATCAGCGTGAGCTTCACGGAGAGCAGCAGGAGCAAAGATAGGACAGTGCTGTACACAGGGCTAGGCGAGGTCGAGGTCAGCCACGCTTCCGCGCAGGGTTCGAATGGTGAGTTGCATGAGGCCCCCGAGGCAGAAGCCGTCGGCAGGGAGGGCGTCAGTGCCGGCAGGCAGGGTGAGGATGCGGACTCCGAACTAGAGAACAGAGTGGAGTTTGCGGTTCTGGATGAGCTTGAGGACTTGACTCCAAATTTTCTGGAGGCTGAAGATGGAGAGCAGGGCGGGTTCAGATCTGAAGTCATAGTTCAGCGGGAGCAAGCAGACAATGAGGGCCTCGATTACTCCTATGAGGTAGGTCCCCGACGACGCCCTGCCAGTGTGTAGGGGATAACTCAGCTGCCACGATGCGGGGGCCATGCTGTGTGCTCATTTCCCCATGTTTGCTTTGCACCCTTGTCCGTTCTGATATTATGAGCTTACCACCTGTCATTTCACTTGGATCGCAGCTAAAACGGATGGTGGAGGAGGGATCGTCTAGGTAGAGTGTCTGTGGTTGGAGAATTGATGGATGAGGGATTTCTCTGTCTTCCCCCCCTCTCTCCCTTTCGCTCTTTTTTTTTTCGTCCACTGGGTCTTTCTCTCTAGGAGGACTTTGACAACGATGTGGACGCTTTGCTGGAAGAGGGTATGCCTGTTCCTAAGAAGATGCGCCTATCAGAGGACAAGTACGGGGGCGACAGTGACCACCAGTCTGATGGGGAAGCCGGCGTCCAGCCCATGATGACCAAGATCAAAACCGTGCTTAAGAGTAAGTGCATCCTCTCCTGCTGCACAGGGCTTGGTTGTGTTCAAATATAACTCATCTCCAAGAGTTTTTAGCTTTTGGTGCCCATCACGTGCCAGTAGCCATGTTAGTCTTCCAGGGTACCCACAGTCATGGAAAAACCTGGAAAAGTTTTGGAATTCTTGGATAGAAAGAAAAAGTTTTGGAAACTAGCCTTGTTCATTTTTGTTTCCCGCTTCGTTCTGCAACTGATAGTGTTCTATCTACTTTAGTTTTACAAACTTGTGAGTTTTGGAAAATTTTCTTATGGTACTGGAAAAGTTTTGGAAAAGTCCCGGAAATTTATTCTGCCATAATTGGGGGAACCCTGGTCTTCCTTGCCCAGTTCCGTAGGCTCTTGAGAGCCCCATGTGTTACCATGGTGGTTTTCGTGTTGATTCCTGAGCTTCTCATGCTGGCTTGTTTCCCCAGGTCGCGGGCGTCCTCCGACGGAGCCGCTTCCTGATGGCTGGATCATGACATTCCATAACTCTGGTGTTCCAGTCTACCTCCACAGGGAAACTAGAGTAGTAACATGGTCCAGGCCTTACTTTTTGGGAACAGGAAGTATCAGGGTAAGATGGCTTTTGAACTTAAAACCTGAACTCCTTCCATGGAACAAAGGTGGGATGTTAACATGGTAGAAGTCTGTATTATTTTAATGTTGGCAGTGTTTCATGTCGTCCAGTCTGAGTTGACCCCAGTAAGGGGGGCTGTAACAGCGCTTTTTGGGAGGAAGGAGCAGTGGTTGTAGAGAAAGCAGAGCTGCAGAAACACTGCTATTCCATCCCGCACAGAAACACGACCCTCCGGTCAGCAGTATTCCCTGCCTGCACTACAAGAGGATGAAGGAACATGAAGAGAGGGAGCAGAACGGGGCCACGAGCCCTGACGGGGGGAAGGGCACAGACCCAGCAGAAGGGGCAAAGGAGCCGGATTCTGTGGCCCCAGGAGAGGCTTCTGCCGGGGCCTTGGAGGGCAACGGCGAAGGGTCCACAGGTGTTGGGAGTCTCCCCCCTGGGGAGAAGGAGCCACAGGCCTGTGAGATGGCGCAGGGAGCTCTGGGCCAGGTCAAGGCCAAGGTGGAGGTGTGCAAGGATGAGTCTGTGGGTAAGGGCCAGGTGCCGCCTGGATTCACTCCTGCTTATTTCAGTATGAACAGGCGTTTTAACACCGACCTTCAGGGACGTCATCCTGGTTCTGAGTTCCTGGGCTTTATTGACCAGAAACGTCTATACTTCCTGGCTACTTAGGGTACTGCTCTACCACCATACAACAGGAAAGGTGACGTTTATGCTGACTAAATATGGGACGTGCGAAAAGTTTGCAGGTTCAGTTTCACGCACGGTTTCATATGCAACAACACTACACAAAAACAGGCTGTTTTGTTAGTCATTGGGTGGGGGAGGGATCATGCAGTCTGAAAATATGGCACGAATCACATCTCATATTAGTACAAAACAGGACACTGCATTTTATTTATGCAACGTGACTTTCATACATTATTAAATCTGGCCAGCTGGTCCACCTTTCATTTTCAACCGATGGGGGGGCTAGGGGAACTCCGTCGAGTTTCATCATCGGTATCAGTGATATTACACAAAAATATCAGTCATCAGTATTAGTCAAAATTTCCATATTAGTGCGCCACTATTACCGAGATCAAATTAACTGATCCAGAAATATGGAGAGACAAACAAAAAAGATATTAATGATATATTGTAATTGAATTATAATCTCCATTTTTCCATTACTACTTCCATCTTTTTTCCCTGCACTTCTGTGTAACTTTCAAGTTAGTGCCAGTGCTTGTCGTGAACCAGCCAGCAAATTTTATCGATATAAATCGCACTTCAGTAGTTCCTGGTCAAAGGAAAATACCTATCCTGGATGGAACAGGGACTGAATAAAGGACCAACAGTGGGTTGCACCAGCTAAGCATAACCCTAACCCTAACCCTAAGGTTGGGTGTAAAGTGTACCTTAAATCATACGTTGGAACTAGCTAGTTTTAAACCAGCGGTACATTCTTTCTGCTGCACCTCCGCTACTTAAGTTACATTGTATTTAGTAGCTGCTGCGTAAAAATATTGTTACACAGAATGACGTTTTCACAGTAGACAACTAGTCAATGTCATTGTCCAATATTACCGGGAACAATCTTGCTGTTACACATGCTTTGCTTGTGAGTAGCAAAGATTTTTGAATACTGTATGTGCATTTAGCATCTAACCTCAGTAACGTCGTCCTGTGGCCTGTACTACGAAGCGGGGTTACTGGCTTATCGGGGTAACTTGTCGGATTTAAGGTAGTCTGGGCAAAATGTAAGTAAACGAATATGAAGTCCATTTAAACCGTGGTACCTTAAATCTGACAAGTTACCCCGATAAGCCAGCAACCTCACTTTGTAGTACAGGCCACTGCAGTAATACCCCCTTTTTTTTTTTTTGCTGTTTTGAGAATTATTTCAACCACAACTGTAATGGGATCCCATAGGTGTGCCATTGTCAGCAGCTTGATGTAAGAAGTGTGTTCACTAGGTGGGTTACTAAGTATGTTTTAGGGGTGCAATGGATCACAAAACTCATGTTCCGGATCGTATTCGGGTCATGGGTCGGATCATTTTTTTTGGATCAGTTAAAAAAAAAAAAAAAGAAAAAAAAACACATTTCTATTTATTACTTAAAGAACTTCAAGAAACCATAAAGCAAGGAACTTTGAACATGCCCCTTTCATGTGAACATACTTCTGTCTGTGTCTTTCCACAGCAACTCCGTAGAGGACAGCCATCATTCACAACTTAACTCCAGATCACAAAACAGAATTTATCTCAAGAAAACAAAAGTTGTAATTAGACATGCAAACAGCAAAGTGGATTCCTGTAAAAATGCCATAGTTATCTGACATAGAATCTGCACATTTTTTTTTTTTATTGCATTCCCACCAAAAATTTAAAATCCCTCCCATGTGCTACATGTAAGGGGGGAATTTTCCCCCAGTGTGAGAAATGAATTTAAAGCTTTGAATTCATGTTCTATTTGGACTTCCATAGCATCGAGATATCGAGAAAATTATTTTGAAATGTAACAGTGGATATATGAAATAAAACTGTTTCACACTCATGGTTAAATCATGGGTCAGCTAAGGTCTGTTACACCACTGCAATTTTATCAAAATTATAATTTGTAATCAAATTTGTGGTAATTTTGTAACATTAGCTGATTAGGCTAAGGTTTACATATCAAGCCAGTACCATCCTATAGCAGCAGCAAAGGTCACAATTTATTAATGATCGCTAAAGCTATACTATCGCATGTAAAAATGAAAAAGGTTTAGGTTACTTCTGTGACATTTTCATTTTAAAGTGTCTTCATTATGATGGATCTTACACCTAATTATAATGAAGTGTAAAATTTAAGTTATAACTTAGTGATACCTTAAGACTATTTACATGTTTCAACCAATTTTTTATTTTTTTTTTTTGTTCGTAAACTCAAAGTAGTGGCTGTTTACATCTACCGTAGGCTACGATCGCACTCGCGCTTAGCTGATGCAACCCACTGCAGGTACTACAATTAGGCCGCGTTCCTGAGGTGGAAACATGACAGAGGTTCCTGACAAATTCCCTTGGTGGGTTAGGGCCTAAGGGGTCATCGGGGTCTCTTTGAGCAGTGCGTGTAATGTCCCTCAATGACCGAAAGAGACCCTGCAGCTAGAGACCCTGCAGCTAAACACCTTGCTAATATGTAAGGTGTTTGTGGTGTTCAGGATTCACCATGTGATGTGGAAGTGACTGCGAGAAGACGATAACCATGACTGAGGGTGGTTCTAGCCTGTTAGGGGATGTGGTGGGAGTTAGGGTTGACATTCAGTGTCCTGTCTTCAGGTTAACTGGGATTGCGGTGAATGGGTCAGGCTTCAAGACATAGACCGAAGCAAGTGTGACCTCAAAGGGTTTGTGTCGGGTGTGAACATTGTGTGAACAGCGTTCTCCGTCTGTGGGCCCCAGACATTGAAGAGTTCCGGCGCTATTTGGAGAAGTGCTTCGATTTCGAGCAAGTGACCGTGAAGAAGTTCCGTACTTGGGCTGAGAGGCGGCAGTTCAACAGGGAGCTGAAGAGGAAGCAGGCCGAATCGGAGCGGCCCATCCTGCCCGCTAACCAGAAGCTCATTACGCTCTCCGTGCAAGACGCCCCCACTAAGAAAGGTCTGCTGGGTCACCACCGTGCTGAGCTCACAGAGCCTGTGTCTGCTGCCTGCTTTAAAGTTCATGTGTATGTGTGTTGATCTCCCTTTCAGAGTTCGTCATCAATCCGAATGGGAAGTCTGAAGTGTGCATACTTCATGAATATATGCAACGTGTCCTCAAAGTCCGACCTGTTTACAACTTTTTTGAATGTGGTAGGTGTCTCCGTCTATCTGCTCCTTCTTTTCTGTCTTAATCATCATTCACATGTCGATGGTTTTGTTTCAAAGGTATGAAAGGGCAACTGGGAAAAATGGCTTCAGGGTAGCCCTGCTAGTTTTTGGGTTACAGAGTCCTAAACATCCCTATTTTCCAGAAAACCCAAGTGAGCCCTTCGGAGCTTCTGTCGTCATCGATGGAGTGACATACGGGACGGGCACAGCTAGCAGTAAAAAACTGGCCAAGAATAAAGCTGGTAGGTCATCTCCTGGGAGAAGGCTCAAGCTGGGTGGATCTACTCGATGGTCTGCCTGTTCCTGCTGATCTAAGTGGATAGTTCTGCTACTAATTGATTTAACTGTCTTTAGCACTTAGCTTCTGACCAAAGGTTGTTCTTAATTCATGGTCCTTTCCATGACTTTATTTAAACCCATCGATCCTACCCAGCACGAGCAACGCTGGAGATCCTCATCCCAGACTTCGTGAAGCAGACGTCCGAGGAGAAGCCGATTGAAGGAGATGAATTAGAGGTAACATCTCCAGGAAAACTGCTGGACAGGCATGTCCCTGATGAGGGCCGCTGCTCAGTTTGCCGCCAAATCTCTTGGCAGCCGTAGATGAAATCAAAGCTTGGATCTGTGACACGTTCCCATTCTGGTTGGTTCTCTTCACGTTTGTACTTTATGTCTGACTTCACTCTTGTGTTTTCCAGTATTTTAATCATATCAGTATTGAAGACTCAAGGGTGTACGAGCTAACCAACAAGGCCGGTTTACTGTCCCCGTATCAGATTCTTCACGAGTGCCTTAAGAGGTAATCTTCGGGCAGGGCCCAAACACTTGTTTTGACATGGTCATCATCAGGGGCTCCTAGGATTTAAACAAGCTTTGCATTCTGACGACATCTGGAAAGTTAAGCCCAGTTCACACTTCACTTCTTCACGTGCTGTTATGGTTCATGCATGGTGCTGCATGCAGCTTCTTGTTTACGTAATAAATTTGTGTATTTCCACAGATGGTTGTGGTCAGCTCATGAATACAGCAATAATATTCCACCAGACCAGCAGAGGGCAGATATTTCCATCTCTGCCAGAAAATGTTATCGGATTTACAGTTGGCAAAACGAAGTTTAGCAGAAGCTAATTGGCCCGCTAGTATTTTTCAAAGTTAGTGGAAACTCTTAATGCGTTAAAAAAGTTAGCTTTGCTAATTAGCAGATTAGCGGAACCCTGCCTACGTGTGTGTGTGTGTGTGTATATAAGTACTTTACTCATAACTTCTCATAATTATAATCTTTCTGCTAGAACCTGGAAACAGCCAGTCAGTTTCCTTACACATGGACAATGTGCACCAACGCACAAACAGACTGCTAGACCCAAAATCTGGACTGCACGTGCACAGTCTACGCAGACACTGCTGATGACAAAATTGACATCACTAGCCCAGTGCACAGACCGTAACAGCCCATGGAAAAGTGCAGCATGATTTGGTCATTTAAGGCTTCTATGAATCCAGGATGGACAAATGGAGGACTGGACATGTGTGCTTTAGAGAACGCTCTAGATGAGGGGAAACATGCTTAGATGCTACCGTGGTCTCCTTTCTCCTGTCCTTCAATGTTGGTGACTCGTGTCACTCTGCTTCTTGGAGCAGCCATTCTTGGTTTTAGCTCTTCCTATGTGGGTTGATGTGCTGTTAACATGATGCTGCTCCTGCTCACTGCTGTGATCTTTGATTGTGCTGCGTTCCTGCTCCAGGAACCATGGGATGGGTGACACCAGCATCAAGTTCGAGGTGGTCCCGGGAAAGAACCAGAAGAGCGAGTACATCATGACCTGCGGGAAGCATACCGTGCGTGGCTGGTGTGAGTACGACCCTGCCGTGTTTTGGTCGGTCCCAGTCTCTCTCCATGGGATGGAGCGCTGACCATGTTTAGCTTTATGTTGTACTAGGTAAGAATAAGCGTGTGGGGAAGCAGCTGGCCTCACAGAAGATCCTGCAGATGCTGCACCCCCACGTGAAAAATTGGGGCTCCCTGCTGCGCATGTATGGCCGGGAGGGCAGCAAGATGGTGAAGAAGGTAAGCATCCCAGGCACGGGCTGCCATTCTTGTATATTAACGTCTTTTAAATGTTTAGAGTCGCTTGATTGGCCTGCCAGGTTTGAGTGATATCTGTAATTGGCACATTTCTGTATGATTTGGCAGGAGAACTCGGATAAAAGTGTCATTGAACTGCAGCAGTATGCTAAAAAAAACAAGCCTAACCTTCACATTCTGAACAAACTGCAAGAGGAGATGAAGAAGCTGGCCAAGGAGAGGGTGGGTTTTGGCAGAAAATCCAAAAATTTGTGGTACCAGGAAGGACAGAATGACCCTGTGCAAAGGATGGCTGGAAATGTCACTTATAATCTTTTGAACACAGTAACACTAAAAGTATTTAATGGATGTTGTGTTGTCTGAGGAATATGTTTTTATTCTGACAGCATTTAGTTGGAGTATAATTTAGAAATATGTAGGTCGCTGTCAAATTCCAAGAGCGTATGTGTGTTTCTCCACGATGCAGGAGGAGACCAGGAGGAAGCCAAAAATAACCATCATGGAGTCGGCTCAGCCCGGGAGTGAACCGCTGTGCACCGTGGATGTTTAGCCGGGCGCTCCCAGCCAGTATATGCGGCGCTTAGCAGCGGTATCACTTAAGAGTACGAAAGCCCGTCACGTTTACGTGAGCCCAGCACGGCTGGTCACGGCGCAGTGGCAGCAGAGCTGGAGCCGCCCCATTCACAGAACCGTTGCCAACTCCTTAGTGTCACCTGTGTGTTGCTTTCAGCGTCATTCTGAAATGTCATCAGCATACATCACCTCTCCATCAGCTTTCGTTCATGTTGTCCTCCATTGACCCACAGTGTGATCTGGAGCGCTAAGAGATTTTATATCAATTGGTGGGAAGCCAAAATATTCCTAATTATTGAAGTTTTTTTAATATCCTGGACAAATCTTAAATTTTGATGACGCATGTCTTTAGAAATGAACATTGCTTGATGCTTGTCAGTCCGCATGAGGCACCCCCCCACTACACTTGTAGCGATGGATCTGAAGGTCGGAATCATGCTAGCGGTTTGTTGGCTGTCACTGAAGGTTCTCCATCTGGCTTTCTCCTAGCGTAGCATCTTTGGAGCACAGTCTGTTTACCAGTCGCTGGTACATGCGCTTGTCATGGCTGCTGCTGCTGTATATAGTTTCTGTTGTGTATGTTTAAATATGGCTATGAGAAACTGCTGTTTTGCCTTTGGATCGACCAGCTGTAGCGCCCACCCCCAATAAGTCTTTGGCATTAGCAGTAGAGATGAAACCACAGTCCTTTTCAGTGCTGCTGAAATGTTTTCTCATTTTATGGGTTGTTTTATTCCTTGGCCCTGCAACCCATAAACACAATGGTTGAGAGCACAGTAGTCTGAACAAGGGCATAGTTTATTTACATCAGATTTTTTATTCTACTAACCAATTATACGCCCAAATTTGCTTGCATTTAACCATTTGTTTTTAATATATCTAGACACCACTAAAAGTTGATGCTGTGTAGATTTCAGTGTTTTGGAAACCAACATTTTGATTTCTTAATTTTTTTTTTTTTTGCTTTAAATAGAAGTCTGTTTAAATTGTGATTAGTTGCTTTTGAACTTGAACCTTCAAAAAGTAGCTCTTAATGTCTGCTGTGTGGGTGTGAGGAAGGTGTGTGCGATTGGTTAGTGATGGTGATGTTCTGACAAAACAGCCTTGTAGTTTGTGCTGATTGTCGTGTCAGTCATTAGGTTTATATGCAGTCCCTGTAACAGTGCGTGCAGATTGTGAACATTTATATAGGACATTGGAAAATTTAATTTCTACTAAAATGAAGGAATCTCTTACCTCGAACAAAATGTCAGTCCAACAGTTGACGTGTGAACCAAAGTGTGTAAATATACGCTCTTATGCATTTTTATAAAGTATACTGTAGACTGCTGCATAAAATCCAGATTAGACAGAAGACGCAATAAGTGCTGGATCTTAAACAGCTGTGGAGTGTCGCCACGTGTGAAGTGTTCTTGTGTGCTTGTTGTCCATGTATGCAGCATTCGCTACTTGTCCGGTGGAAGAGAACTCCCTAAAGAATGTGCTTTTCATGTTGCCTGTCTGGAGGGAAGGTTCTCCTTTTTGTTTCATGAAACGTGTTGATCGGCATGAGCTGACTTGTGGGGTGGCGGGTGGTGTGTGTTTTGGTCGTGGAGAGTAATGCGCTGACGATCACGCTAAGATGGAGCACATCCTGTCGTGACTTAAGGTGACTTCTTCCCAGTGAGATGTTTATGCAAATAAAACTTGTCTCGAACTACACAGAGGTTTGTGTGTTTCACTTGCTGGTACCTGGTTCTCAGCCACCACACCCCCATTGTGATACATGCAAGGGCATCAAACAGAAAAGCATCTGGAATAGTACACAGAATGGGATGTATAGCCTGAGTGGCCTTGGTCATGTAGAAAAGCTGAACACAAACTGGAAAGAGTAGGGGCTTCGTTTATAATCTACGGAAGCAGAGAACAGCTGTGCTTGTAATTATTTTATTATGCCATTAACTCGAGAGCTCATTTTCTTGTGGTAAGATAATTAGATTATCTACATTATGGGTGGTTCTGTTGCTCCTGGACTGGCCACATATTTTCATCTACATCACATTGATATTCCCCCTTGCAATATATCTTCTTGTGAGCCTCAACCACCCTCTACCAGTTTCTGCTGGGATGTCATCACAAGCAGCATCCATTGCAGTGAGTAAACAAAAACAGTTGTGTGACAAGTGGTTACTAATTTTATCAACCAATAAAACCTCTTTCTGAACTATTTCAACTATTTCCCTTACACTTCACCATTGAAGGAACTTTTCTGACAACTTAACATTTTTGCATGCGAGTACTTACACCATGCACACCTGTTTAAATGTTTTGCGGAGTAGAAGTAAACAAATGAGAAGCGTATAATTCCTTTTGGCAACATGATTAATATAACTGATTTTTGGGCTAATTCAAAGTGAACAAGTCTATATCCTATAAGAAACAAAACAAAAAGTCATTTGTAAAGGAATAATACAAAGAGAAATTACATTATTGTGAGATATTGACTTAAAGGGGCAGCTCACCCCAAAGCTGAAAAAAGTAATTCTTAAGGGGCTTTAGTGCTATCTATCCATCTAAGCCAGGGGTGGTCAATCTTATCCACAAAGGGCCGGTTTGTATGCAGGTTTTTGGGATAACCTGTAGGTCAGCTGTTCAAACCCAGGTGTGAGGACTCTTCAGCCAATCAGTCCTCTAATTAGTAATCTAATTTGGGAGTTGCACAACAGCCCTTTCTGGATAAATTCACGTGTTTTTGCCCTGTTTGGCTTTACATCTACGACGTGTGAAATGAGCGCGGAAAACGGATGGCGGCCATGATGGGCACGCTTATGCCCACCCCTGATCTAAGCTGTTTTGCTAGGATTCGATTATGGTCTTGGAGATATCAACCATAGAAATGTCAGTCTTCTCTCAAATACAACGGGACCGGATGGCATTCTTGCTGTGGTGATTAAAGTAACAAAAAATACATTTCAAAAATTCAACAGCAATGGCTCTTACCAGAAATCATGACTCAGCTACTCATGATAATCCACACACTTTGTAGTAAGCAGTTTAATGCAGGAACTATTTCCTTCTACCGAACTCCACACACCTATTGTACCACTGCACAGAAGATAGCTGGGGTGCTTCTGCACGCACCTTCTGTGCAGTGATAAATTGCTATTGAATTTTTATCAGTTTATCAAATTATATAGGCCTCATATATATAAAAATGAGGCCCCAGGACTTGAAGTGAATAAGTGGCACTTTCGTTTATTCCCACCAAATACAGATGCATCACCTTCAGTTCATTAATTTGCTAAAAAAAAAAAAAAGTGAGCATCAGAGAAGCTCTAAAGCCTGCAAACTTCATAAAAATATAAACCACGTCTCAGTGAAGGTGGGTGTCCACTGGTGCCCCCGCTGGGTCTTCTTGGTCCACGGAGCGTCGCCACCTGCTAGCTGGCTGTAGGCTGCGTCTCCTCCTCCGCTAGCATGGTGGTGGCGGTAACGTCACCATCACCCTGGGAGCCGTAGTCCACCCTCTCCAGCAGGAGCAGCATCTCACAGTGCATGGTCTGAGGGAACAGGTCCACGGCCATGGTGCGGACGGGCCTGAATGGCGCCCCGCGGACCCGGTTGGAGGGGGCCCTGCAAAGGCTACCCAGGGGGATGAAGGGGGTCCAGTGAGGAAACGGGAAACGCGTACAAGGGAGCAATTTCAAACCAGTCGTTCTGGGTCATAACTTACTCGACGAAATTGTTCATGGCGGCCTTTGCGTTGCAGGCTACGTACACCAGCCTCTTCAAATGTTCTGCTCTCCTGATGGCTAGGATGACCTTGGAGTCTAGATTAGAGAGCACAAGATGGACATTTTCCACTGAAGTAAAGGTCTTTCACCTCAAGAACTGTATAACAAGCATTTCCAGCTGCCCTCCTGTCCAAAGTTTGAGGCATGGAGGAAATAAAGGACACTGTGCCTTCCGGGGCTCAGTATATAACCAACAGTGCCTATAGGGGGTGCTGTTTCTTATCAGTCGAACATACCTGCCACTATGGCCAGCAGGCCTTGTTGCATTTGAAATAAGCAAATAAAATTAAAGATTTTTAAGAACTAAACACTTACGTAGACCTGCCCGGGGCGGATCCACAATGGCTGTCAGGCTGTTAGATACGACTGCATTGAGCAGAGATGGGAACACGTCTTCTGCTTTCCCACAGTGGAACTCGACGTTCGTCACACCTGACATACAGACATTACGATGCTCAGCAGGTACACGGAGAGTGACAAATGTTAAGATGTTCTGAGCAGAATATCCAGGTTGAGTTACACTGGTACAGATGGAAGGCGTCCTACCATTAATCTGAGCATTGACCTTGGCGTCCTCCACTGCCTCCTGGCAGAGCTCAATCCCAATCACCTTCTTCACCCTCTGAGAGGAAACAACTTTAGTTACGTGAAAGGACAGGCTCTAGTGCACCCTGAATCTGATGAACATCTAAATATGGTTCTACTTCGGACAGCTTCAAGACCAGTATGGGCCACTAGTATTCAATTAACTATTGGAATGTGTATTAGAAATTCCTTAAACTCAAGTCGAACAATTCTCAAATGATGACAACAGAGCACCATTACGGTAAGTGTTCCTTCTGACAGGAAGGCGAGTTCTTCACCTTAGCCAGGGAGAGGCCGATGGTCCCTGTTCCGCAGCAAACGTCCAGCACGGTGCTGTCCTGGTCCAGCTGGGCCCATTCACCCACAGTGGAGTACAGCACCTCTGCAGCCGGCGTGTTGATCTGGAGGTGATGAGGACAGGAGACTCTACACACGTGCCTTTGCCATACAGCCCAATCAAGAAAAACCACAAAGTCATGTAACCAAGTCCATTTTTGCCACAGTGTAAAAGAACACCACTCGTTTGCAGAATCGATTTGGTTCTCTGTCCTATTGACCGTACAGAACCTCAAGACTGAGCTATCAGTTTACAGATAGCTTTGTTAGTGGGCTGGATGGGGGTAGGGTCCACACCTGGAAGAATGAGTGTGGAGATATCCGGAACTTCAGGCCAAGAAGCTCTTCGTGAATCCACTGCTCTCCAGCCACATGTTCACAGGGAAGGTCCTCAAGGTTCGGGGATGTCCTCGTATGGACCAAACATGGCATGTTACCTTGTGTCCCCTACTCATCATCCACTTCACATTTTTACGCTACTGTATGAGGTGGTTGATGGTTTGGTACCTTTGTCCCTCCCTCACAAAGTAGAGGGAGGTCACTCCGCTCTCCTTCCCTGGTCCCTCCGTGAAATGCTCTCTGATGGAGCTCTTCAGGACGTTCAACTCCTCCTCAGCAAGTTTCTGCAATGCAAGGAGTGACCCATGATCTGACCAAGAGAGGAACCCGCAGTGGTGAAATGGTTTCCACCATGTGATTTTCAACCCAACCAGACCCACACAGAAATCAGGGGCCAGAAACACAACTCCTCTTAAGAGATGTGATTATGGGGTTTCATGCAAAGCTTTCACTCTACTGTGAATTAAAAGATAAATCATTCTGTTAAAGGCCACGTATTATATAACATATCTAATGAACTGGACAGGAACGTTTTCCTCTTCCATGTTCCATCTACAGAAGTGAATGAGCGGCTGTGTCATTAAGTCGTTGCGAAGCTCGATATTGGGATGCAGGGCAGCTCTGCTGAGTTGCACAATCAAGAGAGACCTGTAAACTGAGAGACTGCGGACAGACCATAAAGACAGCCGAGAACAGGCACAGGACCGTCACATACTAGACCTTCGATTCCATTCTCAAACAATTTCTACGACTCTGGGAAATCCTGCCATTTCTCCTTTAAAAAGATCCAACTGAAAGTTGGTCTAGATCAGTGGTTCCCAAACTGGGGGGCGCGCCCCCCTAGGGGGCCGCAGACGTATTTGGGGGGGGGGGGGCGCACCAATGGAATAGCCTCAGGGGCAAAATAATCTCTTCACAGACTGGACGATTAAACAAATAAA
>JAODLC010000044.1:20732494-20752190 GCA_026781145.1 Hippopotamyrus pictus | reverse complement strand
TATTTTGTAATTGCATTTGTTTCACTCAGTTAGAATAGGGAGTTGTATTTCAAATAAAGTTTAAATCTGAACCTATAGGGGGTTGGGGGGGCTCAATAATGTTCATATCTAGAAAAGGGGGGCCCTGCAGAGAAAGTTTGGGAACCACTGGTCTAGATGGAGGTTAGAGGTGAAAGGTGAATGCAGCAGACAGATATCATTCCATACCTGTGGGTTGAAGAAGACCATGGCCATGATCTGACCGGTGCGGCTGGTGCGCACAGTCAGCTGTTTCCAGTGGCCTTCGTACGTCTCGGGGCTGTAAACAGAGTACTTAGTCGTCCTATAAGATGTCGGAAGGAGAAGACAGGAATCAGAATCATTCATAAAAAAAGAACGTTGCCACATTCACATGGCTGACTCCCATTCTCGGTAACACACCGTAAGATGCATCTGAAAACAACCTCCGCCCTAACTATGACCTCTCACATGAAAGCTCACATCATGCTAGCATGATGAATTCAGGATCTTCTGGGGAAACAGTGACCAGCAGCTATGAGAAGTTTGTCTCTGTAATCACTTACCTAATGTAGTCCTGAAAGTGGCTGACCACCCTCTTGGCCTCCTGAGGGACGTGGACCGTGTCAGAGGGCCCGACCACGGCACAGGACCCCCCCTTGTACTTTCCCAGACGGAAACCTATAGTCTTGTCCTCTCCGTTTGCTCCCGTCCCAATAAGAAACTCACATTTGTTCCTGTATTCGGTCTATTTCAAAATAAAGATACTTTAGGTCACGCAATTATAGAACACGCACATACACCACCCCCTTTGAGCTGCTGACCAATCAATTCGCTGATGAAATGACCACTTCCACCAGACAAACTGCTACATCTCCTTTAAAATGACATCCAGACCCCATCTATGGCAGCCGTACCTGCACAGGCGACGGACGGATTCCCTCCAGCGGACAGCACATGTTATTGTATTTCTGCTTCTGGACAAACAGCCAGGGAAGCATGGCTTTGTTGCTGTTGCTGATTTCCCTAAACAGGTAGAGAGATGATTTAATTTTGCCGTTTTGCACAAATACAGGCACACTGGCATTCCTTGGTTTTCACATATGCCATCTTGCTCTCCTATGAGATACAAACAGCGGGAGCAAAGCCTGGGGGCAGAGTGCACTGCCAGTTATTTATCCTGTACCCTGGGAGCAGGTTCTGGTGTTAAAGGCCTGGATCAAGAGCCCAACGGTAATATTTATCTGCCGACCACAGGATATGGGCACAGACTGCTTGCTAAATTGCGGAGACACAGCATACACAATGACAAGGACAGTGACCGGCACAAGACAACAAACAAAAGCCAGAAATATGACTACAATGATAAAGGAATCATCACATCAGACCTTGAAATGAAAAAGGGTTAGGCCTGGGGTATACGGCAAAATGTTTTTCATGATAATTATTTTCATATGGAAGATTATCAATGATTATCATAATATATTTCAATCCATTATTATTTTTGATTAAAATTGCCACAGAATTGCCCTTAAACAGATTCAGAGTATGAAAAAACAGAGAAATTGAACTGACTGGAAAATGAAATCTAATTTTAATAAATCAATCATACAAAAATTAACTTTTTGCCGTATGGTGTAACACTAGAAAATGCTGACAGCATACTTTGTTGCCAGATTTTTTCTCTGGCTGCCTCGGTGTTCATTCTAGGTAACGGGTTTGACTAGGGTTGGGCGATTATCACAATATTCTAAAATAATATTCTAAAATTGAAAACAGTAAAATATGACAGGTGGTTTTGAGTTTTTCTGATCTGAATGACCAAACTGATTTACTAATAGTTATGAAGCATGCGACAGGTATGGTGATAAATTACAGACAACAACAGGCTCAAACCCTTACTGGAGTTTGCGTAAAAATAGTTAATTATAACTGTCAATTATGCAATAAAACAAGTGTTTTGGCTTGGCCATGATACTCATGATGTTCCAAGTGATGATGATATGAATCCATCCATCCACCCATCCATCCTCTGCCATTTATCGGGGATCAGGTCAGAGGTGCAGCAGTCTAAGCCGGGTGGCCCCTCTCTTTGACTGCCACCTGATATACTGTGCACCCGATTCCCATGCCTCCCCCTGCAGGGCCCCATGGGTAAAGGCTGGGCATAGCCAGGCATGTACATAATCATATGATATATCTGACCGTTAGATCACCCAGCCCCAGCTGGGATCATGTGACCCGTCCCCTACCTGGCCAGCCTCTGCAGGACCCCCTCCACCTCCCGCAACTTCCTACTGAGCTGCTCCTCATAGGGTATGTTCCAGAGCGGTGTCACCACGTCAGCTATCTGTTTGCTGAGGGGCTCCGCATCAGGGGCCTGCTCCCGCTTGCAGTCGGGCTGCTCGCCGCTCTCCGCCTCCTCCCGCTTCCTCTTTCTGAGGATGGGGTCGGCCTTGGGCTTGGCCAGACGCACACTGAGCACCCGGCCCTTCCACAGCATGCCGTGTACAGCCTTCATGGCTCTGTCCCGCTCCTCCTGGCTCTTGAAGGTAACGAAGGCGAAAGTCTGCTTGCCGAACAACTTGATCTTGTGTGGGTTCAGTCTGTGCTTGTTGAGGAACTTCTTAAGGTCATTGAAGCCTATAAATTTAGGGAGGTTCTGGATCTCCACCTTGAATATCTCAGAGGTGAACAGGTCTCCCTTGATGTAGCGGTACACTCCAGGGTCAGAACTGGCTTTTTCCATCTCGTCCGTCTGAGCTTCAGCAGCAGTATCTCCATCCTCTCTTTCCATAACCTCCTCTGCTTCTGCAGTTAAGGAGGCACCATCTACAGTGCCCTCTGCAAGTTCTGCCATCTCTTTACTCCAAATTAAAAAATGAAATTGAATGGTTACTTTATGCAAAGTCGGGGCTGCAATTCAGCAAACTTACCAGATACTTAAACTAAATAGTCGGATCCAAAGTTAAACATTTATGTAGCATTTATTTAGTAAACTCAAGCAAGCAAACCAGAGTAAAATCACTGTCGTTTGTACAGTAAAACCGATTTCTCTGAAGCCGCTTATTGTAAAATGCTACCAGAGGGGTATATAAGTCTTTTTTAGTTATGTGAGGCAAAAAACTGTATTGTAAGTTGACAGATATAAAAGAAACTTACAAGAAAGAGTCTCTTAATGTACCACGTTCAATAGAAGCATAAGCCAAGTGCCTCTTAATCCAGCATGAACGTGCAGGACGCCATATTAGCGAAGCAAACCATGTGACCTTTAGACGCTAAGCACGATGGGAAATAGTGCCATTTGACGGCGTGTACGCGATTTCCAACCCACTTCCAGTAAGCCACGCCCCTTGTTCCGATCCTATCGTCCTGGGTTTGCGTTGTTTTCTGCATCTGCTTTACTCCAGGAAAGTGCCTCTGCTGGATCTGACACGCGATGACCAGACAACACATCCGATGCCGAATTACGTAAAACCACGAAATGCTACATGAATTAATAGGCATGCAAATTTTAACGCGTCGGCAGACGTTATTTTTCCATCAAGTAATGTAGTCAAGTACGTAGCCCAATACGTTGCAGTCGTATAATTAAATTAAATTTCCATGTACAAGCAAAAACTTAGTGTATAAGTTATGAACAGACATAGGATTATGCTCAAATTTTAAATTGGTTGGGGAAAAATAAGGAAATCATAAATATGAGACAGACATATAATGCATTTATAACGAAATAATAATACATGATATAAATTATAACATTTTAAAAGATAAATTCAAGAATTTTAAGTTGACAATCAACAAATTTCTTGTGCAAACATTAGATATTCTTCGTTCAGATCATCCACTGAGGGTTAATATTACCATATGTAAAAACGACGGTTTTTATATTTTAAAAAAATAATAGCATGGCTGTGAACAATGTATTGTTCAAGGGTAAGAACAAGTATAAATCTTATGCCTTTAATTCACCATTTAATATCCTATATTGGTTATCATTATCGTATTTCTGTCATGTAATGGTAACCTTAAGCAATTATGTTGCTGTAATTCTAGCTTTAGAGTGTTACACCTGTTGCTGCTTTTATTATAACAAATCTGGTTTAACTGAATGTAAGGGAATGTATTTTAAATGTAAATTGCTGATCAGTTTATTTTATCCGTGTCTCTGCGGCTTTTGTTTAGCTGGAGAGACTGTCTGGGTTGTCGTTTCTCTCCGCGTTTATGGGACGCTGTCACACTCTAAGCACTGCTGCCTTCCAAGCTCACTGCCGCTACCCAGTTAATGTTGCCCCTGTCCAACATACTGATTAGTTTGCCGATTGTAGTTATTTTATAGTTTTGAGAATCCTAATGGATTCTTTACCTTTGTCACAAGCAATGCTGCTGCAGCCAATGACTGCACACCTGGCAATATGAACACAGCAAAAGAGCACAGACAGATTACATACCAGATGGGATATTATGCACCAACATGGCGGATGACAGCCTTCGCTCTTGATGTGGATGGACGTTGTGTATTCATAATATGCTAATGCTTATGAAATACTCCATCCAGAGCAATCTCTAAATGTTGTTAGATCCCCCTCAATTTTTTACATCGTACTAAGGGAGTGACCTGGATAAAGGGCATCTTGTGTCTCAATCAATCGATGCAATCTGAAATTTCAATATACGACATGGGACAGCCCTACAGTGTATAGTTTAGTTTCCCAAATGCTATCCACTGTTAGCTCTGAATCTAGCTAACTGATTCAGTTGGTTAACTGAATCTAGCTGCCCTTTGGCCCACATGACAGACCGCAGGAAGCTAAGATGATAATGATGAGGTTAGTTATCCTCCTGGATGATTGTGCACAGGAGTAAACAAGGCACCATGTGCAGTCAACTCCTTCAACAATGGCTGCCCGACAGGAGCATGTCAAGAGGGCAGTATAGGACAGCCACACGTGGTAAAAAATTGAGGGGGATCTAACAACATTTAGAGATTGCTCTGGATGGAGTATTTCATAAGCATTAGCATATTATGAATACACAATGTATCGCTGAGATGTAGGCATTAGCATATTATGAATACGTAGCGCCTCGCTGAGACAGACCTTACAGCTTGGATGTGACACGTCTGGTACGTGTCAGAGGAGTTGATTGGCTTGGTCTTTTTCCTACAAACGGATTAACTCAGCAAAGATTGCTATGATTCAGGATCTGAAGAAGCCTCCAAAGAAAAACGTTCTGGAACGACTTGAAGGCAAGAAACTTTCTCCTCTGAAGCCGCTGAGTGAGTTTGTGACGGCAAAGACCTTAAGCATTTTCAGAACGCTTCTTCCAGATGGTGCTGAATAAGCTGACAGACTTTTGCAGAAGAAGACCCCATCTACAAACGGTTCAAAATGGCCTGTGACTAGGTAATGATGACCACTGATTCTGTGGGGAAAGTGCAATTTATCTTGTGATGAAATTCAGCTCAACTCTCACAAAGGAGGAGCATCAGGAACAGCACATCCTGACTGCTGTGTGGCAGCATCATCACGACAGGTTGTGCTGACAAAGGAGGCTTTCAACAGATCATTTTGTTGAATAACAGGGTTCCCTGTGTGCCAGAGATGTTCACAGGTCACAAAATTAGAGTCTGAGTCAAATCCCAGGTCACTGACTTTGAGTCTGAGCCAAGTCTCAAGTCTCCATTGTAGTTCCAATTTCACATTACTATTTATCAAAATTTAACTATGTATTTGTTTTTTTTCTATTAGCAGCTGATGTGACTAAATGGGAATCACCACTTGAACAGCTCAGAAACTGCATGTCTCAGTTTCCTAGGCTTATGTAGATCTTAAAAAGTAATTGATATTTCAAATGCCTTTGAAGCAATGTTTTTGTAGAAACCTAAGCACTTTTCTAATGTGGATTTTAAAACTAATACTTTACGATGATAACATTATGATGAAGACATCCTTTGCAGGAAATTTTAGCATAAATTCCAAGAGTTGGAATGTACGTGTACAGTCGTGGCCAAAACTTTTGAGAATGACACAAGTATTGGTTTTCACGAAGTTTGCTGCTTCAGTATTTGTAGATCTTTTGTCAGATATTTCTATGGTATACTGAAGTATAATTACAAGCATTTCACAAGTGTCAAAGGCTTTTATTGACAATTACATTAAGTTTATGCAAAGAGTTAGTATTTGCAATGTTGGCCCTTTTTCAACACCAATGCAAATCGCCCTGGCATGCTGTCAATCAACTTCTGGGCCAAATCCTGACTGATGGCAGCCCATTCTTGCATAATCAATGCTTGGAGTTTGTCAGAATTTGTGGGTTTTTGTTTTGTTCTCCTGCCTCTTGAGGATTGAGCACAAGTTTTCAATGGTATTAAGTTCTGGCGAGTTTCCTGGCCATGGACCAAAAATGTCAATGTTTTGTTCGCTGGGCTACTTATCACTTTTGCCTTATGGCACGGTGCTCCATCATGCTGGAAAAGACATTGTTTGTCATCAAACTGTTCGGGTTGAGAAAAGTTGCTCTCAGAAGATGTTTTGGTACCATTCTTTATTCATGGCTGTGTTCTTAGGCAAAATTGTGAGTGAGCCCACTCCCTTGGCTGAGAAGCAACCCCAGGCATGAATGGTCTCAGGATGCTTTACTGTTGGCGTGACACAGGACTGATGGTAGCGCTCACCTTTTCTTCTCCGGATAATCTTTTTTCTAGATGCCCCAAACAATCGGAAAGGGGAATCATCAGAGAAAATGACTTTACCCCAGTCCTCAGTGGTCCAATCCCTGTACCTTTTGCAGAATATCAGTCTGTCCCTGATGTTTTTCTTGGAGAGAAGTGGCTTCTTCGCTGCCCTTCTTGACACCAGGCCATCCTCCAGAAGTCTTTACCTCACTGTGTGTCCAGATGCACTCACACCTGCCTGCTGCCATTCCTGAGCAAGTTCTGCACTTGGTGCCCCGATCCTGCAGATGAATCAACTTTAAGAGATGGTCCTGGTACTTGCTGGACTTTCTTGAGCACCCTGAAGCCTTCATAAGAATAATTGAACCTCTCTCCTTGAAGCTCTTGATGATCCGATAAATGGTTGATTTAGGCACAATCTTAACAGCAATATCCTTGCCTGTGAAGCCCTTTTTGTACAAAGCAATGATGACTGCAGATGTTTCCTTGCAGGTAACCATAGTTAACAGACGAAGAACAAAGATTTCAAACACCACCCTCCATTTACAAAATGCAGTCTGCTATTCTAACTCAATCAGCATGACAGAGTGATCTCCAGCCTTGTCCTCATCAACACTCTCACCTGTGTTAACAAGAGAATCACTGAAATGATGTCAGCAGGTCCTTTTGTGGCAGGGCTGAAATGCAGTGGAAATGGGTTTGGGATTAAGGTCATTTTCGTGGCAAAGGGGAATTTTGCAATTAATTGCAATTCATCTGATCACTCTTCATGCCATTCTGGAGTATATGCAAATTGCCACCAGAAAAACTGAGGCAGGAGACATTGTGAAAATCAGTGTTTGTGTCATTCTCAAAACTTTTGGCCCAGGCTGTATTTCCACACCTAACCTACCTTTCTCTCCTCAAATCCTATCAAAAATGTTTGCGTAAGAAAATTCTTGTCTTACTCTGGGTTGCAGGGGTCTGGAGTCTGTCCTAGAAGGTATGGGCACAAGGTAAGGAATTACATTTACATAAATACATTTAGGTAAGAAAAAAAGTTAATATTTGAATTGTTATTAATTTCGGGTGCATTTAACAACCAACAACTAAGAGTATTTTTTTTTCCATTGTTTTCAGTCAGCCGATCTCACTTACCGCTAGCGAGCAAGCGAAGGTGACCAGATAATCCATCTCAGGGAGGACACTTTGAGCTACTTCAGGTTTTACAAACTACTTTCAAACTGAAAGGCTCCTGTGTTTGGATAAATAGTTCAGCTCTTCTTGTGCTTTGACTGGTTAGTTTCCTTGACTGAAAGACTCATCCAGCTGTTTTACATTAGCATTAGTGACACATGTGTGATTATAGGAGACTGACCAATCAGCACGCAGCAAGAACTCAGCGCTTAAGTGAAATCTGGGTCCTTTTAATTGAAATGGCAGTTTACAAATCCTGTTCTACCTCAAAATGTCCTCCCTGACATGGATTATCTGGTCACCACAGAGCGAGCCCACGTTACTGCATCAAGAAGGTCAGAGATAAGCATCAGAGGTGGGGACCCAACTTCCGGCACATTCTCTATATTTTGAAGTTATTTTAAAAATCTGTCATTTATTGGACACGCTTGCATCTTTGAAAGCTCGCATCTTGACAGTTGGTATGAATAGGATTTTCTGTACAGATGTTTTTGAATAAAATGTGACATGGGTGGTTGAGTTATTTGTCCTTCATTAAATCAGTAGGTCAACATGGAAGTGAAAAATGTTAAAGCCATGTTAGGGTAATAGGATTATGTGCATTTAACTCTGTCTACCTACAAATGAGATAAAGGGAGTGCGTGGGTACGGGTCCGGGGATAAACACGCGAGTGTGAGGGGACTCCTACCTACAGCAAACACATGCTATGAGTAGTTTGTGATGGTCGACAGTTTGACATCATGATATCTAACCCTATTTAGGGGCGCTACTTATCAAAGAATGTTATTTTTTTCCCATCAAAATTGTGGGAACAGATCAGGGTCCCTATATATCTGGGGAGCAGGGGTGTGCCCCCGCCCCCTCCCACCATCTGTGCCTCTGCAGACACGGCAGCCTAACCTGCTGAGCCATGCATGCACCACCAGGCAAACCTATACAGGTGGTCTGCAGTTTCTGTTTATAATACCTTTTGCAAATAATCAAACTCACAAGAAATGCTCATACTCACCTGGAATTGTAAAAACACATTGTTCAGTAATGCTGGTCTGGTTTAAATGTTGCCAGTAAAATTAATTTTATTTTTGTATTTGTTTTGACTATGGGGGCAGTGCAGTGGCACAGTTAGCTGTGTTGCCTCACCAAATTGTGTGTGTGTATTGTGCCCTGCAAAGGGTTGGAGCCCAATTCCTTGCCTTGTGCCCATACCTTCTAGGACAGACTCCAGACCCCTGCAAACCTGAATAGGACAAGCAGGTATAGAGGATGCATCTGTGTTGAATATATAATGTGTATTTGAATGAATATATGTAAGTATAGTATGTATGTACACACACACACACACACACACACACACACATTATAATACTGTCTATAAAGGAGAGTGATGTCACATCACATGACCCGGCCAACTGACCTAAACACAGTAGAGATAGTTTGGGATGAGTTCGACCAGAGAGTGAAGGCAAAGCAGCCATGAGTGCCCTACAAATATGTGGGACCTTTTTCAGGACAGCCGGGAAAACATCTCAGGAGGCCACCTCATGAAACTGCAGTAAAAGAGATAGTAGGGTCTGCCAGTCCCTGGAGCAATTGGAGATAAGGGTCTTGCTCAATGGCCCAATGGTGACATCACTCTGCAGATCATGGGATTTGAACTAGCAACATTCTGATTCCCAACCATGAGAACTGCCCCACCTCCCCAGAAAATTATTTTTTAAATACCTTTTTTTCCCTCAGTGCACAAGCATATCCCTGCTGAAAATAAACAGCATAGACCAGCATGGAATAATCACCAGCAGTGAAATAAAACGGCCGCTACTCCAGACTGTGCAACAAACAAGGCCATATAAAAGCCTACTGTTACTCGTGAAACAAAGATTAGAGCGCGATTTTAAAAAAGACAAACATCATAGAAGTCTGTACCAGCTGCCGAGTTCGCAGACGTTCGCCAAATGAAACCGATTGCTAGATCGCAGCTATGATTTTGTCACACAGCTGGGATGTGATGTACTGAGACTGGGCTGGAAATCGCGTACGCGCGACGGGGAAACCACGTGAACACAGGGCGCTAAGAACGACGGGAAAACAATGGCAGCATTTTGCATGAAAGTATATTTACATTTTGGATACAGTGATGCAGCCATAGGCAATAACACGTTAATGTAAAAAAATTTCCATTTCACTATTGCGGGCCTGTGACAATACTTGAAAGACATGACTTTTCCAAAATATATTTTTACATATAAGAAATTCATATATAAATTATGTTCCTTGCAATAGTTTTCGCCAAAATATACACCTAATATTCGGGACGGTTTACGGCATTTTTATTTATAATTCCCAGAATATTTCAAAGGTTTTTTTGTCGAATAGAAGCAAATAGTCTGAAGACAAGAAAACTAATAGAACGATATCCTCGCAAACTCTCCGAAAGACTATAACTTTTCATTCATTAAGAATAATGACAACAGATACCCTCATGGCAACCTCGCCTAAAGATATTGTGAAATTCCTTCATAATTGATAAGAAAAAGACTCTTTCCAAAACCAAATAAAAAACTGCAATAGTTTCAAGTTTACCACGGTCACATATGGGTTAAATGCAGAGGACACGTTTCATTGTTGTGCACAGTATGCTGTGGTGTGTCAACAATGATCACCAAATTCTAAAAATACTCCCAGATGTAAGAACACAATATTAACACTGATTAATATAATAACCAATATCTGAGAGAAGCACATTTTAATCATAATTTGCTTCAGCAACAATAAAAACACACTCCAGGTATTAATGCATAAAAGAGAAAAAAAACATCCGCTGTCCTATGAGAAACATAAATGCAAAAGCATACGTAATAAGCGACTTTCCGTGAATGAGGACATTCGAACGGCGCCCCGGGCGGCAGGAAGCGGGAGGCGGGAGGACTGACGGCTGAGAACAGGGGGCTCGCAGGGTTAAGGAAGGGGAGGACGGGACGGGACGGGACAGGAGAGAGAGGCACACCGGTAGACAGCAAGCGCAATCCGACAGCATCTAACGTTAGCATGGCAGATACCAAGGTAAGACTGCGTCGCCGTCCAACACAGAAGCCCTGATGTGCCCGGAGGCTGTCATTTCGGGGCCCTGTGCGGGATTTCAGACATATTTTGGGTTCCTTCCTCACCTCACCGGTTACTGTAGGAGTGATGGAGATGGATGGAACCCGGGCGATGGGCCGGCTGTTTGGCGCCACCGCTGCTGTTGTGTTCTGGTCGGGGGAAGCCTGGGGTACAAACACGTTGGATCAAACGATAATTTAAATGTCCATGAAGTTAAAACATGGAAAGATTTTTTAAAAGTTGTGATTTTGCGCCCCAGCATCATTAGAAGCATCCTGTGTGGGTAGCCTTAGCACGCTGATGTATGGCGCCACGGGCGTAGCTCTGCGGCTTATTAGAAGTGTTTTTCCCCGGGTAAATTTCGCTCCAAAACGCCTCGTTCGGCGGCGGGCATGAGCGGGATGCGCACGGTTACCTCTCTCTCGAAGTGGGATTAGCACCGATCCCGCCTGTTTCCCGATTATTGTTTTAATGGAACTGCGCTGCTGCTTTGCCCAGATATCCGAAAGTTTCATACGTAGATCTAAGAAAGTGACGCTGCTCAGTGGTAATGGGGAATAATATTTAAAGTTATTTTTTGATTGAAGCTGGCTCTTAAAGCCTGGTTAAGCCGGTAGACCAAGCTCACATCCGCCGGTCAGCTAGGTTTTGTCACAAGGCCACACAGAGAAGGTCTCCATGCGCTGCCGTTAGCCGGTCAGGCTAAAGCGACGAGGCTGCAGCGTCGAGGTTCCCTCGCGGTGCTGTTATCATGCTAGGCTAGGCTAAAGAGGCGAGGCTGCAGTGCCGCCGTGCCCACACGGTGCTGGTATCATGCTAGGCTAGGCTAAAGTGACGAAGCTTAAGTGCCGAGGTTCACACACAGTAATGTTAGCATGTTAGGCTAGGCTAAAGTGAGTAGGCCGCATCGCTCACGTTTCTACAAGCCGTCCGTTCGAAACCCGCGCCAAGTTTTTGAAATTCACCGGAAATAATTGTGTATGTTGTTAAAACTCAATTTTTAATCTTGTTTATGTATAAACGCATATAATATGTAAAGCAGAAGATTGCAGAGAGTTTGCGCGGGTCCCCAAGCCTAGCGTCCTCTTAGGCCCTCACCGGGCCGGTGCTGCATATCGTATAAGCCCGCCCTCCACTTGTAAACAGCGAGAAACTCCTCTTCAGGCACCATAATGCTGCGTTTATAAAAGCCAGCACCGCGGTTTTAAGCGTTATTTGAGGTGCTGGATGTGGATACAGAATTGCGGGGACTTAAAACGCAGGAGTATGCTTTGAATGAATAAACTGGTTTGTGGAGTCATGCTAAACCGGACTGATGCAGAACCGGACCGACGCTCAGCAGTACGTCAGCGGGGTGTGGGGTGCATCTGCACGGCGGCTCTCGTACGAGAGGCCAGCAGCTCGATCCCGATCCATTGAAGTTCAGCATCTCCCATAGCTTTGTGATTGGGCTAAATTAAAAACAGGCCACGAATTGGATTTCAGGTCTCAGCTAATTTTAAGTTACCTGACTGATGCTTCTGTTAAAAAATGATATTTTTGTTACCTAAATTGAGAGATTTTGTATATTCTACTCTAAGGCACAGCAGTGGGTCACAAATCGACCTTTTACATGATGCTACCTGCTTCCTTGCACATAACACAGATTTATCCATAACGTGACTCAAGTTGTATGCTTTCTGACAGGAGACGCAAGACGAGCATGAGACTGCTACAGATGAGTCGAACCATGACCCCCACTTCGAGCCT
The DNA here is from genome assembly GCA_026781145.1 of Hippopotamyrus pictus. Classification (NCBI taxonomy): domain Eukaryota; kingdom Metazoa; phylum Chordata; class Actinopteri; order Osteoglossiformes; family Mormyridae; genus Hippopotamyrus; species Hippopotamyrus pictus. The sequence goes on along the minus strand of JAODLC010000044.1, from coordinate 20,739,492 downwards.
ATTGTGTCACTTCCAGAGCAGGATGTCAAAACATTAGAGGAAGATGAAGAGGAGCTCTTCAAAATGTGAGTGGGCCAGTGGTAGTGTGGTATTACAGCCCACTGTTAAGAAACCTAACCATGTTGCTTATGTTGTCCTGGGGACTTGGACCTGTGTTTATTGTAAAATACTTTTGTGGTATTACACCTGTAAAAATGACGAAGCAGTGCTTCACAGCGCATAGAAGTCTTAATATTATTGGTTGAGCTCTGTTCATTGTCACCTTTTTGTCTTGCTGACGTATTTGTGCTGCACTCCAGCAGCTGAGCACGTGTTTGCATGGACGTTGAGCATACCTGTGTGTTTTCTCAGGCGGGCCAAACTGTACCGCTTCGCCTCAGAGAACGACCCGCCGGAGTGGAAGGAGCGGGGCACCGGTGACGTCAAGCTGCTCCGGCACAAGGAGAAGGGTTCCATCCGGCTGCTGATGCGGCGGGACCGCACCCTGAAGATCTGCGCCAACCACAATAGTGAGTCCGGGGCGGGATCCCCAGCCAGCGCATTAGGTCGCTACAGGCTGATTGCTGTGTGTGTGTGTAAAATTAGGACATCCACCGTGTTGTTTAGATGGTCTGTTTGCGTTGATCTCTATATAAAGCCCTCTTCGGGAACTCCCCTGTCTATCTTTATATTCCTTACGTTTCCCTCCCTCATTGGGTACTTCAGTCTGAATTATTTCATTGTATTACATTGACTGCCCTCTCTCACACTCCTTCACAGTTCACACAAATGTACCTTTCATTGAACACTCGCTGCGGCATTGTAAACTTTACATAATGATAATGAAGATGAATTGAATTAATTGCGTTCCTCCAGTTGTTCCCTTGATGGATCTGAAGCCGAACGCGGGCAGCGACCGGGCGTGGGTGTGGAACACGCACGCGGACTTTGCAGACGAGCACCCAAAACCGGAGCTACTGGCCATCCGCTTCCTGAACGCCGAGAGTGAGTGCCCCCCCGACACAGTGCCCTGTCACTCACTGTGCTGACGGCGAATCCCCCCCCCCCCTCCCACATCTGAACTAACGTGCTCTCTGTTTCAGATGCGCAGAAATTTAAAGCGAAGTTTGACGAATGCAAAGAAGAGGTCAGGAAGACTTTAGAAGGTTCAGGTAAGGAGATGTTACAGAAAGGCTGTCCGGCCCATGCAGACTCACTCTGCCCCTCGCTGCCCCCCACAGCCCGGTGCTTTTGTGTCTGCTAGATCAACACGCAGAGCGTCATGGACGCTGGCTTCATCATAGCCAATTGTCGGTATGTTCTGGAACATGTAAACATACAAAACGTGCGGTCTTGTGTGAAGAGGTCAAACCTTTGGGCTTTTATTATGTGTCGCTTATATGACGACATAAGAGGCGGCTCACGACCACCACGTTGACTGAACTTGAGCTCAGGCAGAGAGGTTCTTGCAGTGCCGGTGTGTATCTGACCCGAGGTGTGAGGTCACAATGGCCAATCCATGCTGCTGTCCTCATAGGCAGCACCCACGCTGCAGACAAGGTGACCGAGAAGCTGGAGGAGCTGTCCGTGAAAGACCAGAGCGAGCCTGCTGTGAAGCAGGGATCTGGGGAGAAGAAGGAGGCAGACACCGCGGAGGAGAAGTGATGCTGACACTCACAGTCCTACGGTCTTCAACTTGTCATTTCTCTTTTTTCTACAATGGACTAAATAAACTGTATCTGGACACTTGCATTTTGTTTATTGAAGGGTTTTTGTTTCTTTGCCACCTAAGGTCATGATCTTGGCAAAACTTAAAGTAACCATTCCTTATTCATGAAAATGTACTTTTTATTTTATTTTTTTAAACTCTCTTCCCCTTTATAGTGGATGATGATCTGTAACCCAAGGCATCTTTGACATTGTACTGTGATATGAGGCTTGATGTGGATGGCTTCCGCATTGGGCATTGCTTTTCAGTTGGGGTTTCTCTTTTTTGTTGAATGATTTAAATGGAGAGAGGAAATGTGTAGAGGCCTTTCCTGACAGGTGGGAGGGCTCCTGTGCAGGCTTGAGTTCTGATAGTCCTGTAACAGTCCTGTAACCCATTCGCCTGTGGCGAGGCTCGGTTCTGAAGCGGTTTTGAGTTGCCGGAGGGAATGTGAAATGCACAGCAGGAGTGTGTGAGACCATGTGGCCATCTGTGGAACTCTACTACCAAGTGGTTGTGTTCTTCGTTTTTATTTTATGATAGACTTAGATTCCACCAAAGCAGAAATAAAGATGACTTGTTATGACTTGACCTTGTGATTGATTGCATGCACTTCCCTGGATTCATTCACTGCGTACCTTTTATTTTACTCTGCCGAGAGGCTGGGTTCACCTGCCGCTTCCCCTGTGTACCTTCTTTGAAGTGATGCAGATTGACCTCCTTACTGATTATTGGCTTGTTTATGGTGTCACAGTAAACCTCTGATGTTTATTCACAGAACAGGAAGGGGCTGGGTGGAGGCAGACTCTGTATCGGTAAAGTGTGTAAAATGAACCCAGTGAAAGATGGGGCTCACTTTTAAATTCAGTGATATATATTGTGTGTAGTTGTGTATAAAGTACATGCTAGAGAATTTTTTTAAAGGTTAAGTATCATTGCATTAAGAATAGAATTTTTTAAACATTTCCGCAGATTTTAAATATCTCTCCAGATATTCATTAACTCTTACCTCCACTACATCCTTACTGGAGTCATTTCAAAAAGTAAACTTTATAAATTGTGTAAAAGACATACCTGTTAATGGATTAATAACCTTTCGATAATGAACGTGATCTCTAGCGTGATGTTAACCTATATGGGTGTCCCTCAGACAACTTAAGAAACATCAGCCAGAAGATGCAAAATTGGGAATTAAAACTGTAAAAAATGTAAATGTCAGTAAATTCAGGCTGAGGTCATAAACAGGAATGTGCAACATCCTCACATACAGAGCGGGAATCTTTTATATACAAGTGTACTTACCCACTGTGCCCCCTACTGGTGTGTTCACTGTGGTACTGATTCACTTTTCACATCAATTATGTAAATTTCAAGTCTAACCTTCCCTTCATGGATTTTAAAAACAAAGTCATAAGAAGAACAAATAAAACAAATTGTGGAATATCAGCTGGTGTCCTCTGTATTCTGCCAGTAAATGAGACAAGAGGCACATGGATGAACTAAATGGAAAATTTACAGAAAGTGGCTTCTTGGTTCCACAATTACAATGGCAATGAAGTCTTGCATGGTAACTAACAAAAACTAACCTTTGAGGTCTCCCGGTTCAATATGTTTTTAAAGCTGACAATAGCTAATAAACTGTCTTTGTATTAAATAGCCAGTATGCTAGTAAGTGTCAGTTTTCATACTCATACGGTGTGGCAATTATTTGCTCAGCACCAGTTCAATGAGCAGGAATGATTAGTCAGCTAAAGTTCACTTATACGTAATTAATAAGGCAAGTAATCATTTTTTGCTTCAGATTTCTAAGAAAAGCAAACTGAGCACACAGTGCATTTACTGTAACATATAGAATATATAAATGTAGACACACTGATCTCAAATAAAATCTTAATTTTCCTAAAAAAGAGCCCCAGAGTGTGCATGTGTGTATGAGAGAGAGTGTGTTTGTACAGGACACTGCTGTCCGCCTGCATCACGGCACACAACATGCAGCCAAAAGCCCAGCTCTTTAACAGCTGGTACCTCAGGCAGATTGCGGCTGGTTGCAATGCCAAGGGAGATGAGCGCTGCCTCCAATTAATCAGAAATACAGTAAATAACAGCAAAAATGTCCCCCTCCTGGATTTCCAGTCTCAAGTTCATATCATTAGTGCCAATTTGGTGGAAGTGTTCAACTCGACATTTCACCATCACTGAACACACACTGACAGGAGAAACAAAACCAAACAGGTGGAAAATTTCAAATCTACATTTAATCAGTGATTTAAAATGAAATTTTTTTTTACCTTAATATCAAACTATATATACCCTTCAACAACAAAAAAATAAAAGACATTAAGGATCCATGTAGTTTCCACGTTGCAGTATATGGTACGTGCTGTACCAGACAGCCGCGGTGAGCACGGGCATGCCTCTTACCCATAATGCACTGATCCACTGCTCCACATGCCTTGGGTTATCTGGCTTATATAACCATATCCGGTTCTGTAACCAGCACAACTCATTCAATTAGATAAGGTCCTGATTAATTAGCTTGATAAGCAAGTAGTTGAAGCTGGCCAGTGGGTCCCAGGGGCAGATTTGGGGAAAAAAAAGGTCTTGTAATCATGTTCCTCATCATTTTATTCCACACCGCAAAATACTGGAATGAGAAAACAATAAATAAAAGTATTTCCCCAATCCCCATCCCTTACCATGGAGAATAATAATAATAATTTAATATATTTAAATTACAAATTACCAAGAGACAAAAAGAGAAACTCCCTGACAGAATTTTCTGTATAAAAATCAAAATGTATCAAACTACTGAAACAGTGGGTATAAAAATTTCAAAAAGAACAAAATAAAATGGAAAAAATGACCTCTGTATTTCCGTTATTCACATGGCTGCGGACGGTGTTTTGTTTCTTAATCACGAAGTCCGTTTTTTAATGAGCGACTCCGCTAAATGGCCTACATGTCACCCATCTTCTACAGAGACTTCCTGCAAAACCACATCGCTAATTAATTCCTTGCGTGAGTCTGGCTGAGAAGCGAGCAGGGAGGTGACGCTCCTAGTGGAATGAGCTTCGGGACCTTGACAGCTGACTGGACACTGGCAGAGGGTTCGAGTCCCGTGCTCAAGCACCAAGAGACACGGCAGACATGGCAACATGGGTGACAGGCTGACAGCAAATGTATGCATGCGCGGGTGGGGGGGCGAAAAAGAGGAACAAAACCATAAGAGGAACACTGACTGTAGACATCCTTATCGAAGGGCCAGATGATCCAGGGGAACAGCCTCAAAACAGCCAAATGACACGACTTTAAAAGCATTCTGCTCCCGGGCTGTGTATGCCCCTGTAAACAATAATACTCACCATAAACAGCCGTTTACTGGACTGTTCATTTAGACTTTAACCACAAACTACACCTGTTTCCAAGCTGGTATCCGCAGGCTAATCAAGAATCTCCCAAAAATAAAAACGGTAAATAAAAACCACACAGACATTCAGGCATAGATGCAGACACCTTCGAGCACTTTCATGGTCCAGAGCAGCGAGACCCATGATGGTAACAGATTTCTGTGTGCATGTGTCTTGGGTTGTGTTGGATGTCCCAAAAAGGCAGAAGACTTATGTTACCACAGAAATGAGGGATCATGAATGGATATGAGCCTTCCCGTGCTTTTTCCAGATGGATCTCAGGTCTGACGTCACCCTCTTATGTGATGTGCTGAGGTTACGGTATGAATACTGAAGAAAGCGAGTACCAGACATCAAAGACATGGCAAAGTGACTAGAGCATCAAGAGCGGTCACGTCCAACCAACTGCCCCGTCACACGCATCCGAGATGGCCATCGGGCGATGAGACATGAACCAGGAGGACAAGCGGAGCAAGAGCAGAGGAAAGACGGTCGGACACTGGGCGAGATGGTCAGACAACTCGCAAGCCAGTGTCAGGGAGAGAGAGCTGAAGTTGCCCGGGCTAACAGAATGTTCTGGAAGATAAGGCCGCTCGTGGCCACTTGGTCGACAGTCTTACATAAGCAAGAGAAAGTAAAAGAGCCCTTTCTCTGTAGCACGGTGGCGTTAGCTGCTGTGACAGTGGCAGCTTTGGTTGGCTTGGAGTCCCGCTTTCACACGGAGATCTCGTAGGTGGTCCCGCCAACGCCAGACACCTTTTTGACATTAGCATGCCGGCCGGGACTAAGGGGAACACCTTGACCAATGGCAGTGGGCCCCAGGCGTGACTGGTCTTTGGGCTGCCCGTTAATTTTACCATGAGCCATTTTCCCATGGATCTCCTCTCTGGATGGGGAGAGAAAGAGGAAAGAAGGGAAGATAAATGGGATTGATTTTACAAAATGCTGGACGGGGTCAACCTTCACTGGCACAGAGGTGAGAACGCGCACATACACGCGCACAAGTAGACATGCATACACACACACACACACGCATATACACACGTATGCACATGCGCACACACGCGCATACACAAACACACATACACGCGCATGCATGCATAAGATTTCGGCAATTTACGTGGCACAGGTGTGTGCTGTACATAGAAGGTTCTGGAGCCTGACCAGCGGCACACAGCTGGCTCAGTGTCTCCCACAAGCCGTCTTAAAGACGGGTGGCACAGAAAGTGTCAAGAAGTAAGTCACGAAGAGACGGCCATGAGGTGACAGTCACGAAGAGACGGCCATGAGGCGACAGTCACAAAGCGAGTGATGGAGGGTAGGCATGAGGCGAGTCATGTAGGTTTACCAGAGCGGGTAACTTATTCAGAGGGAAACACGTGCATGATGTGAACTTACAGAACCTGAGTGGGGAAACAGGGGACAGTATCTAACTGGCACTTCTTCACAGACAGAAATGGCAGAAACAGTGAAAACATGCAAGTGAAGTGACAGGGAGCTTTTTATTAGCTGGAAACGTAAAAACACAAAACACGCGGCCTTTGAGGAAATATTAAAAAGTAAACGACATTTTAAAAAATGCATAGAAAGAAACACAGGGGGCTCCTGTCCAATGAGGGGGGGGGGGGCACTGTCCACGCCTACCCCCCCTGGGTAATGAATTAGGCATGTTAGGATTTGTACCTGGGGCACAGAGGAGGCGAGTCTGTCCGCTCCAAGGCGCTGACGATGGGAAGGGGGCTGTGCCGGGTGTAGGGAGGGGACCGGGGCAGGGCGGCGGGGGAGCGGTGGGGCTGGTGCCCTGGGGACCGGTAGGGGGGCTCACCGGGCTGGCCCTGCAAGACCATGCTGCCGTCGGCAGTCCTGGGGGCGCGCGGCAGCGACGTGACCGAGCCGCGCAGCCT
>JAODLC010000044.1:20702647-20721738 GCA_026781145.1 Hippopotamyrus pictus | reverse complement strand
GCGTGTGTGTGTGTGTGTGAGCGCCGTGAGCGACGTGTGTGTGTGTGTGTATGCGGCGAGAGCGAGGTGTGTGTGTGTGTGTGTAAGCGGCGTAAGCGACACGTTTGTGTGTGTGTGTGTAAGCGGCGTGAGCGACGTGTGTGTGTGTGTGTGTGTAAGCGGCGTGAGCGACGTGTGTGTGTGTGTAAGCAGTGCAATCAGTTTGTGCGTGTAAGCGGCATAAGCGGTGCATGTGTGTGTATAAGCAGCGTAATCGGTGTGTGTGTAAGCGGCGTGTGTGTGTTTGTATAAGCGGCGTGAGCGACGTGTGTGTGTTTGTGTAAGCGGTGTGAGCGACGTGTGTGTGTGTGCAAGCGGTGTGAGCGACGTGTGTGTGTGTGCAAGCGGCGTGAGCGACGTGTGTGTGTGTGTAAGCGGCATAAGCGACGTGTGTGTAAGCGGCATAAGCGACGTGTGTGTAAGCGGCATGTGCGTGTGTAAGCGGCGCGTGTGTGTGTAAGCGGGGTAAGTGGCGCGTGTGTGTGTAAGAAGCATAAGCGACGCGTGGGTGTGTGTAAGCGGTGTGTGTATGTGTGTGTGTAAGCGGTGTGTGTACGCGGTGTGTGTGTAAGCGGCGTAAGCAGTGTGTGTTTGTGTAAGCGGTGTGTGTGTGTGTGTGTGTGTGTGTGTGTGTACGCGGTGTGTGTGTGTGTGTGTGTGTGTGTGTGTGTGTAAGCGGCCTCACCTCCACACAGTTGTCACACACGCTGCAGTGGGAGCAGCGCGGAGGTCTGTAGAAGTGACAGGTGGCACACCACTTCATGCGCACCTGGATGCCCTTCACCTCCACGTTCTTGTAGAGTGGGGCACGGAAGTCGTCGTCCTTGTCCTCATCCTCATTGGCTGTGATGGAGAGAGGGAGTGGGACGATGGCATGGGGGTGGGAGATGGCTTTCCGGACACGCTACTCGTGACAGGGCGGGGAAAGCGTGGGAGCCACCCAAGCCACGGAGACCTCAAGTCCAAAGCAGCGACTACAGGCTTTGAAGCTCCTATATCTCATTAAAGAACATGACTGCAGACCAAGACCTGAGAGGTGCTTCTAAAATCCCTCACATCTTTTGGATAAACACAAAGAAAGGCAACAATAAGTTTAATCCTATCTGGACACATTCCCATCCATTGGCCTCCATCTGCTCTTGTGCTCAGTAGTAGCCCATAATGCACTGCAGGCACTGGCATTGAGATCTGTGTGACAAAACTGCAACCCGACCAGACGTTGTACCTGGGAGGGGGGGGAGTAAGTGGGGTGTTAATGGACCCCCCTCAGGCCAGACCATGTTTATCAACATTATCGACGGCTCAAGTCGTCAGAGCCTCTGGTTTGAATCATCCGTCCCCCCCACCCCTGCACCACATCTGGCCCCGTCTCCATGACAACCAGGTGGCAGGAGAGGGCTTTCACATTGCGGAGAGGACAGGACATGCTTGGAGGTAGGTGCAGTGAGGTTCCCAGCATGTGGCGACGTCATCAGCATGCGCCTTCACACGACAGCAATGGCTTTGTTTATATTACAAAGGAACAATTCACTCGATCACTATAACATATAATCATATAAAGCTGTTTGAAAGACAACCATCTGAATCACAGCACTACAGGCTGGCTCACGTGTTCAGGAGGTCCTGTCGGTGTTCGGCGGGGTCGCCTACCTCTGGGGTACATGCCGGGGTCCATGAAGGTGGCCATGCTGAAGTTAGCCAGCACGAAGAGGAAGACGACGCCATTGTAGAGCGGCACAGTGAGGGAGATGGCCTGCGTCAGCCAGGGGCACCTGGCGGGGGGAGCAGGGGAAGGCAGGCGGCTGTTACAGTCCGTTCAGAACCACTGCACGTTCCCAGAACCGAGATATTATCAGAGCAGCCACCCGTGTCAAAGTCACTAGTGGGGGGGGGGATAATATGGGGAGAGTCTGATTTATAAGCACATGTCTCGTGCATACGCGTGCGAGCGTACAAACGCACACAAACACACACAGTCAGTAGAGGGAGGATTCTCCCTGTAATCCCCAGGAAAGCAAACACGTACATCACAGAGAACCACGGTGCTCCTTAGGAGGACACTAAGAACCGCGTGCGGACAGCAGGAGGTTCCAAAGGACTCCGATACGTGGTCCAAACAGGCTGCATAGCATAGGAATGGCAGATTCCCCAGTACCGACCGACGACTCATGAGGACAGCTGATCTGTAGTGACTGTCACACGACAGACCCGACTCTCTGTGACGAGCAGAAGCTCACCCCTCCTTCCTCGAGCCAAGACCAAGCTTCTTCCTGCACAGTTAGTCTCTAACGTGCTAGTTTTCTAAGTGTTAGTTGTGCTGCTACATTTATATGTAGCACAGGGTGGCTGTGCAGGGAAGGGCGGTGCCGCTGAGGCAGGCGAAATACCGAGCGTGGGTCAGCGCTCCTCCAAGGAATGGACTGTCCCAGCACAGCACCCCCATACCGTGCGCTACTTCGCATTCTGCTAGTTAGCATCCTGCCAGTTAGCATCCCGCTAATTAACGTCCTGCCAGGTAGCATCCCGCTATTAGCACCGAATGCTTCCAGCCCCAATCTCAGGGTGCGGCCCTCATGGAAAGCAGGCTCCTCGCCTCCGGACCCACGAATGGGATAAAATGGGCCTGGCTGCAGAGTGCCACGGCCATAATTTTCCTTCGGGGTCTGGCCGTAGTCCCGGGCCGAGAACCTCCCGGAAGGGCGTGCATCTCCAGGCAGCCTGCAAGCCAAAGGCCAGAGTCCTCACAGCACCCGGCTCACAAACCCACGAGGAGGACTAGAAAGGACACAGACAGCCTGGCCTACAGAGCAAGTAACAGGGGTAAAAGGCTTTCAATGTGGGGCCAGTCAGATGAGAGGGAATCGAGCAGGAAGGTCAGCTGGACACCTGTAGCTGAGCAACAGGGCGTAACGACGTGAAGTCATAGGAAGAGGCAAATGAGAGGTCATTGGTCTTTGGAGAAAGGAGGGAGGGTTTTGGATGGAAAGAATGCAGTTTGCACCCAGTTTATCCTAATGGACTTAAAGTATTTTCTAAAGAAAAAGGGAGACACTCATAACAAAACACACAGGAGTTTGTATTCATATCTTTGTGGGGACTCTCCGTTCATTTCTACAGGAAAAACCCTAATCCTGACATAACGACCTTAACCCCTACACAGCCCTAACCTTGACCATGAGCATACAAACAAAATACAAGACTTTTGGCATTTTTGTATTCACAGATCTTTGTGTGCACCTGAAAAAATGGTCCCTATAACGTCAAAAAAAAACAGGTTATTACATTATAGGGGACATTTGGTCCCCACAAAGTAATGTAACCCTAATCCACACACACACTGTCATATCTCAGTGCAGACTGCTATCTCGACACAATGCCTTAAATCCCCATGCTTGTAAAGATTAAAGGTTCTGACCCTACCCAGACCCAGTCCGGCCCGAGGCAGGCTGAGGTGTTTTACACCCATTCTGTCCAGGCCGGTTACGTCTGAGTGTAACATGAGGCACGCCGTCCCCTTCCGTCTCCCCTGACGCTCTCCCTCCCCAGATGCACTCTGCACACACTCCCAAACCTCTAGCCCACCATCCCACATAACAACCCCCCCCCCCCCCCCCTACAAAGCTCTCACTCACCATCCTGATCCAAGGAGGCCTCCCCCTGAAGCTCACATCTGGGATTTAAGCGGTCCCCCCCACCGGCCTGTTACCCGGGCACCTCGCGGTCGTGGCCACCCTCCCTCTCAGCCGGTGTCTGCTTTCAGCGTGCACCGGGGGTCCCCGAGACCCCCCCCCCACGGCCACCAAAGCGTAACCAAAAGCAGGCCAGCAGACGAGACCTGCGAGAGACGGCGGAGGGAGATCGGCGACCCCCACCCTCTCATCCCAAACACCAAGGAGGAAATCCAACCTGTTACGAGAGCAGCCAGGCCTTCGTCTAGAACTCCAAAGTGCAGATTCTGTAAAAATCCTGAAGAGAGACCTATCGGGTGAAACCAGAATCCGGGCAGAGGAGAGACGTCTGGCGGGGGGATGAACCCAAATGAATGGCGTGTATCTGGACCAGTTGCCAGGTGTCACCCCCCGCTACCGCAATGCCCACATCACAGTGGTCTGAAACGACATTTAGTGGAAGCCATTCTCTGATCACTGATTCCCCACACAGAGCCAGCCCTTACCATCAAGATGGCATTTCTGACTTAGGTGCTGATGCAGTTTAACCCAGTGATTCTCAAGAACAGGATTGAAAACCACTGGTTTAACTGGAATCAAACTCCCTATGCATGTGTGAACACATTCAACCAAAAAAGTTGATTCTAATTAAGCAGTTTAACACCAGCTCTGGTGGAACGGCGGGATGCTATAGACCACCCGCGCTAGCTTCATCTAACATCAGCAATAACTTCCTGACCTGCAGACAGACTACAGGGAAGTGATGCTTCAAAATCATAAGCACAGTAGCGGCCGTTACTATGGTTACAGCATATAAACGTCTCCATTCACCCGGGCTACACGAGGGCACGAAAATCCAGCCCAAAATAGTTTCGAGCCGTCGCTTTCTACTCATGCAGGGGAGGAGTGACACTCCTCCTGAAGTGAAAAAGACGTTTTTTTTGAGAAGCACACTTTTCTGATGTCACAGGAGCTAACGACCGCGGACGGCTGCTTTTAAAAACAGCGCAGTCTCGAGCGTAGCCCACTCACTCGCCGTGCTGTTTGCTCATCAGCAACACAGGGGGGTGTACCCACTCCAGGAGCCCACCTACAGCAGAAGAACTAATGAATAATTCATAAAGTAGGACGCCTCGATAGAACTTAATGAGAAAAAGGCCCTTTATCAAGAACATGGACTACGGCTGTACTTAGGCCTGCACGATTCTGGAAAAAAAAATTCTTGATGCTTGATTTCTTTTGCTTAGAATCGAGATCATGATTCTCTCACATTTTTTTTCTTAAATTTAATGTCTATTGCACTCATTAAACTGCAAGTGGAAACACAACAAAATATGAGTGTGCCAAATACATGATTGATCCAGGACCAGCATATCAACTACTTTATAGAGCAACTAACCACAGCACGAAAACCAGAGTGAACTCTTTCAGGAACCTGTGTTCCACCACCAATGTAACTCACGATGAGAGGACCTGTCCAATACTGTCCATCACGTGACTGTTCCACATTCAATGCAGTTAATTTAAAGTTAATTGGGTCACTCTGCTGAGGCAGAATGATTCTGCAAAACAATAACTGATCTGAGATCAGTTTACCATGTGTCATTTTGGCTTCTTTTTGCTTGGTATTCGACTGATCCTGGGACAGGTTTAAGCTACCTTCAGCATCTGCGCTAAAGGCACATCATCCCAGGACCTGGAAACACGCGTAACATCACACTGTCTCGAAGACAGACCCACCTGGAGCTCGGCCATACACCCGACCAGGCTACACGGCAACAGCTGGACCACCCACATCACTAAGGCCCAACCCCCGCACCCCCAAACTGGAAACATGGAACGGCTTGGCTCCTTTCCTAATCGGCTGGTTCATTACGATGCACCTGGTGAGTAAGGGGCTGACTCACCACTCCCGAGAGCCGACTGTCACTACAGCAGCGGAATCTGAAAGGGGGGCTGCTACACAAGGCCGATGAAGTTTGGGGGGAGTGGAGTTAGCAATGGAAAACCTCAGATAAAAAGGGCGGGGGCTTGTGACACAGGGGAGGAGGGCATTCCTATCTGACGATGTGATTCAGCCGGCAGGTTAACCCCGCATGTCCCGCTCGCCTCTGTGCACACAAAGTCAGCGCCGACGTTACGGTGACACGCGTCACCACGTTCAGGCACGCGCCGGTACACGCATGTGGCTGAGGGCAGTCCAGGCTGCGCTCCGCTAACATCCGCCATCGCACGCGAGCGAGAGGCACAGAGCACTGAGGAAGCGGGGGGAGGGGAGCTTTTGGGGGGGCTCACCATTGTTTTGCCCTTTTATCTCCAGGCAGCATCTGCAAGTCGGAGGAACGGCTGGAGCCGGGGCCGGAAAGTGCCCCCCCCCCCCCCCCCCCAAACAGAACGTCCAGATTTATTTTTTCTCTCCTACACCACTTTCATTTCTACTTAATGCTACAAGAGGTTGCAATATCTGAACCCTTTGCTAGTATGCTAAGCCGACAAATCGGTTCTTTTAATTTTCTGCCACTAACAGAACCTGAGAAAAAAAAAAGAAAAGCTCATCGGCCGCATCAGCGCAGCCTGCATGTTGGAATGCGCCGCTGCAGCACTGCACTCGCACGCTGGTGAGTCACAGCTTTCTCGTGACAGTGGGGAACAGACTGTGCAGGCGCGCGCGCGCAACAGCGAGCTTCCTCATGTTTCCAAAGCGGTTCGACTCCATGTAGCGACAGGCGACACCAAAATGCTGACAGTGCACTTCTCAGGTGTAGGCCGTCAGCTGGGGGAGGGGACACTTAGCGTGCACCAAACTCTGAAATAACCAACTCAACTGAAATCCTCCGATGGCCCGCCAGCTGATTGGTCAGCTACAAACGGGGTAGGAGTGGCCTGATTTGCAGTGAGTTGGAGGTCACTGGGAATAAATCCCGACCTGTGTGATGCACACACACACACGCAAGCGCATACGCACGTGCGCACGCCTATAGCCCCAGTGAACAGATGCCTCACCATACGCTGAAGTCAGATGGCAGGAGACAGACACACGGACGTCACACAGGTGGGAGGGTATCATTTTAGGGCTGAGAGCCACCTGCTGCCGTCCAGCGGATTACAGGAAGCGGCAGGAAGACCTGTGCGCGTTTCCTTCTGGAAATGTCATTTGAAATTCACACTCTGAGGTCAAACCAGGTTACACTACACTAGGCGTTTCTGTGTTAGGACAACTACGGTTACACGTCAAAAACAAGGAAATATATTAAGCGGCTGACACATTACTTATCCATTTCGTCGCGATGTATTGCGACGTGCAAGCCGTAGCGGGGAAAATGCAGCAAGCTTTGCCATGTTGGGCGGAAAGGCCAACGCCCCGCTTTGCCGTCACCCTACACCCCCCCCACCCCCGGCTGGGGTTCAACGTCACACCGAACCACAGCCAGGCCAGGGGAGGGCTCCGTCAGGGCCAAGAGCGGGCAGCGTGCCCAGTCATCGCAGCCCGCACCAGTGCAGGGACACCGTTCCTAAAAACCGTGTGGCCGTGTTGAATTTCCGAGAGTCATGGGGACGACTCGCGAGCGCAAACGTCATGTTGGGATCCTTCCAGATCTGAATCTTCCCCCCGACCCGCAGCTCAAGGGTCCAATGGCCTCTCGTTATGGCCGGCGGATTGCGGTGTTTCTGGCCGTCTCGCACAGCCCAGCACTCCTGCCCTCCGCGGCTTAGCGTCCAGGCTAATCGGCCAAAGCAGCTCCCTTCCTGGAAACGGCGCCTAATAAAACCTAGCCACCTCCAGCTGAATGCGTAGGTGCCCCTCAACATGCCTGACGCAAATCAGGAGCGAGTGGCACGCGCAGGCCAGGGGGACGTCACGCTACAGGATCTGCGCCGGCTAAATCCAGTTTGGAGAGGCTCCTGCTGGACCCGGCTTAGGCGCAGCGGGTCCTGGTCACCTCGCGGGCCCGGGCCGTTGAGTCACGATCCGCCCCCGCGCACAGCTGGGGGACGACTTTCATACGCCTGAAAATCCATGAATGAGGAAGCCACATGCGGTGCCAGGACAGGCTGTCCTGCACCAGCACCGAGCAGCATGGATCAACGTGGCAGAATCCGCTCCATCCGGATTCGACCGGGACAAAGAGGAGGAGGCCACGTGGGTGGGATGGGCAGGGCACGAGGGCCAGCCAGATTCTGGGAGGCCCGCCTCGGGAATAGCTGGTCTTACTTTTCACGTTCGCCCACCCCCCCCCCCCGCCACGGCATTCTTCAGGAGCGCAGACATGGAGGCCTGGATTTGACTACAGGCCGGAAGCCTGTGGAACTGGCAGGACGCAGGATGGCAGAGGCCCTCAGCACAGACACGCTGGCGCTGCAGGCCGCGGAGGACTGGCTCCGAGCCGCCTCTGCTAGCTCCGCTGGCCGCAACCCCCCGTCCCGGGACGAAAACCTCCATCCTCCTGGGTGACTGAGAGCCAAAGACCCCGGCTCGCCTGTGATGGGCGACACCATCACGCAGAGTGCTCCCCTTTTCTCCATCTCGCGAGTCCCAGTGAGGGTGGGGAGGCAGATTGAACAATGTAGTTTTCTGTAGGTTCTGCCGCTGAGGGAGTTACAACAATGGGCCCCTTTTAGCAGCTGCCAATTGCTCGGGGGGGGGGGGGGGGGGGGGCGATGGCGAAATGAGATGGGGGTGCAGGGGGAAGCCGCCCCCCCCCGAGTATCCTCATCACACCTGGCATCACGGCGCACAGGAACACGTGCGTGCACACCTTCCGCACGGACCCCCACACTCCCGCCCCCCCCATGCCTTACAACCGACGCCATCAATTCCCCCCAGGGAGGCTCATGAAGGAGACCAGCTGGCATTCGGAGGAAACGGCCGTGTTTTTACGACAGAACTCTGGAAATACGTGGCGAGCATGGAAGACAGGCCTTATGACGATCAGGAACGCCGGCAAACAGAGGGCGCTTGAGGCCGGCCCTCGGACACACACCCACACGGACTCAGCGGCTCACGCAGGATTCCTGACATTTCACACAATGCAGTAATTGTTACACGCCTTGTCGCAGGCCTTTCAATGCATGCAAACCAGACCCTGGAGCAGGAATAATACATTTTTAAAAGATATCACTGTGATTAGCAAACACGTCGGCGGCGATTAGGTTCACATCCCCAGCGAACCACAATGATGTGAACCTGAATGAGGAACGTCTGGGGAGCACAACCCCACCTTCAACCGACCACAGCGGATGGGTATGAGACAGCAGCCCGCAGACTCACAATTCCCAGGCTGTGAGCCTCCTAACCGTCTCCTAACATAGGAGCCGCTGCAGTGCCAGGCACCCAAACCGCCGGCATGGATTTTTCAAAACCTCTAGCTCAAAGCTTCAAGTTTGCCAATCGGTGGCGTAAGGAGGCGAGCCCCACCTGGACCCAGACATGCAGAAAGGCACAAACATACTTTGGTAAAGCGATACCGAAAGTGAGATTCATCTCGAATGTAAATCGGCACAGGAATCCCAGGGACTTCCCACATCACCCTCGTAACAGATAATGACGGAATCACCAGGACCTCACATCAATCTGGCGGAAATGTACTGTGTCTGGAATGGTGTCTCATTCTTGGGGGAGGAGCACAATGCCATATCCATGGACAAGACGTTTATCCTTCCTCTAAACTTCTGTGCATTGGGATCCCTAAAAGACCGGCTTATAAATGGTGCCGTTAATAATACTAAGAACATTAAAAGTCTAATAAAACCATTTTCACCGTGGCCCTTTTAGTACAGGCAGTATCAGTTAATGAGACCACTCCACACCCATTTATATTTAGTGCTGACCGCTCTGGGCCTTGGGTGAAGCCAACGTGGTGATCGCAGCCTGGCTGGGGTGCCACCCTTTACCCCCCCCCCCCTCCCTCCCCACCGGCTCCCCTGATTAATCCTCAGAGAATCAGGTGTCGCTATTAAAAGCGCGCAAATCCTCTCCATCTCCCTGCAGGGATCAGGCACCCTTTGGGGGGGGGGGGGGGAGCTCATCAGTGTGTCCTCTGACAGTCCTGGACTGTCATGCCTCGTGCATCTTGGCCCCGGTCCCAATAGAAGCCCCAATTCCTCCCAGTAATCAGCTCTGCACATCTCAGAATGCTCAAGTGATTTCCTGCTTGGGGGAATCTTATCTACATCTCCGCCATTGAAAATCCTGTCTTACGCGACACAGCCTGCGGCCATCATCCCCCTAGGAGTTAAGACGTCCCACAGGACCACACGCTCCAACGACAGACTCACACGTTCCATACCCACAGCATTTACGTGCCTGTCAGCTGACGCTGAATGTCACTGACAGCGGGAATGTGCTGTGGTCACATCCAGGCCAAACCTGCCCCAATTCTGAGCAAGTAAAACCCACGAAAGTCACACGGCAAAGGAGCGCAATGTCACATTCAGGAACACCGACCCAGGCTCCTCTCTGCGGCACTCTGGACACAAAAAACAGTCACCTATGAAGCTGCCACCCAGCTCAAAACATGTTTGTCATAATTGTAGCAAACTCTGAAACCACCAGAAAGAACACTAAACTTTAAGTCTTCTGTGGCAAGTCATAAACAATCCTAACTTCTCTTCTCTGATCAAAGCCACAGACAAACCTTTTACAGTAGGGCTATTCAAATTACAGTCCTTAAGGGCCAAGCTCTGCTGATTTTCCAGCCTTCCATTACCCGGGTGTGAAGCCTCTGTGGCCAATCAGAATCAGTACTTATTAAAGTAACTACATGGGAGAATTGAAAACAAGGCCTGGATTTGGAATCGAGGGCCAGATCTGAAGAGGCCTGTTGTAGGGGATTCTAGTGGCACACCACACGATCGGTCTACACCAATCGGCCGGCATCTGTTCTGGCGCCTCACTGGCTGGCAGGAGTTAGAAAGGGAGCCGTCTGAAATCTCAAAATGAGTTTTTTTATGGGGCAACCCATGTAAAAACAACCACTTATGCCCAAAGACTGCTTAAATTGCTTTTTTTTTTTTTTTTTTTAATACAGCTATGTTCATGACAGGACCATCTCAGATAAACAGAACTGCCACCAAAGGCATTATCTGAAGCAAAAAAACAACACCCAGATTACAGGAACATCGCTGCTGGGGAAAGCTTGCCGGCGAGCAGCTAGTATAGCAGCTAAGAGCCGTACTGAGGCGTGGGAATCGCGTCTGGCGGCTGAGATACACACATACATGTACACAAACGCCCACGGACTACCAAACACAATCACCAGGGAGCAGCAGAAAAATAAACAGGCCACAGCCTTCCTACACGGTCCGATCGATCTCTTGACTTTAACAGCTTTAGTGAAAGTTAATGACAGACATGAAGTGAAGAACGTCCCTCATACTGTACGGAGAGCTGAGGTTGCAGGCTGCGAAGGCCCACGCCAAGGACGACAGCTGCACGAAGCACTTTAAAAGCATTTTCAACACACTTAAGGGAAGTGTGGATCTGTGTCAGCCAACAGGCACGAGACCACATGGCAGCAGGTAGCACGGTGCTTAAGGACAGAGAACAGAAGGTGGTAGGTTCCAGTCCCAGGAGGGGGGTTTCTGATTGTACCCTCAAGCAACCCGCTGAATTACTCTACTAAAAATATGTATATAAAATTAGAATATACCTGGTTTAAAGAGCTGGATATAAAGTCACTTTGCAGGGGGCATAATTCATTTATTCCCAAAGGCCAGGCTGGATCTGATCCCAGAAAACACATGGTCTGAGCCGGGGGTCTCGCTGAATAGGAAGCCAACCATATTCTGTCTCTCTCTCTCTCTCTCACACACACACACACACACACACACACACACACACAAAGTACAAAGTATTTGTAAACTTGCATAAAGGGGCAGAGAAGCAGCTCTATACGAATTGATGATCATCATCATTTTCATCATCATAATCATCACCGTCATCATCTAAAATATCCTCCAGTCTCATTGTCCAGGGTAAACGGCTAGAAGGTGGATGTATGATAGATCATCAACAACGACAATAAGGATTAAGGTGGCTGCTGCCGTCCTCGGACGCCACCTCCTCATTCATCCCCATCGGCGCTGCAGCTGCTATGGAAACAACAAGCGACGCTTTATGAACCAACGTTTGGGGGGTTCTGGGTTTATTTCTTTTTGATGCAACTGTGAGGAGCAGCACAGACATCTGCAAAATTTACACCATAATAGCCCCACGGCGACACCCCCCCCCAAGTCCTTCACATCTCCTCATCTGCCCCAGTGTGGAATCAGACCCTCTCCTCCAATCTTTCTTGGCCCGGACACCATCTTTCTGCACAGGAAATTGGCAGCGAGGAGCCCAGACACCGGGGTTTGAGAGACGAGGATGGATTTGGGATAATTAAATGCTCAAACGGGCAGAATGTGGAGTTTAAGAGGCGGGCAAGATACAGCTGAAAAGTAATAAGACATAACAGGCGCTTCTGGAAATGAGGGAACAGGCTGGCTATGTTTCAGAGCCCAAGACTCTCTCTGGCTTAGAGAAGGCCATGTACCGTTGCCTTTGGCTTACTCACTGGGGGGTCTTTACATGGCAGAAATGTAAAGCGCATTGAGACAATGTAATGTTGTGATAA
Organism: Hippopotamyrus pictus; assembly: GCA_026781145.1. NCBI lineage: Eukaryota > Metazoa > Chordata > Actinopteri > Osteoglossiformes > Mormyridae > Hippopotamyrus > Hippopotamyrus pictus. The sequence goes on along the minus strand of JAODLC010000044.1, from coordinate 20,709,416 downwards.
TGCGCTATATAAATAAAATTGCATTGCATTGCATTACTTCTACCCACAAGGGGATGGCATTGGGAGGAGGGTATCCCTGTATTATTGCCTCATCCCAAGGCTGAAGGGGGGGGGTATGGTCTGTAGGTTTCATGTCTCTCAACCCCCCCCCCCAAACGCTAATAAGGATTTTTGCAGCTCACTAGGGCCACACAAAATGATTTTTTTGATAATCATTTGATCATGCGATCAACAATTAGCTGGGCCAAAATACAAGGTTTAAAGAAAAGTGCAAAGGCTTAAAAAATAGGTATTTTTTAAGTCACAGATATAATGAAAACTGCAGTTTAGAGAATCTCTATCAAAAGTGACAAAGTGGCTTAGAAACAAACACCAGCCCTCTGCAGTCATGGCACACAGGAATGTGGGGACCAAATCAACACGGAGGAAGGTATGAACTTGGCTTAACACATCAACCTTAACGTCGCTAGATGGTGATGTCTTTATGCTCAATTTACACAGCAAAGTCGCAAAAATGAAACCAATTTATGACAAAATGCGTCAACTATTTTTAATACTGATTATTATCCATGTTAATTGATAATACTGTTACAGCCATAAATTTCACATTCCGATATTTGTAACATTTACGGTGTGTGTTGTTACGCCGTATCTTTTTACCCCTGCGCTTGGCCTGTGTCTATCTCTGCACTTTATGTAGACCTGCAGCTCCGTGGTCCGGGGGAACGTTACTTTGTGCTGCTGGATATGGGTGGCATAACACAAGACTCCACTTCCCTGCCAGCTACGTTAGAATGACCAACTGATCCTGATCAGGCAGGTCAGCAAGGTCACTGAAGGATTCCTAAATATCTCAAAGTCAATGGCATGATTTTCCCATACTAACCGAAAGACGGCTAAAAATACTGGTCCCATTGGCACCAGCTGTTCCCCGAGCTCCGGTCTACATACCAGCCCAAAACGGGCCACAGCGCTGCTGCGACTGGGATGCACGATGATATTCCGTCACCTGGCTGCTTGCTGCTCAAATGCTCAAACCTTACAGGCGCTTCCCGACACCCACAAAGACATCGCTCTACAAAAAAAAACATGCTTTATTTACCATTCGCACAAGTACAGGTACATTGGACTGCTTCTCTATGCCGACCCCATCTTGCTCTCCATGGTTCGGAGGTCACAGAAAAGGGTCAGCGAATGGCAGTGGTGGCTTAATGGTCAGGGAAGCGCACTCGTAATCGAAAGATTGCAGGTTCGAAATCCCCGACCAGCAAGACACCACTGAGGTACCCTGAGCAAGATCCCGCCCCCAAGCACTGCTCCCCGGGCGCTGAATTAGCTGCCCCCTGCTATGTCACGAAAGTGACATATGGGTTAAAAGCAGAGGACACATTTCGTTGTTGTGCACTGTGTGTCAACAATGACAAATAATCACTAAAAAAAAATAATGTGCAGCACTGCTGGGGGTTAAGGGCCTCGTTCAGGGGCCCATGAACACGTGACTGTTCTGAGGCTGTGGCTCAAACCGGCGGTCTTCTGATCACAGGCACAGAGACTCAGCTCACTGATCCACTCACTGCCCCCCCGAAGAGAATCTCCGTTTGGCTCCAGGTGCTGACCCCGTCGGTTCTCTGGGTTAATGCCTTTCATTAATCAGCAGGAGGGAGGAGGGATTTCTCTAAATCTCTGTTATGACTCACATCACTCCAAGCACCTTTGGGTGGTTACATTCATCTCATGAATGATGTCACTGCCAGAGATACACCTCCATTCCAGGTAGCCTGCAGGGCCGTATAACCCAAGGGAAATAGGTGCAGCCTCAGGAAACCCGGGACCGATGCCCCCTGTCACCGGGAACAGTTACAGGGCTGATGCAGAGATACATGAGGCAAGCAGAGGAAGCAGGACTGCAGAAGGCAAGCGGAGGGGGGAGATCAGGAAGGCCATCTAGAGCAGGGGGGGGGGGGGTCAGATTCATCCTGCCATTTTCCCGTCCTGCCTTTACATCCAACACCAGCCGTGGGTGCAGATCCTGTGCAAATCAAACAGCAGGTAAGAAGACATAAGTAGACCCCAAAAGAAGTTCGGTGTTTTGCCAACTATGTGGGCTCGTGGTAGTTTTAATTGCACAAAAATGTTCTGAAGGCAGAAAGAAAAATGATTGCTTCAGATAGATAGCCAATCAGATTGTAGATCAACCGATCACATGTCTTGGGCCCACCACCTCTATATCTGATTAGGCATCTCTCCGAAGCAATCATTTTCCCTTCTGCCCTCGGAACATTTTTGTGTAAGACTCCCACAAGCGTGTATATGACCAAGGGACCTTTAAAGAGGGATCCATGCACATGGTCGGGAGCACATCCAGAAAATCCATAACAGAAAAACGGTCTGTCTGTAAACGGTCGGGATGCAGGCGGCTGACATGGCATGGACTGGGGGAACTGGAAGGGAAACTGGAAGCCAGCGGAGGATGCTTCTTACCTTTCAGACCTGGGTTTGACGGTCCTCCCTCCCTTAGCGGGCCCATCAAGACATCATTAAGATCTAGGGGTTGCGGCTCATTAGTCCACTCTGTCTGTACCTCTGCTCCCTGCCGATACGCCTCATCACGTCCCGACTCCTGCTGACAGGCCCGACCATCCCTATGCAAGTCACCCCCTCCCCCCCCCCATCAGCAAACCTTAGGCTGACTCTCACATGTTGTGGATTAGACTGCATAATATATCCCAGAAAAAAAAAAAAAAAAAAAAAAAAAAAGTTTTCTATAGGTTGCTTGTAATTCAAACATGTCACAGAATCCACGGCTCTCACGTGAAGAATAACGTTGCCTTTGTCGTCTTTAATGAAAAGGTGAAGTGAAAATTCAGCCGTTTACTGAGCAACATAACCAATTAGGGTTAATTACGCCTTTGTAAGTGGCCTGCTGCCAGTAGACAAAGCAGGAGCCAATGGGAGCAGCTGGTACTGTAGGGACCGGCCAATCGGCGATGGCTGTGGGTGGGACAGCACACTGAACATTGTTCCATGGATAGTAGTGCATTGAGATGACAGTCATCAGCACAATTAAGGCTAATAGGAGCAGAGTCACCATGCCCTGTTTCTGTACCCTACATCGACAGACCATAAATATTCAGCAGGGGGTGACGGTCTACCCTTCCGGGACTGGAAAGGAAAGGGGTGCAGGTGCACTTAGGAAGCTGGCAGCGCAGACCGAAACAGGAGCGTGTCCAATGGGAGACGAGGAGCGGGCGTACTGTCTGACCGCCTCCCGGAGCGGAGAAGACTCTCCATTGCTGCCCATCGATTATCAGACACGAAGTGAGACGGCAGGGCGACGCCCAGAATTAAATATTCATGGAGGGGTGGGATGGTGAGAAATACTGCTAACAGACGATCAGACGGAGGAAAGGAGTCAAGCGCCTGGAGCCTGGGACAAACGCAGCCGTGGCCTTAAGACACAGCACAACCTCTCAGTCCCTGGGGCGAACACCTGGGCGCGAGGCCGACACGTGGCTCCACACCTCCCGGCTAACTGAATTAAAATCCAGCACAGATTGATCCTCTCTGCCTTTTTGATTCCACCCCCCCCACAAGCAGGAAGCCATGTCTAGCTGGCCCATGTCGAAGCCCCCGAGTCCCTGGGAAAGTGCCACGTTGCTGCAGAGAAGCCTGCCCACCCCCCCGCACCTTCCAGATGGCACCGCTGAGCACTGATCCAGGATCAGTCGGCCAAACCCGGATCCGTTTCAAAGTCAGCTCCCACACACACACACTTCCACAGTGCAGGGCTGACCTGGCAGTTAATAGCCCCCACTCCACCGAATCATCATCATCATCATCATCATCATCATCATCATCATCATCAGGCTGCGTCATCAGTAAGTTATTAAAAAGGTTCCTATTAATGCACAAGGCTGTTGGCAATAGACAGCATTTCAGTAATATCTGGCTAAAAGCAGACAACCCCCCCCCACACACACACACAAATTCCCCGCTGGGTGGACAGCATATAAGTGAGGTTTTGTTTCCGCCGGAGTCGAGTGGAGAGGGGTACTTTACTCAACACCAGCTTTGTGTTTGTGTTTCAAACAGAGCACCCCTTAAAATACCCCCACAATCCACGATCACTTGGACGGGGTGGGGGGATGATTCCAGCGGTTGGGACCTTCCACAAACAAACCACGCCACAGCTCGCCTCCTTGTGGGCACCAGGGATGGCGGAGCCTCTGCACATTTGCTGTAAGGCAGCCAGGTACTGTACAGACAGCAGAGGCGGCCAAAGCCTGACAGACACGAAAAGGGCCCTTGGCCGTCACATTCAGGCTTTCATTCAGATACAAATTAATATGTTAATTACTTCAGCAAACACATTCACCTTAGGAGACAAACCTCCCGGACAGTCTATAGCTCACCCCCCGACCTCACGGCTCCTCTCCGCGCCTGCTTCCACTTCCCTCGGCTGTTTGCTTTCCCCGCCCCCACCAGACGCACAGCCCCCACCTCAAAAAAACCAGCCCGCGTTCCGTGAGGGGAGCACAGTGTCACTAGGACTGCCAAGCATGAAAGAAAGCTGCGATTGGTGCTCTGCCTCACAGCAGGAGGCGCTATATCGGATTACACAGAAGGAGCAGAGCAGGCTACGGTGTTGTGCACCTTCTCAAAATAAAGCAACATCACTGGACTCCCACTTAGAAGCCAAATGTGCCAGAGACTAGCAGACTCAGGCTCTGATCGCTCCAGGCCGACAGCTCGCCCCCCCATAGACTAGCAGACTCAGGCTCAGATGGCTCCAGGCTGACAGCTCATCAAGGGAGACACTTGGGTTAATGCCACAGGTGCGGCGGCTCTCTAGGGAATGCGGGGCGCCGGTGGCCCGCTCTGGCGAATCCCAGCGAGTGACATGCATTGGCACTGTTTAGCAATATTAAATGGTGCGGACCGTACTTCAGTGGGTGCAGGTGTCCTCAGACGGACACACCCTCTCAGTGCTCCATCTTCTCAGCCTTCACCTGGGGAGGGGGGGGGGGGGTCACCCCATCTCGCCCCCTCAGGCGAACGCTCGCACACTCCTCTTCTTTTTAAATCTGAATGCATGGCGGTATGTTTTTTTTGATGGGATTCATGTTCCTCTTAGTTGCGAACCGGCGCAGAATTTCCCGTCGTTAAGTCAGAACTCCGACATCTGCTTAACGTCTCTGACGGGCCGTAAACAGAACTGGGATGGCGTCTCGACGAAAACATGTTTTGAAACATTCATACCAGCTTTATTGTTATTTCTATGGAACTCTCCGGAATTCTCATTTGTGTATCGGCGGATGGGCGGTCTGAGAAACCCAATTGGAGAGCCCAAGGGTGGAGACGGCCAATGAGAAAGCCTGAGGGGCGGACAGGAACCCTGACTCCAGGCTCCAGTTATCGAGTCAGCTGCTTCCTGTGGAATTCGGCTGTGGCTCCTTCCCCAGGAAAACAAGCTATTTATGAATCCTATTTTAAAATGGCATCTTCAATTTCACTGCCATAAATCTTATCATCCACAAAACTTCGAAAATCATCAAGCATTCATCGGGGGGGGGGGGGGGGGGTCACTAGCTTAGCACTACATTTTTTAGTAGTATAGTTTTTGCAACAAATGTCTGCTTGTCTTGCCCTATCAAGGTCTCAGTAGCCAAGAGATCCATGAGCAGAAGATCCAAATCCAACATGAGGTTGGCCTTCCAGCCTGATCAGGTATAATGAAGTTGTGTCAGAAGACACATCACACGAGGAGCTGGGAACGCAGAGGAACAGCGCGAGGTAACAGGGTGTGACGGACGACTGAGGGAGCAGAAATGAGGACAAGGAGGAGCCATGGAGACAGGAAGCAGAGCAGCTAGCACGGCCATTCCCATCTCGCCTCACACACCCACAAAAACAGCAGCCTGTTATCGGAGGAGCCAGGCGGGACTCGGGGCACGACACGCTCTCCACGGGCTGTCCGGAGAGCTTAAACCTGCAACCTGATGCCACAAGCCACCCGCGTCCAATTTAAGCGCGTCCATCTGCTGCCGGAGGTCAACATGCAGGGTGGCCCTGCAGGGGAGCGTCAGCGAGAAAGCGTGGGAAAACGAAGCGGAGTGAAGGGCAGCACGTGCGGCAGTGTGCTGCACCTGTGGCATGGCGCTACGGCCCGGGTGGGGACCGGCCTCCGGGCACTGGCCGCCGGATACGAAGGGCGAAAGGACGGCCATTTTTAGGCACTCAGAAGAACAGCTGGAGATTTTCAGAGCTTGAAATACAGACTGAATGGTAGACAGCCTGCATCTGTCTAGCTGTGGGGCGTAAGGCTGAGGGGACAGGGCTTCACAGTACCTGACCATCCACACCCACTGATCTCTTGCTAGTGGTCCTCTAAACATTCAAACTAACATGGAATACATTTTTGGGGGTGTCACTGTTGGCTTACTGACCTCACAGACTCCCAACTATGCCATTAATTTAAAAAAAAAAAAAAAAAAAAAACCACACACACACACACACACACACTAATCGAGAAACAATGCCTCTGTGGGGAAAAAACAAAAAAAAAAAAAAAAAAGAGGAAGGGAAGCTGGTGGGGGCTGCTGGGGGAGACGAGGCTGCCGCCTAATGAGTCAGAGCGATCCGCGCCGCCATAACGAGGCAGGGGGCTGCTGGGGGAGACGAGGCCGCCGCCTATTGAGCCAGAGCGATCCGCGCCGCCATAACGAGGCAGGGGGCTGCGGGGGAGACGAGGCCGCCGCCTAATGAGCCA
>JAODLC010000044.1:20692052-20702058 GCA_026781145.1 Hippopotamyrus pictus | reverse complement strand
GCGGGGGAGACGAGGCCGCCGCCTAATGAGCCAGAGCGATCCGCGCCGACATAACGAGGCAGGGGGCTGCGGGGGGAGACGAGGCCGCCGCCTAATGAGTCAGAGCGATCCGCGCCGACATAACGAGGCAGGGGGCTGCAGATGCAGCTTTTCTTATACCCAGGGTGGGTGGCAGGTGCCGGCTCTGTCTATGCCACACAGGGATGTATTCATTATAAATTCACAGCTTAGCCAATTAACCGTCACATGTATGCAGAAACAGTCCCTGTACGTACTGAAGTTCCCCCGAAAGTGTAACGTCTGTGCCGTTAACCAAGTGGCTCCGCCGACTCTGAGGGAGAAGCACGAGCAGAGAGGAAGTGGAATGCTGCTCACGGGCCTCATCCATTAGGGCTCAGAGCCCCGCTGACAGGCCGCTGCACGCGCAGATGGCCCAACACACGCTAATTAAACGTACGGCACAGAGGCGAGCGAGGGGAGAGGCGGCAGACACCGAAAGCTGAACGTCAGCGCTACCCAGCGAGTGAGAGGAAGCTCGTGCATTTACCACAGAGAGAAAAGCAGCACTGCCATTCAGGTCTGCCGGCCTGCCTTCAATGTGGCGGCCATGTTTTTTTGGGGATACTGCGGATGGGAAGGCCTGCGAGCCGTCACGCAGGGTTTACCGTGGCAGTTTAATGCGAGACTTCACTTTACAAGCTCTTTAATGTCTGGTGTTCAGGGCAGCATAGCGAGATATGGGATATATGGGATATGTGACAGGGGAGGAGGGCTGCAAAGCTAGGCGGCACCCAGGAGAAGCCTCAGTGCCGGACAGGCGAACCGTGTCAAAATGTCCTGCTACCCGGTAACCAAGACCGGCTAGTTCAAAGTTCACGCGCTGGGGATGCGGTGCTAATATTCCCGACTTAGGGCCAGCCCTGAAGATGGACGCTGTATTGGTTCTTCTGCCCCAGTGTCCTTCGTGTTCAAACAGGACCAGGCAATGCTAACTCCTAAAAACGGGACTAGAGAAGCAGTAACATCAGAATGAACGGCATGATGACCAGACATACTGAGAAGAAGGGAATTCAACACAAACATGGGTCGGGGGCAGGGTAATCCGAAGCTGAATTCCCTGCATTAGTAGCCACCCCCTCAGTGCTGCAACACATGCCAGATAAGTTTAGTGCCCGACAGCTGGCTGGCTGTTGGCCTACGCTGGGAGTGAGGTTAGGCCCGAAGGACCTTGGACAGGCTTTCACAGGGGGGACATTTTCTTTGCTTTTATGCCCAGGCAGCCGGGCAGGGCCTGGGCTTTGGGGCCGATCCTACACTCCGGTTACCCCAGTATCAGCGGGACGTAAATGCAGCAAAACGGAAAGGCCAAAGGCATCAAAAGGGGATAGGACAACGCAGAACAAAGGGATATGGCAGATGGGAAGGGAAGAGCGTTCAGCACAAGCATCCAGCAGGGCAAAGAGAACCCAGCGGGGGTCCAAAGGGGACCGGCTGCTCTGAGGGCAGTCAGGGACACTCAGGCCACGGGGCATCACCACGGGGCGTCCAGCCTCCAACACCGGCACATGGGAGCGGAGACTATGAGGCTCAGCCCTAACAGGTCATGGGCAGTAAGAGGGCAAGGCGATTAGGAAAGATCACATGGGGCTGCTCGGGGGGGTATTTCACGAAGCAGTAGTCTATTTAGCCTGGACTACCTTAAATCCAACAAGTCATCTGGCTAAGCAAGAAATCCTGCTTTGTGAAATACCCCCCAGGTCCTACAGGAAATTCAGACCGATTCCTGCGATGATACATTACACACACACACACACACCCCCCTCCCTACACCCCCACAGCCAGCACCCTTCTAAATGTAGTCCTGCGGGTGTGTCGGGTATATAGTGCCAAGTCCTGCAAGGAACTCTCTGGACCAAAGTTTTGCATCAATTCACAGCTAGAACCCCCGCGACCCCATTACAGTGAAGCTCGACATTTCAACACACACAGGGGAACAGTAATAGCTGATGATCAAAGTGCATTCGCACTGCAGGAGCACAGCTGTCCACTGCATGTCCAAAGGCCCCTGGTTTCGGAGACCTGGGAAGCCGGAGTGCCTCGAGTCCTGCCTGACTGCGGCCTTGCTCCTCCTGGGCGTGAGGCGTCCAGCTGCCCTACAGCCGACTGAAACAAACGCACAGGACCGGCTGCACGACAGCACCCGGCGCCAGGCGGCCTTGGACCTGCCTCCAGCGTTCCCGCGGGTCGTGCCATAACCTCACACACCACAGCAGCTCTATGAGGTCAAGACATGCACACACAGCTTTTATGTACCAGAGTAATAATGATCAGCAACTATGCAAATGATTTTCTCTAAATAGCACCTTGGCGCTCTCACCAGCTGTTCCCATAAAGGTCACGTCCGCATTAAGACCCACATTTATCTGCTTAGCGGACAGCTTTGGACAGACAGCAACACGGAGCCGTTAACAGCTCAGAGACCTAGCAGACAGTCACGTGAAATAAGCACGGCACTAACCGGCATTACGATTGACACTGGACAGACGCCGTCAGTGTACAGGTACATTACTGCAAGAAAGCAGTTGGTTGGGACTGCAGATAATTCTGGACAGAGAGAATGAATAGCCTCAGTGGAGGCGGCCTAAGGAAAGATGCAGGAAACAGCTCGCCCAGCGGGAGGCAGACAGCTTCGCTCTCACAGGACGGCGTCCATCTGAACTGGCAACCCCAACGTGAAGTCAGCTTTACACCTCCACTTCCAGGATATGGAGAGCCTGAGAATTTACGGGTGATCCCTGTGACCGGTATGGGGAAATTCCTGGGGTTAGGGTTAGTAGGGAAAAGGACAGGACCCGGGTCTGGTTCAGCCCGAGGTATGGCGACAAGGTCGGCAGCGGGAAAGGCAGAGCCCTTCGGAAATCCCACCAGTTCACCTGACAGACACTGGAAATGCAGCCTCCTGTCCCATATGCGCGGAGGCAGCAGACACAATGAGGCTCTGTGTCATCCTGCACGCCCGCCCGACCACCCGCCAGGGTCCAAGGGCTGGGGTTTCCCCGTTTGAAGGAGTCGTGCCAAGTGATCGAACTCCTGACCTGCCCAGAGAAGCTCCCTCTGATATATCGAACACGACAGTTTCTTGGGGGAGAGCCATGAATTAGGGTGAGTCAGGAATAAAGTGGGACAGGGTTGATGTGTGGGAAGCCCAGACTGCCCCCTCCCCAGCACTGTGGGGGTGGAACGTCACACCAGCAACGAGGTCCGTGCTGACTGGTACAGGGAAACTGTGTGATAGACACTGTCCCAATAAACGTCACAGTAAATCTGAAACTTGTCCATTATAAATTCAGCTTCAGTCACCAAGTCAGTCTATATCAGTAGTCCCCAACCTTTATTTCGTCACGGACCGGTCAGAAACTATTTTCACGACCCGGCCTTTAAGGAGTGGCAGATAAATATACGTATACGTATTTATACGAATAAATGATACGTATAAAAATGGGGATATTTAAAAAATATAACAATGGGGTATCTTTAAAATATAATAATAAACGGCCACGGCCCGGGGGTTGGGGGCCACTGGTCTATATCACACATGTACACTATATTGCCAAATGTATTGGGGCACTTGCCTTTACACACACATGAACTTTAATGACATCCCATTCTTCATACCTTAGTTTTAATATGGAGTTGGTCCACCCTTTGTAGCTATAATAGCTCCAACTCTTCTGGGAAGGCCGTCCACAAGGTTTAGGAGGATGTTTATGGGAATTTTTGACCATTCTTCCAGGAGAGCATTTGTGAGGTCAGGCACTGATGTTGGGCGAGAAGGCCTGGCTCGCAGTCTCTGCTCTAATTCATCCCAAAGGTGTTTTATCGGGTTGAGTTCAGGTCTTTGTATAGGTCAGTCAAGTTCCTCCACACCAGACTCCCTCATCCATGTCATTATGGACCTTGCTTTGTGCACTGGTGCACAGTCATGTTGGAACAAGAAGGGGTCATCCCCAAACTGTTCCCACAAAGTTGGGAGCATGAAATTGTCCAAGATGGCTTTGAATGCTGCAGCATTAAGAGTTCCTTTCACTGGAACTAATGGGCCAAGCCCAACCCCTGAAAAACAACCCCACACCATAATCCTGTCACCACTGCATCCGACGCTTTGCACTGCTCTTGGTGATGTAAGGCTTGGATGTAGCTGCTCAGCCATGGAAACCCATTCCATGAAGTTCTATACACACTGTTCTTGAGCTAATCTGAAGGCCACATGAAGTTTGGAGGTCTGTAGCTATTGGCCCTGCAGACAGTTGACGACTTGGCATGCGTCGTCCCCACTCCGTGATTTTAAGTGGCCTACCACTTCGTGGCTGAGTTGCTGTCGTTTCCAAATGCTTCCACTTTGTTATAATACCACTAACAGTTGACCGTAGAATATTTAGTAGCAAAGAAATTTCATAAATGGACCTATTGCACAGGTGGCATCCTATCACGGTATCAAACTTAAATTCACTGAGCTCCTGAGAGCGACCTATTCTTTCGCAAATGTTTGTAGAAGCAGTCTGCATGCCTAGGTGATCGATTTTATACACCATGACCGATGCTATGGAACTGACTGGAACACCAGAATTCAATGATTTGGAGGGGTGTCCCAATACTTTTGGAAATATAGTGCAATCCCCTCCCTACATTGCCGTAGAAAGACAGAAGGGTTTTCACCAGTTGGCAATGTGGGCCTTCTCTGCTGATCCCAGCAGCTTTCAAAGGCACAGGTGGCCTGACCGTGAGCTTCTGCAAGGCCTTGTTTTCAGGCACCCGAGCAGGATTTTGTAAGATGTTACATGTACCCGTCAAAGTAAATGCCTCTCTGCTGATGCTTAAATGCACTGGTTAGTAGTTTTCAACACATCGGCTAAACAGGGCCCGGGCACTGCCACCCATTCAACAGGGGCAGGCTGCCCTGGGTGTGACCACACATTCAGCCGCCGGGAAATGGTTTTCCTGGGGTTATTTTTAGCACTTTGACCTCAGCAGCACGGCCAGATTGTGCAGAAGGACTGGTCACCGCACCCTTTTCCTTTGCTGGTTTGGGATTAGGTGCTACAATGAGGGACGTACTCCCACTCTCATCCCAGCCGCACTTGGCCGGTTGTGGCTTTGATTATTCAGGCGAGCCCCAGGCTCAGAAGTGAGGCCTACACATCTCCCATGCCTGGGTCAGCCCCTAGGGCAGCTTCTCCCCCAGCCGCCCTGGACCGGCCCCTCTCCTCCCACCATTCCACCATAGAGCTTCTCCATCAGGGACCTTTCGCCGAGTCCAATCTTCATGTTCAAAACACGGGCCCGGTGAAGCAGACGTGGCAGCCGTGTTTTCGGCACAGCGACAGTCTGACCTGCCTCCTTTTCATTGCTCTAGAAATAATAAATAACGTTGGACAGGCAATTTGAGCCTCGCCCCAGAAGCGTGAGTTCAGGAACACGTAATGGCCTTTAATGACTCTGTAAATGGACAGAGGCGCGTCCTGTTGCTCCCTGATTAAGAAGCTAATGACTGCCTTCACACAGAGCCTTCCACACACCCAGCATTTTACATTCCTGACGGGGATTAATGCGGCTCAACAGCACAGCCTCTCTACGTGGCGCCTTCCGCTGTGATGCAGTGAAGATGCGTCTCTCTCTACTGCAATGTTCTCCAGTCCAGGCTGATCAGATGGGGCCTACAGGCCTTGGTCCCGAAGGTCAGGACTCGCAGGAGACTCTGTGGGACCACAGTGAGTAGGACCCCAGCTAAAGTCTTGTAACAATTTGAACAAGTCGTTTTTGTTCCAGTATGTGAAGCCCATAAGGTTTCGTAACGCGATGACCAGTAAGACGACGCATTTTAAGCTAAATGTGCTAGCTATGCTAACTAGCTAATGAGGTAGCGCACTACCTCATGTTGCATCCCTAGGTCTCAAAGCACTTCCAGGTTGTACTTCTGGGTCTGACCTCATGCTATGACACGTGTGCCTGCCATTGAATCTCCTGTGCCAGAAGCCGAATCCTCATTGGCTGGAAGTGGGCTAGAAAGGCACCGCCCACTGCAATGGGTGCAGCAATAGCATATCTTTTAAAAGCACTGTTGTGGGGAAGTTACAATGAAATGAAAGGCTGTTAAATCAGTTAGTCATTTCGAGGACTTATTCCAGCACTTGGACCTCTGGACCGGCCGTGCCACAGCTGAGGAGCACCCACACCAATTCGTTCAGCGTTCCTGAACTTTTAAAACTCACCAGAAACACAACTCATATGAATCAGACAGAAAATCGACTCACTGTTATATAACCAAAACCCCCTTTTCAGTGAAACGACTCAACTAACCTCTTGAAGGTGATTATCTAGAGCTACGCACCTGGAACAGACGGTCATATGTGAATTCACACACCGATGCTAGACTAGACAGCAGGTAATGACAGCACAGTGTGACCTAGAGATTCATTAAGAGGATGCATGTGTGTGCAATTATACTGAATGACGGCAGGTGGCGGTTAAGGAATAAAACTTGGGATGGGCTGCTGCTGGACTCGTGAGGTACATGGACAGTTAAAGTGGGGCTATCTAGCTCACATCAAGCTACATCTATGGCACAACCAACATAGAAAAGCAGCATAGATATACAAAACCAGATTGGCCAGAACCTAAGAGCTGTGGTCAAATATAGACAGATATGCAACCTCACAGACTGTTCCAGCTGAGTCTGGGCAGAATGACAGTCCTGATGGGAATATAAAGGATCACCCCCCTCAGATGTTCAAAGCACCCTTCTGAGGAGGGCTGGGGGGGGGCAGATCGCTCCATAAATTATACAGGTTGAGGCAATGCAGCCAGTATACACCTGTAGTCAATCTGCTACTCTTCACGAACAGTGCATTGTGAGAAAGGGAGGGAGAGAGAGAACGGGCAAGTTCAGAAGAGCTCCTTTAAAACACACACACACGCACGCACACACTCCTCCTGCCAATCACACAAGGCCTCCTTCAGATAAGGCCAGGGAAATTCCTCGGCCAGCTGTAGTCGAGAGTGTGGGAGAGGAAAAGCGAGGCAGACAGAGACAGAGAGATAAGGATCTCTCAGAGAGCTCGCCATCAGATTCACCATCTCAGGTAACCAAGGAGAGGCAACACAAGCTTAATCTCATTTTTGGATTGGGAATGTGGGACACGGAGGCATCTCAGACCCAATCATGTCACAGAGGACCAAAGCTGCCCCCTACGTCTCAAAATTGGGGGGGGGGGGGGGGAATTAAGGATACAGTCTTATGGTCAGTGGACTCTTAATACACGTAGATGAGCATGTTCCTGTTAAAAACTCCAGGCAAAGGAAGCAGGCCACATGCCATCTCCCTTGTATCTTCAGCCCCAGCCTGCACCATGCAACCATAATTTACATCAGCCGGGCTGTAGCTGCTTTTACGACCCACTGGGGGTGGGTCAGCTTCAGCTCTGGGGAGATTCTGGTCTGCCACACGGGAAAGGTCAAACAGAAAAGGCCAGAACAATTTCAGAAGTCCCGATGGACACGACAGGCCTGCCAGACGGCCTGCTTCCGTCTGCGACACTCCCTTCCTGCATCAGACCGTCGACGGCGCCCCCCTCTGGCGGGAGTCGCTTGGCGATAATAGGCTCACAGGCCGTGTTTGCCTGCTGAGAACCAACACCGGTCATAGCTGGACGGAGGCACAAGGTGGCAAGAGCTGCAAGGTACGGAGGATGAATGAGAGAGGAAAGCCAGAGAGGAGCTGCCACACGAAGGCCTGACATGAAGCACTCAGGGGTACATCCTGTTTTAGCACGCCTTCCCTGTCTGAAGGTGCCCTTAGCTTGAGCTTCACCGCAAGGAAAGCTCAGATTTGGGCGTGTCGCGTAGTGCTTACTGCTCCCATCTTACCGTCAAGCTTAAACACTGCAAATAAAACAAGACTTAGCGGGAGCTGACGGTCTGTTGTTGATATTCTGTGAACAGGAGGTATCAAACCACTAAAGCTGACGTCCTTTTTAATAAGGAAATGCAGCTGGACTACAGCCGAACATGGCCAGAAAACCTCTCAGGCGACGCGCGTCGGCAGAATTGAGATGAGGTGGGAAAAAATAAATATGGCCAGTTCACCAGGGTCTGAAAACACAAATAAACACAACAGCTGCAGATATTTCTTAAAGAGGCACACAGACTTTCTACCTGGGGCCTGCTTGAGGCCTCACTGCAAAATTACCCAAAATGCAGTTTCTCAAAAGCTGCTTTTCAGATTAATTGCACGCGCCCAAACCGCGAGCAGGGCTCGCGCTCTGAGAAATGCGGGGATGGTCTGCGTCTTGACCAGCATTTCAGTGCCTTGCTCTGCAGGGCTGATGCCATGTCACTGTGATTGTTACTGTACATAATGCTATTCATTTATGCAAAGCAGAATGAGGCTGGAGGTGCGAGTGTGTTATGTTTATGCAGGACTGGAAGGCTTTTCCCCTTATTTCTTCAGTAATATGTCATTATTTTAGGGAGCTTTTCCACTGCATCAGGTGGAGTACTTTTGGTACTTCAAGAAAGCACCAAAAGTACTGTACTTCAAGGTGTTGGTTTTCCACTGGTTTAAAAACTGGTACCAGCACCGAATGACATCACAGCGTAAGGCGGGGTATTTTGTACTGAATTTGAAAAATGGCTGTATTTTATTATAGGGCTGGAGGATGTGCGATACTAATACTGACATCGCATGTCATACACATGCAATTCTCACGTAGCTTGTCAGCTAGATTAAGATCACTTTTTCATACCTTCAACTCTGTATAGACATTATAGCGCAGCAAGTTTAAGTCTAATTTGTGAGAACATTACTTTGTCATTTGTTTTTTTTCTCCTATTATAATCATTTTCATCCTTACCGCTTCAATCCTAGGCCTGTTGTGAGAAATTGCCTGAACTCCTTTTGTTGCTTTATAAATACCCCAATACTACAACAAAATCACATGTGATATTTGGAAATTTTCCAGTGTCATGTTGTCCTTGTATTTTATAGCCTGCAAAATACATCACTTCCTGTTATGGCATCCTGATCATGCGGTATCTGTTCTGACCAGATCGCAATTTAAGCTTGGATCTCATTTCTCCACGTATCCGTTATTACTGCTTTAACTTTGTTTATGGTTGTTTTCAGAATTCATAATTTTTTCACGGCAGGCTATTTACATAACCAATCGACAAAGAAAGGTTTCAAATCCCACCCCAAAGTAGTACCCCAGCTGGTTTGGCACATTAGGTACTGGAACTTTTGGTACTGGTACTTGATCAGAAGTCAATGGAAAGACACCCTTAAATTCTCTTTTCCACGGTGAAAGGGACCAATGCGGTATTAGATTGAACCCCAATGACTCACGCGATCCTCTCACACCATTTATAGCATCCTGGTGATTTAGGAACAAATCTTCCATGACAGGTCACACAATAAGATTCAAATGAGTTCCCCATGGCCTTCGCAAAACACACCAGTGACTCAAATCTGTCTCCCTGACGCTGGCAATCTGCCATTTGTAAAGGAGCATTAACAAGTGTTACTGACAGACATGCAAACCTGTAAGTCACAAAACGGCAAAATGGAACCATTCCACACAGCCACCTCACCCATGTACTTCACGCTGGGCGATACCAGCAGGTCAGAGTGAGGCTCACAAGGGGGCGCTATAGCCCGGTTTACCACAGGGTGCACAGTACAAATGCTTTGAACCATCCCCTCTGACACTCTGCCAGCCACCTCCGCTGAACACACAGGTAATTCAACTCTTCACGAAAGTTACTCCAAACCCACAGCTACGTTCTAACCGGTCAGGGTCAGGTTACACAGTGGAGGTTCATTAGAAGCACCTATGAGAACAAGCTGTTTAACCTCTGTACTGTCAAATAGCATTTGAGAAGGTAATAAAAACAGTCAACTAAAATGACCTGAAGAAGCAGAGGGAGCAAGGCATGAAGGATCAGCCCCCCC
>JAODLC010000044.1:20655507-20691059 GCA_026781145.1 Hippopotamyrus pictus | reverse complement strand
ACCCGACACAGGCACACGGTACCACGCACTCCAGAAAGCACAGGCACACACGCAGCAGTACCCGACACAGGCACACAGTACCACACACTCTAGGAGGCACAGGCACGCACGCAGTGGTACCTGACACAGGCACACGGTACCACACACTCCAGAAAGCACAGGCACACACGCAGAGGTACCCGACACAGGCACACGGTACCGCGCACTCCTGAAAGCACAAGCACAGCACTTCCAGACACAGGCACACGGTACCACAAACTCCAGAAAGCACAGGCACGCACGCAGCGGTACCCGACACAGGCACCTGGTACCACACACTCCAGAAAGCACAGGCACGCACGCAGCGGTACCCGACACAGGCACACGGTACCACACAGTCCAGAAAGCACAGGCACACACGCAGAGGTACCCGACACAGGCACACGGTACCACATACTCCTGGCAGACGGGCCCCATTCTTCTGCGGCTTTGATGAGACCCACACCATGTGGCCAGCAGCAGGAAGCAAAGACAAGGTCCAACCAAACGGCCACCCAGGTGACTGTTTACGTCTCCATGTGGGCATCCTGATGGGCGTACACTACTTCCCTTTTCCCTTTCTCATTTTGGCCCAACCAGTGACACCGGTATCTGAGGAACATGGGGCCTGCTCATTTGATTCTCACTGACCTCAGCTTGACACACAGACAGGACTCAAGGAGGTAGACTGCTTGCACAACAGCGACAAACGGCCCAAAAATTGCTTAACAGCTATCTAACAGTGGTCAGACCCCCCCCACCCCCCCCCGAAAAACATGCCCGAAATGGTATTTGGTATTATCAAGATCAGCCCGTTCTTCACAAAGACGCAGCGATCACCTTGACGGGGAAGTCACCATACACTTCACCAAAGAGCTCAAATATAACCGTGCGAGTGAGCACAAGGACAGAAACATGCCGGGGAAGGCGAAGGGCAACCCTTTACACCAGCAGAAGCAGATGTGTCTCCATAAAGATTAAGCCATTCCCCATCTGGAAAGGATTAACAAAGACGGAGAGGAGCTGGCGGAGTTTGTCTCTTTCTAGGTGCGGAGAGGGAAAAAATGCAATAAAAGGAACTTTTTAAATCTAAAATAAATCCTAACATCCACCTGTCAGCACACCTTAATCCGCACCATGACCAGCACTTTGCTGTAGATGCCGCCTGCCACTTAAGGCTACAGTCACATTTACAGCATCACAGGGACATGGACAAAGCCCTAGAGGAAGAGACCCATAGGAATTTACACACCACACAAAAAAAAATAATAATTTAAAAATGTGATATTGGAGACTGCTGTGTAAACATCAATCTAGCCATTCTCCAAACCCATTTGTCCCGTGTCGGGTCGAAAGCCTATTCCAGAAGTTATGGGCAAAAGAGAGATAATACCCTAGTGGGGAGAGTTTAAACATTAACCACCAGGGTATCATACCAACTCATTTACTGACAAGCCAACGGGGTACTGTACTGCCGCATTTACTGGAGAGCCTCTGTGCCTGTGATTAGAAGGTTGCTGGTTCCGGTCCCAGCCTTGGCAGAAAGACACATGCTCCTGGGCCCTTGAGCAAGGCCCTTAGCCCCCAGCTCCTGGGGCACTACATGCTGGCTGACCCTGCTGGCGTCCCCCAAGCTTGCTCACACCCCGATACATGTCTGAGTCTCCTGGAGAACAAGATGGGGGAGGCGAAAGAATTTCCTTATGAGGATTAATAAAGTATCACTTGTCTTTTCTACTGTAGACCATCACGGTACAGTACTAGCACATTTACTGACAGACCGTCGGGGTGCCAGGGTAACGGATCACAGAGATATGAAGGACAATGAGAAATAACTGAGCTGATGGAAAAACAAAAGACAAAAAGCAGAGCAGCAGACTGAGGGCTGCCACCATTTTTTTTTTTTTTTTTACAGATCCAACGTAGTTTCACAGCAAGAGAATGTGGGTTAACAGTTAATAATAGAAGCCATCAAATCCTCTGAGCACTATTAGCCCATGATGGAAGACGGCAGCGACATAAGGACGGCCGCCCAGCCCACATGGTCACGCGGGCAGCTCTCGCAGTGGCATGACATCACAAGGCCAGAAAGGGAGGTTCGTTTGACCGTCCAGCTCAAACGAAAAAAAAAGCACCCATCTACTGACCGCTGAATTAGCCAACGACCTGAGCGAATCCTAGCGATGTTCTGGGTCACACCAGTGGTATAGAGCCAGATCTGCACAACTAGACAGACTGATGACAACGCGTGACATCTGAATTATGAATAGATGGATGGCAGTCTGAGCATAGCCACAGAAATACTACTTCTGTTTAATGTAACCTAAAGCCTCCCGTCACAGTCCAAAGACCTGGAAATCATCACAGGAAAAAAACAGACTGAATTTACCTCCACTGGCCAGACAACAGCATCACTGTAATTAAGCAGAGGACAGGGCTTGAGAATCCGAGTGTTGCTGGCTTATAAATGCACAGCGCACAGCAAAGACGACATCATCATCATCATCATCATCTCTGGCACTGGCTCCACTGTGTTCAGTCGCAGTGAAGCCAGGAACACAAATTTAACTTAATAGTTGAGGCTTAACAGATACAAAGCTGTTTTTTTTAATCCAAATACACACACAGCTACAAAACAGACCATAATTTCCTTAGAGAAAAGGGTTCTTAAATGTCCCAAAGGATAAAGAGCTGTCAACAATGTACTGAATTTAATAGAATAAAGTATTAAAGCAAGAACACCAGTGATTGGTGTCCCTTCTAAAAAGAACCCGCCCCCCACACACACACACACACACAGAGCTGAAGTGTCTATCCATTATGGCATCGTATCCTCAACACGACGGCCACAGTCAGAGATGGATGGAGACAAATGAAGATGAAGCTTGAGATTCGACACACAAGCTGGACGAGCACTTTTTTAAGGGGGGTAAGGGGGTAGCAGCCTATTAAATCAGCCCCCAGCACTTCCATAAACTGGACAGACATTTTTCATTGTATCTCAGGAAGGGGGAGGGACACTGATCGTTAAAATAAGCAAATAAATTACAGAAACATCGCTTCAGAAAGATTGAGGATACAAAGGAACAGTTCGCCCTGTTGTCGGAGCCAGCTGAAAATTACGATAACCTCACCGCGTCAAGATCTCCCGCCACCAGGCGAAAAAAAACAAAAAGTCCTGAATAATTTATTGGCACGACGGCCTTGACGAACCACTCCTGTCAGAGCGGTTTATTGATGGTTCTCTGAGATCGATACCCTGAGGAGAGGCACAGCTTTCCCCAAGTGTGCCGGCACCTGAACTATAGACGTTAGATGTTTCATGACAGTGTTCCCATTCAGCTGCCTCTAAAGATCTCAGCAGTCAATGGCAAGGCTGAGCAGTAAAGTTCCCACTTTCTCTAGAAGAGCTGTGGAGTGATACCAACTAAGCAAGGTGTTCACAGGCCATATTGTCAATATGATGATCTGCATGTGGCCCACTTGAGCCCAAAGGCCTCTCACACTAAGGATCAAACCTCATAACCTTCAGAGTGGCCTGTGTGGACAATGGGAGTTCCCGCTGGAGACAGTAGTGGTTAGCATAGCATTTGCTGTGGACTTGGTCAGATGACTGAAAGCAACAATGCCCCCCCTCCCCCCCCCGACACCCACACACACACACACTAGAAGACTCTCCTGTATACATAAGCGACTTGAACTGCAAAGCTACTGAGAAACTCAATGACACAGGCAACCATGCAAAAACAGCTGTGCTTCATACAAACCATCTTCTACTGAAAGCCTGTATCCATCTTAGAGATCAACTTGGAAAAGCATATGGCCAAACATATATCCACCTAAACCGATGAATACAGAGAGTCCTGCTTGAACATCTGACCCCCTATGATGTCAGAGTTCACAATCCTCTATGTAACAAACACGAAACAATAAAAAAACTGGCTCGCAAGTATGCCCAGACTACCTTCATAAGATTCAAGAGCCAATACCTTCTTGTCATAACATGGATGTTCAGAAGAGTTCTGGGTCAGAACTATGTTCCGCAACTGCAGGAGTCATACATCAGTCACCACTGATCCTGGATCTCATAAGGAAACAGTCAGGAACCTCATGATAGCCTGCCCTGAAACACCATCGGGGGGGGAGGGAATGGATTGCACGCTCACCAGTTTCTACCACAATACTATGACAACGTCCTGACCTTTAGTGTCACTGTGTGCTATGGTGAAATTCAGGTCAGGAGATCAAACAGAAAACTGTGGTTTCCATCCATCAACCATATGTGCGTCTACTGCTGACCCAGAAGAGCACAATTTTTTGTGGGATGCAAACCACCCCGGCCCGAAGCAGCTCTCACCCATGGGGTCCGAGGGGGAGTTTTGAAGTATCAGAATTCTGACTGAAACATTCAACACTCAGTTCAGTCTTCACCCAAGCTGTCCACATCAATATCTACATCTAGACTACCATAATATTACCTGTGAACTACTGCACATCTGTTGTCAGGTGGGGCTGAACAATTAAACTGTTAAATGCACTTTCCTGTTCGTCTCTAGCCTCAGAGTTGACTTGGGACTGTAGATGTTTGATATGTAGAGTGGGAGAAAGACAAAACAACAACAGCACCACAAGATAACCCTTGTATCCGGGACAAGATGTCAGTCTGGATTAAAAACGCATTTAATCAAGCAAAAAAAAAAATCTTTAACAGACTGTAGCACAGGATGGGACAATCACTAGCACTGTTAGGTTTTCATCTGACAGCCTCCTGGTCCAAAATATTTTATCCACTTATTCAGAATCACACACAAACGTAATATATGACTTCTAGACGAATTTACAGACAGACATCGCCGTTCCATCTTGATCCTAACCCGCAGGAATACAACCGCGAGCTTGAGCATGCAGACAGACAGCGAACGAGTGAGATTAACCTGCGGATGCCGGTCCCCGGTACACGCCAGTCCGCAGGGAGCTACCCACAGGGCGCCATAGATACGCAGAAGCGGCACCGCACATTTCGCACACAAACACTGCTGCTCCTCCGCGCAGAGACACCGTCACCGCGGGGATCCTGCCTTTCTGGGGGGAGCAGTTCAGTGCATATGAGCTGAAAGTTGTTCACATCTCTCACCCTTCGGCAAAATGGCCCGAACAGTTATAGGAGTCAACCCTCCTAGCCACGTTTTAGAGTCACACACATCCATTAAACAAACTGTAAACAAACAGCGTTTAAATCCACATAAACAACCGTCCATTAACAGACATTTTTCCCCAGTAAATCAATATTTGTGAAAAACAAGACTACCGATAAAATACTCGAGGATAAACAATGTAACTGTTTTGGCTGAAGTTTGACTTCATCAATCTTTACTTAAAGCTATCGGGTATCATAACTAAAAAATAAGAACAAAAATATTTACAGAAGCTCTCTAAACCAAGATATTAAGTTACAATCCTTGTTACAAAATAAGTAAATATTTTTTACTGCGAACAAGTCATTCGGTATAACAGAGTAAAGACCATCGGGCCAAGACAGTTCCCTAAAAGTCAATGCATACGCTGCATAGTTACCGATTAATTTCCACTTTAACGCAGCTCAAACTTAATCGCACTGAAAACAAAGCAGCAAATACATCACCAACTACACAAATTGAACCAAACACATAGACGGAAAATAGATTTTAAGAGCGGCCTGGAGGTATAAACGAACAAAGTGCAGAAGTTGCCAGGATCTGTTAAATACTTATTCAGTCACCATACCCTCCAGGCAGCATATGGCCTTTTTTTTGGCCAGACCGTTAAAGCCGACAGATCGCAGTAAAGTGCATTAAAACAGCACTGCAGCACCGACCCCCCCCCCTCCGGAGCAACAGAGCTACAGACAGCGCCCCCAACTCACGGTGTAATCAATCACAGCTGCAAAGAAGAAGAAAAAAAAAAGAAAAGAAAGAAAAAACGGAAAGAAAGAGCGTAAAAGGCGCTCCGGTTTGACGGACATAAATATCTAGGAACATGGGGGACAGTCCCGTCAGAAAGACAAAGATACTTAAATCTAAAGCGAGCCAGTGAGGCCGGGCGCAAGCTGTCAAAAACAAACCAATAAAATAAATAGCAACAAAAAACTTAAAGACAAGGGGAGTAATGATCTGGATGAGTAGGTCCGTAACTAACTAGGCGTAACTAACGGAGGGCAGTTTGCTCATTGCGGTCGACAAGATAATAAGGAAAATATGGGTGTTGAGAAAAACTTACGTGAAAACGAAGAATAAAGTGGTAGATCCAACCAGAAGAGTGGCGGCAGTGGACACCGGGATATATTTGGTGGGTTTAAACCTCTTTCCAGCGCTGTTGGGCATTCTGTAATTTCCACATTCCTCGCTTATTTAATCCGATGGGGTGGCACTGCTGGACCGGCATGGACAGATACGAGGACCCGATGCGATTTTCCCGCACTGCAACCCCCGCTGCCGCCGACACGAAGCACAGATCTGGCCGAAGAGAGAGCGCTGAGCGCTGGAGGCGCCTGGAAATCCCACCCGAGCGAGCGGCCCGGCCCGCTGCTGAGATCACTGCCCACTTTTAAAGGTGGAGCCGTTTGCGCAAAGCCGGAGAGCCGCCCTGGACTGTTCGCACAGTCCCTATGCACAGCCAGCGACTCGCTGCTCCCGGCGTCCAGAAACACCGCCTCCGCCACCACCCCCCTGTGTCTATATGCCGAGCAGCGCTGAGATCCCTTAAAATGCGCGATGCCCTACAGAGTTGCCATTTGGACTGAGAGGGGGCCACACACGTCACCTATAGGTAGAAGCAATGCACAGTGCAAAATTGCATCTCGTTCTTCCTTACGGTTTGTATGATATTGTCGATTTTCGCCGCGTAACATATTTTCTATGCATCGTAAATGTGGAATATTATGTCTGAGGGTCCATTTAGTTGCTTAATCTTACTTAACGTGGTTTCTGATGTCTTATTCAAAAGAATTTTATCGAAAATGCGTGTAAAACAGAGGCAACAAGAAATACTACTAATACAACTAACCTACTCACTTCAGACTACTGACTTTCAGGTCTTTTGAAATTATTACAGTCCACTACAGCATTTCTGCTTATCCATTTTATAATAAACCACACAGAAAGGTGTAAGGTATTTATTAATTTATTTGTATTTTTGCTAATAAAAACCCAAAATGAAATGATTGCATTTATTGGATAGCATATGCCCCCTGGTGGTAATATCTGAATTACTTTTATTCTGAACTGATACCTGACACCGATGTATGTCCAGCCATTATCCAGCCGTGTCCTGGTCGTATGAGTACGAAACCGTGAAAATAATTGTATTATTGGAAATAACTCGCATTGAAATATTTTACCAATAAAACGCAACATGTATTATTACTATTATGGTTGTTGCTGTTATTGTCAATACACGTAGTCATTTTCATTCTCTTAAACAGTATGTGACTAACTCTACTAAGCCACATCATTAATATTGTTTCATCCACCCATCGTCCAAATGCAACAACAATAATAACAACAACAACAACAATAATAATAATAATTATTATTATTATTATTTATTATACATTCGCTAACACATTATTTGAAATTGAATTATAATTCTTGAAATCACGAATTGGCTTTTGTACTGTAGTTGTGATTACGGGACTGTTTTCCTTGGTTTATGGTACCGACCGCACAATTAAGCGCACGGATCAGTGAAGTGTGCATAATAGTGAATTGTAAATAAAGAATCGCCAAATATTTCGTTGCGCTTGTCCAAACGGGATGCCGTAGTTAGCGGCCCGCGGGGCGTGGCTGAACGCCGCGTGTTTCCGGCGGTATCGGCGGAGAGCCTACAGACGGGGAGTGATGTCTTTCGGTAGGGCAGCTAGATTTCTCTGTGGCTTCGCGGGTGGGGCGGTGGTGTTGGCGGCGGCTGGGACCGCTGCCCTGAACGCCGAGGAGTCACTCGGACGCCCAGGAGACGCCGTGCCAGGCCGACCGTCTTGGAGGTGGAAGGGAATCCCGGTGCTCCGAGCTGCGCAGCCGGTTCCAGCATGGGCACCGGCGAGCGGCGGCTGGGATGACAACTGGGACAAGTACGACACCGTTGTCTTTTGTTCATGTGATATGCTGGACGAGACAAGTGTGGGAAGATAGGCTGCACTCGCCGTGCTCGTATAAAACTATGTATGTATTTATTAACACTGCGTGCTATGAGCTCGTAACTAAATTGAATGAATTAATTGCACACGCGTGTATAAAGAAAAAAAATGTCACACCGGGGCTCTTCACG
Source organism: Hippopotamyrus pictus (assembly GCA_026781145.1). Classification (NCBI taxonomy): domain Eukaryota; kingdom Metazoa; phylum Chordata; class Actinopteri; order Osteoglossiformes; family Mormyridae; genus Hippopotamyrus; species Hippopotamyrus pictus. Next base: position 20,682,740 of record JAODLC010000044.1, on the reverse strand, counting down.
CAACATTGATCCAATAGAATACAACTGAAAAGAATGCCATTTTGTCATTGTACAGAAAGAAATTCAATACACAGCTCCTTGATCGATACTCCCGAAAGAAAAAAATAGCAGACATTACTGTCTGTTTACTCCTTAAATCTTGAATGTTATCTGTTAAATTTCAGTGTTCGTTTACTTAATCTCTTCGTATTTAACTTGCTTGGTTTTGTCTCAGGCGTGATCTAGGGTCACAGAGTACATCTAAGAAGACGGAGAATAACAGCGAGGAAACCAGCACAGAGGCTGACAGCGGCAAGCCGAAAGCTACACGTCACATCTTTCTTATAAGGCATTCCCAGTACAACCTGAATGGGAGCGAAGATAAGGACCGGGTCCTTACCCCGCTAGGTACGCTGTGCTGGATGAACAGAACCCAAGTACCTTGGGCTTTTTGCCAAGAGAACCTGGCAGTGGACAGGTTCAAGACTCTGCTCAATTTATGCGGACCTTGTAATCTCTGTTTGACTTCCATTCCCCCAAATTAAGTTACCTAGTAGTGATTTTTAAATATTTCACATTTAATAAGAAAAACAATGGTAAAATAAGCACTTTGTAGTCAGTAAACAGTGTGTCCAAGAATAGTTTCGGTATGAACTAGCCCAGCTGTTAGTTATTAACTAGTTGAAAATTGAGATGTGACTGCTCTTGTCCTGTGCAGGCCAGGAGCAGGCAGAGCTGACAGGCCAGAGGCTGGCCACCCTGGGGCTCAAATACAACATCCTGATACACTCCAGCATGGCCCGTGCTACAGAGACTGCCCACATCATCAGCAAGTATCTCCCAGGTGCGAGTTGGTGCGCCCCCATCCCCCCCCGCCTGTGTGTATAACAGCACAGTTGCAGTGACCGTGCTTGTAAACTAAAGCTCCTCCAGCCAGTCTCTAAATGCCAGGACATCACCCACAGTCAGACATTTACCTCTGCAGATTGTTTACTAGCTTCATTTTAAAACAATAATTACTTGTTTTATTCTGTTATTTTTCGTTTGTAGAATTTCACATGGACTTTTAGTTATAAATTCCAGTTCTTCACGATGGACTATGCCTCTAGGTTCAGCAGAGCCCTGATATTGACTTTGGTGATGTGCTAATCAGTGACTATGTCCATGTATTCATTCCATCATCCATTCCTTAACAAATAGATTAACAAGGCCAAACATGTTATACTGCTAGTTAAGTCCTAACCGGTGTGCCATTTGTTGCTCAGGGGTAGAGCTGGTGAGCTGTGACCTGCTGAGGGAAGGGGCCCCGATTGAACCTGTACCTGCGATCTCCCACTGGAAACCCGACGCAGCGGTGAGCCTGGTTTCTGCATTGTGCGTGACTGCCACCTACAGGGCTGGGAGGCTACTGCATGATGGGAGCCACAAATGAGCAGGTTGTGTGTGGATCACTTACCTTGGGGGGGCTGCCTGGAACAGGCTGATCCGCAGGCATGAAGCACGCCGGGCTGATGAGGTCGGGTGATGATGTCGGTAATAAAATGTCTGTCCTTGGGGGCTCGGCCTCCTGTCCTTAGCAGTATCATGAAGACGGGGCTCGGATCGAGGCCGCCTTCCGGCGCTACATCCACCGGGCGGATGCCAAGCAGAAGGAGGACAGCTACGAGATCATCGTCTGCCATGCCAACGTCATCCGCTACTTCGTGTGCAGGTGGCTATGTGCAGCATGTCCCCTAATCCCCTAATCGTTTTACTCAGCTCTGTGTACCGGTGTTGAGAACCTCTGGATGTGTCCATTTGCCCGATCTCCCAGGGCCCTGCAGTTCCCCCCCGAGGGCTGGTTGCGCATGGGCCTGAACAACGGCAGCATCACCTGGCTCACGGTGCGGCCTAACGGGCGGGTGGCACTGCGTGCGCTGGGGGACTCTGGCTTCATGCCGCCGGACAAAGTCACGCGCACCTAAGGCCCAATCGGACCCTTTCTCGCCTCACCCGGGGAGCGCGGTGTCTCCACCCGGGTTCCCGATGCCTGCTTGGTCTCTTCTGGCTCTTTAATGATGAAGAGATTAAGTCACCACGCATGGTATTTCAGTGTCTTACCAGCCGCTAATGTGTGTATGCAGCACCGGCTGCACAGCGCCCTCTTCTGGCACGTCTCCAAGAGTCTTGGGAATTTAGTCGTATCGTTTAACTGCTTGCGCAAGAAAAACTTGTGGTCCTTTCTCTGCAATTTGTCATACAGAGGAAACCAAAAAGTGACATTTGATTGTAGTCCTTACCTACAGGAGGGGGTGGGGCAGCAGACAGTACAGGTTTTTGAACCTGTTTGTGGCTGTTTCCTGAGTGCCAGTTTTACAGGCCCTTTGTGCTAAACGCTTTTCTATTTTGTGAGTGATGCCGTACATGTGGACGTTGTGACTGCACAATAAAGACTGAGGACTCATCCACTGCGTTTGTGGTTTCTTTTATGATGAAGCTGCATGCCATCATAGGAATTTCCTCATGTGTCTGAGCTGATGTTTATTGCACCACAGATTCAAAGTGATCCACTTTAACTTCCTGGGTGTTTATTATGCATACTTGACCGTACTTGTGTGCCTGTTTGACATCATCTTCCAGTGCCGAAGACCAGTTCCAATACTAAGAACACAAGTACAGAGGATGGTAAAAATCCCTGGATGTCATTCTTGCCCTGCCTCAAATATCGAGGATGCGTCACTTGCACCCTTGCCAAACAAGAACAATCCCATGATTCATTGTATCCGAAGTTCATTCTTGGGAGGCAAGTTAGCAAATACGTTCTGGCCAAGAGCACAACCTTTGAGATCTTTGCATTCTTGGCATTGAAAAACACCCCCTTTGATGCAACAGTATTGAACACTACATTACAAATGGACCTGTTGAACCAAATCAAGGCTGACTTAGTCATACATGTGCGTAAGGAGGCAGGGAGTGTATAATGTGTGAAGTTCTGCAGGTCAGAAAGGAACAGCTGGTCTAAACAGTGCAGGAAATGAAGAATGAAACAGCATCATCACACGTGGTCAGAAATTCACCTTTTCTTGGTCTCAGCAAATGGGACCATTGCACAAGATCCTCACTATCGGCTCAGGCTCTTAGTTTGACAAGGACCACATGGTTTCCTATCAGCTGCCAAAGACAATGGGAGATTTCAGACTCCACATGTGGTGACGGACGCCAGGACACAACCGTGAAAGAAGAGACTGCTTGGCCTCCTTGTTAAACTGTTAGATTTACAGTCCTTTATTATTATTTTAACATTTACTGTCCAGTGGCTGTTTTCATATTTGGATAATGAAACCTTCAGACACAGTCCTAAAGCTGTCACATTCATTCAGGCAGGCCTCTGATCTCACACTGAGAGCGAGGTGCTATCATCTGACAGGTTTTTTCCACAGAACACTTTCAAACGTCCATTTGGATCTCCAAGGTGGAGAGTCATTTGGCAAAGTGTCACAGCTGAATCCAGGAAACCAAAAGGGGCAAAAGCAGATATAGTTATCTACAAACAAAAATACATATTTATTAAAGAAATCTTAAAATACGGCATGGAAGAACCAAAACACACCACAGTATTTTCCTTTTTTTGTGTAAAGACCCGTCAAAGTCAGTCATTTAATGTCTAAATATCCCACGGAGAAAACAAAGGGCTTGTAGCAGGAGAGGACCAGAGATTGGTTCCCCATTTCAGAGAATTAAGGCAACTCCTAAACTGAAAGGAAATACAACAGTAACCAAAAACAGGAACAACCTGGCAGTCTGCTAGCACGTATGCTAACATTGTTTTGTGCTACTCCAAAATGGCAAGAAAACCATAATAAAAAGATTAACTTTTAGACATTCATTTTCTATTCATTCATACACTGTAGAATTATTTTCGAGGGGATTAACGAGTACCATATTTAGGGTCAGAGTGTCTGTTTGATAACAGAGATCCTATTAAGTTGCATCTCCCTAAGATGACGTGAGTAACATACGGTTCCGTGACCTAAACCTGGGTCTGCAAAGGTTCCCCGCCGGGAATCTGGCTGGTCGGGACGGGTCCCAGGATCATGGCCGATCCTCGACGCCTGGTGCTGGAGGGTGGGCACGTTACCAAATGGGTGAGAGGGAAGTGGCGTGTACCATGTGCATATTCTGGGGGGGAGGCCGCGTCAGAACGCCGGTTCGCCAAAGTATTTGTGGCGGACGCGCTGGATGTAGCTGGCGGGGCTATGGCGACTCGGGCTGGTCCAATCCGGAGAGGCAGCGTGTCGGGCCGGGCTGGACCTCCCGGGCGTGGACAGGAAGCTGGCGCCGGGAGAGCCGGGACTGCTGGTCTGCAGCCTGAGGCGGCTTTTGTCCACCGTGGGACTCGGCCAGCTGGGGAGAGTGACATGGTACCAGTTACCGCTGCCGACTCAACATGGTCCATTCAACAACGGGAGAACAAAGCCTTCACTTCTCAAGGAACGGGACTCGCAGCTTACAGCTGGCTGAAGGGATCCACCCACCAATAAAACGAGCAGGCTGGTTTCCCAGCAACCCCATCCGCCATGGGTCTGGGGACCTCGATTCCCCCGCCATCAACATCCACCACACCCACCTCTGCATCTCAGAATCCGAGAAGCTCTGGAGCACGTTCCTCCACTTGTGCACACTTGGGTATTTCTGTGCGTCGATGTCCCTATCCCCGATGGCCAGCAGCACCTCTCTGTCCAGCTTGGTTGGCGACTCCCTGGCAAACACAAGGAGAGCCGGGTGAAGCTCGGTCAGAAACGTCAGACGCGGAATGCGAGACTCTGAAAGGTCTCTCCGAGATGCTCAGCGGACGGCACCCTGCTCTGTTTTCCAAGCACTCACCCCTCGATGAAGAGCGCCTTTTTCGCTTGGGGCGGCGTCCGTGACACGTGCGAGCTCTCCAGAGATTTGTATGTAGAGCCTGAGCTACTCAGGTCTCTGCCCCCGTGGTCCCAGGACCGGGAGCGGGCACAGATGGGCCTCTCGGAGCCAGCACTGCCTGTCCTTTGGCTCGCGGCCTCCACGCTCTCCTCGGGAGTGAAGTACTCCTCTGAGCTGCCGAGGGAGCGATCGATCCCATCCACGTCGTCCCTCCCCCCCAACCTAGGGGCCGCTGGCTCCTCTTTGTCTGAGAGCACCAGGCGGGTAAGGCTGTGGAGCACTTCCGTGGAGCCCGAGTCCTGGGCCTCCCTGTGCCAGGCACCTGCCCCGCAGCGCCACCTCTCAGCAGGTCGGCTCTCGGCCGCATCCTGTAGGGACATCCTCTCAAATTCCACCATCAGGTTGGAGATGGGCGACAGCAGGCTGGGGGAGGCCCCCCCGCGGCCGATCCGTTCCCCGTTCTGGGTCCTCTCGCCTGACAGAGGGGAGCACAGCCCGTTCTTGTCGCCAGAAGGGAGGCCCTTTTCAGAGAGCAGGCAGTCCTGCTCCGCGGCCATCTCGATGAGGTCGGCGCTGCGTGACACGGGCAGGATGTGGAACTCCAGACCGCCCGACGCCCCCTTCAGGCTGTCCTTGCCACACACCGCCGTAATGCTGGTCAGCGCCGCATTCTGCCGGTTCTTGATCTCCTCCAGACTAATATCGTCTCCCTCGTCCAGGAACGCCCCCACGGAAATGGAGTTGCAAAACTTCTTGGGCTTGCCTGCAGATGGAAACAACACTTCAAAAACAGCCAATCAGAAGCAATTTTCTTCACTCAAGGGGCGTGTCACATAAAACAGCCCCCGGACATGGCTGCAGAGCTGACCTGGTGAAGGGGTTTTGAACCGATTGCTGGTCTCGTTTTCTCCGGCTTCCTCTTTTTGGCTGAGGTGCTCCTCCAGCTTCCGGAGGCCATCTGCTGTGGATAGGTCCACAAAGCCGCCCAGAAACTCCCAGTACTCTGCCCAGGGGTGGCCCAGTTCATGGGCAAGGTCTCTGTACGAAAAGGGGAGGGAGAGAGCATCATTACCTGGCTTGGCCCTACAGGCAGGCCAATCAGGAGTCAGTCAGTCCTCAACGGACCTCCCTACTCTCTCCGCCCCTCGGTCTGGGTCAGACTTCCGGATATTGTGAAAATACTCCGCCCGGTCTCTAGGTGGCGTCTTCCATACTCTGCGGAACTCATCTGCCTGCAAGGGAAACACACCTACAATGTCAATCCTGATGTTTTTTTTGCCATTTCTAATATAAATGATCTAACCACAAAACAATAGAATAAGGGCTCCTGGTGCAACTGGTCTGGTCTGACCTCACACACGCAACTGAAGTGCACTGATCCCATGTTTTGCTTGAGTGTAATTTTCCTCACATGCTTGTTTGAGTTTTCTCACAAAAACTGAGGATTCGAAATTAAGCACAAGCATTGCTTCAACATGATTACTTTTAGGTTTACAGATGCTCCCCAGGTTATGATGGTCCATGTTACGATATTTCGATTTTACTTTTTTCGCTTTCAGTATTTCATTCAATAAATTAAACACATTTTAATTAATTCCACATTTTATTATAAAATAGGCTTTAAATTAATGATTTTGCCCAACTGTAGGTACGTGTTCTAAGCATGTTTAAGGTAGGCTAGGCTATGATGTTAGGTGTCTTGTACTAAAATGCATATTTGCCTTACGATATTTTCGCCTTTTGACAGGTTTATCGGAACGTAACCCCATTGTAACCTGGGGAGAGGCTGCATTTATTTAGCAGCCCCTTTGGCCCAAAACAACATCCAGTTAAGAAAGCAGTGTCTGCCAGTCCCTAGAGCAATTGGTATTATAGGCCTCGCTCAAGGCTCCAAAGGTGACATCACTGTACCAATTACGGAATTTAAAACAGCGACCTTCTGATCAACCTGCAGTCGCACACTGCCCCACCCAGTCTGGTTTTGGGGGGTGTTTTCTCAGTGATACGTAGCCTTCTTAAATATCAAGAAGCTGCTCTTTAGAACTGTATAAAATGATTATAAGACTAAAATGAAAGAATTATCTACAGTTCTTTTATAGGGTTTAAACGATGCTTAGTGGGACATTGTAAACCATACCTTGGATGGACTAAGTGGGCCGGCAAAAGCCCTCACTGCCATTACTGGGTCTTTGGGGCTTCCTGGCAGCTTGGCGATTAGCGAATGAGGAACACCTTCTGATGGCTCAGGTGACCAGGGACCACCAATAACAGGCTGCAAAGAATTGTCTGTGGCCCTCAGCAGTGGGACGAAACAGCGGTCTGTGGCAGAGGAAATATGATGGGATGAGTGAAACGGGGAAGGGGAAAAACAGAGACACAATCTGCCTTAAAGCCTGGTGCCTACCTTCTAAATAGTCACTGATCTTCTGCATAATCTCCTCCTGGTTTTTGTGTTTTCTTTCACAAATAACCTGCCGAAGAAAAGTGGGCTGAAACGACTGGACACCGCAAGGGCGTAGCACACGTCCGCACACTGGCCAGCGGCTGCGGAGACTGACCTCACAAGGCTTCTTGTCGTACTTGTTCTTGCAGTTTTTGTCCGTGACTGGATGCGAGCACAAGACGTTCACCACCTCAGGGCAGCCAAACTTACAGGCAAAGTGCAGCGGGGTTTCGAAGCCCTGTGAAGGCATAGAGGGGAGCCAGGAGTCACCCACAGAGGCTGGCACAAAGCGAGTACTCGTCGTCTTGCCTGGGGTGTCGGAGTACAGTACGGGTGAGTACTCACCACCTTGTTGGGGGTGTTGAGGCACAGTATAAGTGAGTACTCACCGTCTTGTTGGGGGTGTTGAAGTACATTGCGGGTGAGTACTCACCATTGCATGGGGGGTGTTGAGGTACAGTACGGGTGAGTACTCACCGCCTTGTCTGGGGTGTTGAGATATAGATCCACAATGTAGCGGATCCGTTTCTGCAGCATGGCCTCCTGGTCGTCAGGGTACATCAGTCGCATGAAGTCTGGGTTCTCCAGCGTGTCCAGTAGGAGCTGGGCGATGCCGGGCTGGTTCTCCTTGGCCGCCACATGCATGACATTGTAGCGACAACCCTCCTGAAACAGCCGCGGCAGGAGACACCGGGGGTGGAGTCACTGACAGCCACAGAAATACTACCCCACGCTGTACCCCAACTGTACACCGTGTTCAGCAGACAAACAGCACCGGCCAGCAGGCCTCAGTACCTGCACCACAGTGGGGTTGTCCCCAGAGCCGATGAGATACCGCGGGTTGCTCCACACCAGCTCGGAGAAGGCCGCCTGGTCCCCCTTCTCCACAGCCTTGCGCAGCTTGGCCGTCAGGTCCTGTGTACGTGGGCTCTTGAAGCTGTTAGCTCGCTCCCTGTTGATAGTCTCTGCCTCCAGGGCTGATGGGCCATCTTTGGGGGGGGGGGGGGGGGGGTGTTAAAAAGGAGGGAGATTCAGATCACAACACAGAGCACAAACAGGCCCGCTCTTGTCAAGCAGATACTGTGAGCTTCTCTGATAAGTGCTAAAAGGTGTGATGGATGTATCAAAATGAGATTAATTATTAGTAGAAAGAATAAAAAGTACTGATTGTTTCAACTGTACTTTTCATGTCTTCTTCAAAATTTGGCACCTTCTACGGTAATAAAAGCCACAGTAACAAAAGAGAAATATCCTGATTTTAACGATGTAAGAGGAGAGAATGAGCAGCGAGGGACTAATTGAAAGATACGCAAGCATGTGGTGGATGGAGTCCTCTGATCGGGAGACCAACCTCTGTAGAAGATGAGGCCTGGCTTTCCTGGGGAGACACAGGGGGTGAACTTGCTAGGGGATGGGCAATAATCGCAGATGCCCTTGGCAAACTTTTCTGCATCCTCCCGGTTGGAGAATGGCTTGAATCGAGACCCTTTCATCGTCTTCACAGCCTGCATAGCTTCCTTCTTGTCTGTGTAGACATGGACCCTGTCTGTGCAGGTAAAAGTGAAGCATTCACAGATTAGACGTAGGCAGAGGGACAGTGTAATGCCATCACTGCGTACAGGTAATAGACAGGCTGTTCATTTGTAATATTTTTCTTAATGGTACAAAAGTGGAGCCCTTGCAAGATTGGAGCTTCGCTTAGTAAGCCTGTGTCACACGGTACATGGTATCGGTTCCATTCCTTGCTTTGCCAGCTTAGTTTTTTTCCACAGCACAGTCACACACTGCCTAGCAGCGACTGCACACTGTGACATGCGAGGTTTTGCATGCCTCTGAGGCACAGGGCTCCAAAAGCTCTCAGTGCCCAAACCCTTACGGCAACCTCACCACTTCTGGCCAGCACGTCCTCCGTTAATGGACACACGCCATAGTAGACTGCTGGGGATGTCTGAGGGGTCTTGGGAGGGTCCTGTCCTTCGGCCTGGGAGCTCATGTCCTCCACCTGCATGCTGCATGATACCTCAGGCTTCTCCAGGAGCGCCTCCTCCTCAGGCGGGTTGAGTCCCAGGTCGTAGCCAAAGTCCCCCCCTTGGTTGACCTCCTGGGAGTCCAGAGCCGATCCTGTGGGCGCGCAGGCGCCCCCCCCCCCTCCGTCTCGCTCCAATGTCCCACCGCTGTTTCCCAGGATGGCCCGGGCCAGTCGCCTCTCGAAGGTGGCCCTAGTGGTGGCCGTTATGGGGCCACACATGAGGTTGGCCCCGATGATCTCCTCACGCAGCTGGTCTGCGCTCAGCTCCTGAAGCCTGCTCAGAATGGCCTCCATCCTTCAGCTACCTGGAGAAAGGAGCGCAGCACCATCAGGGTGTCATCTGGGCGAGCTGGGCGCCTTCATGTGGCGCCTGCTGGCAGCATGATTAAAACGCTACACACTTTAGCACCCCCATGAGCTGCTGTTAGCATGAACCATGCAAGAACCATGAGAAATAACGCCAGCGGACGGCAGGTTTTCTGTGACAGGTGGACTACCCTCTGTCACAAACCAGTGAGAAAACAAAAATCACTGAAGGTTAACTATTCATGCTTCAACTCCAGAAAATTAGATTCTATTTTAATACATTAATACATTTAATACATTTACATAAACCCTCCTTTATATAATTTTATAATTGGCTATTTATCAAAAGCATGTTTTATAAAGCACATGCATACTACAGAACAAAACATAATGTGTGGATAAATAAGGTGTCGAATTAATCGTAACAGTTATGTAAGAAACACGATCTACCTATGACTCTGCAATAGTTACATTTAAAAAACTCGCTTACTGCTTAAAGTAAGGGCAGTTTTTCAACGCACCACGGATATATTTATCAAATCGATTTACTTGCAATTACAGCCAGCACGTATTTTTGGTAGACAAACGCGCACGTATAATGGTGTAATGAAGTCTTTTTGTGGGTTAGCTCGATTTTTCACCTCCGCTCATCTGAAAAGGTCAAGTTTTACTATCTGTATATCATCGCGTTTACGCCGAAAAACAGGCATGTTCACTCGTACTAAATTACTTATCTCCATCACATCACAGTACTGATGGTGTCCATATAAATAATATCCACGGATAACGTATGACATCGAATGACAGTGACCGCGTGTTCACACTTACCATCCATTATTCAACAAGGAGTAATATTTTAGAAACAAAAATCTGGCCCGGTATTAATGTGATAATTTAACGGCAGTTTGCAGATGGGCTGCAGAGACAGACACAAAGCTAGGCACAGTCTGGAAGCGTCTCATTGTTTACATGGCACAGGGCGCATGCGCACTCCCGGTCCGGCAGCACTGGGACGCGCCGCAGAGAGCGAAAGGTACGCGTAGCCGACCGCCCTGTTTTTTTTTTTATACATATATACCTAATGCAAGCCATGTGGACGGCCACAGTTATTCGTAAAACCTAGGAATTGCCAACTAATGGGACACCAAGCTACCGAGGCGACAGGGCGGAGCAAACCACTACGCATACACCAGACAAGAGCCGGCTCTTGTCGCGTAACTTGCATCATTACACGCCTAATAAAGGAGTTTAAAATCCGCCAGTAAATAAACTGTTTTCTTTAAAACCACGTCGTTCACCCCAGTATTGTCGTCTGTATGAGTTAATGCCACTAAGCCGCCGGCATTCTTAACTAGCTAACGTATATGGAGGCTATTCAGTGTGCATCATAGACCATGCGTGGCTCAGCTACCAGCTAACCATCCGAAACATCCCTGATATTAATCAAAGCTAGACGATGTTAGTTCTCTAGCTCCCCAATCGCACGATGAATCAACTCAGCCCGACAGACAGCAAGCGTGTATTAAAAATATCCTGCAGCAATGTGTTTTTTTTTTTTTTGCAGACGTCAGACATTACCCAGTGCGGAATATATGACATGTTATCGATTAAAATATCTAATATTTTATTATTCAGCTCCCAGATCTAAGTTTCTATGTGACATAGACCGTCAGTGCCCACCTCCTTCTCTCCCCTTCTTCTCCTGTAGTCAACCGCGACGCTTTCAAAATGCTTTGAAGTAGGACCTCGCGGGTCTCCTTACAAGTGCCTGAAGAAAACTCAGCGACGCTTCTGAAACACATTGCTATCGGGCCCACACCTTCTCTGAAAAATCAACTAAAAGCGCCTTACGCTTTCGAAACACAACGCTGCATGATATGACTTTTCTTAATGCTAAAATATAACTCCAGGACTCTTCCGTAACAATTCTGTTGTAGGTTTCCGCGATTACCTTGTAAGTGCCTGAATAAAACTCAGGGTCACGCCTTTGGCTGTCATATCAGTCACCACTTATAGGGGATAACGATGATTAAAAATCATAATTGTTTATAAGCGAGTTTATATATAGGTATTTAGACGTATTGCTTGCGTCCCCATGGTTATCGATAAATACTTCTGTATGCTGGCACGTCCGTAAGCATTCAGAATTATCACTGATATCCACTCCTAGGCAAAAATACAATTTATTACAGAAAACTTTGTTGAAGTTTGTGTTACAACATGCGCTCATAGGGCTTAACTGTAATTGGACATGTAGTTCTATATGAAATACTTAAAGTATTTTGGTTATTTCAAATACTGATTCAAGAAACCAGCACGAATGTCAGATTTTTCAGATTACTGTTAGCAAAACATTATATTGCGGTCTCATGAAAGACCCGTAACCTAAAACTCGTCTGCTGACATTACATACACCCTAGGCGTGTACATTTGTCTTTGGTTTCCTGAAAATGAAGTCTCCGGTTCTAACAGCATACTTTACACACAAATTGAATAACTTAATAAATTAATACGTCCGTCCGTCTGAATTGGCGGAACAACGTCAACCGCACGAAAACCGGTTGTAACCTTCCTCTTAACACCAACTTTTTGTATGGGATACCCTCCCTCATACGTGTATGGAGAAGGTTATATAGATCAGTTTTTCCCAAACCAGTCCTCAGGGCACACTGGGCGGATCCACATTTTTCCTTTATCAGTTTCCAGCATACCTGTAAGGTATTTAAAGCTCCCGATTGCTTGGATCGAGTGTTCCGAGAACCGGGACAAAACAAAAATGTGGACCAGTCCAGTGTGCCTCAAGGACTGGTTTGGAAAACACCAATATAGATTATCCCTATTGGTAATCTATATTGGTGTTTTCCAAACCAGTCCTTGGGGCACACTATAGAGTATGTGTTTTTGTTTTTAATCAAGTTAAAAGACAACACACTATATGGTATAACCAGCTTTATGAGAAGAGAAAATACAAATAATAAATTAGCCCACTTTGCATTCTATTCCATATCATTAACGTCACCAAAACACAGTAGTTTGTTGAAGTTTACAAATAAATGAACAGGATAAGAGATGAAAGAGATCAAGCATTTATATACAAACTTGAAGACCTTGCACCCACTGGATTTCTGATATGTACAGTGTTACAGTGAACGGTTAAAAGGGATCACCAGTCCGCCTTCAGAGCGCAGAGTATGTCAGATAGTCCAGAGAAATGTGGGGACGCACTGCCAGGCTGTCACACAAAACCAGGAGACAGAAGAGCAATACAGCTGTTCCAGAATAAAACAAAATCTCACACCAGTGACCTGGAGGCAAAGACGACACACTCATTATACACTGACACGAGTCTGTTTTTTAAAAGTAATGAAGTGTCATATTCGCATAAGGTCAACAGAGTAACGGAAAAGCGAAGGGGTAGAGATGTGCTTCAGCAGGCTGTACTGTTCATTAACAGCTTTGGAATAGCTGTACAGTGCATCCCTGCAAAATGTTTGCAATATGGACCAATTATCTCTGCAATATATTCCATCCTCCTAAAGTTAATGTCAGTTAAAAATCCCAATCTTACTGGTAACACGACCATAGAAATAAATAAAATAAGATTAACACAAAATTTAGTAAATCATTTTACACTTACAACCTTTTCTTTTTATATTTAAGGCTGCAAGAGAAGTATTACATGTATATATTAAACATACTTCGTAGATAACCGTGAAAGAAAAGCCTGTCACCAAAACAATATCAGCCTGAGGATATTGTCTAACATTTAACGTGCAACATTCGGTATCTCCCATGTGGTCATACATTATTTATATATATTTTATATATATGTGTATCTATATATATTTTTTACACGTGGCACTGCTGTGCGAGTGCTCACACCCGGTAATGAAATGAGACATACATGACAAATAAACCTTGCAAATATTAATCTACCCGAAATGCAGGCAAGTCAGTGCTCATTCAGAATACTCCGAATACTCTGGGTTTTTTAACCCAGACACCAAAACATGAACTTTAGTTTACTACAGGACACAAACCTAAATGGACGGAGGGCTCTGGCTACTAGTGTGAGACGGTAATCGAGTGATGGGCAGGCGGGGTTTCACCCAGCGGAGAGTGGGAGGAGAGCCCTCCGTGTGACGTAGTGCGGGTTCGAGAATAAAACATACCTCACAGAGGATGGGGAGGGAACGTGATTATGTGTGGGAAAATGGAGAGATGGAGAAAGACGGGAAAGAAGACAGACCGGATGGAGTCTCGCTCACAGGCACGGTGGAATTGGAAGAACAGTTCAGAGGTATCTAGCCGTTCGAAAGCTCACTGGCAGCCATCCTTCTCTGCGCACAGGAGGAAGACGACACAGAAACACAGCGGGGGACCACGAAGGAGCAACTTCCATGTCTGCAGCAGACAGTGTAGGTACTAAGCCTCAGGTATGATTAAAACCCTCATTTACCCACAAGCCTGGGCCCTCCCATTAAAGCAGCTGTAAATTAGCATGGATCTCAAATAAATTATGATAAAATTAACTATAGCGCACGCAACAGAAAAGGTTAAACTGGTAGAAAGGGTTGCTTCAATCCAAGCATTTCTGCATTGATTAGGTATGCCAAATGTTGGCTGCAGCCGTCAGTGACCAGACAAAGGAAACACTTAAATTAAAATTCAAAATAAAAACAAAAAAAGGTGCCAGAGTGGATAGAACTCCACTTGGGTTCTTTGTCTGGGGATCCGTCCTTTGAGTTACTACAATGCCCCCTCCCTGTCAGTTTCAGTGGTGTCATCCGCGCCGGTGGGCGGGGCCGACCCATTGTTATGGACGTCCAACCTGACGAGCCCCTCTTCCGCTTTGATCCATGAGGTCATGGACTCGTGCACGGTGACAGTGTGCTCCTCCATCTGCTTTTGCAGGCTGTCCATCTCTTGTCTGCAGGAAATCAAACACCGTAAGCAGACTTTAACCACTTGTATTGCACACATTCACAAATGTGTGTCTTAAATGCGACACCAAGACAGAAATGGACAGTATCCTTTTAGTCAGTAACTTCAGTCTAATTTCTGTTGAATACATTCAGATCTTAAATACTTATCACAGAACAAAAAGAGTGGAAATGTTGTGATGGTTTTTAAAGTGTCCTCAACTCTGAAGTAAGATTTCAAATGAAAGAAAAAACAAGGGGGGTGGGGCTACCATGCACTGTCCAATCACAGCCCGATTTAACTGACTGACACACACACACACCAGACCCTCTTACTTCAGCTGCCGTAGACAGTTGTGCAGGTTGTTCAGCGGCTCCTTGCTGATGGACGCGGGGGGCTTGAGCAGCTCATCCAGCAGGTCGGCAGGCACCGGGCAGTCAGGGATCTTCACCGGTGTCACCGGGCCGGAGGCGTCACCTTTCAGCTCCACCTTCTGCTGGTGAAGGGGGGAGGTGGGCTTACTCAACCTGTCGCTGTTCCTAAAGAGCTGGTCCTGCTGGGCTTCTACAGGGAACACGGCCTCACACCATGGCCGCAGAGAGGGGCTTGGAAACCTCAGCTCTCATACTGATACATAAAGTGCTGGCACTACTGTGCAAAGAATATTTTGCCTTTAGAAAACAGACCATTCCAAAGGACATGTTCAACCACAAGCCCTACCCACCCACACACCAGACTCCACCCTCACGCAAAGCCCCACCCACAGACCCACCTTCCTCAGGCGGCCCTGCTTCAGGTCCACCTTGAGCTGCTGGTTCTGCTGCAGCAGGGTGCGCATACTGTTCCTCAGCTCCCCCACCTTGGCCTGCAGCATGAACTTGTCCTTCCTGGTGCTGCCCAGCTCTTCCTGTACCACCTCCAGCTCGGCCCTGATACCCTGGAGATACACCGTCATCACTCACCTCTACAACCCTCATTTAAGCATCGTTCACTGCGGTCGCGTCCTCGTTCAGATGGCAAGTGTGGAATTCTGAACTGAATCTGGATGTGTCGATGTAACCAAAGAGGTGAATTGTAAATATGAGAGAGAAAAAAAACTCATCCGGCTTTGGAGTTAAAAGGTCAACAATGAAGAATCGGGAAGCTTCACGCAGCGTTTGTGAATCCCGGAGAGGCAGCTCCACTCACCTGCAGGGAGCTCTGCAGGTTCTCCAGTTCCCTCTGGCTGCACTGCTCTGTCAGCTCCAGCTGCTGCTTTTGGGCTTCAATCTCGCGTTGCTTCTGCTCTACCTCCCATTTCAGGTCCTCCACCTGCAGGGAGAAGGCCCCATGTCAGGCCCCTGACCTCGTATGGCCCCCAGAGTCCTACCTTCAGCCCCGTCCCTACCTCCTGGTTGGCAAGAGGCTGCTTGCTCAGCTGTTCCTCCAACTGCTTCTGTAGGACCTGCAGCTGGACGTGGGCCTGGGCCAGCTCCTCCTGGAAGCGGGACACCTCCTGTGAGTGCCTGTCGTCCTGGCTCCTAAACAGAATAATAATAATAATAATAATAATAACAAAAGTTAAAGCTTCCTCATATGGCACAAACCATTCTGAGAGTGCGTGAAGGGAACCGGGACTGTGCCACACTCACTGTAGCTGCTCCGCTTCAAGCCGCAGGGTACTGATCAGCTCCTCTTTGGCCTGCAGGTCCTTCTTGATCTCTGCCAGCTCCAGCATGGCCGCCCTGTAGTGTCTCCGGTTGTGGGCGGCCTCCGCTTTGGCTGCAGCCAGCTGCGGGAAGAGAGAGGATATCTTGTGCCCAGACCTCCCTCGATACGCAAACGGGGCACCCGCCACTCAGACACAACTGACCATAAGGCACATGCTGAAATTTGGATAGCCAGAGCTTCCAGAAGCATTTGCGAGAGTGTTCACTTATTTATTCAACGTGGTAAAACTGCCTTAAGACTCTCCCGAGCCAGACGTGACATTAATTAAGCACGTTCAATCACTGGCTCTCCGCTGTGAGTAGCTGATGACCATGTTCTCCCACCTGCTCTTTCAGATCTTGAACTTTGACCTTCTCCTTTTCCAGAGAAGTTTGTAGTGACTGGATCAGCTGCCTCATCTGCTCGTCCTCCTCCTCTTTACGTTTCAAAACAGCTTGGACCTTCCAGGGGGAAAAAAAATAAAAATTTTAAATTTACTTTTAAACAGTAATTAGTGAAAGAAAGCATGCCTAGTCTACCAGCAGAAGATCTCTAGTGTGGCGTGAGCTCAGGGACCAGAGACATCACCTGTAGGTTGAGCTGGACCAGGTCTGCTTCCCTTTTGGCCAGGGCCGTCTCCAGGATGTTGGCGTGCTCTCGCAGGGCATTATGGGATTGCCCCAGCCCTGCCAACTTCCCCTTCTCGTGTTCCAGCTCCAGAGACAGCTTCTTATTGACCTCCTCCAGACGCCGCATCCTTTTCTTAAAGCACCTGGACTCCTGCAGCTATAAACAGACAGTATTTGACCAAAGGCCAATTCGCATCAGGCACGCTCCTCACCATTGGCTCCAATGCCCAGGGTCTCACCTCGTCCTCCAGCTCCAGGACTTTCTCCTGGTACTCCTCCAACTCTGTGCTAGTGAGAGTGATGACCTCCTGCAGCTCCTTCTCCAATGCTGCCTTGCTGTGGTTGACTGTCTGAAGTTCGGACTGAAGGGAGTCTATTTTCTCCTGGAAAAGTTGGGAGGCATCGCCGTCATGAAGCTGCCTTCAAAAAGGTTCGGAGGTACCATCTGCTGCTTGGAAATGCCTACCTGTAAGGCCTGGTTGTTACCCCCATCTGAGACCTGGGCCTTGAGTTTGTTTAGCTCCGCCTCTGCAGCCTCTTTATCGGTGAGCGCCTCCTGCAAGCGGCGGCTCAGGATGCCCACCGCCGTCTCATAGGCCTTGTGCTTGGTCTTCATCTCCTTCTGGGCGCTGGTCAAGTCCGTTCCCAGCTTCTTCATCCTCACCTTCTGTTCAGAGATGGCCCTGAGGGCACAAGAAGCCACGGGACGCTGATCAGGTCCAGACACACACAAGAAGGCCCCCCACGTGTGACAGTCTGGCCTGTGCACAGTGTCAAGGGGTAGCCATGGACACCACCATCCCTGCGCTCTCACTTTTTGGCTTCTTGCTGCATCTGCTCCACTTGGTTCCTCAGCTCCCGGTTCTCCTCGGTCACAGTGGCCAGCTGGTTCTGATCCAGCTGCAGCGACTGTCAACAGACCGGTACTTCGGTCAGCAAGGAAACCCCAACTGAACTTCTGCTCGAACAACCATTGGCACGCACAGAGATGGTGCACCACCGGGTCTAACGCGGAACTGGGCCTGCCATTGCGACTACATGGCTAGTTAATACCCCCCAAGGGAAGAAAACTAAGGGAACAGGATTTCCAATCCTGATGTTAGAAGAAATCCATCTATTTAATCACTGAACCACTGATCACTCTCAATGGCTTAGGGCCAGGCGGCACGGCCCTCACTGCCCACCCTCTCCTGGCTCAGCCTGGGCCACTTTGCCGGGACGCCTACCTGAATCTGAGCCTCTAGCTGGTCTCGCTCGCCCTGGATGGCCTGCAGGTGGCCCTCCAGGCTGCTCATCTGCTCCTGGACGCGGGACGCCTCGGCCTTGAGCCTCTGCAGCTCCAGCTCGGCCGCCGCCTTCTCCCCCTGGGCACTGAGCACCTCCTGCTTCAGCTCCTTCACCTCAGCCAGCAGCCTCTTCTTAGAGGCTTTCAGCTCGCTGATCAGCTGGTCTTTGGAGGTGGCGTCCCTGCGGTAGGCTTCCACCATCACCTGCGGGGTACGCGAGGAGTGGCGTCTGAGTGCCGCCCCTGCGGAGGATCTCGGGATGGTGTGGCGCGGGCTGCATACCTTCTGCTGCGTGTATTGCTCCTTCAGCTTCTGGGCCTGCTTCTTCAGAACGCCGTTCTCCTTCTGCATGCTTTCCACCTTGAGGATGAGCGGGGAGACGGTCAGGTCGGTGACCCCCCCGGCTCAACCCCCTGCAGATGTATGGACCGGCAGCCGCTCTCACCTGAGAAGCCTTGACCTGAACTTCCTGTCGGAGCTGATCCAACACATCGGCGGCCACCAGCATGCCCTCGCCCAGCCTCTGCGCTCCCTCATCCAGCTCACCCTTGTCGGCCCGCGCCGCCTGCAGCGCCACCTCCAGGACGATCTTCTCATTCTGCAGGAACTGGATGGCATCCTCCTTGGCAGTAGCGTCCGCCTGTAGCTCAGCCAGCTGGGCCTCCAGTTCCAGGTAGCGGGCCTCCAGCTGGTCCAGGGAGCGCTCTTTGGTCTGGAGGCTTTCCTGGGTGCTGGTCAGCTGCCTCATCAGCTCCAGGTGCTCCTTCTGTAGGGCCTCCAGCTGCACATCCTTCTGGGACAGCGTCAGCTTCACCTGCACGCATCAGCAACGTCAGCGCAGCCCAGCAGTCGCCCTAGCAACATGAAGCTACAGGGATCTAACGGCCCGAAAGGGCTCATTGTGTCGGGAGAGCAGCTGGCTTCACGCTTCCGCTGATTTTAAAAGCAAATTATTTTTAATAGCTCAACTTCTCCACGGTTATCATCATTCATTTATTTAGTGTTCTCTTCACCCTGTTGATGACTGGGTGACAATGAACCAGCTGGTACCAGGGTGATCCATCATGGAGCTGGTCGCTCCCACTCGATTTCTTTGGAACCGTGAATCACCCCCGATCACCCGGAATCACCCCCGATCACCCGGAATCACCCCCGATCACCCGGAATCCAGACCAGTGCGGCCAACCTACTTGCTCCAGCTCCCGCTCCAGGGAAGTGGCCGAGTTGGCCAGTTTCTGCAGGTGTTCCCGCTCCTCCTCGAATTCCTCCAGCTTGTGTTGGAGGTCATCTTCCACCATGGACTTGGCATCCTGGATTTGCATGAAGGCGGCCTCCTGGTCCAGCATGTCGGCCTGAAGCCAAACAGGGTGAGAGGTTGGCGGCGGAGGTGCTGGGACAGGGTGGGTGGGGTTGTGTTGGCTGAGGGTGGGGTCTGACCTCGATGCTCTGGAGCTGAGCGGCAATACGCTCCTTCTCCTTGATGGAGCGGTGCTGCGTCTCCGTCAGCTGGTGCGACAGGCTCACATTCTCTAGCTTCAGGTGCTCCAGCTCTCCGGCCTGTGTCATTTTCCCCGCCTGCGTATAACCAAAGACACGGAACTCCCTCCAGCAGTGTCCTCGACGTCCCGTGAACGTACACGACTTCCACTCGACGGTATCGAGCTTCGGGAACGTCTTGCGCGCACCTGCATGTTGGCCATCTCGCTCTGCAGCCGCACCCGGGCCTCCTGTGCCAGGGCCAGCTGCTGTTGGTACCACTGGCGGACCTGCTGCAGGGAGGCGATCTCAGCCTGCGAGGCCTTCAGCTTGCTCTGCAGGCTGCTACGTTCCAGCTGGACCTGCTGCAGTTGGCTCTGCAGGCTGCCCATCTGCTGACGCAGGTCCTGGACTGCACCGGAGAACCCGGTTAAGCCCCCGCAGCCGTGAGTAAACCCCCTGGGAGAACCTCCTGCTTCGGAGGAGGAGATACATACCCGACTTGTCCCTGGACGCCACCATCTGCTGCATCTCCTCCAGCTTTCCCATAAGCCTCTGGTACTGCTCCTCTGCCACCTGCAGGTCATTGGCCAGCGACGCCAGGCTGGTGTTCTTACTCTCCAGGTTGCCCTGGAGCTCCACCATGGCCCGCTCCAGCTGGGAGCAGCTCTGTCGCAGAGCCCCCACCTCCGAGCTGAGGGAGCTCTGCTTCTCCTGGCTGGCCTGGGACAGCTCCGCCTGGGCCTGCGCCTGGGCGCTGAGGGCAGCCAGCTGGGCCTGGAGCTCAGTCTTCTCCTTGAGGGCCTGGGAGGGGGTGGGGGTTGGGCGTCAGGGGGAATATGCAGACTGGCCCTGTGAACTGGGGGAGCACCGGTGGACAGACTCTCACCTGGTTGGCCTCTGAAGACAGGCTCTCCAGCTGGCCCTCCAAGCGCATCTTCTCTTTCAGAACCTGCAGCATCTCGTCATGGCCGCCCATCACGGAGCTTCCCATCGACACGCTGTAGAGGGCACAGGGATGCTCAGACGGCGCCCCCCACGGGCCCAGCCGCCTCCCCCCCACCCCAACCAGCCCCCACGCACCTGCTGGAGAAGCTGTCCCTGCGGCTGCGAGGCTCCCCGTCAACCTCCGGCTCCCGCAGCCGCTGCTCCTCCTCTGCGGCATGCAACACCTCCCTCAGGGACGGGAAGCGGCCCACCTCCTCGGGAGCCAACTCCTGGCCGTTTATGGTGTATGGCACCCCCTGGGGCACCGCGTAGGCCCCCGTGATCGACATGCCGCTGTAGGATGAGCTATCGCTGTCGTTGCCGTCTGGCCGGGCCCCGTCCACTTCGTAAGTCTCTGACGCAGTGCTGACCTCCGACACCGTGGACGACACGCTCCTGGTGGACTGCAGGGAGCTGGAGGAGGTGTCTGCCACCCCACCTCCCGCGCCCGTCTTCCCACCTCCCGCTGCCTCGGGGCTCCTGTAGTCGGCCAGTGAATGGATCCTGCCGGTGTGCGGGGTCTTCCTCGGTGCCGCCTTGCGCTCGCGGGGGGCTGGGATGCCCAGGCTGCCCAGCTTGGGGCCTCGTGGCACGCTGGTCCGCAGAAAGGAGTACTCCTTGGTCATGGAGACGGTGCTGGCTCGGGGGAGACTCTCGGGGTGCAGCATCAGCTCTGGGTCCAGAGTGCTGGAGGTCCGGCTTCTGGGTGTGGAGTGGCGAGACTGGAGGGAGAAGCGTCTTTCAGTTTGAGACTCGCCCCGCCCACACAAGCCCCCACCCCTCCCTGCTGAGCTGATTCACTCACCCGCTCCTGATGCCTCTTCACCCTGTACTGCTTCAGCTGCTCCTCTAGGCGGCGCCGGGCAGCCAGGCGGATCTGTTCCTCACTCTCAAGCTCTAAGGAGGGCTCCACAGAGGCTATGGAGAGAGGGACTTTAAAAGCGGGCAGAGCCGATGGGGCTGCGGCGGGCAGTTTGGTGGGCAGGAGGCATGGTCCTTCAAGCTGCCGCCCGGACTCCAAGTGAGGCACACGGACCCCCCGCCCCACCTCCCCACATTTCATGAGCGGTGTACAGCTTGAATGACGGCACAGACTCCAAACTGCCTGGCTTTGCATGCAGCCAGTATGGACACAGCAAAGAGACACACACCCCCAGCACCACACATGCAAAGACAGTTGCTTGGGGGAGGGGGAGGCTGTGTTAGTTTGCACCGGCATTTCTTGGACACCCCCTCTAACCTGGATGGGTACCTCGGAGCTGCAAATGGCATTCACACATGTAATGCTACGATACGACCATGACTATGAGAGACAGGAGAAGGGCGGGACCCCCCCCAGGAATGAGAGTGACCCTGCAGCTGTGTTGCTTTCACCTCTGTCTGCTCAGTGACAGAGCTCGGCCAGCTCGGGGGGGGGGGGGGGCATGGCCGGAAAGCCAAACTAATGTAATGGCACAAAGGTACCAGGGGAGTAAACACGCCAACACAGGATCAAAGCGCCGCCAGATAGTAAACTAATGCCAAACGCTGCCTGAATATACAGGAAAAACTGACTCTCTGAATCAACGGAGAGGATCAAATACAACAAGAGTATTTCAGAAAAACAAAGTGGGAAACATTATTGCAAAAGCATCTCTGAAACTGCACAGAGGGAGAGTAGGAACTGCATTTTCACACAAACAAACCCGCTACCATAGAGACAGGCTGCAAACGATGCTGTGTTCTGCTCTCTAACACGCTCAGCGTGAGAGAGACATGCAGGCCTGGGATGCTGGGTTTACGCCAGGGGGGGTCAATCTTATCCGCAAAGGGCCGGTGTGTGTGCAGGTTCTTGGGGTAACCTGTAGGTCAGCTGTTCAAACCCAGGTGTGAAGACTCTTTCAGCCAATCAGTCCTCTAATTAGTAATCTAATTAGGGATTTGCAGCGAAAACACACACACCGAATACACACCAGCCATTTGCGGATAAGATTGGCCACCCCTGGTTTACGCTTTTAAACAAGCTGTGGCAGTGCAAAATACCTCCCCCCTTGTGCAATCCAGTGCCCTTTTACCAAAAACTTCAAGGTAAACAAATACAAGAACGGCTAACTGGAAACCACAGCTTAAGAAAGACTACAGGGACAAACACTGCAGTCATCAGTATGGCATCCCGCCAGTCATATTTGACGTTTACTGCATTACAGAGCTCATCGCGGCCACGTTCCAGGGAAAGGGGTTAGAAAGATGCCGACTGCAGCTTTTAAAAGCTTAGCCACAGTCACTGTGCACGTTTTAACAGGACAATAGCCAACATACCGTTAGAGGTGGTGGGGAACCAACCAAGACTCTTTAAAACAAGCCCACTACCCTTAACCACCCGAAAAAGGACAGGAGGGGGCAGAAGGGAGGCTGGTTAGCACCACTTCAGCACAAGCAAGGGGGATTAAGAGGAACATACCAAAATATCAAAAAGAAGGGGTTGCGGGGATGGGGGTCGGGCAGCACTCGGGGCACGTATGCTTACACAATTCAGTCTCCTGCATAGGTATGCTTATTCTGAGCGACTGCAGCGAGTCGCCCGAGCGAACGGCGCCCTCGCCATTAGCGCCCTCGGGCCCCCTCGCTAGGCTGTGACAGAAAGCGGCCACACCTGGAGACGGCTCTGCGTCGGGGGGGCCTTGCGGAGGAGGGGGGCCGTGCCCTCCGGCCGCTCTGCATCCATTACGCGCCTCCTCTGGCTGGACGGGACCTGGGAAGGAGGGAGCGACAGAACCAGGAAGTCAGCGGCTCAGGGGGCGAGGTCTGGGTGACGGGGTGATTCCCAAGGACGCTGGCTAGCCTCCTTTGGCCGGCTCAACCAGAGAAACATTAGAGAGATTTATACTGTAAAATAACACACTAGTCGCTTATCGAGCAGCCGATTTAGAAGCTGATTTCCTACTTACAACGGGAGGCTTGAGGAATCTAGGGGAGTCAAACGATAAGAATGAGGAGCACGTGCTTGAAGATCAGCCACTTTGACACTCCTGAGAAACGGGTTAAGCTGCCTGCCCCAACTCCTCGAACCTGAGGATGCCAGGACGTCATCAGCATGCGTCATACGCCATACAGCTCCTTGGTGTGGGGGGGAGAACATTCCGTTGTCCCCCCAGACAGGCTCAGCAGAGCCGGTTCGTCGTCTCCAGCGCGCTTTTCCTAGCGAGGGCCGCGATCCAGCCAGTTAAGCGATGTGTAACTGGACACCAGGGCCAACACCCAGCAGGACGCAGCAAGCGATGGAGACCGGTCGTCTGCTGAGCCTGCAGAGAGGGCACCACGCCCATGGCTGTGCCAACCGCCACAGCTGGGCTTGCTAACACTGCCGACACGTCCAGCTGCCAGCTGGCTGCTCACAGCGTGTTCTGAACGCCCAGGCCCAAGTTAGACGCCGCTGCATTCGGGACTCTCAGACTTTCCCCACAAGGCACGGCTAGATGGTGAGCATGTTAAAGCCTGACGGCTCCTCTCTGGGCAACAAATGCAACAGGAATGAAAGCCGCCATTTTCATTTCCTTTCATTATCCATTTACTGTGCTAGAGCAAACTACACCAGCACAGAAATGTTCAAACCCCTCCCTCCGCACTCAGTGTGACGCGATTCCTTTTTTTCCCCCCACGACGTCCGGCCTTTGTTTGGCACAAGACACTTGACTGAAACGGCAAACGCCGCACGCAGCACCTCCATTGTACAAAGCCAATTCAATGCCAGTCATCTCTGCCGAGCTTGACGGGTGATGAACGCCCCCCACCATCCACACGGAGAACCACGCTTCAGCGGCATGCGTCAGAGGTAATTAAAACGCAACTGTGTGCAGCGACACTCTCAAGCAACCTGCCCACTCAGACTGTCAAGAATGATTGATGTCAATTTATATGGAGGATGTTTACAACAGTGCTCACCATTAACCATGTCCCCAGCAGTGTCCAGCTTTCCCACTGCTCCCAGGTGACCGGTGGCGGGTTCCGCATCGCCCTCTTTGGTTTGCGGCACCAAATCCCTTGGTGGGGATTCAACTTCCATCATTGCGACCAACTGTCACCAAAGGCCGATCCTGGATGGAGTGCTCCTGCACGCCGTCCACACAAGTGAGCCCGCTGGTTATTACACCATCCTCATGTTGCAGTTGCTGAAGGGGAGTGTTGGGATGAGCCGATTTCCAGGGAAGAGAGTCCAGTGCTGTGGGTTATGCAAGGAAACACCTTTAGGTCACCAAGATAGCAACAAATACCAGTCACAAAGACACTGCAATGTGAGCAACTTAGAGGTGGCAAGCGATCAAACGTGTAACGATAACAGTTCAAATAAATATGCAAAGGAAATTTAAAACCACAGCATTTAATATTCATTATAATACTTAACCTGATGAGCCATTAAAGGTCTCTACTGATGAAAATGAAAACATTCATACGCGGTTTCTGTGCCAAGGCAGTAATAAAAACAGCGTAGCGTATTAAAATAGCGGAACAGGGGGCGGATTCGGCCTTTGTCGAATGACCGTAAAACTACGGAAAGCGAAGATTACTGGTTCAAGCACCATAAAGAAGCTTCGCTGGTGTACCCTCGAAAGAGACGATTACCCTGAATAACACGCGTTCTCCGCGGTTATTGAATCAAACCCGTTTGGATACGTGTAAATAAATGATACAGGCGGGGCTCTGCTAAACGGTTTACGGTGCAGATCCAATTCACTTTACCGGCATGACATCTCCATCGGAAGACTCACCTTCGCACACTAACTGGTCACGCCGGCTCAGTTACGCAGAAACCACTTAAATCTAACCTGATTAACAACATGACACGCATCACAAGACATGCGCGAAAGGATGACTAAAACGATAGCTAATCATCTAACCTGATTTTTACTTACCAACTCGCCACTAGGCATCATTCCTAGGTTGTCGCGACATAGCTAGATCTTATCCGGCAATTAATGTGGCTAACGGTAGGCACCTATACTGTAGGATTACATACCATTTTCAATAAACTAACCTAAACTAGCTGGCTAATCTGCTAGCCTGTTTCGCTGCGGCAGTTTAAGACACAGACGTAAATTTGGATTACTAATCAGCCCGGTTCGACCAGAATTTAGCGCGTTTCATCACGGCGTTTGGAAGCCAGAGAAAAATGAGTGTTATTTACACACAAATAGACAAGCAGAAATATTAATAGTAATACACACACCTTTTTCTAGACGTGTTTCTCCCTTTTCCCTATACGTGGCTGCTTGAGTTCCGCCCCTTTAATACTTCCGGTCTGCAACAAGCGGCCACAGAACAAAAAATAAAATGCAATAAAACAGCACCTACTTATCTCGACATACACTACAGAAAAATATGCTCACATGGTGTGATAAGCGAACACGTTTAATATGGCTAATTTACATACACGCTGTCTCCGGTGTATATTTTTTTAATTATATGTTACAAGGAGGACACACCGACTCGAGCAGTAATACCTGACGGACATGCTCAGTTCCGGTCCCTGAGGGGTGTGATGTCTGTTTTGCTATGCTAGAGGTCTGTAATGTTACTCTCTGCTTTTATTAGTCTGCCCCTTATAGGGACACCAAGACCTGCCCTTAACCCTTCGAGAAACCACAACTTAAATTATGCTGTTTCCGGTTAACCAGATAATTTTCTATCCAGATGGTTTGTGACGGGACTAAATGGATTAAGCATCCACCACTTCCACTAGATGTCCTAAACCAGTCTTTTGGCGACCATTCCGCATCAAAATGAACCATGTCTATGTTTGATATAATTAGTGGAATACAGTTGTACTTGTACTGTAGCGCTGCATTGGATACGGGGTTGTGGAAGATGGATTATTTTTAAAATGATGGACAAGGAAATATTTAAGGAATGCTGTTTACTGCGTTGCAGCCTGATAGTAGTATTAAATTGTTTCTTTGTGTTTTTATGAATTGCCCAACGTCAGCCTCTTTTGTTTTGTTTCTTATTTAACCATCATGCTGTATTTCATTACATTTGTTTCTGTTTTTACATTAAAAAGCAGTCTTAATCTTCAGTTTTGGCCTGGGGGCTGTTTCTAATTGTTTAACCACGTTATTCATTTTTGGACTTCAGGTAGAATGGCGTTTGGGAGGATATTTTGTAAATGAAAAACACAGTGACGTGAGAGAGTGGCATTGCCTGGATCTTGCCCTGAGTTGTCATCCTGAAGCCAGGACCAAAGGTGCAAACCAATGCTGGTTAACATGTGCTGCTGTTTCCAATGAGAATGCGCAGAGCATCTGTGATCACTTTGATGTTTGTTTTTCGGTCACATCAAGAATAAGCCTACCCTACCGATTTGCCATTTTAGAAAACTGCAAACACCGACATTCTGGTACATTGTGTTCTCAGGGTCAGGCTGTCTGCCTGAGCTAATGCTTATTTTATATCTAAAAACCATATTCCTTCTATTTATATTGTTTTATAAAGTTGGATTTTTTATTTTCTGTTCCGAGGATCGTCACAACACATCTGGGGGGTATTCCAGAAAGCTTGGTTAACTTACCATTTGGTAAATCATAACCTCTGGGTTGATTTACCCCAAACCC
>JAODLC010000044.1:20624698-20635455 GCA_026781145.1 Hippopotamyrus pictus | reverse complement strand
GCTCCCGAAGTCCCGCACGAGCAGCTTGGCGCCCGTGTCCTGCCGCCGGGCGAACGCGGCACCATATGCGAGCTAAAGAAGCTCGCTGGTGTCTCGGGGGGCGGGGGGGGGGCCCATCCGCACATACGCTTATAATATATCCTTAATCGCGGATCATCCGTGTTGTCATTCCCGTCTGCGGCGCCGGCGCAGACACAGATGGGGCCGATCGCGGCCAGTGGAGACGCTCCTCTCAGCCATACCAACAGCGCGCGTAACGCCGCTGCCAATTACCCACTTTGTTCACATTCTCTTTAAACCCCTCCCCCCCTCGGAAGCAAGGAAAGGCAGCGAGACGCAGACAAACAGACGGCATTGACCTTGCGGTGCGAGTAACCCCCTCCCTCACCACACGCCACCCACCCCCCCCCATCCCAATGGGGTCGTCCATCTCTCCCTGCTAATTATACAATTCTTGCTCCGTCTTCCTGCGATTGGGCCCATCCTGAGCATGCGGCACGGACCACAGCATCTGTGATGGGGGGTGCACACCGCTGGGGGGGGGGGGGGTTATTTTTACACCATGGTACTGTAAGTACCCCTTGACAGCCTCTGAAGGATGAGCGCAGCACACACACACACACACACACACACACATATACTTGCCTCCACAACCCCAACTCTCTCCCTGCCGGTAAAACCGCACACACACACACACACATCACCTGACCAGCTGTCGAACGGACCGCGGCTCAATCATTTAACAGGTACGCTCTGCCCAGCCCCATCTTTCGTGTGTGTGTACTGTGTTGTGAACTGTCTACTTTAATGTACTGTGTTACGTTCTGTCTAATGTACTGTGTGTACTGTCTGTGTGGTGTTTATCCAAAAATTAATATGAAACAGTTATTTTTCAGCCAATGGAAGGTTAAAAATACTTTTAAATGATTGTGTTCTAAAATAGACGAAGCGTATCCGAGGCTTTCCAAGTCTCTTCAGTGTGTTGTGGTTCTGTTTCCAAACAGATGTTCTCTCCAGCTGTGCTAAAACACATCATGGACCCAGTGTGACCAAATGCCACGTGAGCCCTGCCCCCCCCCCCGGGAAACCTCCAGCACTCTCGGTCACTTGGATTGCTGAAGCCAGTGTGTCATAAATCTGTTTATGGGAAATGCTACACACACCCCATGTATCAGAATGAGGGAGGAGAAAGTAATCAGTCACTTTAATAGGATAAGCCAGTCAGAAAAGTATTTTAAATCTAATAAATGTGGGTTGATTAGGGGTTTGGAAGTCAATCTCATTAGCCCAAAACCAGCATAATTTTCCCCTGTTACCAAACCACATAATACGAAAGCAAACGGGTGGATTGTGGGCTGCCTGACCTACTAACAAGGTTAATGTTAGCGTGCAGCCTAGACTAGTTTGGGAAGCAGTGGGACTGGTTATTAAACAGGCACTGGTTTAACAGGACAGACAAACTGACCCCTGCAGTAACAGAATAATTTAGAACAATAACCCTACATCCTCACTTCCTTCTAACCTGTCAAACTTACATTTCATCAACTAAACTCGCCCTCATCGCTGCAATTCAAAAAGCACTACGGGCGAAACAGCGGCTACGATTAAGGCTGCCGCTCAGAGCAGACGCTCCGCGCTAGCGAAGGACCCCGACGAAACGCACACCAGGGCAGCTCAGCCGCCGTTCCCTGCGACGCAGATCCGCAGGTGATTAAGGCCTCTTTACACATCAATGTCTGCGGACTCGAGCTTTGCTGCTATAGCCAAGCGCACGCATTCAGTCTTTAAGGTTTAACAGTGATTACAGCAAAAAAGAAAAATGCCTTTACTTCACTCCCCCCCCCCACCCTGCCCACCATATGGGCATGGCGCAATCTCTGTTCACAGGGCTCTCTCCATGGGGGTGTAGCACAGCACACCCCCTGCACGCTGCCCGTAACACTAATCACATGACGGTTCGGGTACCCCGGGCATGTCTATGACCCATCAAGAACCACAACTAAGTGGATCGGCTTGCTGTTTCACAGAGCCACTGAACCGGGGCTAATGAACTACAATAATAAGGCTGATTATCTCTAAGCAAAGCAGGAACCAAGATGGCTACCCCCCCCCCAAGAGTGATCACTGCTTCAAGCTACCCGCTGTTGTCGCCCAGTGTAAATCGCAGTGTCAGATGTGATTAGCATCACAGCATATCTTATATGCATGAGCGTCCACCGCTTCTCCCCCATAAATAAATACGAGTCACTACAGAAACAGGGAGCTCTGATGCCAGGCTTTAACCTGACTTGGTAAAGGATCAAAACTGAAATAAAATCAGGGCTAGCCAGGCGCTAACGCCATCACTCACTAACAGGAGGGAGGCCCTGCACACACTCTGCCACTATGTTTCTTAACACTGGGACAAATAGTCGGCAGCTTTGTGTCAGTAAGACGCCCCCCCTAAGGGGACGCATGGAGGAACTCCCACACCGTATCAGCTCTCTATTCAGGAACGCCGAGAGAAAAGCTAACCGCTAATGACAGGCGCTCCAGCCACCTGGAGCCCGGCACTGCTGAGAAATGGACACGCATAGATAGGGAGATGCAAGCAATTATGCTGTAACACTGAGAAAGTCGCGAAAACACCATAGGAGCAACATGAGGAACAATGACAGAGAGCGTGACCTGATGAGCACACTAAGTGTGTGGGCGGGGATAGAGGAACCCCGCTGACATCACAGACGGAAGGCCGTCTGGGGGATTCCCACAGGCCTTACACAAAGACTACATTAATGAGGCTATTCACACCAATGCCTTTTTGTCCATTTGCAACGTTGACAGGCAAAATGGCATGAGACTGTAATGACTCGGGCTTCCTGAAAGTTACTCTTTTTGTCCCGGGGTGTGTCTGCTAAACCAGACCAAGGGCTCCAGCATAGGCACCATCACCCAAAAAGGCACTCGGACACACCAAGAGAGCCTCCTCTCTCTCTCCAGGGGGAAGCGGCGAGGGGCTCTTCAATTCTTAAAACGCGTCTGCTCACAAATGTGGTTGAACTTCCTGGAAGAAACCAAGAGAAACGACAGCAGTTTGACTTCACCTACTGAAACAAAAGTCAAGTAAGCAAAACAGAGATGGGGGACTAGCTCCCCCTGCTGACATAAAACACAACAGCACTTGATGGCAAGAGGCAGACTTGATGAGACCACATCCCACAGCCTTAGGTCAGGTGGGACTCTGCAGGGTAGTTAAGACTGTGGATGTGTAAACTGAAGAACTGAAGGGTTAACTTAAGCTTACCCAGGGAGGGACCTTTCAAAGGGCTGCCTAACATGAATTGTTACAGGCAGTGATTTTTTTTTCCCCATTGCTTATTCTTTACAAGCCTGACAGCTAGAAAATGTGGAACAAGCCAGCAGGCAGAAGAGAGCCTGAAGGATGCCATAAGCAGTGCATGCCATTAGGGGGCGCTGTGAAAGGTACTCACATAGCATGGTGGGCCTTCACCTGTGTGCGACAGTTGCGTCCCCAGTAGCAGTCAGGACGAGATGTCACAGCCGCTGTGTGTTCAGAACAGGCAGAGGGAACAGAGATCAGACCGTGCTGTCAGCAAAGGAGCTGAAGGAGCTGAAGGAGCTGAAGGAGCTGAAGGAGCTGAAGGAGCGGCCAGGCCGGGGGCCTCACCTGGAAGCTCGGAGGCCGGGATGTTCTGCCTGTACTTGTAGGCCAGTTCCTTGAAGGCTCTCAGGCCACAACAGTGGCACAGGATGGTGTTGGCAGTAATGCGATAATCTAAGATATTGGACAGGAGAGTGCCCATTACAATCAGGGGTGTCGGGGGGGCAGGGGGTGGTGTAGGGGGGCAGGGCGGGGCATGGGGCGGAGTGGGGCTTGCCAGGTGGCAGCTGACCTGATAGGTGGAAGGTACCCTGCTGAAGGGCCTGCAGGCTGTCCTGGAGCATCTCCTTCCACGACATGCCTCTGGAAGCCAGGTAATTCTGCCAGAAAAAGCAGCATTAGACGTGGAGTGGGCCTCAGACAGGGAGTCCTGCGACCAAAGACAGCTAATACAGGACAGCTAAAAGGTACTGCTAGACCTGGATAAAACTAACGTGATTAAAGAGGAAATCTATGGACTGCAGAGAGCCAGCTGAAGACAGACAGAGGGAAATCTATACTAACCAAAGCAACTGTTTGCCAGACTGGGAGAGGCCATTACCAACCAAAGTGACTGTTTGCTAGCCAGAGAGAGGTCTATATTAACCAGAGCAAGTGTTTGCCAGACAAAGACCGTTCTCTCAATGCAAGTGACAGTGTGCCAGACAGAAAGAGGCCAATATTAACCAGCGTGACTCTGTCAGACCAAGAGAGGTCTATTTTAACCAAATCAACTCTTTGCCAGACAGAGGGAGGTCTATATTAACAACAGAACAGGGGAGATTACCTGAAGGATATCGGACTCGTAATTATTGCTGTTGAGCACTCCATCAAGGCATTTTTCTGTGAGGTTGAGTTCTGTGGGACAAATATTCATGAGGAGGACAAAAATGACGACAACTTAGGTCATCAAACTGCCTCAGAACGGACAAGCAAGCCACTGTGAACATGAGTACCGATCCCATGCAGGGAGGACAACCACCACTGGACTGCATACCGCTGAATGGTGCCAGGCAGCCCTGACATCCGGTCCGCTGGCACCCCCAGTACATGTGGCAGAACGGCAGGTGACACGTGGCGCCTAGAGGGGCAGGGGTAAAAGGTCAGTGGCAGACCGCAAGCTGAGGATCTCCCATGGCGAGCGATGCCCCCTACAGTTCACTCACACTGCTGCGTGAATAAGGGGTGGTTGGCCAGCTCACCACGGCGGTCTGGCATGGGCTGCAGGCAGCATGTGCAAATCACATGACTGCCCTGGGGAAGGCATGTGTATTCCTGAAGAGCTGGAGGAGGGAACAATCAGGAAGACTATGACCTCAGTTAATAGGGTCCCGATGATAATGGTGACCCTAACTAGCAGGGCGGTAATCTAAATCAAAATTCCAGGATCCGGAACACCAAGGGTATTGATTTCAGGTGTACCTGAAGGGGTACTGGCGGACGTGGAGGGTCCCTCCCCTAAAGGCTTAGCGAACTGCTCGCCCCGCGTCGCTCCAGAGACTGAGGCCCCATGGACGCCATCCTTCCTGTAGCCAGGACACTGCCTGCACATGACGAAGGGTTGGCTGGAAGACAGACAGCGGGTGGACCAGTGGTCAGGAACGGAAGAGCCGCAGTAGGCTGTCGTGAGGCGGCGGGGTGCCAGGACGCTCTAGCTGCGGGGCCCACCTGATGTCAGAGGTATCGCTGTCATTGTCAGAGAGCTCAAACAGGTAGTCAGAGCTGCCTTCCTCGTCGGACAGGGACCGCTCGAGTTTGGGCTGCACCATGTCCTCAGTGATCTTGTTGCGCATGTCCATGTTCTTCAGGTCCTCCTCGCTGCGGCTTTTCTCTAACAAACAGACAGATGGGCGACATCAGGGAGGCACTGGCCAGGTCTAAAGCCACAGCTTGGGATGAGGATTATTAACCAAATTATACAATGCTACAAGCACTGCTTCCATAACCCGAGGGTGAGCTACTGGCCTGCTACCCTGACGGACCAGCAGTCCCATTTTCTCCTGGTACTGGGCCTGGCCAGGTCTGAGCGGGGCCCGTGGCCTCTGTGGATCCCCACGTACCTGGGTGCTGCAGCAGGTACGCCTCCACCAGGTTGTTAAGGATGTGGTTCTTGCGGATCCTCTCCACGGGGCAGCGGCAAGTAGGACACAGGGAGGAGCGTTCCATCCAGCTGGAGTAGCAGGCCGCGCAGAAGGTGTGCATGCAGGGCTGGAGGCTGGCGGCAGAGGGGAGGAGAGGGGGCGAGGGGGCTCAGAGCAGCACACAAGACAGGGAATGAACAGATGGACGGATGGACAGAGCGAGCTCTTACCTCACACAGTCATACAGCAGGTCCTGGCAGATGATACAGGTCAGAGATTCCTCCATCTTGTCGACCTTTGACCCCTCTGCAGCTCCCTTCCGCACAAGGGCCTCCACGGGCGCCTTATGGGGGCCCTCAGCCTCAGTGGACTCGGTGTCAGGCAGGTCAAACTCATAATCCTTTTCTGAAGGTAAAGGAACAACAGACTGAGCGGTGATGGCCGAGCGACTCTCTGGGATGGGAGTGACAGTAAAAACTGAGTAGTACCAGTTTTTCTCCTTTTCCTCTCTGGTTCCGTCTCATCATCCCCGGCCTCCGCCTTTCGGACATCTCTTGTATACGGAGGCTTCACTCTTGTGTCTACAGGTTCTGGCCCTGGGGCATCATGGGATGGGAGAGACGTCTCAGAACCTGCAAGCGAGTAAGAATCACAAATCAGGTTGCCTGGAACACGAGAGGAAGCTGAGCTTAGAAGCCCAAACCCAGTGGCATTCTGGGTACCATACCCGAGGAGGCCGTCTGAGACCCACCGTGACCAGCTTCAGCGGGACAGGAGGCTGGAGTGGAGGTGCAGAACACATGTGAGCTAGAGGTGGAGGGCTGTGGCTCATCTTGAGCTGCCCTTGCCTGCTCAGGGGATGCTGCCAAAACAAGCACAAACAGTATTGGTCAAGAGCATAAGCCTTCCTGCTAAAAGCCATGTCGTCTACAACATCAGGAACAAAAAAAAAAACAACAAAAAACTTTTACATCCACAAGTTTGGAATCCCTTTGAAAATGTAGGACTTCAACCTACGGGGAAGAAAACCTAAAAATGATTTTCCAGTGATTTTTCACTGTAACAAGTTAGCAGTATACATTATATATAATTAAAGGATAGTCATCTACAATTATAGATGCATGTATATATGAAATATGCATGAGTGTTTTTCTCCTCCTCCACCCTCCAAGTCCGTAGAGCCGGAATTATCCTATCACAAACCAAAGCTGTGTCCGAGGAACACAGTGAAATTCTTAAGCAGGGTAGGGCACCGGGGCGTAGGACAAACAGTAGTGCCATACAAGACAAGACAGTACATGAATTAGTAAAGAAATAAGCAATAAATATGTGCAATGTGCAAATAGACAGTATGCCGGCTCTCAGAAGCCATCCGTGGCTGACAGCTCTTCCTTTACAGAAGATCAGCATTATGCCCAAATGGAGAATTCAACACATTTGCAGACAGACTGAGGACAATCCTGGACATGCCGCTCACTTACACTGGAGGCTCTCACCATGCCCAAATCCATTAAAGCAGTGTTTCCCAAACGGGTCCTTGGGGACCCACAGTCGGTCCATGTTTTTGTTCCCTCCGAGCTCCCTGTCAGACAGCACATTCTTGCTGCAAAAATGTGGACTGTCTGTGGGTCCACGAGGACCGAATTGGGAAACACTGCATTAAAGGAAAGCAAAGAGGACAGACAGACAGCAAGGGCTCACCTGTGGCATGTTGCAGAGCCGCCGACTGCAGAGGAATAGAATGGTAGACATATGCTATGTCTGCAGGGAAGGATACAAGGTTAGGGTGTAAAGGCAGCGGATTGACAACCTATTAATCAGCGAGGTACAAGGGCGAAATAAAATTATAATGAAACACTGGTGGCCTGGAGCATTTTGGCGGGCGGTCTTAAGGGCCTCACAGACATGTGACTATTCTGTTGAGGCTGAAACCAATCACAGACACAGAGCCTTAACCTGCTGTCCTACAGGATTTATTGTTAAACACACAGGATGCTCAATAATATGAGAAGTTTAAAGCGGATGTAGAAAACCGTCTCCCACAAGGAACACAGACCCCACCGCAGTTCACAAGGAATTGTAGGCAGAAACATTACATCAGGGGTCACCAACTCTGGTCCTGGAGAGCTACTATCCAGCAAGTTTTCCATCCTACCTGGCTTCTGATGAGCCACACCTGCTCCTGGTATTTACCTGAGAACTAGTGTGGCTCATCAGAAGCCAGGTAGGATAGAAAACTTACTGGATAGTAGCCCTCCAGGACCGGAGTTGGCGACCCCTGTGTTACTCAGACAGACTCTACCATCCCACACTGTGCATCTAACTAATAACGTAAGAGTTCATGTATGTCCAGGGAGTGGAAACAGAGCCTAATACTAAGGAACTATCAAACAACATAGACCAGACCCACAAAACCATAACAACAAAGCCTTTATTTCCTTATACATGCACTGGAAATAACAAACAATCATCATTATCACCGATGCTCACTTTGCTCTGGGTCGTTTTTCCTGTACACAAAGTAGATCACGTCACCGCTCTGCAAAGGGTGCACCTGCTTCTTAACCAGTTTGGACATGTTGATCACAGTGCCATTGGTGCTGAGGAAATAAAATTTGCAAAAACCACATGAGCGGCACACCTGACCTTGGTTCCATCATGCGCAAGTGACCGAAATCACAATGTTAGAAGAGCAACACCATCATCACATTGGGAAAATGAGTTACTGGCGGCCTGTGTGATTAAAGATGGCTGCCACCGTAACAAAACGAACGAGTTTCCCCAAATCCACTAGAACATGATTCATATAACATCCAAAATCGCCCCCCCCATCCCATCTTCATTCAGAAGCATTTTGTTAAAGAGTCCTGTGTCCACAGTCAGAGCTCAGAGCTAGACTCAACAATCCATTGTTACACAAGTCAGCCTGTCTGCCTTTCTTCCTCCCTCCCATCCATCCATCCATCCATCCATCCATATCCAGAATAGAGCCACTGTGAAACGCCAATCCACTGTAGGGCACATACACTCACAGACAGCAACCCTAAACTTTTAACTAATATTTGATGTACTAAACTGTCTGTTTCTCTCGGAAGAATCAGTGTATCATTAAAAAAAAAAAAGAAAAAAACCCAAAATTACCTCATGTCCTCCAACCAGACTTCACCTGAGTGTTCATCTTGCACTATTTTACAGTGATCCCCTGAGACCAATTTATTCGCAGGAAAGGAGAGATCGCACCCTAGAAAATGTAACATACAGATTCGTTGAGCAATATACAATTAACATTTTAACAAAAATTACATTCCAATTCCAAAAAACACAAAAACTAAAGTCTACATTATGACCAGCTGGGTAATTTGGCAGAATATTGGAGGACGAATAAAGAAGGGGACCCTAATTAACCCCAAGCCCTCGAAACCACACAAAGGAGGACCTTTAAAGCCTTTATCCCAGGTCTGAATCCCACCAATAGAAAAGCACTCATTAATATTCATGGAACGCATGCGCCGTAGACATCTGAAAGCGGACCTGATAGAGCGCAGCTCACGTCACCTGCGTGGAGTCTGGCAAAAAAGTCAGCAAACATCGGGGGGCCGTAGAAATTTGCATAATCACATACATTATTGTAACAAGATCCAACCCCATGCATATGAATATTAATTATACTATTAGAATAACTTAAAGTTTAAGACACCTAGTCAGAAATTTAGCGCATGCTTTAAAATATTTCAAGAGAGAGCGTATATTAATTTTGTTTTTCTTTAACGATCATAAATGGTTATATTTTTTAAAGCGTGCGTGTCCTCCATTCTGAAATTACAATGTTAAAATGTATATATAATGTATATCTTAAACAGGCATCCGCATTCTATAGTCAGTAAAAAATAATCAGTTGGACAAAAGACAGATTAGTTAGCGATGGGTCTACCAGTACTTAAAGACACGAACTGGCTACTGTGTCATTAAAGGAACTGAAAAGACGGAATGCGGTTAAAGAGGAGGAGGGGGGGGGTGTCAAACACAGCTAGTGCATAGTCACCAGTTTCCCTGTTTAATCCCGTCTTACCCCTTCTTCTTCCCACTGTGCACTCCTTGTTGACCAGCAGCACTTCTGAGCCCGCACCCGGGTCCAGCTTCACCAGCCTCCCCCAGGGCTGCGCCTTGGCCCGGTCCTCCATCTCCAAGGGCCGAGCAGCACAGGCCAGGCGCAGCAAGGCGTTAACCGGTTAAGCGGTGAGCTGAATACGCGAGTTTAACCCGCTGCTGGGCAAGTCCACATTAAACAGCGTCGGGCTTCACGGCGCCGTAAAACAACGGGGATGTTTTTAACAGAAGAGTGCAAGACTAGTTAACGGAGTTATCCAGCTATTAAACCGCAAGCGAGTTTGCCTTAAGGAGAAATATAGAAAGTTGTTGACGAGAAGACTAGTAAACTTTGTGCATTCTCGCCTTAATTATTAAAAATCGACTGGATTTTTTAAAATCCAACTTTACTTCAGAAAGAAGTACTCGAATGTCTAAACTCTCCAGACTGTCTAAAGTGACTATTTACACTCGGTAAATGACAACTAGCTGCAGACGAAAGTAAAGGCGAAGCCCCGACTTTGAAGACGGTGTCTCCCTCCCCCTTTTTATTTTTCGTCTTTCTTTTCCAGGCCGCTTTTTACTCACGAAATATCCGCGAACACAGTCAAACAAGCACGAATTGTTATCTAATTCCCCGGCGATGCCGACGATCTGCCCCGCTAGCGGACACTCTGCGGCAAAAACATTCTCTTTTGTTATTTTCAGAAGAGATTTAAAGTCCTTTCATTTCCTTGCCTGTGCGCACAGTCACGCACTTCCTGGCAACCAAAGGCATTTACACATGTCAGCTGATGGGGGAGGCAGACTGAGGGAATGAAGCCAGTCTAGGGGACGCCATGTCACATGAGGTATTTACACACATCAGCTGACGGGGGAGGCAGACTGAGGGAATGAAGCCAGTCTAGGGGACGCCATGTCACATGAGGTATTTACACACATCAGCTGAC
>JAODLC010000044.1:20567976-20592707 GCA_026781145.1 Hippopotamyrus pictus | reverse complement strand
TCGCCAGCCCCCCCCGTTCCCCCCCCCCCCCCCAGCCATTAAAACCCTGAGCTCAGGAGGACATTTCCGTGTGTAGGTCAAACAGCGAGTTGATTTGCCTAAACAAACGCACACTTCCTTGAGGCGCCCAGTCAGCCTTGGTATCTCAAACGTTCCTCTCCTCCAGGGAGACATCCTCCACATGGCCACGGCTGTACCATCGCCACCTTAAACGTTATATTTTTCATCGGCTCTGACAGTGAAATCCAAAGGCCATCCATCATTGCTTTGACAGAACAATACAGAGCGATATTCATACAAATCTCTATATCCTGCCCGTAAGCTGCCTTGTAGAGGCTCCCTACAGTCTAGCCTGGACCTGCCAGATGACCTTCAAAAGATCCACGGTCAATTGCCCCTTGAAGATACCACAGCCTCTTCCATCTTGTCCAAGGTACGAACCAACATAGCATCCTGCCAAGCAGACCACACCCCTCTCCCGTCCCCCACCCCCATCCCGTGTTTTATTCTGCTTTCTGGGGTCAGATCACCAGTTCCCCAGTCTTCCCTAGTCCACCTATAGAAACTTCTGGAAATGCCGTTTGTCTATGAAGGCCCATTAGAGGCTCATCAACAGAAGCACAGTCCACATGTGCCCTCAGAAAGCCTCCCACCCCCCCATCACTGATTGGTCCATGCATGGCACAAGACTTCCGTCCCAAAATAGGTCAGGCAGCACAATGAGAGCAGCACATCTGCCCTTTGTGACACGCGGGGGGGGGGGGGGGGTTGTGTGTGAAGGTGATTGGAATCACACGGTCTGCTACTGAACCCCGCCACAGATGTCTTCCACGCAGCCGTGCCAAATCGCTTAACACAGCATCAAATGGCGAAGTGATGTGGCGTTTTCACGCCGCGGCAGAGCTGTCGCAGGGGGCGGGGCCACCGCTGTAATAGGAGGATTCCGCACGGACCCGCGGTTCTGCGATAGCTCAGGAACACCATTTCACAGAAATATGTTTCAATACCGTATCGTTGAGAATATAAACCCCCCCTTCCCCCTCCCCAGCCAGGTTTCCAGCCGCCTCACCTTGTACTAGCTGTGGTACAGGCCCCCCCAGTGCTTCCTGACCTGGCTGATACATGATTGCCCAGGTACCCACAGCCTTAGACTGATTTATGACACAACAAGAAGCAGAAACGCAGCGGGCGCACGCACGCACGCACACACACACACCCCATCTTAACTACACTGTGGCAGTTTTATTTTTAACGTGCATGGTGATGGGAGGAGCATGGCAAAACATCGTATACAAAATGAGCATAAATCGATTCTATGTTAAGACCACGCAATCCAGTATCCACAAAAATAACTAAACTCCACTAAGATACTGAAGCCCACAAAATGACAGCTCGGGGGGGTTATTTAAAGCGTCGTAAACACTACAGGAGAATTAAAATAATTTACAGAATAAGCTCATTAACAGAGGCCGCGTCTTTGGCGACCGGCCGCAGTGCATGATGGGAATTCCGTAATTGCCTTCTCTCGCCCCAAAGCCAGCTTCCCCGGCTTAAACCGGAGGCGGCACTCTCTGCCAGTAATGGCTCAATTAATAATTAAACACGCCCGTCTTATCGCCCGCGCCCGCCTCACATTTATTTACGCCACGCGGAGGCAGCATTAGTGCTATCGACGAGGGGAGCGTTTATTAACGGCCGCGTGCGGAAAAACAAACGTGCGGGGTCTCCGGCTGCGATATGAATATGGAGAATAATGAGGGGGATTAAAATGGAGACGGGGCTCAGCGCTTTTGTTTGCTCGCATTTCAAAGCGCTTACAGGGCTCTGAGCGCTGCTGGGACGCAGCTCCTGTATGGATCTGTCGCTGTTTAAAATTTAAATTCAATCAGGGGAACAAACAAGCTGTGAATTTGGGGGGTGCCGGGGCTTGAACACGAGCACACCCCTCACAAAACAAAGCCTGTCCACGGCTGCCGGGCAGGGAGCTCGCTGATGGAGGGAGGCCTCAGTCCGTCGTCAGTGCCCAGTGCTGATGTTAATGGTACGCTAATGGTAATGTATAAAACGTATGGTAAAAGTACGCTAATGGCACGCTAAAGGTATGCTAAAGCTGCAATGAAGGTATACTGAAGGTATGCTAACGATCTGCTAAAGCTGCGCTGATGGTTTGTTAACGGCACACTAAAGTTACGCTAACAGAAAGCTAAAGGTGCGC
The DNA here is from genome assembly GCA_026781145.1 of Hippopotamyrus pictus. Classification (NCBI taxonomy): domain Eukaryota; kingdom Metazoa; phylum Chordata; class Actinopteri; order Osteoglossiformes; family Mormyridae; genus Hippopotamyrus; species Hippopotamyrus pictus. The sequence continues at coordinate 20,590,492 of JAODLC010000044.1, read as the reverse complement.
TGATGGTATACTGAAGGTACGCTAACGATTTGCTAATGGTACACACCAGCTAACTAGTGACCTGATCTGAACGCCCTTACTGCACGAAGTTCAGCTACACGGAAGGTTACTTATGTTCTACCTTCACGTTTCGTGCTCCTGCTCTCTTTGTCCCCCTCTTGCACCCCCACCCCCCAGTCTGCTATGTGTGGCCCGGTAACTTTAATGGAAACAATTTATTAAGTCCAGCTTAAAATGCCATCTGCCCCTAAGCCGCACAAAGCCGCTAATCTGGCGGTTTTTTAGCCGGAGCGAGCCGTTCACGCTCTCTTTAAAATGAGCAGAACGGGTCAGAATTAATCAGGATTACAAGGCCACAAATCCACTTCAAAAATGGCTTTTTCTGCACTCTTCCTTTTCTATCCCGAGGCACCCACGGTTCACTCCCCTCCCCCCACCAAAACGGGAGCGTCTCTGGTCAGAAACGTGGTAAAAAGTGCCAAGCAGTGACAGACTAACAGGTACTCTAAGACTGCCAGGAGTGTGTGTGTGTGTGTGTGTGTGTGTGTGTGTGCACGCATGCATGTACCCTGCAACTGAATGCAGTCTGTTCGGCATCACCCCCTCCTATGGAGGTCTGGGATGAGGTGTACCCGAAATCAGTCTGGACTGGAATTTGAGGAATACTGCAGGCAAAAATGTTAATTGCGACCCTCTCAAAAGAGTCAGTTACTGCATCAGGAACACAGGGTCAGACTGTCAGGCTGTACTCATAAAGAAAAGAAGAGAGAAAAAACAAAACAACCCAAGATCATTACCGCGCCGCTAATGGTTGGAAAAATCGCTTAGGGAGAGTGTAAAACAGGTCAGTGCAAACAGAAGGAAAACATAACTAAATTAAAGGCATGTAAATCCTTAAAAAGACACAAAGCACCAGCCATGGTCCCACTGTAGCATTGTGTATGATTATGACATTACGGTGAGTCTAATAAAGCACAATGCTAAAGCTAATCAGCCAAACGGCACCATTAACATGCTCAGCAGGCGCTCTCTTCGGAAGAGTCCATACCCCATTACGATGATTCAAGGGTGAGGCTCTGGCTTCCCCACAAGTCTGCCGGAGTCATTTCCCAGCATCCTCGGCTTTCGGTTGCCATAGGTGACCAGCCTTTAAAGGCCTTATCATGCCAGAAGATGAATGCCCCCCCCCCTTCCCTCAGTGACCCCTGCGAAGCCCCTCTCAAACCGCTCTTAAAAAGCTCGCATCTGGACGGTCTGCCGGCTGAGGAGCAGGGCCCCCAGATTGGCCCCGGGGGAATCCCTGGCCAGACAGCATGTGGGAATCCCGGGCAGAGAGGGGACAACTGCCGAGGGCAGGAATCCCAGCATGGACCGCAGCCAAACTGGCAACGGCGGGGCAATAAAAATCACCGGCAGTTACAGGTAAGGGAATGGCATGGAGACCCCCACCCCTTTCCGATCTCATTCTGATCATCAGGGGGAATGGAGTGCAGAGCGAATGGGGATTATGGGGGTGTGTTTCTCGCCTGGGAAGGGGGGGAGGGTGTCCCACAACACTGCAGGTCACGACCTGGGGGTCAAGGATATCCATCAAGCAAATATTAAAAGCAGCCAAGTCTGCTGGCTGACGTTCAGCTTATTTTCATCACATATGGGAAAGGGGATATAGAGGGGAGCAACAATAAAGATGATAAAACATAAAACAAATCATTTACAGCAAGAACCAAGTCACCCCCCACCTTTGTATCTGTTTGCTAGGTCACTATCTCTTCGGCTGGTTCACCAATAAAAATGATGCACCACCTTTGCTGGAGTGGGGGGGGCATGACGCATGGGGGATGGGTAAATTAAAAAAAAAAAAATAAATAAAAAAATCAAGGTTGCATCCTCGATTAAAAGGATTCGATTACTCAGGAGCAGGAGGGTGTTATCTGGGAAATAAACCCACAATTCCCACCACCATGCTTTTTTTCAGCTCTCTTAAAGTCACTAACAAGTGCAGCTCTTAATCTTTCCCAGCTGGCTAACAACCCCCCCACCGGAAACAGCCTCACACTAAACAAATAGCTCTCTCTTGCGTGCTATCATCTATTATTAATGTGCTTGTTTCCCGGACCCTGAGGGAACACGGCCCCATGCATCATGAGCTCACACACCCACACACACAACCGCGGGGCGCCGTCTCCCCAAGGACATCGCCGGCCCCATCTCCCGCAGCCCGCCCAAGGCAGCGCGCACGGAAACAGGTGGGTGGGGGGAGGGGTTTGGTCAACCAGCACCTGATAACATCAGCATCCAAAAATACCAGCAAGCCCGCGGACCTAGAAAAGATGTGGATTCTCGTGCATACAGCCGATAAAAATGACTGTGCGGCTCAGGGTCACATGCAGGCAGGGCACAGAGAACATTCTGGAAACGCAGACGGGAGTGGGCGGGTTAGAGCACTCACCTTTCTGTGCGGTGGGCGAGAAGAGCTTCTCTGACCCTACATCCGAAGCCTGTGAAGGAAGAGAAAGAGATATTACTGCCTGGGAGAGTGACCTGAGACGGAGTGCGTCAGAGAGACTGTTTAGCCGAGTTGGGGGGGAGGGGGGCTGTGAAGGGTAAACAAACGTATCAGGGTAAAAAAAACGCATCAGTCGAGGTGGCGAGCTAAAAAGGGCGGCCTCGAACCCCAATTTCTGGAGGTGTGGCCCCTTCACAATCACAGCCACCGTTTACGAAATGAACGCTCCGAAGCTCGACGCGCTCAAGCAGCCTCCACAGAACTAACATTAGGGGGCACTGTTGTGCCGTCGGAAACGCTGCCTGGCAGCGGACCTTGCAAACAAAGATGTCACAATGCAGAGGAGAAGGACGGAGAGGAGTGAGACAGCAGGAGGCGCCACCTCTCAGAGCCCCGCACGTGCCGGCGAACTCCCCCATCATGGGGAAACGCCGACCAATCACAGAGGAGCCCAGAGGCCGGGCACAGGCGTTGTATTAGAGGCCATGTTGGATACATCAGCACTGAAAAACACCAGCCCTAATCCACACGGGAAACGAGCCACGGCCCCATCGAGGGAGGCTCGCTAAGGACAGGGCTGCGGACATGGAGCTCGTTAAAAACCAAGCCCTTGTTTCATGGGCATAAGGGCCCCTAGCAGATGAGCCTCTTGGCTTTCACACTTTAGTGATAAACATTCTCGGTTTTTGTGACTGATAACGATCGCGCCTCACTGGAAGCCTGGGGCTCACCGCAAAAGCTCATTATTCAAATGATGTACATCATAAAATTTGCGAGAAGCTGCAGGAGAGCGGCGACACTGCTCCAGGGAGAGTCGCACGTCTGCAAAGGCCACGCAGAGCCTTGAATGACGACTGAGAGGCCTTTCTGGCGCAGACAGAAACACCCTCGTGGGTGTCGCTGATGGACTCTCCAGCACCATGACTCCCACCCCGCGCTTTTCCGCAAAGTCGAAAGTAACGACGGCAGACAAGCCGGCATCTTCCAGAAGGTCTGTACGCGCCTCGAGAACACTCAGGAGCCACCGGCAGCCGTGTCCGACACCGTGGGGGGGCTGTGCCGCTCCGGCGCTGCCGATAAACGCCAGCGTCGGCCTTGGGGCTTGGCTTGGAAAGTTCTGGAAGACACGGCTATCTGATGTGCCGCCAATAAGACCAAAACATATGCAAATGAGGGGAGCAGGCTCGGGAAAGCACAGATAAGTCGAGGAGCCCTGAAAGGAGGGGGCCGCACCTTGGCTCCCACTCAAGGGTCCTCAGAAGCGCCTTTGATGCCTTTCTCCATCGGCTTTCTTCATCACCTCTCTGTCCTCTGCACGGCCTCCACAGTGAGGGCAGCCAATGGCAGACTGCCGCTGAGTTCGCCATGCTCAGTGGTGAGCTCATCCATCAAACGGCGGGGAGGCTGGGCTATTGAAAGGGCCCCAAAACCGGCTGGGGTTCTGCCTGCGTTCTGCCGCACCAGAGTCCCTATGGTTACATCGTGGAAGTAACTCTGGTCATTAATCTGGATACATCGGAACGCCGTCGGTTATGTTCCGGCTGTAGATAGCGGAAGGGACTCCGAGTGGGATTTGACGTCCTCCAGAGTCGCTTGCTAGAAACTCCCCCGATTTCGAGGCCGATGGTGAACGGGAGGGGTGGCCAATCTGCATGAATCTGCAGAATTTATATTCCTTCTCCGTCTGCGAACATGGCCAGCATGTTTATCCATAGCTAATTATGTTTGCCCCCCTATAAATCACAGCTGACACGCCTGGCAAGTTATAGAGAGCATCCAGGATTCGTCCCCGGGGTTGGGAAGGCGAGGAACAGACTGCAGCTTGATGACGGACGACCGATAGAGGCGCTAAGGCTAATGGCATTAGCTGGCTATTACCCAGCCAAGGTGACATTTCACTCACGATATTCAGTAACACAAAATCAGCCCAGGAGCACACAAAGACCAAAACATAACCTTTTATATAAACTGATACAAAATTGATTTTATTAAAAACACAAATCAGGGCATTTGGGCTACATGTGTTGACGTGCGTTTGTCCTGTGTGACACGTGCTTGTAATCACTGTGCCGACGTCAGGTTCCGTAAGAACTGCAGGAGCTCTCCTCCTAAAGAACAAGCGGAATGGTCTGAGGTCACCTAGGCAGCCAGTGTTCTGAAAATTCCCCAAATTCCTGCAAAATCCGCTTGTTAGACGCTCCAGCACGAAAACAGCACCTCTGTGCTGCACACACGCTTCAGGCCCACCTCACTCCCCCACCCCGTGGCTCCCGTCTGAGCCCAGGGTCAGAGGTCACACATAACAAATTCCTCGCACTCTTTCTGAGGAGGCGCGCTGGCGAGCATAAATCGGTGGGGGGAGGAGCCAGAGGAAAGGTCAGGGTCTGTTTCCCCCCCGCAAGGAGAAGCTGGGAGGTATAACCGTTTCAAAACTGAGGAAATTCAAGCCATATTGCTGAGGGCTGGGGCCCTCGGACACCCCAATCCCCCTTGGACGGCCCCCCAGGAAGCCTGACCTTAGACGATGTCTGCAATCTGAGGAAGTCTCAGAAAAGCTGTCGGTGGGGGCTTCAGCCAGTGAGCCCTATTCCTGTCATTAGACACACTTTAGATCGGGGGGGGGGGGCAGTGAGGTCACGGGGCCCTGCCCACAGCAGCTGAGGACACCCACATTTGGCTTCGGCAGAATGCCCAAGCCGAGCTCCTGCTTCCACAGTATAAAGATGTCAGGAGCAGCGAAAGGGACAGGACCACTCATCACTGGACAGCCCTGGCCCCCAGCATCAATAAAACAACATTAACTTGCTACCCTAACACCCCGTTACCATGCTGCCATGGGCGGATGAGGATGGGCAAAAGGCGGACAGAGTCATAATTAATACGGCCGCAAGACACAATTAAGAAAATTCAAAAATCTAAATGCAAGACAAAAACAGAGAAAAAAGTATACACATCCTTCAGTCCCCATCCCCCCCCCCCATCCCCACAGGGCCAGCAAAACGTGAATATTCCCCTGCCTGATGCAGCCGGGAACTAATCAGGGAAAACGACCTTCTGCCATGGATTTATGAAAGGCATCGATCAGTTAAGGATGTAATTTCACAAAGACATGAAGGTCAGCAATTATCCTCTTTCAATTAACCTCGTTTTCTAAAGACTGCTGAGAGCTCGTTTTCCCACAGCGGCAGCATTCCTGGCCTGGGGGGCGCGAATACCTTCGGTGTGGGACAGCGGGGGGTGTGAATGTCATTGGAGCTGCCAGACTGAGGGGGTAGAAAGGGAGACGGAAACGGGTACAGGCAGGCATGGTGAGGACAGGACGGCACCCCCACCCCCAAACATAGCAAAAACACCCCCCCCCGCCACTGCAGCGCACCCATCGGGGTAACGAGGCTCGATATCATGTTTCATTACCCAGGTTTGAGGGAATACGGCTCTGGGCAAGATGGCGTCAGAGTGCGGCTTACAGAAAGCCCACGGAGGACCACGCTGGAGAAGAACGCGGCCGGTGACACCGGGGTTGGGGCTCGGCATTAAACGCTACACAGTCACATGACACCACCCCCCCTCGTTTGTCCTCTAGCTGTCCGCCAAGGCAAAGCACAAATATCCAAGTGACGAAGGCAATTAGTGCAGCATGTCATAATTTTTGGTGGGGGGGGGGGACAGGGACGGGATGTGACACAGTTTACCCCCCCAGCAGCCTGCATCACGAGAGGATGGAACTTTGTCCCAATCAGCCCCCCCCCCCCCCCTTTGAGCACCCACAACGCACGCCTTGGCAGGCCCTGGATATGACAGCAGGCATGCCGGCAGCCCGGGATGGTGGGTGGATGGGCGTGTCGTCGAGATACAGCCCGTCCGAAGCATGTTCCTTCCGTTCCCGTGGTTACGTGTCCCTGTCATTTAACAGCTTCCGGCATGAACATCCATCAATGTTCCCACAGACGGACAAGCGGGGGTGGGGCATTCCTAAATGACAGAGTGCACCATATCACCTACAGCACCCCTAAAATGAACAATAATGGATGCAGTCGACCCAACACTCCAGGCCCCGCCCACACTCATGCAGATTGGTTGGGTGTGGGCGGGGCTTTGGCTGGAGGCTGCCCGCCTCTCCTCAGGCTCTGTCGGTGACAAACACTGTGGGGGCAGGTGGGAGGCACCTCACCCACCCCCCGAGAGAGCAGCTGCGGGCCCTTATCAGTCGCCTGTCACTTCACTATACAAATTAGGAGCCTATCAGGCGAAAGCACGGGCTTGTTTGCCCAGCGGGGGGGGGAACACAGGGGTATTAAAGCTGCTCTGACAGTGCGGGGGGGTACAAATCATCACACAGCAGCTCATGGGGGTCAGGGGGTGGGACTACAAGGGCTGAGTTAAAAAATGACGGTAAAACTCGCAGAGCGGGACGGCCCCGAGAATTTTGACCACTAGGGGGCACCATCCAGGGGGATCTCACCCTGAGGAGGACGGAAACAAAACAGACAGGAAACTGCATGACTGGGGGGGTGGCGGGGGCATCCGTGTCACAGAGATTTCCATCAAAGGCAGATTACATCGCCAAAGCGGCGTCTGCAATCAGCAGGGCTGTGAAATCAGGTGGATATTTATGGCAGTGGAGGGTGAGCTGGTCAGGAGGCTGATTCTAATCAGGGCACCTTTCAGCAGGCCGTGGGAAAATAAGGCAGCCCCGTCGAGGGGGGGTGGGGGGGATGCGCAAGTAGGGACAGGTGCTCATGAGTCACATGGAGATGCAAAGGGAGGGGGGGTCACAGCCACGGGAGTATAAAAATGCAAGCGGGAGATAAAAAGCAATTAATCTGAAGGAATCAGAAGGGTTCTTTTATTACCTGTGACAGAGACCCCCACCCTATGCACTGCTGGAGGGGGGGTGGTTAATTCTGGGCTCACTGTCCCAAGGGAGGCTATGATTAACATCAGGGCAGGAAGCTTGTTCGCCCATGTTCAGAGAACAAGGGGACACCTCGCCTGAAAGCATTCGGACAACTAGGTCCCGTGGGAATGACGTGTAAATGTAGACGTTTTGTTAACTGGCAGTAAAAATAAGTGTCATCACGCAACTCTGAGCTGGTGCATTTTTTAGTTAAGTTTAAAGTTAAGCAAACGTGGGAATGGAATGAACGGCTCCCTTGTTTTAAAAGGAAGTTTAAATGTCAACCCAGTTTTCGTTATCGTGAAACGCGACCCTGACCATTAACAGTGGCGAGGCAGGGCTTGTTAACACCATGACGATGACAGGTCGGTTTCCTCCCCCGAGATTCGAGAGCCCACACTCTCATGGGGCCATCAGGGGCTGGATGCTGTTTCTGCATCCAGGCCACACCACTCACAGCCCAAAAACCTTGGTCCCTGTTGAGACGTAATTCAGAACTCAACAGGAAGCCAGACAGAGAGCAAGCGTGTAAAAAAGAAAAAAAGAAACAAAACACTGGAAGGTTTTCCCAGACTTCCTGACTGGACCCTGCAGCCTCAAGTCAGACTGGTGACGATGGCTGGCAGCAGCCACGTTCAGGACACTGCACGCCGAGTCGAATGGGCAGTTCATGGCATGCTGTTGTGCTGGAGCGGGGGACTCTCCAGAATCCATGTGACTGAGCTTAACTCACCCCTAGTGCCTCCTATTGACACCCCACTGCAAAGATTATTTTTAGTACTGCTGTCCCACACTCGTGCCCGATGACACTTTGGGGGGAGCCGGGGTCTGCGTTTGGCGTCTGTGCACAGCAACTGCATTGGGATACATGTGCAGTTTGTACTTAGATGTTAGTGACAGGCGTGCCTGCCTGTGAAATCTGCGAGTATCGATTCAGTAGATTCCTGCGGGATGCAGGATTTGGCCTTCCTCATTTGGACATGGCGCTAAAAAATCAACAGCAGCTCTGCCAGGATGTGGCAGATCCAGGCTAACCACAATTTCCACTCGACGTGTAGAAAGCCTGAGCGATAATGAGGGCCTGGGTTTGCGTCTGACCTTCAGTGACCCCGGCGCGTGAACAGGAGAGCTAATTATTTTTTTTTAAACACAGAAGCACCTGTACAAAGTGGCTGGAGAAATTAATGAACGACGGCAGGAATTACGTAACGGTAAGATGATTTAGTGCAGAATTTGTTGAGGCTCGCAGCGGCAGCACAGCCTAGTTATCTGACAAAAAAAAAAACTCACTGCTGATTAAAATATAATGACACAAGTTAATGCAACCTTGTATTACAAAAAACACGCTCAATTATTCATGCAGAATAAAAACAGCAACAAGCATACCATCTCCCTGGGCGCAGAGATGCGGTGGCTTGCGTTCCGTGAACATTTTGGCAGTACCTACCCGCAACTTGCGGTTTGTCTATACATATGGGGATGGCACTTATTTTACCGGCAGCTGTAGGAGGATAGAGCGACCTCCCGGGGGGGGGGGGGGGGGGAAGGGGGGGGCCAGACATCCTGGGCCCCCAAAAAAAATGTCACCTTGGGCCCCCTTGCCCCCCCGGCCTGAATCTGTCATAATATTCATACCACGCTGATGCCCCTGGCTGGCATTTATAAAACAATATCAAATTTCTATGATCCAAATAGAAAGAAAAGTGGACAGAGCTACTGTGGTCCATTCAGCTATTTTACACTAAACACTCCTCTCAAAATCTCCATTCATGATTTCAATACTGAAATTCAGGAATATACCAGGGACAGATTATTTTAAATTTTATAAAAATATTGACAACTCATTATATAATTCTCAGGAACAGAAATGCCGGCCGTTTTCAAATTACACAGGAACTGGACTAAAATGTTCATCTGCAGCTTGAGTCAGTACTGCAGGTTGGGTCTAACGTAATCTGCAGCTTCAGAACGCTCAGGGGCCACCAGAGTTTAACTCCCCCAATTTCCCCGTAGCTGGCCTCCTTCATGGGGCAAGGCGAGGCGTTCCGCGTGAGGCGAGGCGTTCCGCGTGAGGCGCCTTTACCTCGCCGCCACCAGCCCGTTCTTTTTGCATAACACGCCGGCGACTCCATCAGATGAGGCCCTTCACGCCCAAAGCAAAAGCTGTAATCCACTGGAATACGTGATTAATGCGGCTCCTGATGCCGCCTGCTTCCAGGGGATCATCTGTTCATAGTTCAGTGGGGGGGGGGGGTGTTAGTCTCCCGTGACCCCCGATTAGATTTGGCTGGACCACAGCTCTCCTAGGCGGGACAGAGCAGTGTCTACCAGACTCGGTAAAGCTCACCACAGCGGTTACCTCATGGAAGGCCAACCCTGGGCTCTCGGTGTGACAGACAGGCCCACTCAGGTGCTGTGTAGCTTTATGAGGCGAGGGGGCCATGCCCCCCCCAATGATTCTGACAGATGTGAGACATACAGTGAGGCTATCAGCAGGCCCCCAGTGTGACCTCTGCTCAGCGTGCCCCCCCACCCATATCACCGGCAGAGGGGCGGTCCTGAGGCTGTGGCAAGACATGAGGGGGCCATCTTTCGGTAAAGCGAAGCGCATCCCCCCCCGCAGACCTCTCCTTCAGTCTATAATTAGAGCAGAAAAACAGATGCGTGATGTGTGAGGCTGCACTGGTTCCCTGGGGGCGTGGGGGGGTCAGGTCCTCCTGTTCTCTTTCACACTTTCTTGCCCTGACTCCCTCTGACGGCTCGGCCTTCCGGAGTAATTACACCAATTCCGCTGATATCCCCGGGTGCAGAAACACAGTCTGGCCCGTATGCAGACCCCCGGTGACATTAACCAAAGGCACACAGAGAAGTGATCTCAGTCTGTGACAAAGGATGCAAGGTTCAGCAGAAGTGCCAGGTCCAGCCGTAAATCTGAGTGACATTCTCCATCTCTCAGGACTGGCTACAGTCCCTTTGGAAAAAGAAATTCAGTCTCCCTGCCAACTAAAAACACCTCACCCCCCCCCCCCCCAGCACAAACCACGACCACAGCCAGCCCTCCCTTCATTTCTCACATTACCATTTAGGGGGGGGGGGAATATCCAGATCCTGCCTGTGGCATGGTCTCGGCCAGCCAGAGTCCCCTAAGGCGCACACCAGCATGGCAATGGGGCTTGCTGGTATCGACTGGAGTAACCTGACCTGGCGTAAAAATGGAGACCCTGAGCACGCACACACACTGACTCCACAAGGGGAAACATAATCCTGCATTCGATTATCTCTCTATGTCTAAGTCGGAAAAAAACAGGAAAACTTGTTGAAAACGTCACTTCCTTTTGGAAACACGCCCCTTTTCTGATGTTGATGTCAGAGAGAATTTTGATGTAGAAGACTGTAAGACTTACAGTCAATAGTTAAAAAGGTAACTGCACGCTGTCTATTTAGAGAATACGGTATCATGTACATACAGTATTCCTGCATGCAATATCAGTATTTTTACCACACTTGTTAGCGGTCTTCTGTTTGTGATGTTTGCCTGTCGAAAAAAAAGTGTCGCTATAAATCTACTAAAATATTATAAAGCTTTTAATGTGGTTTGACTGGTTAGGGTTTCTGATTTGTTTGCCTCTGGAAAATAAAAAGAATATCGCTTGAAAATGAAGTAATAAGCCTTTTAAATGGTCATTCCACAAGGTTTTTGTGCTCATACAATAACACATAAGCGTGTCCATGGAGGCAGCCATGTTCGTTTGTTGAGATGTGTAGCTCGAACAGAAGACTGGTCGGATGTGACGTCATGCACCTCGGGGGGGATTCGCGGAGACCGACAAGGGATGCAGAAAGGCATGCTCCTTTCATTAGGCCTTACGTGTAATCTGGTGGTGTGTGTGTGGGGGGAGGCCGGTTTTGCCAGGGGAACCCAGATGAGAAGATTAAATTATGGGGGGTGGGGGGCTAGGACGCTGCCATGGCATACCCCCACCCCCAACAGGCACCCATGTCCCATTTTCATTTCAGTGTGCTTTTTGGTGCAGCTTTTGGGAGGCTAAGAAAAAGGCACCCACTTCCTTGCGGAGCTTACCACTGATAGCAAGGAGAGAAACCCAGCACACCCCCCCCCCCCCAAATAAAAACCTCTCCATTCCTCAGCTGCAGCTAAAAAGCTCGAGAACTGGTCCTGTGGGCTGAGAGGAGAGCAACCCAGAGGCTGTAGAAACAGCGCCTAGCAAGTGGAGCGCCCCCTACAGACCACACTGACTTCTGCTACTCAGCAGAAAATCCCGCCAGATAAATACTAATGAATAATCTAATAAAGGGAACTGCTGGGGTTTGGGAGCAAAGAACAAGCTGTAGTGCATAAATGTTTGCACTGAGATACAGAAAAACATCCCAAACAGAACAGGAGCGCTAATATGGAGATGTGTATGCCGTGGGGGCCTAACTAATGCCCCCCCCCCCCCAGCATTTGGAGGCACCGGGAATCCGGCGTGGTCGCAGCTCGTGGTGATGGCACGCCGCTAAGCCGCACAGCTGTTCCGCAATCTGCAGCGGGTGTTAATTACCCTAATCTGAGCGGGGGCCCGGCGGCGCACTAACGAAGGAGGCCGCTTTGCGTCATATGTCTACCGCCCCATTCCGAGCCCCCCGAACCCAGACCGCCTGGCACATCAGCGTCCAGCAGGAACGCACGTAATTAAATCTGCAGCTTAAATCTGCTGACTAAGGGTGGGAGCTAAAGATGTTAAAGGATGAACTCACTCTTCAAGATAAACACTAAATCTCAAAAAGCTCATCGCATCGCATATTAAAACATCACTCAATCGATCTAATCCATTTCCATCACTTTAACAATAAAGGTATACAATTCAAGAGTCTTTCACTCCAAACCTTTCTGCAAAAAAACCCCAGGAGGACTTGGCTGTATGGACATCAGGCTTGCCCATCCCATTTGGCTGATCCGTTTGGTCCTGATATCATAAGAATGGTCCGGGTTTGAGACAAACAGATCAGGCAAAAATGGAGAAATTTTTTTTGAAAAAAGGAGAAAAAAGGATGTTAAAGCACCTCGGTGACTGTGCCACACAGTGCATTTAGGGTATTCCATGCACATCCAAATGAATAAAAAAAAACGAACAAAGTGTTTGATAAAAGATGCATGCCCCGCCTTACAACAGTGAGGGTGCTCTGATGGTTGGGAGCGTGGGGGGGAGGCACAGCTGTGGAGACCACAGGCTGACCTGCGACCAGCACTTGGGGGGGGGGGGGCGAATTTACTCGAGTGCCCGCACCACTTGTGTAGGAGAGACAGGCTGCTTGTTACCGCTCGCCGAAATCAAAGCCCCCCCCCGCTCCCCTCTTGTCTTTCGATTGTGGCCCTCTGCCACTGCGAGCTAATTGGAGGGGGTGAGGGGTGGGGGCGAGTAAAGGATGAAAGGAGAAAGGCTGAAATATTCATGGGGTTGTAAGGATGTTTGAAGTGAAGGGCTTCTCACTCATGGCCAGGGCACAGAAAAAAAAAGAAAAGAAAACAAAAAACAAAATGCCTCTGTGTCACTGATGCCAGGTGGGGGGTGGGGATCAGGGTGACCGACGGAGCCAGCAGGACCTGGAGGCTCTGGACGCCTTCGATGTTTGGTAAAAACGAGGTAAAAATTGTGTACCGAGGACCCTCACGGACCAAACACGGCATCAGACTGAGAGGGATGCAGGCAGCCTGTTGTCCAACACTTAAAAAGTTGAAAGACAGACTGCTGATTCCTTGGAATAATGCACCCACATCCCTTGCAGCCAGGCTCACAGTGGAGAGAAACCTCTTCAGTTTGACAAGCCACCCCCTAATGCCATCAATGTGCCCCAGCCCATCTCCGTTTTATACGGGATCATGCCATCAAAGGCAGGGATCCCTGAGCTGGGTGTGATGTGAACCCCTCAGCCTCCACACATCCCCACGGACATACCCACAGTCCTGGTAATGTGAGAAATGAAGGGAAGAACACAAAGATTTTACTTGTGGTCTCGGCAAGGTTGGTCTTGCCAACTTGTCTTCCAAGAACGAACTTGGGGCGCAGTGAACCATTGGATTGGTCTTGTTCAGCGAGGATGCAACCGATGCATCCATGATATTTGGGGCAGGGTAAAATTAACATCTAGCGATTTTTACTGCCCTCTGTACTTGTGTTCTTAGTATTGGAACTGGCGTAAAACGGGTAGACGAGAACACAAGTATGGTCAAGGATGCATATTGAGAAACACCCCTGATTCCCACCATAAGCTTCTCCAAGGTACCATGTTGGTGTCCAGAATGTGGCTGAGCTCTCACAAGTGGAAGCCTCGCATTTCGACGCAATCATCACCAACACCAGCAGCTCCTCCTGTGAAAACGCGGCATGCTTTCCACGACCTTCCGTGCGACAGCAGCCATGACAAACGCCTTAAGCCTACCACTGACGTACTAACACGGCTGTTTTAACGCGCACTCCCTCGGCGAACGGCGGCCATTTTCTCACAAGTCTCCCTCTCCTCTTCTCATTTTACCACCCGCGGCATCTCCTTGCGCTGCTCGTCCTCCAAATTCACCCAGTCGAAGAGGTCCGACGGGCTCATGTCTTCCAACCCTGAGGTCGCAGACTCCGGCACGCAGGAGGCGGAGGTCAGCGCGCGACCGTTAGCCGCGTCCGTTTCCGCTTAAGAACGGCGGCCGTGGCGGGAACGTCCTTATCACTGGAGACGCTTCGAATCTTAGCTTTTCCTCCCTTCGCCGCGATCTGAAAGCCCGAAGACGGTAGCTTAGCTCTGCACAGCTTCTCATATCTCCCCGCGCTGTGATACGCCTGAACTCTTACATTAAAATAGCTGGAGGGCGTGTGAGCCTCTTATCGGAGCTACCAAGCAGGCCCCTCACGTATCCGCTCCCTGGCAAAGATAAACGCACTTCTCAAGATATGAATAACTGATTTTTCCCCCCTCTACAAACTAATTCCAGAGCCGCCTGAGCAGTAGATTAAAGATTAGCGCTCGGTTCAGGAAACGAGATAGATAACGGGCGGTGGTCTTCGGGGGCGATCCGGCGGGTGTGTGGGGGCTGGTCGTTATGTGTCAGTGGTGTCGTCCGCACACACCCTTTTTTATAAACTACAGCAAATAAAAAAATGAAAGGAGACAAATTTGATATAAATTTAATGTAATGGACTAAAAACGTAATCCTGTGGCGACGCTGCGGTAAAAAGCGAAGCAAATAAGCCTGAATGAGCAGGAACACGGATAGCCGTAACGGTGACACAGTACCGATGACAGACAGCCCGCCTACTGCTTGCGAACGTAAGCGGCACGGCAGTGATCCCAGGAACCTCAGACCTTTACCAGATGCCCCCCTCCCCGCCCCTCCCGGGTAAACACACAGTACTGACAGCCACAGGTAGACGCCTCTCTCCACGTAGACAGCGACACACTGCAGGGGCGCGCACGATCGCGACGCGGGGACGCGGCTCAGAGCACATGTACCGCTACATAAACACCAGCAGGCTTAGGGTTACGCATGCATCGCACGCCTTTATTATAAGGCTGAGCTACAGCCCTCACCCTGATGGAATTTAACTCGGTCTAGAATAAGCTACATCCCAGATCAAAAACCATATACCCGACTATATAAGAGGCAGGCAGGCAACTACAATAAAAATATTAAACGCTGCATTTTTTAAAAATGTGATTTTCGAGCCCTACAGGTACAGAAGCGTGACTCCTTTGATGGATTTAAGTAATAAAATTTGAACGGTGTAATGTGATTTGCGCAGGCGGCGGGATAGCGGCCGATATTTGTCACTTTCGGCAGCGGGAAGCGCAGAGAGAATAAAACATCCACACAGAGGTCACGGCATAATGAGCGCACGTTTAAACAGCAATGCCGCTTTTTAAAGACACGGCCCCGTGCCTTACCGGGAGTTAAACGCTCACGCTCCGTGACGTGCTCAACAGAGGCGTGCAAAACGCGCGGCTCCGTGTCACAACCGCGGAAAGTGGCGGAAAAAGGGCCGTTATACGTGGGGCAAAGGTGCGGTGCTGGGAGGCGCAACTTCGGAAACGCGGCGCGTCGCTCTGCCACTACTACTGCAATAATAATGATAATTAGAGTAGTAATAATAATAATTAAAATGGTCATCATCATTATTGTTGTGCTATTAAAACGGTAAGTGACCATAAATGTTGTAATATTATTGATATCAATAACAATAATAAACCAGTTTCGAAAGAAAAAAACTCCGTTGCTTTAGACTATTATACACCTTTTACACTATTATAACCGAATCGGTGAGAAATATGATCTCACCTCGTGAAAGGTGCGGATCGGACCGAATGAAAAGCACGGACATGCTGGGTCCGAATCAGGCGGAGAAGTAAGGGTAACGGGGAGCAAAATAAAATAAAAATAAAAAGACAACGATAACAACCACATCAACAACAAAAACGTCCAACATCCAGATACGTGCAAAGCTTTAAGAATAAAAAGTAATTAAACAGCACCACCTGCAGTAATATAAAACAAACAGAAACGTCAAAAGCAAATAAAAATATTATAAGAAAATGCTCAGGATCACCCAGGGAACAAAGAAGTAACAGCGATAAAAGGAAAAACCTCTCGGTATCACTTTATAAAGCATATAAGCAGGGCTGCTGGATCGACAGGGGTATGACAATAGCAGGGTAACACCAGCGTGTCCGAAAATGTGTCCGAGAAGATAAAAGAAAAAAGCCGTTCGGAGCGTCAAGACACGGGATATTCCGTCCGTTTCCCTTAAAATAGCTGGGGCAGATGTGGGAATGCGTACAAAACGTAAAAGTTCAAATGTATAGGTTGGATTTTATTCAAAGGAGAAAGGAGCCGGAACCACCAGACCCCGGCACAGAAAAGGAGATCAAGTGTATAAAAACGCACATAATCTTACCGAGACCTAGTGCCGGTCAGCCGCGCACATGGGAGCCAGATGAATCGGTAGCGTTAAATCCAGAGGGCAGCGCCGCGGTCCGGGCACCGTCGGCTGCTCGCAGCGCCGATCGTCCTTCGGAGACGCCAATCACACGCGCTACCTTCCCCGGTAAAATTCTCCAAAGCGGAGAAACTGTCAAAGCCCGGGGAGGCTGCGTATGTATTTTTTATTTTGCACAAAACGCGCGATGTGTATATTTCCTCTTGTTTTCCTACCTCGATAAAACGCACAAAAACAAAAACTTTTTCATGCATGAAAAATAGTCACCAGAGCATGCTCCTCCTTTCAGACCCGAAAAAAAAGCGGCGGATCGGGTTTAACGCCGACGGGAATCCAAGCCGAACCGAGAAACCCCGGCGGCAGATCATTAACAATAGATCCCAGGAATAAATCGGGTAATTTCGGAGCGTGGCGGCGGTAGGAGAAGAGCAGGGAATGGGACGTATCCAGCGAAAGCGGAGCAGATCAGACGCGGTTCCCTGTCGCGGGTTCGTCCTCCATCAGCCCCTCGCACGTCGGCGGAGACTGCAGCTCCGTAGCGTGTCGCCAGGCTGAGCCCGAGCAGCCAGCGCCGGCTGGGCGTGAGCTTAGAGCGGAGCGCCGCGGGGACTAGACCAGAGCAATCGATGGACGATAGGTGGAGCGGCTGAGCCCGAGCATCCAGCATTGGCTGGGCGTGAGCTTAGAACGGAGCACCGCGGGGACTAGATGAGAGCAATCGATGGGCGAACGGGGGAGTGGCGACGCGACTCGGCGCACCACCTTTCTTAGTTTAACAACCTGACAGCCCACCCCCACAGACACACGCACCCCAGCTGAATATATATGCGACGTTACCACTGCTTAAAATGAACACGTTTCACCAGCAAAAAAAAAAAGAAAAAGATTTTAAAAATCGAACATTACCCTTTATGCATACATTTACAAAACAACCTTTTTCTTCCACTATCCTGTAACTCAGCCAAAGGCAAATTAAATTTTACATGGTTGTCTGCTATTCTTAAAAAAAAAAAAAAAAAAAAAAAAAAGAAATGTCACATTAAATGTAGCCATTTGAAAATGAGATTTTCATTCATAACCCAGGCTAAGTTAATGCATTTTCTTACTTTCAAGTGAATATTTCTGCGGGTACAGGGGAAAGATGATTCCCTGCTTCATTAAGTTGATCGCTTTGGCTGGATAAGAGCATATGTAACAGTTGCGTGGCAGTTAACGCAAAACCGGCCTCTGCTGTAAAAGCAGACCCATCACATGCTGATGTAACTGGCAGAAACGGGGAACTGGGAGACTGGGCAATGGGAACTGGAATCAGCGGCTTTGGCAGTAGGCAAGAACCATCACTTCAAAATCACAAATACGTCTGCTGTCCTCCCAAGAGTGGCGGGGCAAGTGCCTTTCGGCAAAAACCCCATGATACAACTTTCAGCACGCTTCACAACTTTAAAAGTGTCTACCGTTATCCTCTGCCCAGTCCATGGTTCCTAGTTACTTATGTGATCACACATTAGCAGCAGGGGCTCTGTAGCCAGGTCTATTTTCACTTGGGGATCCCTGCTTTAAAGTAGCCGAAACCCTTCAGCATGACATAATGTAAAGATGGTTCCGGGATGGACTCCCGTTCCAGCACAGACTCATATTCCACTCCGTACCTTTGAAGGACACCTTGACGAGATGTTGAGCTTCAGGCTACCACCTCTAAGGTCGTGTTTCTGATGGGTGTCGTGTTCTCGTGCCGCCCACGGGTCACGGCCTGCCGCTCAGCTCTGCTTTCGGTAGACAGGAAACTGACCCATTGCCATCTCTGACCTCTGCAGGCCGCACAGATTCCCTAGGGGCTAAAATTAAGACAGCAGTCGATGGAGCTGAGACCCCTGGCTTGGCGCCGCTGGGTTCTTCCTTTAAAGCCAATGATATTACTGTAAACAGTGTAGTTTCACTTGTTTCTGGAACAAGGCTTAGATGGCAAGTGGAAGAGCTCTTCTGCATCATCCGAGGAACTGGGGTGTCATTCCCTTAGGTGGTAGAACCTGCTGAAATCACACTCTGATGGAAAGACCTGACCACTGGTGGGTGGGTTCAAGCCAAGAACTTAGCTCTTGAAGGTTACTTTCCATGCAAAGTGAATGAAACCATTTGCATTTGGGGGGGACTGGAACCTATACAAACTGAGTAGGCAATATTGGGTTCTACAGATGGGGGCCGAGGGGTCAATGGAAGACGATATAATCACGATCATAGTCATCATCTTGCCCCACAGTCATTTTCACACTGCAGAATACTCTCAAAGGGTGTTAAAAGCTTAAAAATGCAGACAGCCTGGTGAAGGCCACACCCCACCCTACGTTTACCGATTCCTCCGCAGCATAGTCGAACGCGAGCTGGTCCGGGCCCACATGCGTCCACCTCAGCATCGCATGTGATGGCAGTGAGGGTGCTCTGAGGTTTTTGCGTCTGGAATGCATGGTCTTTAATTACCTCCCAGCTGACTGTAATTATGGGTCATCCCTAACCCAGCAGACTTCCTATTAAAAACATGAGGCTTCTCCAGATAAACACCAGCGGTGCATGTGTGGGGCTCTTATGAAAGCCTGTCCCCCCGGGAATGGTAGAATGACAGCGCAGGTCTCTGGGGCGGCCGCATACGGAGCTGGGAGGCCTCGAAAACAAGTCCTAGCAGGTCCCAGAGAAGCACTTCCCGGCTGAGCTAATTTGCCAGTGATCCCTCCGTTCCTGATCTGCGCTCACTGAGGCACGAAGAGAGAACACCGGAAACGAGTCGAGATCTACTTAAAGTCGGTAGAGGAGAACAGATGAAGCCCGCTGGTGGACAATGTGTGGAGAGTGCAGGCTCTCCACAGCGTCCAGCAGACACCGTCAGAGAGATGTGTCTAAATTAACAACAAAGCGACCCCACCAGCAGCAGGCTCCAAACACACTCGCTGAATTTCCTTCCACTCCAAAGCAAGCTTCCAAAAAAACAGTCTGGTCCTGTTCTAATGAAAACAGATAAATAAGGAAATTGGAAAATCAGACGTAAGGTGAGGCGGACAAAACCAGAACATTCTTGCGCTGTTGCCATGTTGTTGTTTTTTTTTTTTTTTTTTGTATGATCCGTTCACTTCTGGCTCATTAACGCCAGGGTCCAATGCGTCAAGCACAGTTAATCTCGGGTAAAGCCCACCATAACACCAAAGACCTCGATCACGGTCCAAGTATCTTTTCTGTTAAAACACCAGCCCACATTCCAGCCGTGAAATCCTGGCTGTACAGCCTGGCTCTCTCTGCGCACTCAAAACGCAAAATACTGTCTATGGATTCAAACTAAGGGATGGGGAAAAGGCTCAAATGAAGCTCTCTGTAGGGATTTCCAGAAGATAAAATACCAGCTTTGTCTCGCTTGTTTATGCATGTTGTTCTGTCGGCTCTTCAGAATGACTTAATCTATACCAGCTGGTGATAGTTTGTTCTTAAGTGGACTGACACACACTGACAAACAGGAATCCCACTTGTTATTCTGCTGGCCCATAATTCTGAGAGATGTTACAAGACACCACGCAGACATTCAGAGAACGTGTAATGCTCCAGCATTTACCACTGTTGTATACAGTAATTACCGCCGTTTCTCTTGTTGTTATTATAGATGTTTCTGCTTGTGGGATTTGTCAGTAACTGGGTAGTTACCGTGCATCTTTACTGGATTCACTGGTTAATCAAATGGGGGAATTTAAATTAAGGCCTCAGTCTGAGAATTTAGTTAACTAATACACTCACATGGTAGTGCTTCACTATTGCAGCACATCTAAACTCACAACTGGATTACAACACTTACTTGTGATTAAGATGATGATGGTTGACGAGGATGACTTGCACCATAAGACCAGAAGCTTCCACAGCCCAGCTAGCAGATGGTGAATAACATCCAGTTCCCCTTGACGAACACAAATTTATAACCACCATAAGATTTGGACTGGAGCAAGAATCTCCCATTACATTTCCTTCATTCTGCTTTGTGGGAATAAGCGGCGTTTTGGACGCCTCTCTGTTGAACCCCGTGATCAGTGGCAGGTCGTGTCTCGCTCGCCCGAAGCACCAACGCACTCTCAGGCTCAAATGTCACAGAGGGAAATTTGCAACAAGAAATGTCAGGCATCAGTAGCACTTCCAGAAGGCTGAAACTTAGCTAAGAGAGATTAACTGTGGAATATGGGGGGCGGACGGCTCGAAATCAATGCATTACATCTCTTTCAAGATAAAAATTCTCCACGGGGCGTTGTGCGGAGGCAGAATCAGTCGGCAGCCGTGAATTTTCATTTACCTGGAACCTCTTGGAACCTTGCTGTAAGCATTTTGCAAATCTCAAGTCCCCTGGGCAGCCAGTCGGCGACTTATAACTGTTCTCCTCCGTCTGCTGACTTATTTATTTATTTTTAAGCGCTCTCGCCGACTGCAATTGCGCGGCGAGCTCCACGGAATCTTCTCCGAGGTCGTGCTCCCCATGAAGAGCGAGGCTATCGATCGGCCGGGGTCTGGAACGGAAACAGGGGGCCGCCTCGTCAGACGCCTTAAAATTAATTTCCGAGGGATTCCAGGAGCTCTGCTCGCCAAGCCGGTCTGGGGGCCCAGAATGCAGATGGGCAGTGAGCCTGGGGCTCCGCTGCAGCTACCTGACCTAGACGATCTGTCTGTCAGACTCTCACCAATCCCAGAGGCGGCTGACTATCTGAATGCCTTTCTGGGCTCCTTATCCTCAGGCTTAACAGTCCAATATTGGATCTTTCTGAGGATAATTACTCTCCATTGATGGCAAAATACCCTCGGTGAGGCTCAGAGCACCTCGCGCGGCTGATCAATAGCGGCAGAGGGCTGACGGTCATGCTAACCGTCTGTTTCGCGATCATGGTATCTCTGGCATCTACCACCTCTGCTGACGTGGGGTGGGGGGGCTGTCAATTCCGTGTCACCTTTGCCACTCGGCCTCCGGGAGGGTGCCCGGGGAGAGGCAGGTCCCCCAAAGCCCCGGCTGGCACTGCAGAGCATGTTTTAGGGGCCCGCTAAAACCCGGCTTTGCAGTGCCGGCCCGACCTCCCCGCTTTTAAATTTCATTGGCTCACGGGGGGATTACACGACTCGCTGGGGTTCGAGCGGGGCGGGTCACGCGCTCCACACCCGGCGCGGCTGCTCTGCCGATTATCGCGTTAATATCTTCATTCCCAGCCGCCAGGGAGCCCCTCATTAATGAGATTTCTTACTTAAAGACCTCTTAACTAAAAACGTGTTGATTGATATATTTCCTGTTAATAGCAAGAGGTGACTATTAAGTACAATTATAATGTTTCTTTTAATTACAATTAGCAGTAAAATGGAAAGCCGCGGCCCATGTTACTGTCTGAGAGACAGCTGACTGTCACAGTAAATACCGTAAGCTGGCTGTCTAATGATGGTCTTATGTTTTGGTAGCACACATGAGCTGTCTCATCCCTCTGTCATAATCTCAGTGTCATCTGCCTCCCCCCCCCCCCGAATTTGATTATTATTGTCCTGTCGAAACCCAACCACAGGAAGTTCATCATTCATATTAGCTTTCAGTCTTTCAGAGCCGATCTGCTTGCACTTAGTCTATCAGCTGTGTGGAAACAGAGCAGCCAGAATGAAATTAGGGATTAATATAGAGCTTCCTGGATGGGCAAATAGTCGGACAGCCTCTGTGATACCACTACTGATGGGGCAACACTCAGGATGTCATACCACTCATTAGATGAAATGAAACACGCTTCAGTGAGAGCAACACTATTTGTTACCATTTAGATGTTAAACAGTGTCTGGCCATGACAGTATGCGATCGGAGGTTTTACCACTCAAGTCGGTAAGTGAATGTGGCCAGATGCCCTTTATCGCCTCCATGAGACGGAGCGCCACCATGTGGGAGGAGGTGGGTGGGGATTCGCGGTGCAGGGGGAACGTTAAAGAAACATGGCATTAATGGCTATCATAAAGGATAGATAAGGATGCAGAGAAATTCTGGTAAAATTTGGTTTTTACTGCTTTGCATTACCTGGGGAAAAAAAAAAACTACATTTGCATTTCAAACGTAGGAGTGGAGTGGTGGTGGGGGGGGGGCAGCGGTATGTCTAA
>JAODLC010000044.1:20514538-20544044 GCA_026781145.1 Hippopotamyrus pictus | reverse complement strand
GGGGGGGGGGGGGGGGGGGGGGGGGGGGGGGGGGGGGGGGGGGGGGAGCTTGGGCATGGAACACCGTTATGCCAGACGGGGCTCATACTTTCCCCACCTGCGTTTTAAATTACATTTGGTGGTGGGGTGACACACCTGCGGTCACATGGTGGTGGGGATGGTGCAGATCACAGGAGATGGGGGCTGGCAGGGGGGCGACGTGACAGCGCTTCCTAATGCGGCATAGTCCAGACTGAAACCGTCAGCGGAGACTCCGACACGAGTCTCGCATGCGATGCCAACCATCCCGCCATCCCGCCATCACTGGAACTGCGCTCCCAAGTAGGAGAAACTTCCAGATGCACGTCTGTGGCCCCCCACCTCCCAGAATCCCACTTATCCCAGATGCAAATGAGAGGAACTATAAAAATCTACTAGTCTGCCAGAGTCTTGTCATACCAACAGCTAAAGAGGGGGAAAAAAAACACACACGCAAATACAGCACAGCTCCACACACGGATGGGAAAAGAGCAAAGCCTTACCTTGTCATCGATGTCACTCTCGCTGTCACACTGCAACAAAAAAAGAGGAAAAACACAAAGAATTATTCATTTTGCTCCTCATTACAGGAACAGATGTTGCCGCGCCGATGGCCCGATTCTGTGACAGCTCTGGCGGCGGATATGCGGGAGTGTCGCCGAGAGCCGGGGTTCAAAGTGACACGCGGTGATCGTTAGCGGAGCATTTCAACGGACACGACGTCGACAGTAACATTCTGACGCGGGGCGCGTTTGAACAGCTGTTTAAAGCTATTAATTAGCCCACTTTATGTACACATATATGCCAATGTAAAAAGGCAGCATTTACCAATAGCTCAGATGTTAGATTTATACTTTAAAAACATACTTCAGAACTGGTTATAAACTTCTCACATACACACATCGTGACTAAACAATGGCCTGCAGTGACACTGCTCTTCAGATACTACAGACACCCTCCTCTGTATACATCACCAAGAGGGAAGAGTCAAGACGCCATCAAAGAACCTGCTTAAGAACCTAGATAATCTATCAGGCTAACTTCATCAAACCAGTGAGTGTATCATGACAACAGAGAAACACTTTTCTGTTAAGATATGCGAAAACATCACTTTTGCTCTTCTTTTAAAATTTCCAGTGTTTTACTTAAGGCTTCCACATTATCCTGGCGGAAGGTGGCTCCGATCACCTTCCAGTAAGGCCAGGCTTAGGACTTTAGAACAAGGTAGTAAGAGGAGAGAACAGGAATGACGAGACCCGGATAAGATGGCACTTAAACCACGACCGGTCTCAGGATGGGGTGCCTGGGCCCCCTCAGTCTCCTACACAGGGGCCACATCGCCTCTCAATGTGAGGGGACACCTTCACTGGCAGAATGGCTGCTGTGGGACACGCTCCAATTCGTTCCCAGTTCGGATCCCAGTCTCTACGCTTTTTGAACTGATGTCTTAGGAGCGGCAGCTCACCCTCACCGGGACTCATTGGGCAGCATTAGCGCTGCCTGAAAGACCCTCTGTCCCCTCGACTGAAGCTTCTGAGACCACATATTTAAGTGCACCCCCCCCCATCCACCCCTTTATTTTGTTTCCTATTCAGGCTCGCACACAAAGGAGTTGCTGGGTCAAAAGACAGGAGCCGCTCCGTGTGAGCGTGGTGGGTCCAAACATGCAATTAAGTAACAAGTGTAATCATCACTACAGCCTGGGAGCGAGGGCCTCTTTAGAGAAAGAGCCCCCCCTTCCCAGCAATCCTTTCTCTCGCATTCAGAGGACTGAAACCTCTCCAGCGAGTGGATGGTGTTAAGTCAAGGGAGCTCTCTTCAGTGCCGCGTTATTGTCTGTGCCGGCGTGTGCTTGTGTGTGGCGCACGCTTTGCCGGAGTTGTGCTTCCGAGTCTCCCACGTCGTGCCCCCGTGGTGCCAGGAGAAAAGGTGACGGTCAGCACGTCAGGTGTCCCCTCTGTACACAAGCACACACGCGAAAGACGAGGGAGAGCGAGGGAGGGAGAAGTTCCAATTCTGGTTTGATCAGGCGAGTCCACGCCCAGTTCCAGGACGGACATGTCGAGCGTGTGTGGTGACGTTGGAACGTTTATTCACACACGGAAGACTGAGAAATGTCAGTTAAATAAACACTAACTGTCACAAGGCCTTCATTAGCGTGCAGCAAACGAAGGCAGACGCTGTTCGTCACATCGGCAGTCAGCAGAAGGTCTCTCTCTCCAAAACGCACCATCGGGAAGGCGGCTGAGAGAAGCTCCTAGCTGTGGCTGCGAGCTTAGCACCCAGAGATGCTCACTGCTGGCTGTAACGGGTCTTCAGAACGTTTGGTAAGAACCCAGGTATAATGTCGAGATTAGGCCAGCTTTGGTTGGTTCAAAATGGCGAAAAGCAGGCAGGAGGATATACCCAGGACTCAGTGAGGGAGGTGTGCTGGCAGGGTCGAGTCGGGGTTGAGGGTGGACGAGAACATGGGGAGACAATGGGGGCAGGAAGCGGAGCTGAGATCTTAAGAATGTTGGGGAACTGGTGGGCAGGGTGACATGGCCCCTTCCCTGGGGGGGACGCCCCTTCAGGGAATGACTGCTTGGAGACTGCAGGCAAGCAGATAAATATGAGGACACCAACAGAGGAAATGGTCCTGCCGCCCACTAGCGGGGGGAGGGGGGGGGGGTGGGCATGGCAGGCCCCACGCCGATGCCAACATGCTGAAGAGCGGAGTGAGACACAGAGCTGGGACCTGGCACCCACTCCTCTGGGTTTACTGCAAGCCCGGGGCGACCCCGGATTTTGGGGAAGGACACCAAGGGAAGCTGTACGCCTTACACGGCTCTGACACCCTGATGACATGGACAGGCAATCATCTCAACGCTGACAGCCCAAATTCATGCCCCGGCACAGGCACCACAGTGTTGGATTCTGCTTAGCAGATAATGCCACCATCGCTTGCCCTGGGGCCGAATCAGGCCCAAACCAAACAGGATGGGTGTCATTGCCGCTCTACCCTCCACTGCCATCTCCCTCTGCCTGTCCTGTGGGAGAGGGGCTAGGCAGCAGAACTGCCCTGAATCATCTATGAGAAAAGCCAGACAGCCATTTGGGCTCGCCTCCAGCTTCTTCTGAACAGAATTCACAGACTTGTGGGAGTTATCCATCTCTTATTCCTCTGTGTAAACATGGAAACATTACAAAACCAGGGCTGCACGGTCACTGAAACTGCCTCACACAAGATGACAGACTGCTGCTGCAACAAAATCTTCTGTTGTTATATAATACTTTCGTTAGAATATTTTAATAAAATATCAAAGTGCATTTTGAGGTAAAGCTGAGATTAAAGTCAGTGTTGTCATTGAATCTGTGTCAACCGGGTCAACAGAAGAACCTGAAAAATAACAGCTCAAACCTGTAACAAGCTTTAACATTAACAACTAAGAGAAACACCAGGGCACCCAAGAGTAACTCCAGGAGAGTAACACCCAGAAGTAACTCTGGGGGAGTAACATTGGGGGTGTAACACTGAGGGAGGAACACCAGAGAATAACACCCAAGAGTAACTCTCGGGGAGTAACATCTGAGAGCAATGCCAAGGCTGTATTTACAGGACAATAACATCAAGGAGTAACACTGGGGGTGTAACACTGAGGGAGGAACACCAGAGAGTAACACCCGAGACTAAAGCTAGGGCAGTAACACCTAGGAGTAACGTCAGGGGCTACATCTAGGGCTACATGATCTTGGAAAAATGTAAAATATCCAATGTGATTTTTTTGCAATAAATATTGTGACAATTATAAAGCAAATGAGGTTATTATCTAGCAACAGAGTCAAATAAGTTGGTGATATTGCCTCCAGTTGTGCCAACATACAGCAGGGCTGACAAATCACTTGTTTTTGTTCAATATTGTCTCTATGGACTCCATATTTTCATATGGCAGAAGACGAGTGTCTTTTGGTGACCAGTTATTGTTCTATTTTCTCCTCCTCAGTCATTTTTGTTAAATTTCTCACAAAGATGCCACATTGTCTATGAGTGAGTCTGACAGCAAGGACAAAAATTATTATGATTAGCTTGAAGATTGCATGCAGAGCTCATGCAAAAGCAGCCACAGTAAACAGACTTATTTATTAAGATATACTAAATAATCTTGAAATGAACAATCAGTAAAATTTCAACACTTGCTAAGTTTTGTTTCCTATGACAGACAAAGATGTTTTACCAAAATTGTTGATGATCTAAATTAGCCTTTGGCAGTATTACTGCAATATCATGATAATAACCCTAATGTTGTAACACTGGGGGAGTAACACTAGAGAGTAACATCAGAGAAGAAGCACCAGAGAGTAACAACATTGAGTAATACCCGAGAGTACCACCAGGGTAGTAACACCCAAAAGCAACAGGATTTAATAAATATACTGAGACAGTGGTGTCTGATACCTGAGTGTTCTCTGAGGCTCAGTTCTTCATGGTCTCCAGTCCGACCTGCTCCTTCCCCCACACCCAGCTCCTATCAGGCCTCAAGATGAGTCACGGGTGTGGGGCAGCTTGGTGCTGCAGTGGTCTGAACAGTCTCTTTATATAACATACATATATATATATATGTATGATTTTTTTTTCTTCATTATGTATGAGTGCAGATAAACCCAGGTAAACTGTAAGGGTCATGAAAGATGAAGTCAGAGACAAATGCAAAAAATGCCAGTGAGCATCCGTGGAGTAAACATCACGCCGGCGGCGTGGAAGCGGGGGCCGCGAGGTGTTACCCGCCGCCATGCTCGGCGACAGCTGGGACAACAGAAGACGCGGCGCTTCCGAAATGTCACTTGACTAAGACTTGGCTGTGAGGCTCGAAAAAGAAATCCTCCGTCTTTGCATCTGATTAAAAGGGGGGGCGTTTCGCACTAATGGAACGATCTGGAAGGCGCCAGAACTGGTGAGAAGCGAGGTGACTGTGCACCCTCCAAAACGCACGTCTGAGCAGTCAGTGCCAGCTACCACGGTACTTGGAAAGGACTCTTACACTTTTAGTTAGCTGCCACTTTTATCCAAAACAACTTTGCCGCTCATGAGAGTTTAAATAGCCGGCACTTCACTGAAGCTTTGGTGAAAAGCACAACAGAAAAACTCTGTGTGGGACACTGATCCAGCAACCTTCAGGTTCTGAGTGGATGTCCTTAAGGCCTAAGCGTGAACAAAGTCTGGATGTTAAGGTCTGATTCCTGAATCAGCCAGGGAGGGAGGAGGGGCGCAGACTGTTACAGCAGACAGACATGAGGGATCCCCCCGAGGAACCTGGGGGGGGGTTACTGGCACAGGCCTCATATGAGTCGAGCAGAGATCAGGGCCATGGTGGATGCCAAGCCCCACCCCCAGAGAGCCCCCAGTCCATGTAAACTGTGCCGGCCTTCCCGTTTTCCAGCCGGGGCCCTGCGGCGGCCCTGCGGTCCTGGCGTCCAACTGGAAATCCCCGAGCCGGGCGTACAGCTCCGCGGAGAGGCCGGCCTGGCCGCCAGTCGCGGGCGTCTGGCACAGAGAGAATTGGGAAGCCGAGAAAGCGAGCGTAGGAGGGAGGGAGGGAGGGAAGGGGGGGGGGCGAGCATTTATTCACGGGGCACGGCCACAGCCAAAAAGCCTGCTGAGGAGGCCGGGCGCACACAGAGCGGGATGGGGGAGTGGGGAGCCCTTATAAAAAGGCACTGGAGCTCCTGATTTATGGCATCCATTTCGGCAGACAATCTTTTATAAGGTCCCCCTTGTCCCCCATAACCCCCCACGGCCACCTTCCCTTCCCTGACAGCCTCTTTTGCTGTGCCAATTCCCCACACCCCTCCCTAACTCCCCTCCAGCCCGAGGCACTGAGATGCCGTAGCCGGCTCTGGGCGGTGGAGAAATTAGCCGGGGTAGGAAGGAAATGGGATGTTGACTTGAACCGGGCTCCAGGGCGGCCCTGCGTGGCTCCAGCGGACGCCTGACAGCTTGATGGAGTGAGAGCAGCTCCTTCACGGCCCCGAGGCCAGAGAGAGGCTGATGCAGCTCAGCAAGGAACAGACTGAGCCTGCAGGTATGAAGCTGAGCGCCCCCCCAGCTGCCTTCACACACACACACACACAGCACACAGAGACACACGCAGCGCGCACACACACAGACACATGCAGCACACACACACAAACACACACAGAGACACACGCAGCGCGCGCACACACAGACACATGCAGCACACACACACAAACACACACAGAGACACACGCAGCGCGCGCACACACAGACAAACACAAACACAAACACAGCACGCGCACACACACACGCACACACACACACACACACACACACACACACACACACACACACACACACACACACACACACACACACACACACAAACACAAACACAGCACGCACACACACACTCCTGCCCAACCCCTGATGAGCTTCTGTCTGCAGTGGTGTTATGATGAGCATCACAGATGCAGTGTAGGATCCCTGCTTACACATCAGGGGACTGAGGGGACATGGGGAGGGGGGGTTAAAGTTGTGACTGCCTGCTGCATGTGCATCACGGCGACCGCGTGCCGCTGGGGCTGCGCGGCTAATTTCGGGGGCCAGCGGAGCGTTTGACAGCAGACTCATCGTTCTGCCGGAGGGGCGCTCATGGTGGAGGACGGCAAGCCCCCCCACCCCACGTGATTGAAAGCCGTCACACACAGGTTGAATAACTACAAATGGCATCAACCGGTTCTGAAGCCACTCCACCTCTCCAGGTCTAGAACCCATGTTGTTCATGGAACCAAATAAAAATATGTTTTATCCGTCTTGGGCTTGGTTGGGAGGAGTGAGGGGAAGTAAAAGTCAGGTGACGTTGCTGGGAGAGGAGAGCCAGAAGACGCTGCAGAAAAAAAGAGAGCAGGGCAACGTCACAAAGAGCAGAGAATTGAGCGACATTGCAGAGAGAAGAGAAGCAGGATGATGTCGCAGGGAGAGGAGAGCCGGGCAAAGTCACAGAAAGAGGAGAGCCTTGGCGATGTCGTAGAAAGAAGGGAGCAGGGTGACGTCGCAGGGAGAGGAGAGCCGGGCAACGTCACAGAGAGAGGAGAGCCGGGCAACGTCACAGAGAGGAGAGCCGGGCAACGTCACAGAGAGAGGAGAGCCGGGCAACGTCACAGAGAAAGGAGAGCCGGGCAACGTCAAAGAGAGAGGAGAACTGGGCAACGTCACAGAGAGAGGAGAGCCGGGCAACGTCACAGAGAAAGGAGAGCTGGGCAACGTCAAAGAGAGAGGAGAACTGGGCAACGTCATAGAAAGAAGGGAGCAGGGCGACGTCAGAGGGAGAGGTGAGTCGGGCAACATCGCAGGGACAGGAGAGCCAGGCAATGTCACAGACAGAGGAGAGCAGGGCAACGTCACAGAGAAAGGAGAGCTGGGCAAAGTCACAGAAAGAGGAGAGCTGGGGGATGTCGTAGAAAGAAGGAAGCAGGACGACGTCAGAGGGAGAGGAGAGCCGGGCGATGTCACAGAGAGAGGAGAGCCGGGCAACGTCACAGAGAGAGGAGAGCCGGGCAACGTCACCGAGAAAGGAGAGCTGGGCAACGTCAAAGAGAGAGGAGAACTGGGCAACGTCATAGAAAGAAGGGAGCAGGACGACGTCAGAGGGAGAGGAGAGCCGGGCGATGTCACAGAGAGAGGAGAGCCATACTGGTAACAACTTCCCCAATGCACCTCCATCACTTTTCTGACAACTTATTTTGATTCTGCTCCCTGCTGCCCCGAGAAAGTGCAGGCACAGTGAGCAGGCATGCAGAATGTTCCCCCACGCTGAGTCCTGCTTGGCCTACCGCTCACCTCATCCCCCTGCAGGGAGGCCGTCAAGCTGTGTCCTTAAGTTCTGTCAAACGAAGCGTCACTCGTCACCACGATTAATGAACCCCGGGTACTTGGTGGTTAGACTGGCCTTTCGGCGCCACCCCCTCCATAAAAAAGAAAAGACACCAGGATGGCAGGCAGAGCACCCCCCCCCAAGGCCCGTCTGAATGGCAGATACTAATGGGATGCCCCTTGTTTGCAAACGAGCCAAGCCGTGAGGCACTACAGGCTGTCTATTATGGCGGCTCTCTCAGGCTGCCGTTTCCATATGGCACTGCATATGGCGCTCAGCACCATCAATTAATGTTGTTATAATACCCATTTTCATGAGCTGTGTGTCCAGCCCCCCCCTTTCAGTTTTTTTTTTTCTGAAAAGAATGATGGGGGGTGGGGGGAGCGTACCCATCAATTACCATATATGAAATGTTGTGTAGAAATGCTTACGATCCGTCAAAGGCTGGTTCGGACTGAAGGCTCATCTGTTTTTTTTTTTTCTTCACGGATGGCAGTTACGTGGGAACGCTGAAGGAAAAGCGGAGTGGCACTAACAATCACGGCCGGCAGCACCATGCCACCGGCAGCCGGCAAG
Source organism: Hippopotamyrus pictus (assembly GCA_026781145.1). NCBI lineage: Eukaryota > Metazoa > Chordata > Actinopteri > Osteoglossiformes > Mormyridae > Hippopotamyrus > Hippopotamyrus pictus. The sequence continues at coordinate 20,535,582 of JAODLC010000044.1, read as the reverse complement.
ACGTCTCACACGTTCCAGATATCGTACAGCTCGGTCCTTAAGCTGAAAAAAAATCCACGTCAAACATATGCGATATCTCCCGTGATTCTGTGCTCGTTTCCTCAGAGGATCGGCCCGCCAGGACGCACTGTCCTGCTTCGTCCGTTTCTAGCAAAGTCTCTGCAGTCTTTTTTACCGCCTCGCGGGACGGTGTCTGTAGGAGGATGGTCAGCATGCATTCAGGGAAAATGCCCAATGCGCGGGCAACCCATCAACAGTGGGGGGTTCGAGAGCCAGATTTAAAAGAAAAAAAAAAAACGTGCCACATTTCAACACTAAGCCCTAACGGCACTGGGGAAAAAAACACCATTAAAACATGCAATTCTCCTTCAGCTTCTCCACCAAGCCTAAAGGCCCAGTTTTTTTTTCATTAATTAATTTTACTGCAGGCATCTACACGGACGCCACACTGCACAGATCACACCGTGCCGCCATTTGATTGGCTTAACAACAGTCGGTTTCAGACCTTGAGACACCAAACTCTGGTAAGTTTAAGACTCTGCCAAGAATTGATTGAGCGCTGAGCTCCGTTGCCATGCGAACCCAACCCGTTGCTGGGGTGACCATCATAAAGTGCTTCCTGGGTAATTTTCAAGGTCACTGGTTTGTGCACGTCCTCCTTCCCCAGATGGGCCCACCCTCATTTAGGACCCAGTGGGACTCCTTTCAGCAGCCCAGTGAATACCCTCATTCATCCACTGCCTTCAATTGGTCACGCTGAATCTATACAGCCAGGCCCAGAAGGAACTTTCACTTGTGGGCGTTTTCCCTTTATCCTCCCTTCATTCCTCCCTGGTGCACTAAGTCAGCCCCCCAAACTTTCTCCACTTCCCCCTTTCAGGACCCCCCCCACCGCTGAATGGCCCAATGGAAAAGGAAGAGCATTCACGCATATCCTCATGAACGTACTCTGCTTTCCTGCCCACCAACATGCCCTGGTCCTGGGGAGGTCTCCGTCCAGCTGGTTTTACATGCCATCCCTAATTATGGGTCATTGGGGACCCGGAGACAGATTCTCTCCTACACCAGGGCAGCTCACTTTATATTTCACATCCCAGAAGTCTCTGCCAGATCTGTGCCACCTGCCAAAATGCTGGCCAACATAAAATCTAAACCTGATGAGGCTTTGAAACTTGCTAGTGTCTTTCTCCATAAACTGCCAGTTCCTTGCCGACGTCCCTGGGCTACAGACACCCATTAACTGGAGTCTTGCACTCTTCAAACCCCTGCCGGGGGGCCTCCCTGCCATGTGACCCCTCGACGTTACCCTGAACGCCAGCCAACCTCAGGTAGGATCAAGATGAACCATGTAGCAGACTGGAAACAGTGGGCTGATTCTCAGCTCATGCCATGGTCTCTTGGTTGTACCGTACATTTGGTTCAAGACTCTGGCACTTGACGAAAACCGGCAAGGTCCCGTTGTTCTGTGGGCCTCAGACCATCCGGTGGCTGCCTGTAGCTCTGTTACTGGTCCCATTTTGGAAACTGGACCCTGAGTATTGTCCAACAAAGCTTCAAAAACCAACCCGTCAGCCTGAACATCTCGCCAATCTAAAAGTTAGCACTTGATTGAGCCATCATGGCACTGATGATGCCCAGCACTGACTGTATCCTATGTCAAAGATGTCAGGCCGTCTGTTCGCACTCCACATTGGGCAGCAGTGCCCTGAGATGACGGAGCTAAATAATCGACAAAACACATAAACGATATTTATCAATGGGAATGCCACGATGTTAGCCATCAACTCAGTCATCATCCATATCTGACCCCACACCACCTCCGGCTTTCTGAGAACTCGACACCGGTCCCCGAGGTTGAGCTTACGACGGCTTTACGACGGCAAGGAGAGCCTCGCGGAGGCCCGACAGGTTTTAAGGTATCAGCTTGTTCTCCGGTGAAGTCTTGAGATTTATGGCGGCGGCTTGTGCGCTTCGGCCCGCCCCACTCTGCTGGTTTATGCTGCGGGCTCCGCTATAAAGCCACAGACGAGAGACTCGCTGCTGAGTAAATACCGACAATAAAATCACCGGGGCACAAAGACGGATGGCTAGAGGTAGAGGAGGAGGAGAAAAGCAGCAGTGACTCTTTGTTTGGTCAAAACAGTGAGGCCTCCCACACGGTTCACTGGAGGTCTATGTGAGATTTAGAGCCTGGCTACTGAGGGAGGGCTAATTGGAGCGAGCCGCTACCACTCAGCGACGGGGAAGTTTAGACAAGGACTGGCTTGTGACAACCCAATCCCCCAGCCCCCCCCCCACTAGGCTGTTGCCCTCTGCCTCTCAGCTTACTGGAGTGTAAAATTGAGCGCGCACACGGCAGGGAGGGTGAAAAGGATCTGCTGTCCCCGACTGGCTAACCTTGAGGAGCGCGGCTCAGCCGAGCGAGAGGCGGAGGGAGGTACGGCCATCTTAGCTGGGGATGGAGAAGCCGATTATCCCTCTGTGACCCGAACGATTACAGATGAGCTGGGAGGCTCGTTGGGGGGGGTGGGGGTGGGGGCGATGACAGTGCGAGATCGCACACAGTCCATCAAACACGGCTGTGGGAGCCCACTTAAAGTGAGACACAACACACATAGCGTTAGTTACTGCCCCATAACGTCGGCCGTAACCATGAGTCTGGACACACCGTCACCTAGAGCAGGAGACGACAGGCGTGATGGAGGGGCAGCAGGTCTTGCAGGCCTGGGGAAGCGCGGTGGGGGGCAGGAGGGGGGGCAGAACCAGCACCTGTCAGAATGACTTATAAACCTGAGCCCGGGGAGCCGTGCTGCCAGGGGGAAGGGGCATCTGTCCCTCTTCATTAGGGCTGACACGCCAGCCCTCCTCCCTGCTTGTGGAGCTCTCGTTTGCCCCCTAAGTGGAGTGAGGGTTCCCTCCCACCCCCTCCCCCCCATCCATCCATCCATCCATCGTACCTCCCCTCCTCCTCACAGATCTCCGACTGATGGTAAAAAAAAAAGGGGGTGGGGGTTTAAAACAACTTTTTTTTACACTCTTATAAACCAGTCTCTCCAAAGTGTCAAAAGTGTCTCCAAGGAGCAACTCAGCTGAACTGCGAGCCATCCTGTGAGGACCCTTACAGCGGAACGGGATGTATGCTTAACACCACACATCTACATAAATAAACAAATTAATATATAAACTACGCACACACATGCAAACAGACAGACAGACCAGTAATTCATGTCTTTGTGAGGACCATCCATTCATTTCTATGGGCAAAACCTTAATCCCAAAAATGACAACGGAAATGCAGCGAAATTGCAGTGAATAAACAGGGATCTTGTCTCCTATAGCAGGTCCTGCCTCCCCACGTCTTGCCGGACGGAGCATTAGCCTTGCAGCTGGCTCACACATCCTGTCGGCATTCTGTAATGGTCTGTAAGGGAGACACCTCCTCGCAGCTGTCTGTAAGGTATTTCACACATCAGCATACATTTTCAATACGACCACGCAAACCCTCGGAGGGGATTTAACCCTTACTGCACCTAAATGCAAAAAGTGCTCCGAGACACGTACAGGGTATGTGCCCCTTTTCAGGAAACAAACGGCACAGGCACCAGAAAGGCACGAAAAGGCACTATGAAGTTCTGGAAGCTTCCCGATGAAGGATTAACGCATTCAAACTCCCCCCTTTTGCGCCCTGGCTCTGGGGCCGCGTTATCATTTGCAGGAAAATGACTTCAGTAATGAAGAATCCAGACCATAAATCCTTGCAGCTCACCTTTCCCTCCTCACAACTCCGCCGAACAGTTAGTAAAAATTCCCCTTAAAAAATTCATGGTGCAATTTTGCTCAAATACCTTCCAGCAATTACAATTATGGAACTTTCATCTCAATTGATTTATGGTCCAGGCAGAGAAAGGAAAAAATGCACAGTAAATCACTATATTTACAAGGAGAGCCTCAGTCTGTAACACCTCCTGTGCTTCTGTTGGGGGGGGGGCACTGGTGTTGCCTGGGAAGTGAACTGGGAGCATTGAGGGGGGAGAAGGGGGAGTATTTCACTTGATTAATAACACTAATCAAATTATACAGTGTTCCACTGTGCCCTGAAATCGAAGACTGTAATGTCCTATAATGGTGAAGTTCATGGAGCAAAACTTCAGGGGAAAACAGGCATCCGATGGCTTCACATCTTAATGAGGGCTGTAAAACATCCATTTCCAGCAGCCATGAAACGAAAGGCTAGATTGTAGCAGTACGCTCTGGCTCCCAGTAGTAATAACGGCAAGAAGAGGGAAGAAGAGACGAAGAGACAGATGGAGGGGGAGAGAGAAAGAGAGAGAGAGAGAGAGGGAGGAGAGTGAGCGAGACAAAGGAGGAAAGGAGACGGCATCAGGGAGAGCATGGGGAGAGAAGGAAGGAGAGAGGGAGAAAGACAGTGATGGGGAGGCAGAGAGTCTGTGAGAGAGACAGTCACGGGGAAAGAGAGAGTGTGTGAGAGAGGGAGAGGAAGAGGGAGAGAGAGACAGTGACAGGGAAAGAGTCTGGGAGAGAGAGAGAGAGGGAGGGAGAGAGACAGTGACAGGGAAAGAGAATCTGGGAGAGAGACAGTCACGGGGAAAGAGAGAGTGTGTGAGAGAGGGAGAGGAAGAGGGAGAGAGAGACTGACAGGGAAAGAGTCTGGGAGAGAGGGAGAGAGAGAGAGGGAGGGAGAGAGACAGTGACAGGGAAAGAGAATCTGGGAGAGAGACAGTCACGGGGAAGGAGTGTGTGTGAGAGAGGAGAGGGAGAGGAAGAGGGAGTGAGAGACAGTGACAGAAAGAGAGTCTGGGAGAGAGAGTCTGTGAGAGAGGGAGAGAGAGACAGTGACAGCGAGACGCAGAGTCCATGAGAGAGGGAGACAGTGATGGGGAAAGAGAGTCAGGGAGAGAGAGTCTGTGAGAGAGGGAGAGAGAGACAGCGACGGGGGAAGAGAGTCCGTGAGAGAGGGAGAGAGAGACAATGACAGCGAGACGCAGAGTCCATGAGAGAGGGAGACAGTGATGGGGAAAGAGTCTGTGAGAGAGGGAGAGAGAGACAGTGAATGTGTGAGAGAGTGAGTGACGGGGATAGAGAGTCTATGAGAGAGGGAAGGAGAGAGACAGAGTTAGAGTGAGAGGGGAGAGAGGGAGCGAGGGAGCAGAGACAGACTGAGGGGCAGAGAGTGACAGCACAGCGGAAGGCGCAGCGGCAGCGAGGTGCGGGGGTGCTGCAGTTAGCGCTCGTCTCCATTTTATTTTTGGAGAGCTCTGCCTGATCTGACACGCACCCCGTCTGCCTGCTTATGTATGAGTTTGGCTGCTTCACCACGTTTGTTATCCATCCTGGGGCTGACAACAGCCACATCCCATTACCATTCAAAAGCAGACATACACCCGGCTGGCCCCCGTCTCTCCACGTGGGACTCGCCGTCCACGCATGTGTGTGTGAGAAACACTAGACAGACTCCTCACCCAGCAACATGACCATGTGACTTGGGTTTATTTTGTAAATTTATTTATGGCAAGGAGATACCCGTGGGAAGAAATTCACACAAGAATCAATGATGTATAATTCAAAGTATTTTCCGTCCTCCTGGATACATGGTCCCCATCGTAACGACCGTCATGCCACGGACCCCAGCGATGGGGGCCCTTTGTCGGATGGCAGCCGTGGGCTCTGCACCCCGTCCACGGACTAGCTTCTTAATCTAGCTCTGCTAAAAAAATGGACATTTTCATTTACAAAGCTTCCCATATGGCCTGACACCTGCGCCAGGATTGTTAGCGTTTAACTGTCCCTCGAAAAACATAACCAGACCCAAGTACGTCACTATAATACAGGACAAAACAACATAATTGGGCTGAAAGCAGAGCAGATATATCAGGAATTACAGGAACACTACTCTGGGATGGGTGTAGGAGTGACCTCGTTAACATGGAACAGGAATCACGGAGTCCGAAAGAGAATGCCGGTCAATAAGTGTGTGCATCCCAAATCGCTCTGCCAGGATCGGTCTCACACTCTTGCATGAGTTAGTCCGTGGTGGAGGCAGCCGTGCAGCTGCAGGGAGGGATGCAATACATTTACATTTATTTATTTAGCAGATGTAGGAGTGAAGAAAGCCTGGATTCAGGGCGCAGGGTCAGCCTGAGCCCACAGCTCCTGGAAACGCTGAGGTTGAGGGCCTTGCTCAAGGCTCCAACTGCGGTAGGATTATTCTGCGGGCCACTGTATCTGAACCCAGGACCTTCCAAACATGAACTGAGACCCCAGCCCACTGAGCCGCAATACTGCCTCATAGAGAATGTTGCTTCCACAGACTGCATGAGCCTACAGCTCCCCAGCAGTTCACAGTGTCCTCAGACCACGTGGCCCCATGGCTCAAAGCCAGCTCTCCACGCCCCCTCTGACCCGGCCCCTCCGCCTCCAGAACTCCTTCCTGTCCTTGACTCTGACCACAGGAGTGCTCCCGGAGTGAGATTCCCAGAGGGAATCGGCATTTCCCCTCCTCCCGGGCTGCTGGGGCCCCCAAACCGCAGGCTTCTGCACAGCACGTAAGGTTCTGTTTCCTCAGAATGAGGACTCAATTAATTCTGAGCGATTGGGAGCGAGGGGGGGGAGGGCAGGCCGTGGGGAGACCACGCCGGAGTTCAGTGTCACCTGATGGCCTGGATACAGCAAACACTAATGACACCTCCAGTCCTGGGAGCTCGAGCATAATAAGTCTTCAGTGGGGGGTCAACCTTCCCCCCGGCGACGGCGTCAGAGGCTTCCCGGTGCAACTCGGAAACAGTCACCATGAACCAGCTGCAGAACATAACACCTCCATTAGGCTGATTTCAGCTGAACCCCACGCCCCTTATTTCATAAATGCTTTGCCTATTGGGGGGGGGGGGGTCCTCGGGTTCTGAAGCCATCTTATACCTGGATGGAGTAGGTGGGCTGGCGGTGTGGGCTGCCGACTGGCAGGACGTGATCAATGCTATCGCCACAGGGGGCGCTCTTAGCGTCCCGGATACGCGAGTTACCTTGTCTGTCCCCTCCGCCCTGATCCGGACCTGACACTTCCACACAGGCTCACGAGAAAAGGAACCGCAAAGTTGCACACGTGTCTCGGAACCCTCTAGAAGATATAGAGCCGGCCTCATGCCTCAGGACACACACGATGAGGCCAGGGTCAGAAACACGAAGACAGTCTGCGATTAACCACGCCGGCATGGCCCGGCGCTGAGCGAGATTCCTGGCAGGGACACGACGGGCTCTCGCCTTACGGGGGCCTCGCACTCCTATGAAAGCTGAGCCGCACGGGAAATTCCGACAGCTGGATATTTAAATTTGATAAATAATACGAGCGCAGCTAACAGCCGAGGGAATCGCTGGAGATACGATTCCAGGAAATTCTGCTACAGGTACTTAGAGTGATTAAATAGTCTGTAAACAGAAGCTAAAGTGTTTTCTCTGTCCCATCTGGAAGACACTAATACGGTCGGCTTTCGAGCTACAGAAAACACATTAAATGAGATAAAATAAACACGGAACACTGACGGTTGACGGGCTGAGGCATGAGGTTCAAGTTTGTTAAAACAGCCTCCCCCCCACACCCCAGGCCATCAGCAAACGGCAAAAGAACCTAAAAAGCCGTCACGACGCCCTAGCATCCTCCAGGAGACAGTGGGCTCTCATCCCAGTTTCTGAATTAGAATTACATCTGTCTTTAACAGCCTAATAAAACGCCATCTGATAGCACCCCCCCCCCCCCTACATATTCAAACGAATCGATTCCAGATCTTTTTTTAAAAATGAGCCTCCTTTCCAGTGCCTCTCCCCCGTCCACGGCCATGACATTCCAGCCAGCCGAGGGAGCCTTTTCCGGAGCTGTCGCGGGCGTGTTTAATTAAAAACCACGGTGGACGGAGACGCAGGGGCCAGAGTGGTGGGCGGCATTAAATGCCAGATGAGTGTGAAAAATTAATTAACTTAGATGCTAAGCTGGGAGCGGCATTATCTTGTGTCAGAGGTGCTGTAACTACAGTATAAATGCAGCTCCGTGGAGACACAGGTATGAGGTAGAGCTGTCACACATACTCGATTAAATTCGATTACTAGATTATTAAACAGCATCGATTAAAATTCTCCTTCTCGATTACTCGGCAAGATGGTGGAGGGGAGCCGGCGCAGGTAGGATGAGGATGTAAATAAGTGTGTGGAAGCACTTCAGATTAAAAGCGAATGAGAATGCAGTCGTCTGTCAGTATTACAAGGCAGGACAAATATCACCAGTACAGCATGACGCAAATGCAATGCAAATACATCTTAAAAGAATACATTCGGGTCTGATGAACTCACCCAATTATGTGAGGTTACCTATAGATATGTGTGCACACTCACACTAGGTGATCAGTACTGTGCCCAAGCACATCTGACCCCGAAAATGTAGTTTGTTTGACTAGTGTGATCATTCCACAGTGCGCCTGGGCACAGTATGCTAAACCACGCAAAGCCCCGCTTGAAGAGAAGGGCATGGATCAATTGGACCAGGGTGCGGTACGCATCTAGTGTCATGGCTAACTGTGTGTAAGCACTGAACACAGACATGATGTCGATGATGCGACTGGCACACGAATGCACACATGTACTGTGCATGAAGAGGACCTGGATGGAATGCCTCGGGATCGCTCTATCTGGGTATCGACAAACATTTAAAGGGCTTTAGATAATGGCCGTAAAAATATGCTTGGACACTGGCTTTTCCTTACGTTTCCTAAATGTTTTGGACTTTAAATTGCAAAAAGTACTGCCACACCACCAACATCTTTCTACCCTGTATAGGGATAGGGTTAGAAGATCCCCTCTTTTAAACGATATTGTGGGTGCTGAGCTGTCCCTTTCTTCACCGCCACTTCAGTGCTTATCGCTTTACCAAAACAGCACCATATGGCCTGCTCTGCTAGCCGAATGTTTTAAGTACCGGAATACGCCGAATTACAGATTACGAACCTTTGGACGTCACAATGCACCTCTCATTATTAATTTAGCAGAATAGTACAGAAAATCTGGTGTCCAGACAGATTTTTATGTCCATTTATCTAAAGCCCCGATTAAAGAAAAATAATAATAATATTTAACAAACTTGGAGGCAAAGGAATCACTTTACTCTATAGCAAAGGTGCAGTACTTGCTGCAAATTTGGGCTGACGAGAGTATCCAGGAAAAACTCAATGCGACAGGTAAAAACTCAGATATTTGGCAAAATATGGGATCTTCTTATATAGGCGGCAAGATAAAATAAAAATCGCTACATTGCATATTTGATAAATCCATAACAGGGGTGTGTGGCATCACACCCAGAATGACTCCAAATAAGCCACAAAATAAGCACATTAATCACTGATTATATTGTGCTGTACAGTTTTCTTCATGTGTTCCTCGACACAGAAAGTCGTATGTAAATGATGAAAGTGCACCCAGGCCTGGAACGTTAAGCACAACGTGAGCTGAGACCAGTGGGGGAGTGGCGAGGGGGGACAATCGTGCTTGAACACGGTACAAGGCAACTGGGACAAGTGTGCGCATGCTGTTACCCCCTCGGAGTAGCTTAGCCTGTCTTTGTCATCACTTTGACTTAAATCATTTTACTTAATTTACTTTCTACAATTCCTGTATGTCAAAATAATCACAGATACACAGCAACAAAGGTTAGCCCAATCGCTTAGCTGCATCATCTTACATAATATGGTAAGTAACCTATTGGGTGTTTCGAGTAGGGCTGAACGATACTGGAAAAGTTCACATTGTGATGCTTTAAGATGTTGAAGTTTTTGCGATATGTAGGAGTTTAGCCATATAGCCAAATATCTATCTACCGACAGAATCTGTCAAATAGTTGGGCCAACAGGCAGAAAGCAGTGCCTACAAATCACTTGTTTTTACTCAATATCTCTATGGAATACAAAATATTTCCATGCAGCAGAAAACAGATGTCATTCTGTGACCATATCTTGTTCACTCTTCTTCTTTTCACTCATTTTTGTTTAATTTCTCATAAATGCGCCACACAGTCTATGAGTGAGTCCAACCGCAAGGAAGAGATCATTATTGCTGTCTTGGAGAGTGCATGCAGAGCTCATGCAAATGCAGCGGCAGTAAACTTCAGATTGATTTTTTTTTTTAACATATACTAGATAAGGTTGAAAAGGAAGCACCATTAAAATCGCAAATCTTGCAAAGTTTTGTTTCCTCTGAGCAAAAATGTTTTAGTGCAACTTTTTGACGGTTTGTACCCAGCAGACTTGCAGTGCGTGCGATGTGACAATTGCATGTGCATAAAATGCCATGTTGATATTAGCATCACACATTGCACCTGTCAGGGTGGCAGAGTGGCACACTGGGTAGTCCTGTCGCCACTCGCCGCTGCACCGTGGGTGTGTGCATTTGCATGTTTACCCTGTGTGTGTAGCTTTTTGGCAGATCCTCCACCATTATGGGACGGTGGCGTGGTGGTTAGCACTGTCGCCTCACGCCTCTGGGACCAGGGTTCTATCTCCATATGGAATCTCCATGGACTCCATGTGTGTGGAGTTTGCCTGTTCTCCCTGTGTCGTCGTGAGGTTCTTTCTGGGTACTCGGGTTTCCGCCTGCAGTCTGATGCCACAGTAAGTGTGAATGGTGTGTGAGTGTGCCCTGTGATGGGTTAGCACCCCATCCAAGCTTTTTCCCTGCCTTGTGGCTGTAGCCTCTATGATAAGCTCTGGAATCCCTGCCACCCTGAATAGGATAAGCGGTTACAGAAAATTATGGATGGATGGATGGATGGATTTCCAAAAACATACAACTTAAGGCACAGTGCCTGAATTGACTGAATGTGTAACTGAGTGTGCACCCTGCAATGTGTGGTTGGTTCCTGCCTCATGCCAGTTGCAATACACATATTATATATAAATGATTACTTGATGATTCGTCAGATTAATCAGTAGATTACTTTGAATACTGATATAACTGACAGCCCTAGTACAAGGTCAAGATAACTCATCATGCCATGGAGACAGTTCTTCCATGCCAGGCCAGTTAAACACCTTGATCAGACATTAATAAATGATGGCTTATCCTTAACTGGAAAGATACAGGGCATCTTATCTTGGGGCTCGGAGTACTTGTCAAGGGCCCAGCCTATGTGTCTCCAGCACACGAGGGCTGCGATGAAGGCCTCCTTAGTCTATGGTGGTGAGGAAGTCTTTGGGGTCACGACGCGACGGGGCGCTGGGAATTATTCTTGTGGTGAGGCCTCAGCGAGAGCGAGAATCATGGGTGGAGAATGAATCGGCCTGTCTGTCTTGTTCTGTTAACCTCGCAGGCCTTCAGGGCCCAGAATGAGTCAGAGCCACCGCTATTCGACACCGAAACTCGCGTGTGACTAACACTCTTTTTTTTTCCGCGCTTTTCTAGCTTTCAGTCAGCCAGCGGTTCTGACTGGCGGCCGACTGCCAGCACCTGTGCCGGGGCTGCTGCCACGCGGGCGGGAAGAAGCCACGACATCTTGTGTGAGAAATCAGAGAGCAGCTGCAGGTAAATCTTGCGGGTGAAACCGGCACACACATCTGCGGCGGAAAAGCAGCGGTATCTATTGGAAACCTGCCCCCTCCCCCCACCACCTTACCGCCGGCCACCCCACTTTCCGTTATCCTGGGAACAAACAGCGACAGCATTCAGGCCAGAACCTCAGTTATGTCCAGACAGTTCAAAAAGTGGCCAAAACGCTTCTTTAAAAAGTGGATCCCCCGCAAATAATCATATTAAATAGGTTTCATCAATGGCAAGTATTCCTAGATCTGTTAAAGTGAAACGTACAAAATACAGATAATATTTAGGAGCCACAAAGGAAGGAGCAACTTTATTTTTTTTATGTAATTACCCTTCCCGATTTTCTGCACAGGCATGAGTTTGAAATTTATAATTACTATAATCAGTAACTCAATGAATCGGCTTCCAACACACCCATTACCCACGTAAATACACGCTGTAAAGTTGGCTCTGGGGGGGAGCGTGAGCCGGGACCTTCGTTAATGAGGTTCTTCAACTGCGAGACGATGTGTGCTGTGTGTTAGCGCCCCGGCCCGGCGCTGCAAATTGAGGTGACCGACCTCACCCCCGGCAAACAGCGTCGCCACATGCACGGAAACAGCGGTCAGGCGGGCTGACGCGGAATCGGAGACAGCGCTGGACGCTAATTAGCACGTTGTGTGGTGGCGGCGGCGGGGAGATAACGAGAGACCTGCAGCCGCTCGACGCGCCATCAGACGTGGGGCTGTGATACCCGATGAGGCAGTGGCTTAGCAACACCCCCCCCCCAGCCCCACCAGCTCTCCCACAGACAAAAGCGGTAATTAACAATTCACTTTTTCCCGCCATTTCTGGCGTTTAAAGGGCACCGATTGGTTGGAAACCACAATCTGTGCCTTACTCAGACTTCCAGGATCACTAGTTCCTGAGTACTTTCGATGCCACTGCCGGGGGGGGGGGGGGGGGGGGAGTTCTGTCTGACCCCATCTTCCACATGCAGGGATTTGGGAGGATGTGGGTTCATGTCGAGCCTGATGGGATGGAGCCCAAAAGGCAGCAACATACAACGGCTGTGCCACATTCCGGTATCACCAGTGACCCAGGCGCACTGGCACCCAGCTGCATGACCTCAGGGTTTCTCACTGTGGCGATTTAATCAGACGAGTGCTAATGACAAGTCCCTAACATCTGACTTCCTCTTAACGTCGGAGGCTTCCGGAAGATCTCCCCCCATGTTGAAATGGTTGGATGGTATAGAAGACAGCAGAGCTGAAGCCTCCATAGTCGACAGAGATATACAGAGCTGGGGGAGTGTTCCCTGAGGCTCTGGGTGGTGACGGCTGGTACTTATATGCGCCCAACATTAGGACCACCGCAGAAGAGAGCGCCCGAGGTAAACAGCATTTCTGCTGTAAAAACAGGTGTCAAACAGATTAGCTAAGACAGTAAGAGCCTCCGTTAATCCCTCCCAAGTCCAAGGGCCCGTCTCGGCCTCCCAACACGGAGAACACCATGCTGCTGATTAACCCAGAGATCCTGTCTGGGGAGGGAGACTTCTGACGATGCCGTTCGGTGGGGGGGAGGGGGGGCAGCAGAACGAGCGCTCCAGCATCAAGCTTTTAACATCCACGTGGGTGTTTGGACATCCTCTCTGCCAGAAGAGCGTGCTGTTCCTTCCAGCGGCGGGCTGCTAAAGGTCGCGCCCTGCTGCACTTACCGGATCCTCCTCGCCGCCGGTCTCCGCTCCCCTACACCCAATCTCGCTGATTCTCCCGCCACTCCTTCCTCCTGTTCTCTCCTTCTCACGGCAATTTCTAAACCATTTTCTGAAGATTTCGACCCCGCTCCCGTTTCTGAGCTGGCCTTCGTCTCCATGATCCGACGTTTTCCTCGGATCACCGGACCTGTACACGGTCAGTGTCCCGCTCACTCAGACGCCAGTGTCACATGATCACGAGCCTCTTCATTCTCAGCTGTCTATTCCAGCTTCAGCCCTGAAGGATCCCTCTCCCTCAGGCTTTGTCTGAATGAGGTCTATGAAAGTCGGCCGGTCACATGAACGTGCTTCTCAGATGTCTCTCTCCGGATGGATCGGGCCGCCAAGCTGCTAAATCGCATAACATGATCTGAGACACAAGGCTAACCCACAAGGCAGCCGCTGATGTAATTCTCATGCCCAGAAGGGATTACAAAGCCACATGGACACACCAGTAGGAAGAATTTCAGTGAACATCTCAGAATGTGTCTCATTAAGAATAAGAAGTCACAGCCCTTCCTGGCTTCTTCCAAGAGAGGTTCGCACCTTGATGAGACCTCTGGCTAATGGGGACATGATCTGGAGCATGTGAGGTCAGGGGAGCCACAGGTTGGCATTACGATGTTGTGTGTTTGGGACCTTCTATCCAATTAACCAGCTCAGTAATGCCTTTAAAGGCTAGTGTTAAGTAACGAAGGTGGTCCTCTCAGTTTCGATCTCGGGAATTTACCATGGATTTCTCAGGAATCTTTCCTGGCACATGCACGCTTTGGTGTGCCCTCTGTGTCACAGGCCACGCCCCCAAAAGCCCTCAGAACCCCCCCGCCCCCGAAAGAGTGGGAAGTCAGGCCTCCCCCTTTACGCGCCACTGCATAGTCAAATTCTGCCCCGACAGCCGAGATTTCAGCTCTCTGTTCCTTTGAAAACGCCACCTGCTCGTTCAACACTGCCCCTTGGGTGAGGGTATTAGTGCTAGTGTTAAGCATGGTTTTGCATACAGCAGCGTGCTCTGGACCGATTCCACACGATTTGCCTGGAAAGCGAGCGTGAAGGCTTGTGATGACGGGGAAGGAGGCCATGGTGACGTTTAGGGACAGCGGAGAGCCACAGAAATCTGCCCGAGAGCCCCAGAGCGTGGCAGAGAATCAACGGTGCGGAATGAGGAGGACGGGAGTCACGAATGGCACAGGAGTCCCCGTGCCGGCAGGGGGTCCGGGCCGTCATGGTCGGGTAAAGAATGCGTGCTTCGTTTAACCCTCCAGGAACAAGCAGCCGCATTCTTAAAGGCCTGCCAGCCAACTTTCGAGGGAAATTTGAAATAAATTTTTCAACATGACTCTACCCTACCAGCATACACTGTCCATCAGCTCCCCCCCCCCCATTATTGGGGCACAGAACAGGGTTCATGCAAAAAACATTAAAAACCTGAAGCGCTGTTGGTTGAATCTGGATTCAACCAACAACGACGCTCCAGAATTCCAAATCCAAATCTGGATTCAGCCAACATGGATGTTCCCACACCCCAGAAGGTTTCCAGCACAAAACCTGCAGAGATCTCCATTCCAGAAATGCAGCCCTCATCCGGGAGGCTGAGCTCGCTCAAGCCACGCACACTTAGCATGCCACAAGCGGATGGAGATGTTTCCACAACCCAGCTACACACATCACCTTTAGCAGTGGCGTTCCTTCATTCCGAATGTCAATAAAGATTTCATCAGGGGTGGGGAGGTGGGGGCTGGGGAGAGGAAGAGGAAGGGAGGGAGCAAAAAAAAATACAATTATATAGCTTCATTTCTTCAGAGAACGATAAAGTCTCCTCTCGGGAGAGCAGCTGAGCACAAATCAATTTCATTCAGTCGATTACAAGCGCTAAGGTTCTAACCTTCATTTGTGAATCTAATACTCAAACAGTTATGTAGAACACATAGCAATTAAGCAATCCTGCTAAAATAAGGCTGCCACGAAGCAGCACCATTACGCCGGGCAGCCCCCCCGGGGAGAGGAGGCGGGGTTACGGGCTCGGGAGAAGGAAGACAAGGGGAAGGCGAGGGCATGGGGGAGGACGGGGAAAAAAAAGTAATTTATTACGTTTAATACTCTGCAAAACGCTCCCATGACAGTAAGATGGCGGGAGTGTGTTAATATCAGCGGAAATGCTGGAAAGGTCACTGTTCAGCGAGGCTGCCCTCCGGGGCTGCTGAGCCAGAGACTGCCCAAACATGGGGGTGTCGAAGAATGGAGCTGGGGGGGGGGGGGTAAATTGTAGAAAACAGCCCCCCCCATCCCGAACACGTACATCTGGCCTCCTTTGGATTTGACCCACACGTAACACACCACGTAATATGCCGTCCTGTGTTCGACAGCTCAGCTAATTAACTATTCATTAATTTGATGCTTTTTTCGCCGCTGGTCCGATATCTCGTAATTTAAACGATCTCGCGCAGTGATAATTTCACCGTTTCTAAATTTGCAGAAAATAAGAATTCTCAATAAAAAAGACACATTCATACTGAAAAATGAATCACGCTGACGAGGCGAAGACTTCTCTGAATTAGTCATATCAGCCGACACCATCATGTGTATCACTGCATTAACCGAGTGAATCTATTACTCACTTCATCCATATTAAACGATGATTCAGTCAATTTCACACAGGTTTCAACAAACGGATAATATTTAAACATTAACCGTGGAAGGAAATCCTCACGTCCACCCTAGCGCGTTCAGCTGACGCACTCCAACACCATTCGTGGTGTGCGTTTCTATGACAACAACACTCCCTCTTCTTTGCCTGTGAATCTCTGCACGGTGGCTGAGGCCGCCCCAGCGAGAACATGCAAATTCTAAGAAAACGAGATTTGCCCCTTCGGTTCAACTTCTCCACTATCCCCCCATGATAGCGGAGATCAAAAAACACAAAGCACAGATGAGGAATACAACAAAGTCGGGTTTCTCTGATAATGAGATAACAACGGCTTGCCATAATTAGAACCAGGTACCAACGAGCAGGCAAGTGGGCCCTACGCTTGGCTTTTGAAAGATCTGGAAGACAGATTTACTGTAATGCGTTCAGTTGCCCTGCTGAACACGGCTAACTGAGAGCTGCTAACTCTTAGCCGCTAACATCGGACCTTGAGATCTCTGCCCATTATGCTTCGCTGGACAAACTGGATTAGCCTCACCACACAGTACTCCCCAGACTGGGAGTCCTGGGCCCTTGGCCTCCCTTATCTGCACGACACAGAGGGTCTGACACAGAATCGCTTCATTTACGCCCCTCAGCAAATGGATTTAAGGTATTTCTGCAGTCACCTGAGGGGAGTTCTCTCTCTCTCTCGCCATTCTAAAGAAGGGACCTTTAGGGGCGGTGAGCCAGGGAATTCAGCTATCTTCTACCTCTCTGGTCTTTACCTGTGGGCACTGAAGGACTGGATGATGTGCAGAACAGGGGGTGTCACAGAGGCCGTTAGGGATGGTGACACCCTCCTGGACTCATATTTCAGAATAATCTTTAGGACTGCTCTTGTTCTTACCCCTCCCCAAAGACTTGCTGATTCGACGATGCAACAAGCCTGGTTTCCTCCCGCCGAAGACCGGGATTTATCGCTATGGATATGCAGGCTGTGGCAGCCTAAGTCACACTCATCCTCCGTAGGTTTGCTGCTCCATCTCCGTTAGCGGCATATGCTAACCATCTGCAGCCGCTGGCGTGTTCCTAAACAGCCTCGCTAAATCCAGCTCGTAAAATCACAGAGATGATCTCTTTGCAACGTGCAGCAAGTCACGTCACGGGGGGGAATATATCGCTCCTAACGAATTCCAAAATCTTCCTGATTTGGAATTTTCCAGCACTCATTACCACAAAGAGGTCTATTACGTGCCTTAATGAGCGACTCCCCTTTGTTGATTACGTAAGGCTAGGTAGCACCTGTGACCTGTATGATGGAAGTCAGAGCGATGACAACAGCTGTTGTCGTCAGACCTGATGGTCCAAACATCTCCAACTATCTGAGGAAACACGGAACTTGGCCCTTGCACAGGTAAGAAGAGCAACAGAGGTAGATGCATTTTCTTCACAAGCTTAATTATTTAATGAAAATCACAATGTTCTGGTCCCTCATGGTCGCACACTCAGGAAGCACTCGACAGGAACACTAGCCCAGCACAGGTCGTTCTGTGATGCCCACATGATTGTTCTGTGAAACTACGGGATGCCAACAGCAACATTTACTTCTCATCTAGAGATGGGGGGGGGGGGGGGGGCAAGAGGAACAAACCACAGAACTAATTACCCAATTAACGAGCAATTAAGCCTGAGCAATCTAATATCCTGTGTGGTAGTTTGCTTTATGGTTGTGCTGGAGTGTGGGACATCTATTAAACATCTGCAGCTGTACCCCCCACACTAAAGCCCATCAATCTGGCTGCGCCCTTCTCTGAGACACCTGGGGGTGTCGCAGAGCCCTCCCACGTGACCTCCACCCTCTCCATAACTATCCTCCTCTAGGGGAAAGTGACATTTGTGGTCTCATTGGAATAAAATTCGAGGGGCATTTCAGCTGTGAGGATACATGCAAGGGGCCTCATTTTCAGGGTTTGTGCAGCAACAGATGCAGACAAAACTGCTATATAAAGACAGAAATGGAGCTGTTTAAAAATGCTTTTTTAACTCTGCATTATTAGCCTCGACTAATTTCCTTCACTAATTATATTCACTTGGAGGGAAATTGCAGAGCAATTAATAATGTACATAGAGTAATTAGTAACATAAATATTTATCATGTTTCCTTACTATTACGTTTAATAATAATTCTGTTTTATTGTTCAGTGTGGTTGTTACTAGTGTGGGTGCATACCTTTTGCAGTCGTGCTTTCAAACTATGGAAGCATTATCACAGTTTAAATTTTTAAAACATTGGTCTTTAAACTATTATTTTATGTCACTGCTTCGCTGGAGCAGAATTAGGAATTATGATATTATAGCGAAAAAAAGCAAGAGGAGAAAAGACTGAGTGTAAGTGTGAAACATGAGTGTGAATGTGTGTGCATGTGTGTGAGGTAGGGAGGAAGAGATCAGGACCAGCCACAAGAAAAATCCTGAAGGTTCCTTAACATAACGATGGCCTCAGCGTCACACACGACGTGTTCAGTTGCTAAGAAACACAGTGAATTTGAGGATTTGCTGGTGAATATGTTCCCTCCATCCCCCAAAGATAAGCCAAAGATGGCACCTGCTGTCCAATCAAGGCTGCTGCACCACTGATAAGGCCCAAAGCCAGCCAGTCAGCCACGGCACAGGTAATGCCGGGATCGCGCTGGACCGCCGTCACCGTGGGCGTACGGCCGGCCTGCCAAGCCAAATCTCAGCCTGTAGAGCCAAAATGGCCGGCAGCTGACTTCCTCTTGCGCCTACTCAGGGCGGTCGGTGCTCCTTGCGCTAACCTTGCCACGCGCCGGTCGTTTGAGATGAGACCTGGCAGCCGGGCCCTGGTTTGCTACGAGGCGCGATGGAGCTGAAATTGGATTTCCACTTGAGGCCGTGGATCGGGGGCCCCGACGCGGGGAAGCAGATGGAGAAGCCATTAGCGATTAATTGACTTGTCAAGTGACAGAACCACGCGTAGGGAAGGGGAATTGGTTATGGACGGAAAACAAAAAGCAGGCCGTCTGGCCGTCCCGCGTTTCCGAAGCCATTCTTCAGCCTCCCCAAACCCCCCACCCCTCGATCCCATGTGACCTCCGATTACGGAAACACGGCGGAATCTGAGCTGACTTCTGAAGGATGTTCAGTATTAAACAGCCTGTAAAATGTACAGAAATGTGACCGCACACCATCAGCCTCAACATCAGCAATGCACGCGGTTACGGGAAGCAGCAAAGAGGAGAAAGAGCGCAGCTGAACACGGAGTCCGAAATCTACATATGCTACTGAGGATGACCGCAGAAAGACCCTGGCAATCTCCACACCCTGGCGACCGATGCAATGCTGCACGGCATCCACAGGCCAAGGTCTTAACACTATCAGGTGGGTTCGGATCCCGCAAAGAGGCGGAATGCCACCGCGACAGGGGCATAATCACTGGGTAGGGGAGATGCTACCAGTTCATACTGGGTGTAATGGCTTGGCTGCATCCCAGGATGTGACACCTTGCTAGGCCACGCCCAGGAGTACAGGGCTTCCCAAGCACAGCCAACCGGAATCAACCTCTATGCGCCCTGGCTGAAATGGAACACAACCCCCCTTCTCAACCCTTGCCTTGGCTTGGCTATGAAAGCCATTAGCTGTGTCCATCCTGCCACGTTCCGCTCGGTCGGGCTGCTTCCACCCAGGCCCACGGGTCTCCATGTTCCCCCATCTGACGTGCGTGTGGCATGATTCAGGTCTCAGCGCGCGGCACGAATGCTTTCGCTTTACAGTTTTTCAGAACCTTAATCTTCAAAAATTGCTCCCAGACAAGTAATAATGGAGGGGAGAAAAACCCCCACACAACAATAATAACAATAATAGTCCTTTTCAAAAATAATCCAACTGATGAAATCAAGAAGGAATTTTAAAAGGACTGAGAGAGGTTAAAAATTCCTGAATGGCCCATTAATGACATTCATTGCAAATATGAATAGCGTTTTTTTTTTTTGAGAAAATACAGCCCTCTCATAGGCCAGGGTTAAGGAAGCGGGTGGGGCTTACAAAAGTGAGATAGTCACACACTTGTTGGGGGGAGTAAAAAGGTCCGACTTGGCAGGACGTCAGCCCGGCTGGCCCCGCTCCTCTGACTGTTTTAAAGGCCTCTCTCAATGCGAATCCAATTACTGACAGCCTTTGTTTGCTCTGAAAAAGGAGTTCCACTCAAGGTCTATGTCTCTTCGAGTTTAATCAATTCTCCAGGGGCACCATGTGGGAGTTACACGACAGGTCTCGTCACAAGCGAATGGTAAATGTGTGTGTGTGTGTGTGTGTATGTGTTTGTGTGTGAATAGAACTGGGATGGCGGGCTGTCAGCTTGGAGATGCTTCTCATAATCATCGCCCTTTGAGGAGATATAGACCCTGTGGGGCCAGATGTGTTTACATCTGTCCTCCGACGTGGAACGCGGGGGCTCCAGGAGGGGGTGCAGGTGCAGAGTGGGACACCAAAGCCAGCAGGTTGGGCATCCCCGTGCAGGTAGGCCGGCCTCGGCCTCGCTTCAGAGCGGCGAAAGCGCAGCCCTCCTACACGCTGCCGGGAAGAACGAATGTTGCCGTCATTACTGCCGTGGTCTTACGGCGCGACTGGAGCCTGGACAGAAGCGGAGGGGGATAAGTGCAGCTGCGGCCAGGCCGCCATTCCTCAGTGCCATTAAAGGAAGCCTTTGCCTCACCGGTGTTGTGGTGGTGGCTATATTGCCCCTAATGAATCCCAAAATGTTAAGATTTGCATTTCAATCCGGAAACCTCCCTCTCAGGGGTGACAAAGGCTCCCAGCTCGCCCCCTTAGCACAAAATCACATTCAGCACGCAGCAATCTTTTGTAAGTCCCTGCAACAATGTAATTGCGGCCTCCCTCTCCATCATTATACGGAGAGCTTTCGGGGGGCTGTTTACAAGCTAAATAAATAGCCACGAAAAACATCTGGAACCACAAAAGAGACTAAGTGGTCTCTTAAAGGAACCTCGAGAGTACACGTTCTGTGAAGCGTTTAACCCTTCTAAAGATTACTGCCAGGCCTGGGGGGTGGGGTGCAAC
>JAODLC010000044.1:20424922-20455713 GCA_026781145.1 Hippopotamyrus pictus | reverse complement strand
GGCCATTGCGGACAGAGGCGGAGGACCCCGGCCATTGCGGACAGAGGCGGAGGACCCCGGCCATTGCGGACAGAGGCGGAGGACCCCGGCCATTGCGGACAGAGGCACCGGACTGTACCCTGCATACAGAGCCCAGAGTGGTGGTGTCAGTCCCACAATCCTTGAGGATCACAGAGCGCCCCGTCACCCAGCCCCGACCTCAGGGGAACTGGATGGGGATCTGGCCTTGGGAGACAAGACAGCCGGCACCAGCCCACTGGACACGGCCACGTCAGGACACAGAAACTGCTGGTACTCATGTTCACGTTTGTCTTGCGTTTCATCGGTTCATCAGCAGAAAGAGTCCTGTGCTTCACACAGAACCCTCACCATCACACCGTGGAGCGCGTGGAACCGCCAGGGATCAGCGCGACTCCAGCCTGGAATCAGCATCGAAGTTGGCTTCAGCTCCGCCCCTTCACACCTCGCAAGGCATCGAGCTCTGAAGCGACGAGAGGCGCGTCAGTGAGACTCGGGGCAGGGTCCCCAGGTTCCGTACGACTCCCCTCCAATGACACATCAAGTTGGTTCTGCTCACCGACCTGATTACAATTAAAAACGCCACACAGAGGAAGATGAAAGAAAAATACTGATCCAAACGCAAATGAATGTGGCTTTCAAAGGAAACAGGCTTGGCCATGAAGCAAAGCACGACGGCAAAAGTCCCCACTTCCCGGCCCAAATGTGCTGGCTGAACCTGCGAAGGGGAGCAGAGCGCCCGGAACAGGCCGTGTCAGTCTGGAACGCCCGTTACAGTCAGAGCACTTTGCGTTAAAAATTAATGTCCTCATTAAACAAACACTTTACTGTGTAGGAGAACAGTGCCCTGCTTTCGGACTCTCGCACTCCTTGTCTGAGGGGCCCGTTTCATACACACTGCTACTATTCAATTATTTTTCGGATGATAGAAACCTAAATTTTATTTTCACCAATAGAAAACTTAAATGCTAAATGCCAAAGGTCTATATTTAGTCTACACGTAGTGCCCTACTTTAGAACACAGACCGTACCATTTAAGATCTCTGTCCGAGATCATTAAAGACCAAGTGGATTACAGGAAGCGGATACAGTCGTGTACTGCTAGAATGATGTCAGAGATAACTGGGTGAAGATTGGAGTTAAAAGGGTGGCTCTAGGTTACTGGGCACAGACAGTCACGTGACACCACAACACCCAGATGACAGCCATGGAGTGTATGCTGCACGGGAGGGGAAAGCTCCCGCCGTGGAATAACAGAACGGGAATAACGGCAAAACGCGAGAGTGTGCACCAGCTAGACAACCGTCTAATTGGCTTTCAGATGGAAAGCTTCTTTTATTTCTCAAAGTTATTAGCGAATGCAATTTAATAATAAAAAGAACATCAAATGTTTATGCAGATTAAATATAACGATCCATAAAAATCAGTCTAGCACGTCTGCTGCAGCAGTTAGCGTCTAATTATTTCGTGCATTTCGGGAAAACGAGGTCGTGGGACGCACGGAATTGGAATGCGCCCAGTTCTTAATGCCCCATCAGCGGCCTGCCGGTCAGGACAGGGGGGTTTCTAGGGAGCTCAGAGGCAGCTGGGGGGGGGGGGGGGGTCAGATAGGTTTAATAAGCAGTGTCGGTTCACAGGACACAGATGGCCATACAGGCCGGTGGGTTGTCTCACATTCATCAGTAACGTGCTCCAGTGTTTGTGCGGATAAGCCGAGTACAAGGATGTCATTCTGGGCAAAGGGTGTCGCTCAGCTGCATTTAAAAAAAAAAGGAAGGAAAGAAGAAGGAAGGAAGGAAGGAAATGTTTCCCCAACTGGGGAGAAGCTGCGCTGCTACTGGGTGGGTCCAGCAGGCCCAGAAAGCTCAGGCATTATCGACGGGCAGAAAGCATCCTAATTAAAATATAAATGAGTGAGTAATCCTAGCCGGTGCTTCTGCACCCCCGCGGCGCCCACTCCGGCCCGGTCCGCGACAGGCCCGCATCCATCCACCCTGCCAACCATTGCGCGACCCAGCGGGCGCAGAATTAGATGGCGCTGACCCAGGAAGGCAGCGCTAACTTCACAGTGCCGGATCACGTTAATCAGAGCCCTGGCAGCCTGACGGGACGCAGGCATCGAACCGCCGTGAAACACGCGCTCCTCTTGCTTCCCCCTCATGAACCACGCAGTGTTTCATTTGCAAGATTTCCTTCCCCCCCCCCCCCCCACCAACTCCCGTGAATGCAGGGCAAAGACGGTACCGCTCCGTGTCTATCAGCTGTCGGGCCTCAAGTCAGACCTAGTGCCCCCTGTTAGCGGGCAGGGGCATCACAGCTGTCATCTCAGAATCTAAACATTGTGGGTAAACGTTTGTGGACGGGGTTAGGGCGAGGCCACTGCCATGGTGAGGACAAAGTCACGTTAAAGGTCTGCAAACTCTCTCAATGCCGAGGGGTGGGGGTGGGGGTTTCCAGAATTGTTTTTTTCTTTAGTCTTTACGACTCACACACAGCGACCGTATCCTCAAATCCCTGCAGCTAAAGCGCAGCGAATCAGAAGTTCACACAGAGAGCCGCCCTTCCGAATGGGCGCGGACGAAAGGGTAAAACACAGAAAGCAGATGAATGCACTTAATGGTATCTGCGTGTGACGATATGGAGGGATGAGGTGGGGAAGTGTTCTGATTGGCTGGAGGCTACACAGGCTGGGAGTACAGTTCTGCCGTTAATAAACCGATTTAACCACCAAACAAATACTTATGCACGGATCCGAACACATAATTCGGTTAGAGGATAAACCCGCCTGCACAAATATTTGAATTGATGCAGAGCAGAAAAACCACATAATAAATAATCTGACTACGAAAAGAGTCAGCCGCCTCTGTCACTCCGAAGAGACATTAAGGATTTGGGGATTTCTCCTCACAAAATCCCAGACGGTTTTTCTTTGCTGCCAGTTCCCAAGGCAGCTTTCTGAAGCTTGTAGACAGAGCGGAGATGCTGCACCGTGACTGCGAGGTGGTAAGTGGATTGCAGTCTTCAGGACTCTCAGAGAGGCAGCGCCCCCTACAGGCCGTGACTGCACCAGCAGGTGTGCCACAGGACCCTTTTCGTGACGGGGGGAGAGGGACATCCTTCATGAATTCAGCCACCATCTTTATGTATTCTGGCTCATTTGAGAAGGAAAAGCTGTCACATAGCAGGCTGCCAGTGGATTATTTGTCCGTGCCAGAGTTCGTAATTTGTTAAAAAAAAAAACTCCACTAATGCAAAAGTCGATCAGAGCACAAATTCAAGTACGGTGGTTACATCTGGCAAGATTACAACCACTCATCACGGGACGCGAACCTCTCCACCTAACAGCAGAGAAAGGAGTCTAACAGACTTCTGTTAATTACAATGCAATTAAACGGTGCAATTACAGTCCTCGGGAAACCTTTTTATCGTGAAAATTAGGATAGTTTTAACAGTAATTTGGGTGGTGATGTCATTAAGAAAGTCATGTGTGAGTGACAGTCCCAATCCCCTGGTCATGCCTCTCAGTGAGGAGCAGAGGTGGGTGCCAGGCTTTGAGAGGACAAGCCCCCCCACACAGAAAGGTCAAACTCCAAAGTATGATGTCATAGTTGTTTAGTGAGCCTCTGTGAATTAATTTCTCCTGCCTTGCACGTAAGCAGAAAGCACTTTTTTTTTTTTTTTGCAAAAGAATGGTTTCAAACCTGCCCCCTTTTCTATTCAGTGGGTAGTTACATATTTGCTTATCCTTTTTAAAAACCTACAGCTATCTGAAAATAAAGCCAGAGATAACCTGCACTTGGGCAAGAACCTCAACAGAGGTGCAGCAAAAACGGATGAAACGCGTTCCAATTAAACGCGCCTGGTTTTACATGTAAATGAGCGGTTAATTAACAATAAACAAATGTGCTAAAAGCCGCCACAGGTATCAGTTATGGTTTATATTTCACTGTATGTACTCTGGTAAATTCAGAGAGTAACACAGAGCTGGGACGAGACTCAACGCGTCTGCTTGTAATTAAAACAGGTCCCTGCCAAAACGTGGTCTGTTTTCCTTGTTTAAACAACGTCCTGCTCTGTTTAAGACTCCAAGCCCCATCCAGTTGAAACACTAAAAACAAAAGAAAAACCCAAATCAAAGCAGGCCATCACTAAAATGGCATCTCCCAGTGCTACCCGTCCATGACGGTCACCCTGGAGGCCATGACATTCTCACAGAGGCAAAAAAAAACAGCGATCTCACCGCTGACCTAAAAGAAAACTTGCAATTTCTTCCCAAACCTATTTTGATGGAAAACAGGCCCAGTTCTGTAGATGTCTAACGTTAATGTAGCAAAGACACTAGCGGGACAGTATCACGCACCCAGAAGTCACCCAGACTCACCCCTCTGAAGGTCGAGAGCCGTATCCGGCTCCAAGAAGGTATCCATCCTCCAGGATGCTCACAGGCCCAAAAACCTCATGCTCACACTTTAGTGGCGGAGACATGCGAAGGCGTAAGACGGGACTGCCCAAACTCAGCTGGGCTTCTCCACAAGCCCTTGAGAATCACCAGCTGGCAGAAGCCCACCTCGACATCACGCCCATCATGCCTGCAGACGAGCTCCATCGCAGCCGCCCTGAGGAGAGGGCAGCAGGCATGCTGTGGATAGGGTTACCACCTAAACCAGGTCAGGGAGAACAGGATTTGTAAACTACAATTTCAATCACAAGGATCTGGATTTCACCTAAGGACTGAGTTCTGGCTGCGTGCTGATTGGTCAGTCTCCTATAATCATGCAAGTGCCACTAACGTTAATGTGAAACAGCTGGACGAGTCTTTCAATTAAGGAAACAAAGCACAAGAAGAACTGAACTATTTAGCCGAGCACAGGAGCCTTTCAGTTTTAAAGCAGTTTTATAGCTTGCAAAACATGAAGTAGCTCATAGTGTCCCTCCTCACACAGATTAGGTGGTCACCCTAGCTGTGGACATTGACAGGTTTTCACATAGGGAACCTCTCATTGGGTGTGCCCAGCTGTGCATCCTGTTCTAATCACACAGGCTGGCCCAGAGAGACTTATACACACTACGTAAAGATTTTGAATGGATAATAAGCTCACACTGACTGCAGAATCACCACTGGGGACTAGGAAGATGCTTCCAATAAAATTGCACTCGAAAAAATGAAAGAATTTGAAATATATTGAAGAACGGAAAGGTCTTCCCCCTTGTAGGTGCAAGCAGACTAAAATATGAATACTAAAACGGGCTGTTTTACATAACAATCATTACCACACAAAAACGACAGCAACTGGCTGAGCGAGATTAGTGCTACTCGCTTATTTCTCATGCTGACACCACAAACCAGCTCACAACAGCCGGTCTTCATTCGACTGGAAGATTGACAGGTTTTCATGTATTTTATATACAAACGGCAGATAGAGACCACGCTTGGGCACTGCTTCTGCGAAGACAAGATGACAGACAAGATGTTTAGATGAAAGCATCTGCAGAGTTCGGAGGAGATGAAGGAGGAGAATGAAGAGAGGAAAGATGTTAAAAATGCAGAATGAGATTTATTGGATGTTGGTTTCTTAATCGCATTAAATCACGGGTTAGCATTTTCACCGTGACTCACGCAGCGCAGCCAAGATCCCGGCTGAGTGTCTCCCTTGCCAGCGATGACCAAACTCGCTAATTTTCTTTATTCCAAGACCTCATTACCGTGACCCTGAACCGGCCATTAATACCCTGGAAATGTTCCCCCCACGTGGAGAAGCCATTCCAGGAGCCTGGTCATGTGATCAAGCGGAAGAATCTGTATATGGGGAGGGGAGCGAGGCTTCTGGAGGATTCCAGCGAGGACAGCAGCAGGGGGTCTGTGTCAGAGCTGAAAGGCCTTCAGTCTGACCCCCTGTCTGCGTCTTTAGCTACACAGCCGTTACTAGCCCTGGATGTCACACGCTTCTGTGCCAGCACCATCTTTAGAGGGATGTGAAATCCGAAAGGCTGTGCAGCCACTCCTACCTCATTACTGGCTTATTTACTTGTTTTACAGACTGTCCCACACAAAGCTACAGTTTACTCTCTAACCACATGCATCTCCTCAAGCAATTCAGGCCAAGTGCTTCTGTCAGGGGTACAAGAGGACTGTGCAAATGGAGTAATCTAGTTATCTCCCTACTTAGCGTTGCCATGTGCCTTGCTGTCTACAGAGATTCCAGAAGTGGTCTGGAGTGTCCAATGCAACGATTATCTCCCCCCAAAACGTCCGGGGTACCACTGACGCAGCTTAGCAATCGCACTACACAGGCACCTCACTCCCTGACAGCAATCCACTGCAGACCCGGCAGGCAAAACACTGGCAATAATTCCTTCATTTCAAGTAAAATAGCTTGAATCTTGAACACTTGCGGCAATCAACTTAATCAAAATATTCACAGGCAAATGTTTCCTTACACTTACGTCTTTGTTCTGGTTTCTGTTAGGCAACCCCACCCCCCCCGAGGTTGATTATGCAGCATTATTGGCATCAGGGTTATTCTCCATTTGGGCAGTGTTCCTCAGACCTCTGTACCTTCCTTTACCTCAGGGACACCATCCATCAGGAGAGGCATATACACCCCCAGCCATATTGATTTAGTACCTGTTAGGTCATCACTGGTTCCGCTTCGACATCAACTCTACTGGCAGTGAGAAAATGCTTCATTTACAGAAACATGGTGTGATTCTCTAAATAAAAAGGGAAAGGCCTGTCTCAGTAACGATTCAACCCCTTTTTTATTATGACTGGGATCGTCTGGAGATATTCTGAAACCTCTGATCAGCATCAGCGGTAAGTCCCCGGCACTGTGGAAACCCTCTATCCCGTACTGCCGCTTTTACCACGGCGACATGGTACTCGGCACCGCTGAATATCTTTCTAATCCCAACATGGCGATCTTAACCCCTACCCAGCCCCTAACCTTAACTATAAGTAACCAAGCAAAATATGAGACTTTTTTGTGTTTTGATTACGTTCACAGAGCTTGTGATGACCTGAAAAATGGTCAAAGTCAAAATAACAGGTTTTTATTACATTGTAGGGGACATTTGGTTCTTACAATGTACAGTAATATAAACATAACCCATACACACACACATATTCACGAACCAGAAAGAAACACAAAGATTGGTGACGTCTCTCAGGCTGATATCACACTCGTCTCACTGAATCTATTCTGATCCTGCAAATTGCCCATCCCAGCACCTCCAGGCTAACACACAATCCCCCCCAAACTGAATACACTGTTGTAAAAACCATTGACCAGAAACAGGATGTCATGGCTTTTTCAAACTGACATAAAGGTAAGGCTGTATTCCAGGTACCAATAGCTGGGGATATCCTGCATGACTTCACAGGGCGTTGGAATTTAGGAAGCGGTCAGAAGTGGTGTAGGAAGAATGTGGCGTGACTTTAGGAGCCAAAATTTGCAAAGATAATTTATGCAGTGACACACTTGCCATCAATGTTACCAGAAAGTGCAGCTATTCACCTCAAATCTGATAAGGCCATGACTACAGTTATTTGGCAGTGAAGCATGGATCAAAAGGGAGAGTCAGCCAGTCCCTGGAACAGCTAGGGTTAAGGGCCATGCTCAAGGGCCCAATGGTGAGCTCACTGTGCAATCACGGGATTTGAACCGGTGACCTCCCAGTCATAGGAGCAGAGCCCTAATCGGCAAGGTCACACACCGCCCCACGTGCTAGGAGCTACAGGCTGTCGGGACTCCGCCTCCTGAAGATCGCTCTTCCAAGTAGCCGTCACGACGCCCACAGGGATGCTGTGGTATAGCTTATGATTGGCCAGCGCTGGTGCAAGAATTCATCATCTTGGCATGCCAACCACTGGACTTTACCCTATTAACCTGAATCTTCCGGATAGGAGCTCCAATCGGCCACGTGTGGAGATGCATCTGGAGACGGGGGGATCCCGGTCCATCTCCACGTCAACACAGAAAATTCACCCACACCCATAGGACAATAAAGAGGCGAAGCTGAATGATGGAGTCAGAGAGTGTGCCCTTCCTGTCTGTCATGCTGCTTTCCCAAATAAAAAACCCCCCACTTACCTCTGAATGACAGGCAGTGAGTGGTATGCATCATAGGCTGACGTGACTGGCACAGCTGAATCACAGTCATTAACTTTTCACTATTCTGTGCAACTGTCGTTTATGTCAACTTCAGATAAGTAAAAAATACATCTTCCCCACCCGCAATATTGCCGCACAATCTTTAAGAATTGAAATCTATCCATCATTCTTTTTTTGAATAAATCATCCATGCACCTGGAAACGGAACGCAGAAAAAGGCCAGTCGATCTATTTGTGTTCTGCGAAAAGGTCAACGTGTCACGAGAAACATTCACATTGAATAGTTATTTCTCATGGAAAGATAAATTAGCTTTTTAAAGGCTTTTGTCAGGTACAATAACATTGGCTGACACATCAGCCGACTAGAGCCAACTGCTAGATGTTTTAATACTGGAAGCATATGAATTATATCATGGAAGTACATATTTTCACCTCATTGCAGAGCTTGTTTCTTGCTGTACTTGGAAGCAAAGACACCTATTAATATTGCATTATGACAGACCTCAGGGTCCTATCACATCCCGCCAACCCCTTGAAACACTTGTGGACCATAAAGCTGGTTCAGGTTCTGCTGGCCTGGACGATGCATGGACTCCAGCTATATGCTGCCCAGTAACTCGTGTCTCTGCCAGACCATTTAACGGGGAACAAGGGGTCTGTCTTATAGCTCCTAATTCGCTGAAATTGGTCTCTTCCTTTTCCGCTCCAGAAAAACTCTCACTTGGAGGCTATGTAAGAAAACAGACTCCCTATGAGCAGGCAAAGTGGCCCCAGGGAGCCCGATCACAGTCAGGCCCTCAGACAGTGGAGAACTTGTGAGACGAGCTCCCACACCGGGTTTAATGCTCACCCCTGACCTCATGCCTGCATCCTGTTTCCACATGCTTGCTGAGATGCCTCCACCCTCCTTTTAACAGCTATTTAGCAGCAGGATGTCAATCCCCAGACTAACGAAGACCGAATATAAATCTTTTGAGGTGGCAGGTGGTTCCGGCCTGAGAAACAGTCTCTGGTATCAATTATGAGTAGCTGTGTGTCGACGTTTCGTGAAAATGGCATTTCAGAATCAGAGACTAACGCACAGAAAGAGCCGGAATTTGCACGGGTGACCCCACTGCGTGGTTTAATCGCTCTAGCAACTCCTGCTGTAAGAGGAAATGTTTGATTAACAGATGGTAAATGTTTACAAGTACCATTGCTAAGGTAGCAATGCAAACAGCTCGGCCAAAATTAATGAGTTCAAAATGTACTTTTGAGTGAGTGCAGGGTGAAAATTCATTTAATGCCAAACCACAGACTATGATGGAGTACCAGAGCATTTCAGCCCAACGTGATGCAAAACATAAATCGAAAGGAACCTCACCAACGGAATCCAAAACAGGTGAAAGCCTGGTTTGAAGGCATTCTACCTGAGGTTTTAATCAAGCCTCTCATCCAATCCCGAGGTCTATCCCAAACCACCAATCCCAAAGGAGGTCTATCCCAAAGCACCACTCCCAGAGAAGGTCTATCCAAAACCACCAATCCCAGAGGAGGCCTATCTCAAACCACCAATCCCAGAGGATATTCATCTCTAAACCACCAGTCCCAGAGGATAACGTGTTGGGATGTGGGGGCAGCAATACTGCATCTCTTCCATCCAGGCAGCAAAACCCCCCCTGACTCAAGACTTCCACCACTGGTGCTGCAAATGATTTGGGCTGCAGAGGAGGCTGCATGGATCAGAACAAGGACCAAGATGAACAGGGTTGCCAGGTGCTACCTAGACAGCCAGGAAGCTCCCAAAAAGGACTCAAGTACAAAATGTTGTCAATCGATGCAGAAACTCACCTGTGGCTGCAGGGTCTCCGTCTATCATATAGAAAACCAGTAAAAAAACAAAAACCACCGAGTTAACCACCGGCCGCCACATTACTGACGCGCATATGGTGTTTACGGTGGACTGTGTTCACACTTGTGCTTTTGCAGTTAACCACCATCACGCATGGGGCTCACACCATCTTACACATTTACATAGAAAAGAATAATATAATTATAATAAGAAGATATAGGGCATTCTAAAAATATAAGGCTAACTAAATTCATAGACTGAATGGAGAAACAAACAAAGGACAACAATAAGGGGATCAACCAAAAGCAGACATGCGACTAGACCAAAGCAAGCAGCCTTGTTAGACTTTAAGACGCAAGACGACACAGACGATGACAGCACACGAAATCCTCCCGTTATGCTGAGAAATCACATTAAATTTATCCTGCATCAAACTGCTGATTCCCCCCCCCCCAGGGAAAAGGTGACGGAAAACAGCACATATTCACTAATGCCCTTTTCTAAAGCAGATGGCTACACGTCCCCAGTCAGGATACTCACTATATTTTAACCTGCCTCTGGCAGTTCCTCATGCAGATTTCTGAGATCCAAGATAACATTTCCTCTGTTCCTGTTTTTATTGTCATGTCTATTTTTTTATTGTTTATTTATCTATTTGTTTATTTAATTATTTATTTATAGCTGTTTTTCATGTCTTTTGTCCCTTTATTTTACATAGTTTGGGTGAGGGTGGCAGTAGGGGGTGGGCTGATACTGTTTTTTTATTTTGTAAAGCACTTTGCATTGTGTCGTGTTTGCAGAAAAAGTGCTATATAAATAAAGTCTGATTGATTCACAGATGGACGGATGGACGGATGGACGGACGGACGGACGGACAGACGGACGCCCAAGTGTCCATGGAGACCATGCTGGGGCATCAAGCTCTGGAAACCTTTAATCCTGCGATTGTTCTGGACTTCCTGTAAGCATTATGGAAGTCCGGAGTCTGTATGAAAAAACTGGTGGAACGTCACTTTTGCTGCTAATGTTCTCAACACAAAGGCACTTTATGAGGCTATATGAAGCTGCAGTATGACCGACATGACAATAAAAGCCACTTCACTCGAACTACTGTGACTCATTAAAACAAATCCACATGTTACTTATCAATTGAATATACAGTATTGGTGACAGGTCACAGCACACAGTCAAACTATATCTTACAGCTTCAAAAATTACCCGGGATAGTTATCAGCACCATTAAAACTTGGAAAACAGAACCTGCCGTGTTAGTTTTCCATGCTTGAGAAACTGCTAAAATATAAGGTTGCTTTAATCACTGTTATTAGAGGAAACAATGGGGGAAATCTGGTGTCATTCAATAACACCACAAAAAGCAACCGAGTAGCCAGAACATAAAATAGCAAAACCCCCAACCTTGAAGGTCATTCCAAAGTAAACATGCCATCTTGTGCTAATGCTACAAATTAAGCCATCAAACTTGAAGTAGAGTGCGACTAATACTGGGGAGTCAAACATCAAAAGGTACCCTCATTAAAGGATTTGTCATTTTTGTAGTTCCTGGCTCTAATGTTCCTTGATTCTTTGATTCGTAAGATAACAAGAGCTTCCTTCCCTGTTTGATATCGATCGTCCCGAATTGTTCTGGAGCTTCAGCTTAAGAAATGCTTTGATGGAAGGCGGTGGCACATTACGGTTTTCTGGAGTTTGTCCAAAGAGCATTAAGCCCCCAGCAAGCAGCCAGAAGCTCGCAAGGACACGACTCCTTCCTGTGGCTCGCTGACAGACCAGCTGGTGCCTGAGCCAGCTAAGATCCCAACTTCGGAAAAAACAAACACACAGAAGCCCCACAAGCAAACAGTGCCGGCCGTGGATTTACGCATCATGGGGAGCATTATGTGACTTAAAGGCCAAAATAGACAAGAACTTCACATCTGATGCAGGCATTCAAATAAAGTCGGAAGGCTAAGCCCATTTTCTCTGTACTCATTACAGCCCCATCCTGTAGGTCACTGCATTGGGTTGGCCTCTGTCTGAGAAGCCATTTACTGCTAAAGACCCAATGGCTCGAGGTGATTACAAAGCTAATTAGCCATGCCTACCCCTACCACAGGCAATCAACTTACTGTGGATTATTTAATTACTTGGAATTAAACAAGGCGTCCCCTACATTTGCAAAGAGCAACTTAAAATGAATAATTCATCTATATGCTTATCTAACCCCAGGCCGTAAAGTGACGCCACTGTCCAGAAGTCCTCTCATCCGTATCTGTGCATATCTGACCCACATCAGAATCAAAAGTAGATATGAAACTCTGGTTCGCTCAGTGGTCAGGACCGACCCACAGATCTTACACTCCCACCTGTTCCACGGTCACATTTAGCCCGCGGATCCGTGCTCACGCGCTGCACGTACCCTACCACCTCAGTCATATCCTCTCTCAACAGTAACAAGCACCCCGTTGACCTGTTTAGCGTCGAGGTCCGGTGACTCATCGCTACCATTAAAGCAGAGTCGCTCTGCAGAAGCTGCAAGTAGCACGGCTGCGGGGAAGCGGCAAGGAGGCGCGGGAGGCGCGGGAGGCGCGGCTGCCTTCCATTGTGCCCAGCGTGCTTCCTGTCGCCGGAAAGAAAAGACAAGCCTGGGGCTTCCTGGGGGACCGGCGCAACTGATGGGCTTTGGAGCTCATAGCAGCTGGCACTGCGGAGGCAGAACCGCACTCAGGATCACACCCTCCCCCTCCTTCCTGTGACTCACCTCAACGCACCCATCACTTTCCCGGCAGCGACCTCTTTGCTAAACTAAGCGACGGAGAGCTACATCGACCACCTACCTGGGCATCCTGTGGATAAAGTCCAGCCCCGCTCGTTCTGTCAGTAAATAACCCTGCCGGTCCAACTCCAGTCCGTCTCCCGGCCTGCTCGATTATTCCCCCGCTACCGCCGCCATCCCCAAACACCGACAAGCCTCCAGAAGCTTCCATGGCTACAGCAGCCCTTTTTCATCTCTAATTTATCTGAGGATAGTGAGCTCCCCATTAAACGAGCCACCATCTCGAAAGGTGACAAAGCCCCTTGTAAGCTAAGCAATCGGTGAGAGGTTAAATATTGATGGTGAGGTGTTAAATAAAGAGGACACAGCAGTGAGACGGGCGAACTGCTCACGCTGCAGGCTCACATCTGGGCCCTGGCTATTTTAGTCACTCGAGTGAAGAGGATAAGACGACTGCCGAGGAGGAAATCGCCACGACTAGAGGGGAAAAAATAAAATAAATACGCACACAGAGAGTTATAAAATGACTCCCCACGGGCCATGACTCCAGATAATGGCTTGATGACGACGGCAAGCGCAGGTCATGAAATGCATCCTGTCAGGGATGGCGCACGACTCTGAAGAGAATATGTGCGTTTACTAACGGCCTAGAGCTTGGACGCGTATAAACCTGCCTGGGTCTTAACCCAAGGCCTTGGTCGTCTCTTGCTCCTGTACCGTGCTGTAACAGAAACCCGTGAAGGCTTGGACTTCCCACCAGCAGACCTCTGGAAAGGTGACACTTGAGACAGGGCCTCACCGTCAAATATAAATAAGCAGGGGACTCTTGGCCGTATCTGTAACCTTATGTATTATAGAGCGGCTTTAAACGGACACTTTGTTAGTAAGCATTGGGAGGCCCTGCTGTGGGGGTGTCCGATTCCTCCCGTTCAGCATGGAGTTTCCACACTGTTCTGCAACATCACTCTGACGGCTTTGGCCGCATCGGCAGATTCGGGCTGCTGCGCCTTGGTTACCGGTCATGTGCACCTCTTACTGTTTTCAGGAACTCTGAATGAAGGAATGTTATTAAAAGTTTGTGAGCAACACCAGGAAACCCGGACATCGAGCTTTCCAGTAATGCCACTTAAATCAGAAAGAGACAAAACTCATTTAAAAAAATTAGAGAGATACTAACTCCCTAAGATCAGTATCGTGATATCTCTTAAAATGTTAGCAGGTAGCAGGGACGCACTACACATGGGGCCTACTCACCTCAAGCACACAACAAGGAATGCTGCTGGAAATTTTATGCTCCTTAAAGCATATCACATTGGGCCCTAATTCAGACCAATCAAATTATGTTGCAAATTCTTTAGTGTTGCCCCTCTGAATTGCCCCCCCCCCTTTACAGCACCCCTGCACACAACCATGAGCATTGTCTGCCAAAACTACTTTGCAGTCTAAAATCTGTTAAGGTTGGCTAAGTAAGCCAAACGTTTATACCCGTCCGATAGCAGCACTTCCTGTGAAGACACCGTGTAAAATACCTTGTTTAGGGGAGTGTGAATGAAGTAGATGCATGCTGTAAAGTGCAGACACGTCACACTGAATCTAGACGGCGTCTGACACGTGAGGGGAGAGGCTGACAGAGGTCTGACCCCTCGATCTCAGAACACGAAACATGGACAGACACGGATGGCCGGCCGGCTGAAATCCCGTCGGTCCTGGACGCAAATTTGACTCCTAAGCGAGAGTAAAGCCCTGCAGACGCCCTTTCAGGGACAGCCACTGCCGCTCCGTATCCGAGTCCGCAGCACAATCCCCCCGAATGGCGCTCATTTGCACATGAATGCTCCCTAAACACTGGAAATGATCTCATTGTCCAGCACAAGGCCCCGTTGTCCACCAGAGCGGCTAGCCCGCCAAAGCGGCCATTGTTTCCAGAGTGTCGCCGGAGAAACTTCAAATTACAGCACTTCTCTCAACTTAAGGGGCATTAAATCGCCCGAAACGGAACAAAGATCAACTCCCAGATACAAGTAGGTGAACAACCACTGGAGGAAAAATGAGAACCGTTCACTCGTAAATAACTCCAGGAAAACAAAAAAGAAAAAATTACAGGGAAATTTCAGCTGCCAAGTGGCAGGGCAGTTAAAAAATAATGTTTCCAATAATTTATCAATCTCGTATTTCCCAACAACAGTCAAAAACGACACAAACCAGCCAGAGGTTCTAAAAGCAGGACGCCGGGGTCCCAGCTGACCCCCCCGTACTCTTTCATCTTCCTGCTGGTTTTTTGATGACTGAGCAGAACATCCCAGGAGGTACCACCGCTCACACAGGGTGGCGGAGATGTGCGTGAGGGCAGGCCTGCTAGGGAGCGGACCTGACTCGAGGATGACGAGCTGCCCTAACGATGTTTACTCAGGCACAAATCAGGCTGAGGTTCGTTAGCGGGAGGATTGGAAAGCGGGGTGGGGCGGGGGGGGGGGAGCTGAGTCAGAGCCACGGAAACAGAAACGGCACGACTAAGCAATTACCCTTCGGAAACGCCGATCAGACGCAGGCTGCTAACAACATCACAGCTTCTTAGAAGCTTCTAGAAATTCACCGTGGCGACCCGGGGTTCTGCCCTCCCGTCAGCCCGCCCTCTTTCAATAAGCGGAGGACGGCCAGGCTGATAAGAATGTGTGAGGGGGGGGCAGGGGGGGTGAAGCTGGCACCGGAGGGACCATTGGGAAGCCAGCCTGCCATCTTCTGAACAGCTTCCAAGCCTTCAAAACAAGAATCACATGAAATTCCCGCGCCAAGGCCAAAAGCGTCTTTCCGGCAGCGTGTGCGTGTGTGTGTGTGGAGAAAGCAACATCTGAGCAACAGACAGAAACCCCAAGAGATCCCAAGACTCCACTTAAAGAGAAATTATTCCAGTTCTGTCTGAAACAGCCCCCTTTATCAGCACGCCACACTGTCCCCGATGTCCCAGCTGAGATTTCCGAGACATCTGCCACGGTAAAAACACACGTTCCCGACGTCGCTTCGGAATATCAAACGGGAACAAACCGACAATCTCCCGGGTTCCCCGGAGGAACTTGTGAGCGCGCTCTGCGACAACACCATCAAAACGAGAGACGTGTTCTGGGCCCCGGCATTTAAGAGCGCTCCTGGGCCTAACAGATGGCGTCCGCCATAACTCCTTCCATCAATGCCCCACGTCGAAAAGCGAAAGCGAGATCCCAGCGCTTCCTCTGCCGGGAAGATAGGGGGCGTCACAGTTGGAAGAGAGCAGAAATGAGATGAGTGGCTCCCCTTCCCCATACTGCAGCTTCTGGTGTCGATGCACTATCAGGGCCCGTCGGCTAGGCTCTGGCCGCCCAGAGAGAGCCCCTGTGCTATGTAATTTGTCACCTGAATGACCCCCCACTACCCCCCCCCAGATAGCCCTGCATTAATTCCCTGCTTTAATAATTTAGACAGATGGACTTCACTGAGATTTCCTCTATAAACAGAAGAGCAAAGAGTATAGTAGAGATGTAAATGACATTAGTACCACATGTCCATACAGAGTGTCCCAGCCACCTAAACATTTCAGTGACAGTGTATGGCTGTCACTATGGTAACACTGTGGTAAACAGCTACACGTAAACACAGCAACGGTCTCAGCTGCATTAGCTCACTCTCCAATCGATACTGCCTATACGAGGAGACCACATCAAACCTATGTCCCCAGTAATACGGCCAATTTTCCAGTGTATTTTGCACTACATCACAAATGTGCTGGGTCACAGCTGATAGTCAGCGGTAATCAGAGCAGAGCGACTGCTTGTGATTTACCACAAGCAGATAAGCATCTGAAGCACGTGGTACAAGAAGCCTGACGGTCACCACCCACCGCCTTCCCATCCGCTCGCAAGTTTCACTTTTATCGTGCAGTTTGGAGACGCCGGAAGGTTAAACCGCCGAGGGCACACTGAAGAAGGGGCACCGGAGACCCCGTGTTCCCACTGGGAGCTGATCCCTGCACACTGGTGGAGGGCAAACCAAGACGACGCGGAGACGAGGCAGGAATCAGAGGGTGAAAGCTGTGACAAAGAGGATTTTTACTTTTTTTTTTTTTTTTTAGAAACACTCTGAGGATTCTGAGATAATTATATCCTCACAGAGTCTTAAAAGCACATTTGTCTAAAAAAAAATTCTGATAAGACCCTGAAAACACACAAAAAAAGTTATTACAGGATTTCAAAATCTTGCTTTTCCTCCAGTTGTCTGACAGACGGCAGAGCCTGAAGTCACAAAACTCAAAGACGGTAACACACTGCATGATGGGGGGGGTGGAGTCTATTCACACCACCCAAGGTGGTTTTTCCTGGCACGGCAACTGCAGGAAACACCAGAGGATGTTTAAATGACCCCCTTTCCCCACCCTCTCCCGCAGCCCTACAGCCTCTTTCTGTTTAGTTTTATGTAATCGCTTCGAAGGTCATCAGGTGAGCTTGCGGACGAGGCCACGCGCCAGTGTGCAGAAGCGCCTGATGAATGAAATCATTTTAAAACCTCTGAGGCTGACACTCATATTTTAAATGGGCCCAAAGGAGACATCAACACCAACAAGGACTGTGTTTACTGAGAGCCAGTAAGGAAAAAACTGGCAGCGTAACATATGAGAGGCGGGGGAGTAATTAGCTAGTAACAGACAATCTCTGCAGCGGACTTAACTGTGCAGGTACAGTATACAGGATGACGCATTAAACATCTCCACAGCAAAAACTCCCACCACACTGAGGTAGAATGAGATGTTCTTCAGAAGCTGTAGGAGAAGAATCCACTCTCCCCCCATGGCCTCTCTATGGCAGCTTCTCTCCCAGCTGGGTGACGTGAGGCTCTTTAGTTTGACGCCCTTCATGATCTTACCAGGGCTTTTAAGAAAAGAAAAGAAAAAGAAAAAAGGAAGACTGGTTCTGACTCATGCAGGCCCACAAACTCCTCAGGACCTGCACCAAGTCTGCCTGAGATGCCAGTCAGTCCCCCCACCCTGCCCCCCCATGCAGTAGCTGGCAGCCAGATTGTTCGACAATCCTCTGTTTTGTAGGTCCGACCGCCCACAGCTCCAGACTGTACAGACTAACAGTGCAGAGAGAACACGGTGATTATCTCTGTACTACACAGGAGACCACAGAACCGGCCCAGTCACACCTGAAGGCACAGACAGACACGGACCTGACAAGGCTGCCGCACATAATTAGCCTGAAGACAATCGGGCAGATTAGTCCAGCCACTGCTTACATGGTCTGTCGCTTATGAAAATGGCTCCAAGCATTTTTAAATAAACAGCGCTTCTGCGCACAAAAACAATGAGTTTTGATCCCATTTTATGGGATTGTTGTGAATTCATGCCCATACCATCACAGCCTGACAGAGAGAGGGAGGGAGAGGGAGAGAGAGTGGCACGTGTCAGGTTAGCATGTGTTTGCTATGCCCAGCCCACTCCTTTAGACAGTTACATTGTAGGGATCCCGGCTTGTTAGTGTCTTATTCTGACCCCGTCACGTCATTAGAGGTGGTGACAGGAGCACAGAGCCGTGGGTCGCCGGCCCGGCGTGAAGAACAGGCGGCAGGAGGAGATGCCAGCAGCAGGGACACGTCACGGTGCCGGAACGACTGCTGCTCTACCGCCACTCTGCTCTGCCTGTGTGTGTGCGTGTGTGTGTGCGCATGACCACACCCTCACACACCGTGATGAGACAGCAGCCCTGGCAGTGCACCACAGGACGCCAGGCGAGACCTACTCTCTAGGCCCGGTAGGCCGACCCCCAGAATTCTGGGTTCCCACGGGCAGGGATTTACGAGCATGCAAGGGCCCCCCCCTCAGCAACGGTGCGAAGACCTGCGGGCCTGGGACGAGAAACCCCCACCCCACCACCAGTGCCCACAAAAATTAAATATATGCCAACAATATATAATAATTCTATATCTATTTCAAATATAAGCAGACAGATAAGGAAGTTAAAAACCAGTCTAAGCTCCGCCTACCACAGGATGGGTGCTCTGGTATAAATTCACTCAGGATATCACTTTATCCTATTATTTTACTCTACTTCATATTTTAAAACTGCGGCACCAGCTCTAGAAGTTACCTGATGTTTCTTGTTATATGCGCACCTCTGCATACTATAACAACAATAAAGTTGAATTGGATTGAGCTGAACTGAACACTGTCCGCTGGCTCCCTGGTGAGACTGTCTCCCGATTGACTCAGATCACGCCCCTGGATGCGTTGTACCGAGTGATTGTGTCACAGGGTATGTCACGCCCATGTGGTCTTTACTCTGCTGTCGAGGATCGGCAGACGGGGAAGGTGACGTGCCGACGTTGATCCCAGCCCCACCCCACAGAATATCATCTTTCCATCTCGGTGATAGCAAGTCGGAAACTGCCCCCCATCTGTGGAAGCACGCGGAACACACGGGTCAATGGGCCTGACTGAACTGACTGAACGTTAAATGGGGGGGGGGGGTGATAGAGAGAGAGAGAGAGCCCTAGTTTTTCACACTCTGTCGCCGGCCCCCTACCGCCCTGAGCAAATGTAACCGCTCCGGCTCAGGAGCCTTATCGAAACGGACAGCTTTCAGAGGTAATTGACATCAAAACCTAATTATTCGGAAAACGAAGGCGGCCCCCACGCTCCTGCCGGGGAGGCCAGCGGTGTCTCTGTGCCAGTAATTAGGAGGAAAACAGACCGTCCCCTCGCTGCCAAAGCTTGCCTGGGGGGGGGGTCACCTCGGGGCAGGAATGTTTATGCGATTTGGACAGTACTGTGAAACCCTGAGGAACTTGACAGAAAGGTGTCACTGAAGTAAAAGAATTTTACCAACTGCGGCTTGGAATCAAGAGCAGGAGCTATTCAAAGAGCGGATCTGGAGGATAGGCTGGACCTGTGATGTTCACTGTCCAACCTCTGATCCTACCCACTCAATGATTTTCATATCTTCAAGATTCAAAACGTGGGTTTGAAATCACAGCATGTGTAAAACTCCAAAGTAACTCAAAAGGTTCAGCAGCTCAATGACAGAGAACACTAGACATCCTCTACATGTATCGTGGAGAGCACGGACGTTTGTGGCCATCATGGGCAGATAACAGCTTCCGGAGATGAAGCTGAGGGTTGGAACTGTGAGACTGCATTGTGTTAGTGGTCAATGCTAACAACTTTAGTTAATGGATTGATAATGCTTGTGAAAACTGGGGGGGGAAAGTAATCAGTTGGGCTGGTCTGACGAGCATCCCACCCCATAATTCACAAGTTCATCATACATAGGTCAGTAAAGAGAGAGGGAATGTTGAAACCAATGACTACCTGAGTAAGGGAAAAAGCTGGTGAACACAGCATTGCAGAAACAGGATTAATGGATGGATGGGTTACTCTTACAAAGCATAGCATAAAACATTCTCTTTCTTTAGTCCTTACGATTGGGGAGCAGGTCGTCCTCTCAACCAATATTCTGCTGTAAATGCCACTGGATTCCATGCGCCATTCACAATATGCTTCTGCTCTTGGCGATAGCAATATTTCTAGCATCACTGATGGTCAGTCGCTGGTTCCTTAGCTCTTCCACCATCTGTTTGATCCATGTTTTCTTTAGTGCTGTTCATTGAACCCTCCATTAGACAGGTCACTTTTGCCAGAGGAGCTTGTCTGGCAA
The DNA here is from genome assembly GCA_026781145.1 of Hippopotamyrus pictus. NCBI lineage: Eukaryota > Metazoa > Chordata > Actinopteri > Osteoglossiformes > Mormyridae > Hippopotamyrus > Hippopotamyrus pictus. The sequence continues at coordinate 20,435,301 of JAODLC010000044.1, read as the reverse complement.
TGGACTGAATTCATTCTGCAGACATAGCCAAACCATGGCATTCTGCATTTTTGGATTTGTTCTTCAATTAAAGGCTGATGATCGCACCTTATCTGAACAGTTTCGTTATGATGGCAATCTTGACAAGAGACACTCGGGGTCTGTCTTAGGCATCGCATTTGGAAGACCTTGAGCTTGTTCATGTCTAATTTGAGCGGGGTCCATGTTTCTAGCTCATGGGAGATTTAATTACACAAAAATATTCTGAGGGCAGAACGAAAAAATGAATGGTTCAGAACATCTGATTAGTTAGTCTGACTACGATCTCATTGGTCATGTCTTTGAACCAATCATTTTTCATTCTGCCCTCATAACATTTTTGTGTAAGTATAACTCGCACAAGCATGTTTCTGATCCATGCAAGAGAACTAGCAGTTTTCAGAAAAGGCAAATTTTGGATGGTTTTTTGTGGAGATAATAGTTTTCTTCCAGAGGCACTTTTTAGCGAGGCAAATGCTGCTGTTGTCTGGCTAATCCTGCTATGGACTTCAGTGGTGGATGCTACTTTCTTCTCCTGCACCAATGATCCCAGGTATTTGAATTCTTGGAACTGCTCAATATGTACTCAACTTAGATGAATGTTGGCCTGTGATCCATCCGGGTCATAACTTTGATCTTATCCACGTTGATTCTTAGACCATAAGCTTGGGGGATTCAAGATTCTTTAATTGTCACATATATAGTTATACAAAGTACAACACGCAGTGAAATGCATCCTGAGCCACTCTTTTGTAGACTGTGCTAGTTAAAAATCCAATTATGCTAAAGTTAAAGTGCAAAAAAGCTAAAATGCAAGCAGAGAAGTTCAAAATGAACGGTAACACAAACATAAAAAAGTGAGCAGTGTAACAGTGCAGATATGATGAGGGGTACAAGAGCACAATGTTCATCAGGGTGTGAGGTGCAATGGCATGTCCAGGGTTAGAAACCTTATAGCCTGGGGGTAGAAACTCCTCCTAAGTCTCTCAGTCCTGGCCATGATGTTCCTGAGTCTCGTTCCTGATTTCAGAAGCTGAAACAGGCTATCGTTAGGGTGGGATGTGTCCTTGATGATCCTGAAGGCCCTGTTCTTACATCTCTTGATGTAAATGTCCTGAAGAGATGAAGGGGCTGAACTGCAGCAGCGTTTTGCTACACAGATCACCCTCTGGAGGGCTTTGCGATCCTGAACACAGCTATTCCCGAACCGGGAAGTAATGTTCTGAGTCAGGATGCTCTCCATAGCGCCAGAATAGAAAGTCCGTAGGATCGTTGGAGAGACCGTGAACTTCCTCAGCCGTCACAGGTGGTACAGGCGCTGCTTAGCCCTTTTGGACTGGACTTGGATGTGAACAGTCCACGTCAGGTCCTCAGAAATGTGGACACCCAGATATTTAAAACTCCTCGCCCTCTCCACAGGAGATCCGTTGATGATGAGGGGAGTGTAGGCCCTCTGCTGCCTCCGACTGAAGTCCATCACCAGCTCCTTAGTCTTGTCGACATTCAGCTGGAGACTCTTCATGACACCACGCTGCTATTTTCTCAACATCAGCCATGTAGGCCGACTCATCGTTCTCAGTGATGAGCCCCAGCACCACTGTGTCATCCACAAACTTAACAACAGTGTTGGAGCTATGAGTGGCCTTACAGTCATGAGTGTAGAGTGCGTACAGTAATGGACTGAGTACGCACCCTAGTGGAGATGCTACGTTGGTGTTGATGCTGTGAGACACAGCTCCCAACTCTCACCACCTGTGACCTACCAGTGAGAAAGTCCAGTACCCATGCACACAGATGGTTATTCACTCCTAAGCTCCTCAGTTTAGTAAACAGTCTATACACTATTGTGGTGAACTGTAATTAATGAACAGCAATCGCACATAGTTGCCCTATTTCTTGCCCACGTGGCTGAGGGTCGTGTGCAGGACGTGGGAGATGGCGTCTTCCGTTGATCTGTTGGAGCGGTTGGCAAACTGCAGGGGGTCAGTGGTGCTGGGATGGAGGAGGAGATGGTGTCCTTCAGGAGCCTCTCAAACACTTTCAAGACCACCGGTGTTAATGCAACAGGCTGGTAGTCATTCAGGCATGAGGGCTTACTGTTCTTGGGTATGGGGACGATGTTGGACCTTTTGAAGCACATGGGGACCACAGACTGCGCCAGGGACTCGTTGAAGACGGTGGTCAGCACACCTGACAGCTGGTCAGCACAGCAGGCGTCCAGAGATGCCGTCTGAACCTGCAGCTTTTCTGATGCTCACCCGCTGCAGTGCCGTGCACACGTTGTGCTCTGCGATGCTGATAGTGCATTCATCGCTGATGACGTCACCGTCCTCCGTTGTCAGGCCGTATGTAGAACCCGCCGCCTGACTGACCTCAAAACGGGCGTAGAACGCGTTGAGCTCATCGGCGAAAGCAGAGGCGGCGCGCACCGTCGCAATGTCTTTGACCTTGGAGTCCGTTATTGTGCGCAGTCCACATGCTGCGTGAGTCGCCCCGGTGGAAGTGAGTCTCCACACCCTTTCGGTACCGGCGTTTCGCGTGTCTCACGCCGAACGCCGTAGGAAACTGCTTTGTAGGCACTCATATCACCGATGGTGAGACCTGCGTTATAAGCAGCGGTCCGGACGTTCATTGCAGCGTGGATCGGTCCATTGACCAACGGTTTCTGATTGGCTATGCAATAAAGGATGTTGGTGGCCTCTGCCTCCATGTTGGTGAATATGGTACCATCATTTGCAAACATCAAGTTAGTCAGGAAGGTGTTAACATTATACTGAACTCCCTTGTCTGTCCTATAACGCTTTCCTCATAATGCCATCAATCACAATATTGAAAAGCAGGAAAGAGGCAACATCTCCTTGGCAAACTCCCAGTTTGGATAGAAAATTCCTCGGACAGTTCGTTTTGGATCCACACACTGCTAGTTGAGCCATTTTATGACACTTGGATAAGTTGGTTAATTTTCAAAGGTATGTGCTCATTTTCCAATATCCTCCAGAGAGTGGACCAGTGAACAAAATCAAATGCAGATTTGAAGTGAATGAAGATGATGACAGCTCGCATGCTACAACTGATTCTTTCCTCTGCTAGTTGACGAATAACAAATATTTGATGGCTGCAGCTTCGGTGTGGCCTAAATCCTGCTTGCTCTCCTTGGCCGGTCTGTCTATGATGTTCCTGCAGTCTTGAAGATCTGTAGGATCTTCATGAGCACCTTGCTAATGATGGAAAAGAGACGAATGCCTTGGTAGTTCTTGCATTCTCGGCTTTCACCGGCAAAATGATGGCTTTTTTTTTTCTTGCTGACGGAACACATTCCTAGTGCCAGATGTCGTCAGGAGAAGGCGGGGCTGTCATAGCAGGACGCCTCATCCAGCTTTGATCATCAGTGATTTGATCCACAACAAGTGGCTTTCCATTCTTAAATGATCTTATTGCACCCTTCGCTTCAACTGTTGGCTCACCATCAAGGGATGTATTCTCAGGCAGGTTTAAAGATGGTGGCTCTGGTAGTGGTCCCTGGGGCAGATTGTAGATATATAGCTAGAAGAATTCTTTCCACTGCTGTAGATGTCCACCAGGGGATCTTACAAAGGTGCCATATGCCTTCTTGATGTTATCGTTGGTGGCTGTGGTTCTACCACTCAGTCTCCTGAGAGTCTGATAAAGAATCTGGTATTCTCACCTGGATGCTGCTTCTTCTAGGTCAGCTGTGACACTATTCCAGTAGGCTTCTCATTCTATCTGAAGCATTTGTTCAGTTGCTGGTATTGTTCAAAGTCAACATGTTTGGCTTGTTTCTGTTTGTCCACCAGCTCCAAGCACTGGTCCGAAATCCATGGCTGCAGAAGGGTGGGCACACAAGGGCGACTGATTCTAGAATGGTCTCAGATAGCTGCTTTTCTTCTGCATCGACATCAAATCACTCTAATGTTGCAATTTTACTGGATAGGGCACTGGAATTCTTGTTCGAGTAAGGCTTCCTCAGACAGGTCCAGGTGAGTTTAGTTGGAGGCGGTGCCTTGCATTTTGCCCACTGTAATCACAGCTGTACCCTGGCATGGACAAGGTAGTGGTCCACAGTCAGGCCGCCTCAATGCACACACATTTTTGAGTGACTATCAAAATCGGGAGCTGATCAAGATGTAGTCCAGGACGTAAGACATTAATACATATTAGAAGCAACCTGATCATTTTCTGTAAAGGAGAAATAAAGTGACACACTATGGTGTGTGGGGGGGGATCCTCCACACATACCCAGGTTTAGATGGAAAAGTGTGTGAGTGTGTGTGTGTGTGTGGGGGGTTATTCCACTAAATGTACCCACAATGTAATAAAAAACATATTATTTTGTTATTGTGGGGACTACTTTTCTGTCCCCAAAAGGGGAAACTCAATTTTATAAAAATCTGAGAATGCAATCAAAAAACTAAAATACCAAAAGTCTTATATTTTGTTTGGTTACTTATGGTTAAGGTTAGGGCTGGGTAGAGCTTAAGGTTGTCATTGTTGGAATTAGGGTTTGTCCCATAGGAATGAATGGGGCGTGCCCATAAAGAAATAAATATGTCTGTCTTTGTTTTTGTCTGCATGTGTGATGACGTGATGAAGCTTCCTTCCCATCCCACGCTTCCCAGGTCCAGCTAAGGATCCCTGCAAACTTCCACCTTCAGCTGGATCACCACCGGTTCCCCTTTTGCAGAACCAAAGCAGATTCAGGGAGGCGCTCAGAGTTCTGCGACCACAAGTCAGGACACGGGAAAAGTCGGCCCCTTCAAAAGCTCACTAAACGGGCACATAATTCCAGATAATCCTCAGCTAACCCATTGCTCTCAAAGTTGACTGCTACCAGCAAATTCCAGCGAGCCCAGAGGCCTGGCTGATGCAACCGCACACCTTCCGATGGAAACTGGATGTTAACAGCTCTGAGAGAGCACAGGATTTTTCCTTAAATCACTGGCAACAACCACACACATCCAGAGGCATTAATTACAGCCCCCAACCCTTAATTTTACCCCAGTTTCAAATCCAAACTCCTTCTACCAGCTGAGGAGAAGAAAATTCTCATGTGTGGGAGGCAGGTCCCTAACGTCAGACAAATCAACCGACATTACCGCTACAGGGAGATGGCGGGGGTTGCGGGGGTGAGGTAGACTCATGGAAATGAAGGAGCGACACAGCAGAGAAACACCCTCATCGGACAGTCAAAAGGCTCACCACAAGCGGGAAAGGCCTCAAAAACAATGTCAGCTCTGAAAAACCGGTGCCACCTCTTTCCTACAGCCAAAACTCTTCCAACCAGGAACAGATCTAGTCGGCCAAAAAATAGCCCACCGAATGAGATGAATTTAAACTCCCAAAAGTAATTAACTAAAAAAGTACACATAAATACCCTGCAAGATGTTTTTATGAGCCATGATATAGGATGCCTGGCCAGATAAAGCCACGTTCAGCTCACCAGCTATCTTGTGGTACAGCAGATTCAGTAGTAAACATTTTTATTTTTAATCCAGGGGCACGAGGGGAAAACCGGGTGGCACAGAAACTTCTAGATGCGGGTCTAAGCAACCGCTTAGAAAGAAGAGAGCATAGAATTTATTTACTTACTGGGCAACCATGAAAGCTATTTTATAGATTAGGAATGGCAAGTAAACAGCATATTCAGGTGCAATGGCGGTGAGGCCTGGTGGTCTCACCTCATATAGCAGGTCCTATATGGTAAATTCAGGAAGGCAGATGGAGTCTGCATCAATTCAGCGCGTGTGCGCGCACACAAACACACACACACACACACACACACACACACACACACACACACACACACACACACACACAGAGTCTCCCACCCTCTACTCCCTGGGAGGAAGCAGGCAGCGTCTGCGTTTTCCTCTCCGGAAGCAGATGACTCGCCGTGGGATGCTGCTGGAAGAGTCGACACGGAAACAATGCAGCTTTTGTGCGGGAGCAGCCCCAGGCTGTAGGCGTACGCCGATGGCACGCCAGAGGGTGGCAAAAGCCTGCGGCCGCACCGCATCACGACACCTGCTCCCCCCCCCAAAAAAAAAGCACACGGGCCTGTATCTGGGCCACCTTTATCAATGGGTTATCCATCTGTACCATGGTGGGAGGGGGGGCATGCCCATGTTGTGTAACTAAGCCATGTGGCCTCTGGTGCATCAACAGGAAAGGTGTCACCCTGAGAAAAGTGAAAACAGCACTGAGCTAAACAGGAGAACACCCCCCCCCCCCCCGCCCACCCCCCAACTAGCCAGTCGGCCGGAACGACCTCAAAGTGCTGATACGCGACAGATGTGTGCACAAACACTCCTGCTCCTCACTCGCTGCACCTTCTCCCGGGTTATACAGGACTAATCAAACAGGCCTCTTGCTATGTTAGGTTACACTGGCACTAATGAAAAAGGGAACGGGGAACGAACACTCCAACACGACCCAAATTTAGGGCTCGAGGAGTTTGTTTATCGAAAAAGAGGCCGAGGTGTGCATACCGGAAGCCCCTCAAGGCGACGCAGTCCCACAAATCACACCCCCAAGTCCAAAGATACTCGCTGCAACTATTTGTTGCAAACCTGCAAGGTCTGTCTTCACACCTGAATCTCATTAGGCAGCAGGACTGCCCCCCCCCCAGTCTCCTGACTCCACCCACACCCTCCTGTATACAAAAAACCAGGGCCAGAGGACCGGAGCGACTGAAACATGATTCATACAGCACTGCCCTGGCAGGGGAGTAGAGACATTTCATCATGAAACACCACTAGCTGGAGATTTTTTTTAAATATTTGCACTCTATCTGCCAAGACTTTTCGGTTTTTTTTTTTTTGGGTGCCACAGGCCCTGAGATCGGCTCATGTGCCGCCTTGTTACGTACTTCACCATCTGACACCCATGACTGGCAATGTCGTCACTATCCAAAAGACCACTGTCTTACAAATAAAGGCTGCTAGGAACTCAAGGGAGCAGAGCACACAGTCTGGCCCCGCATGTCCGAAACACCGCCACCCCTCCCCACAGCACACAGAACCAGAGGAAAGATGCTGTTTTCAGAGGTGGCTCGTGGGTCGCAACTACTAGAAGAAAGGACACTCACCTTGCCTGTGTCTCACCTTCCCGAAGGTTCAGAGCAAGCAATTGTGAAGCACAGACCGATCTACAGCTGAAGTAATGTCACTGCAGCCACTTACAAAGTGTGTCTGGCAAATCTTTCCAGGAAACGCTCCGAGCGAGAAAACCTGTTCTGAGTGTCTGGCCTTCGTTCTCACCTTCGTGGTACAAAAAGCACATCTCTATACATTGCTGGGGAGGCTTGCCGGCCGACGCCATGAGCATCACTCAGGACGGAGGCAGCAGGGCTATTTGTCGATTTATAGGATTATGCGGAATTATGGGAACCACACGAAGGAGCTTCCCACCTCCATTATAACTACGGGGCAAACAATCGTGGCGATTTGGCATTTGGTGATTTTTTTCCTCAGGGGCAAAAAGGTGAGAAGGTAAAAAGCTCGTTAAGAGTTGGTTAGAGTTCCCACCGAAGCTCTGGACCCCGAACATGGGCGAAAACAGCACTCGGTTTTCTGAAGAGCGGTCAGGCGGAGCCCGTTCCAATTTTGAGGCAAAACAAATCAATAAACACGCGAGAGAAATGGCCGCAGTTAATGACCTCTGAGGAAGCGCGGATCAGGAGGGAGGGCAGGAGCCAACCGCGGGGAACCGCGGAACACGGAACGCCTTTCGCGCTTCAAATCCTTTATTTGTTCTTTGGTGTCTTTTTCACACCTCCCCCACTGTCGCCGTCACCATCACCAAAATAATTGCCACTTCCACACAGAGCAGCGGGAGGGCACGTCGCCAGGGACACGGGGGGCGGGAGATGAGCTGGAGCCGGGCGTTTTAATTGGCTCCCGAAACGCTTCCTGCTATCGGCACTCCGGTCAGATCCACGTGGCAGATGTCGACCAGCAGGGCACGAAGTGGGGTGGCAGAGTGCTGCGGTAACATTGGGTGTGGGGGGGGCACGAGAATGGGGAGACAGGAGAGGGATGAGGCGCAGTCCGCACATCTGCAGTGAAACATAATGTGCTGGGGGGGAGGGATGGAGTCAGTGAGGGTGGGGCAACATCTGGGGGAGAAGAACATTAAATTAGTCTAAGTCCAAGAAGCACTTGGGTCTCCCACTGCCATGACATGACAGGCCACCTGCAGCACTGCTGCCATCGAGGCTGAATAGAAGGGGGCATCCCTTTGGACACAGAGAGCATGAGCATGCAGGACTGAGAGCGAGAGACAGGAGGGCACACAGCCACACAGAGACAAGCAGCCAGTCCCACACACCTCCATGATGGATCACTCAGGCAGCCACAAAGGCGCCACGTGCACAGCGTTTATTCCGGGGTATGGAAGCTATGTGGGACCAGTGGGTCTGATGGGGGGGGGGGGGGCAGCATAGTGTGACAAAGGCAGAAGGGGACGAGGGGACACCCATCAACATCAAATCACGAAGCCCATCATACGCAAACACACAATGACGAGGCATTTAAACGTTCTTAAATAAACAAGCTGCCCAAGAGGATTCGACAGGCCTACATAACCCCAAACTGCTGCTCAAATTAACAACCCTGCCTATGCGAAGCAGCACATTTCCCTGAGCTTGCTGTCAGGAAGAAAAACCCACTAAAATCTGGCCAGTCAGACGCAGCTTTCCCCACTGATTGGCTGCCGTTGATGACACCCACCTGACACAGCCCACGGGGTTTCCCTGAAAGGAGGAGGGCTGACCTTTGCCCTCCTCACGCTTCTGCTCAGAGCGGCTTCAGAGGCGACATTCCGGTAGCTTTGAGGACGCACCCAGAGACGGAGGCGCTCCCACACGTGAAAAGCACTCAGATCTCGCAGACTGACTTTGACGCAGCACCAAAGACTATATAGCGTACTGCCCCTAGAGGAGATGTGCCAGCCGTCTAAGGGAAGCGTCCAGCCAGTTGACAATTCCCAGTCCCCAAAGGCGTTCCCTCTCCTTTAGCGGCACGCTCGTTAGCGCCCGATTAGCATGATTCCAAATCACACAGTACGAACTGCCAAGTGTTCGCTCGTCCTCCCGAGAGAGAGCAAGCCGCACGAGCTCGCTGCATCGCGGCAATTTCCCTCTGCACGACGGCGCACCGGAGGTACATCTGACACCCCAGCGCCGAAAGTGAAATTCCGCAGCGAGCCCGTATTTAAGGGTGGAGACAAGGCGGTGTGTGATCGCGGTTTCATCCCGCGCCTCTCCTGACATTCCACTGGCAACTGACGAGACGATCGGCAGCCATGCAGAATATTAAGTGGAAGACCGTCCGTGGAAATACTCAAGCAGAGCACAGAAAACAGAATTACGTGACAGAGGCCGATCATGCCTCTCGTTAAATAGATGCTATGCTGCTTGTTAAATAGAGGGAGCTCGAGGTTTCAATGATTAAGGGGTAAATCCTGGCGGGACGATTTGAGCCTAGCATAGCAGGCCAAGCATAGGGACACTGGGTGTGGGCGTGTGATGGAGAGTGCGGACACAGCGTGGGCCGGTAACGTATATGGAGAGCTGGGCCCGTAACCCTGCCCCCTAGTGGGGCCTATCACTCACCCCCATTTTCAAGAAAACCCCAATAAAAGTCAAAACTCTGCAGCAATTTCAATTGTCAAAAAGTCAGAACAATTAAAATTCCATGCTGAAATGGATTTTGTTATACAAATATTCATCTTTGAAATAGATGCCAGTTATAAATTACATGCTGTCACTGTGATACATATTTACATGCATTACATCCATCCATTCATCTTCTATAATCGCTTATCCAGTCCAAGGTCGTGGTGATTCTGGACTCCATCCCAGGATGGCAGTCCATCGCAGGGGAAACTCAGATAGGGAGGACAAGCCTGCATTACGTTCTCAGACAAATTATATCCATTAGCAAACAGTAAACACAAGCATGGATCAAACATACGCGGACAGTGAATATGACAAGGAGGCACACAGTCACAGATGCCCCCACGAGACAGACGCCCATCTGAGACAGATGCCCCCATGACATAGATGCCCCGTGAGACAGACTCCCTCCAGCAGATAGACACCCATCTACGAAAGATACCCCCCGCCAGACAGATGCCCAAGAGAGACAGACACCCCCCGCCAAACAGATGCCCATGAGAGACAGACACCCCCCGCCAGACAGATACCCATGAGAGACAGACTCCCCCCACCAGGCAGATGCCCATCAGAGAAAGACACCCCTCATAAGACAGATGCCCTTCAGAGACAGATGCCCGCCCGCCCGCTGGACAGATGCCCATCTGAGACAGACTGCCCCCACCAG
>JAODLC010000044.1:20377330-20396813 GCA_026781145.1 Hippopotamyrus pictus | reverse complement strand
TGACTTTTCATATCTGCAAACTTCTCTTCAGTCCACTTGTACTCCAATCTAAAGGAGCGACCCCCTCCTTATGTAATCGGACGCAAAGCAAACATGAAAGGGGCCCTGGAAACACCCAGGGAAAGTGGAGACGCGATTTCGATCGCGAGGCGTTAACCGTGTCTCGCTCAGGCTGCTCCAGCGGCATTTATCGCTCCCGCCCCGATGTGCCGCACCTTGAAAATTGTCGCCTGTCCGCTTGCGATCTTCAGTCCGCTGTGTCAACATTTCATTAACATTTCATTGCGTGTTCCTGAGCCCCAATATTTGCTCTTCGCGCTCTCTTCCAAATGCTATAGGAAGAGGTTAGATAAATATTTAAAAGGAGGAATCTTCCCTTGTGCGTTCATCATCATGTTTGCTCTGAGGCCAGCGAACGGAGGCAACATCCTAAGCAGGCCACGACAGCCAAACACCTAGACAGGTTCGCAATGACGTCGATAGGCGAGCACCTGATCCCAGCTCAGACGGGCCCCCTCCTAACAGGGAGATAGACACGTGTCTTCATTTACCCTTTATTGTTTTGCCACGTCTTTTGTTCCTCATCATTATGATTTATTATCCATTTATTCATCTTCTATCTGATTAGCTATGCAGGGTCAACAGAAGCATGACATACACATACTATGAGCAACTGAGAGATACCAATCCATCTAATTGAATATTTTTATACTGCAAGAGGAAACAACTGTATTTCTATACTTCCTCACAGACCATAAAATGCAGTTTGGTGAGCTGGAATCTCTAAAAGGCCAACTTGCGTGTGTGTTGAGAGAGTACGTGATCTGTGATGGACAAAAGTGATTGCCAAAAGTGTCCCCTTGTGCTGTTTGGAATGGCCTCCAGGCCTTATACTAGAAATGCGGCTAGAAGATGGATTATTATTTCTATTGTTGTCGTCAAATCCAGTTAACCCATTTCACCCATTTGTATGGCTTACACTTTGGTGCAGGGTCCCCTGAGGTGGAGTAGCTGGCCAGTTTTGAGTCTTTAAATTAAGCACTGGAGAAGAAGGACTGCACGTGTCCGGCCACCAGCTCTCTCCAGTCTTCAGAGAAGGACTGCACGTGTCCGGCCACCAGCTCTCTCCAGTCTTCAGAGAAGGACTGCAAGCATCACACTAAACACACAGGCATGAGCAGAAGGCTTGGTCTTCAAAGAAGGACTGAACATGTCATGTTAGAAACACAGGCATGAGCAAATCAGCAGAAGCCCTGGTATTCAGAGAAGGAGTGCATGCATCACACCACCAGCACTGTCCCGTCGTCAGAGGAGTGCATGTGTCACACCAGCAGCACTGTCCCGTCGTCAGAGACGGCCTGGACGCATCACGGCACCAGCACTGTCAAGTCTTCAGAGAAGGACTGTATGTGTCACGCTACCACCACAGTCCCATCATCAGAGAAGAACAGCACACATCATGCCACCAGCACAGGCATGAACAGAAGGCCTGGTCTTCAGAGAAGGCCTGTACACATCACACCACCAGCACAGGCATGAACAGAAGGCCTGATCTTCAGAGAAGGCCTGTACACGTCACACCACCAGCACAGGCATGAACAGAAGGCCTGGTCTTCAGAGAAGGCCTGTACACGTCACACCACCAGCACTGTCCACGCTCCCAAAAGGCAATTTCCGGCCACATGGCTGCCAAACGGCTTCATTAGTAACGAGCCAGACGGCTTTTGCTGTCTTCGGAGGCCCATATTTTATCAGCCCCACCCTAGTAACTTCTTTTGTTTACAAGCCACCCCCCCTTGATGGGGGGTAAGCTAACGCCTCCCAGGGGAGCTGTTCAGCAGCTCACAGAACTCTGTGGCAGATGGTGCCTTCTCGGGCAGGGGTAGGGGGCGGGGGACACAGTTACACCTGGGCGCACGTGGTAAAGTCAGCCCAAGGTCTTAAAGGGTTACAGTCATACCTGCAATGGCGAGGGGAGTGCTGGGGACTCTCTGGGTGGCCGTCTGCCGGAAGATTTACTTCCTGGTTGGTGTGACAGACAGGGTCCTGATCTCTCATGTCCGTGGGTTCCGTCCTCATCATCATTCTTTGAAAAGTATGGGAGGCAGGTCAAAGAATAAAGATCCCGGCCCACCAGCAGGTCTTATCTTAAAATGCAAGTCTAAATTCTTTAATAGTGCCTGGTATGTGTCTACCAGCATGTGCCAAGTGCCATCCTCTGGTCTCCTCTCCATGGTCTTGCTTGGCCCCCTCCAAACCACCCAATACTTGACCCATGGGACAAACAGTGGCATTGAGTCTTTGCTTCTGCTGTCAGTTGAGTGTGATCCAGCCATGTCTCTGGATTAGCACCATGCACTTTCCCTGTGCTACTAGCCCACTCATACAGTATGCGAAATTCAAAATTCATCACTCGAACTGAACTGGTCAACACTCTCTTTCTTCACCCCTCCATTCTCCCTCTTTCTCCTTCACTCTTTTTTTCTCCCCTCCTACCTTCTCTCTCTTTCACCTGCGATCTTTTCTCCCCTCCTCCCTTCTCCATCTTTCTCCTTTACTCTCTTTTCTTCCCCCCTCCCTTCTCCATTTCTTTTCTTCCCTCCTCATTTTGTCCTTCACTCCCTTTTCTTCCCCCCTCCCTAATCCCTCTTTCTCCTTCACTCTCTCTTCCCCTCCCTCTCCCTTTCTCCTGCTCCTTTACTCGCTCTCTCTTCTCTACTCTTCCCCTCCCTCATTCTTCACCCACTCCCCTTCACTGATCCTTCTCTCTCCCTCTGTCGCCCCCCAGCCCAAGAGGACAAATTCCACACACAGATGTCAAACCATGCCCTTGTCAGCCCCTGCTGGCTTTATTTTTTTGTCTTTTCTTACTCCATCTTGCTCCTGCGCGTGGGGTGGGGGGGTCCCCTTTGTCTGTTGAAGGGCCCCAGAGGATGGTACCCCACAGAGGGGGGTCTGCCTCAGTGGAGCAGGATCTTGTCGGGATTAAAGAGGGCTGCGATACACTTGTCATGGTGGTGAATTGTTTCCTACCATGCTCTCTCTCTCTCTCCCTCTCTCTCTCTCTCTCCCCCCCTCAGTCGTTCCCTCTGGAGGGAGTCTAACGGCAAGGCTGACTCAGGGATTGATTTCCCGTACCTATGCGCCTCATCTGGGTGGCCCAGTTACCGCTGAGGCCTATTAGTGACTCGCTGCACACCACAAAGAGAGAGAGAGCGAGAGAGCGAGATGGAGCGATAGAGCAGGCAGTGCGAGGAGGGGGCAGCAGTAGTTTAAAAATGTAAATCAATTGTTCCCTGTGCCGCTGCACTCTATGGCGAGTTTGTCAGAATAGCCTGTTTAATTTGATCTGGTGCTTATTCTCAGGGGAGACAAAACAGCAAGGTGAGAGGAAGCGGCATTAGCGGAGGAGCTGGAGGGTACGGCAGTACATCAGGCACAGCGTCCCTCGTCGGCTGGCGGTGCTGACGCCGTGTGGATATTTACCCACCCAAGCCGCGTGCCGTAAAGACAGCAGGTCCAATCGCTTCTGGCAGGGCCCTCCCTGCCCCAACGTGAGCAGGCCTACATGCGTTCCAGAACCTTCCGTCTCACCGCATAGGGGCCCGTGGCGCTCTGCCGCTATAGAGCTTTGCTGCGGCGCTATCGCCCTTTCATCGTGCCGCAGGCCCCTGGACCTTCACGCCGCGCGGAGGATGTCCTGCTGAATAACCCCGGCAAAGCGGGGCAGATAAAAGGTGTCACGGGCCTTACAGTATAGGCCGCTCCACATTACATCCCCGTTAATGCCATGTATCTTTTTATTTTTCCGGCAACGATGACATGTTCCTGTGCTAAATCCACCACAACATCTACCTCTGCCTCACCAGCATTAGCAGGGGCAAGACACCCCTTTATTTTCATAAGGGGACAAAAAGCCATCTGGCAGACATATGCGGCGTCACATTAGGGGCCCCAATCATGATGTAAAATAATAGATGGACAGAGCAGTATCTCCGCAGGTTTCATTGAAATTCCGTTGTCATAGAAGCCATTAAGGGAGGAGCATTTTAAGAGCGGCGGGTTCCTCCGATGTCATTTCAATGTCAGCGCACGGCGGCCCGGCTCCTATTCCGGAACACTCCACTATATTTTCTCTCACACGAGCTCAGGATGTTCTGCCTTCTCATGATTCTCCTTGATTTCTGCTTCTCAGGAGGGGAGCGGAGAGATATTTTGTTCCCGGGGCAGAAACTAATGATTTGAGGATCTTTGATCAGTGCCTGGGTACAGAACACCCAGGGTAAGGGCGTCAAGCTGCCAGACTGATTACCGCCATATTGAAATTTTCTTGTCAGTTTCGCTCTCTCATGCGCAGTGATGAGTTCGCCGCGGAACCGGCTCTGACACAGCGGGAGAGACGACGTGCTCTGCTCCAGCCGTCCTTCACAGCGGAGGATGAGAGCGGCTCGCTTCCACTCGGCAACATCACCCAGACAAGTCTGTCAGACTGAGCGGCAGTCAAAGGCCCGCCTCCTGCCTGCCCAGCATGGAACACCAGGCAGATAGCTCATTTTGATTGGGCCTTCACCTGTCTGTCACTAGGCTCTCATTTATTTATATGGCTGAATGCTTGGGCTCAGGCAAAGACACGCAACAAAGATCCTTCTTCACTCTTTTTGAATTACATTTCTTTGCATCAAAACGATATATCATAAATTCGCTGCATGTCTTTTAAATTGAAATCAGTTCATTATCAAAGCATTACAGTCTATTGAGATTTGGGAAGTAACAGTAAATTAGCCTGTTAATCAACTGTTCTCAGAGTTAAATGCAGATTATGATCCCAATCCACTCCAACAGTAAAAATGGGAACATTGTACCCATCTCACTGATAGTATTTTACTCCCACGTTTTTTAAAAGATGGGGAGTAGTTGTCAATGATTGTAATGAAGATAAAAGTACATCACTATTCACAGCTGTATAAACAGCATCAGAGTTATATGTCGGCCTACCTGACTCAATAGGCGGTATGAGACAGGGAGTGTGGACCTGATGATGATGGTTAGCCATTCTTATGAGATATGATAGTCGCATTCACATTATATCATATACCTCCTTCATGGTTTTTCTAACGTTACATGCTTCTAATGCTTCTGAAGCGGGGAACAGAAACGGCATTGTGTGACAATGGCGCCCTCTAGTGTATATTCTTTCCAAACAATGCTTCGCTCCATCTCTGAATCAGTCACCTACCTATGAGTAATGTCCAGAACTCTGTTATGCTATTTTATATATTGCCCCATATGCAGCTTATTTCATACTCAAATAAGATGTAATAAAATTCTTGAGATTCTACAAGGAAATATTTACTATAATTAGTGTAACACATACGTTCTCAAACCAGATCCTGCTATCTTGGAGCTACAGTGATGAAACTGATGAAAATCATGGACCTTCTTTAATGATAAAATGTAATGAAGTATTAAAACTACATAAACCTCTTCATAATGATAATTAAATTTCCTGTACCAGAGAAACCTGATTTACTATTTTATAGTGTTATGCTACAGTTTATATGCATTAATCAAAGCTATTGTAGCATTTCGGGGCAGAAAACACTTGCCTAACTGACCAACATGACAATCACCAAAAAGATGTTTTCCCTCCTTTCCGATCCCCCAATTACAAAAATGTCTAACGTCCTCTCCAGACGAATGATAGGCAGTTCACCGGATTATCCCTGTGGATAATCATGACACCATCTACACATCTGTCAGTTGTACATGAATGATCCATATAACAATACAAAACAATACAAAATAATCTAGGGTATAATTATAACTGACAGTCACAGAGTGCTTTGCAGTATGCGTTTTAAAGCAGCCCGGCACAGTTTTGCGCATGCTTGTTTTGCCCACGTGCTGGGGCGCTCCGCTTGCCGGGGATCGAATGACACAAAAATAATGCTTTTATCTCCTTGACAACTCCGGTGACCTCCAGCTAACTCGCCTATTAAAAGGTAATATTTATTCATTACACCCCCGCCCCCCCCCATCTCAACCCATCGCTCTGGTCTGGTGCGTGGAGCAGTCGTGTCTGGGAGATTTAAAGGATGTTCTGCCTTCGTTACCATCTCCGCTGCTCTGGGAACCTTTGGTTCTACAAGCACGGCACCAATGCACTAAGACCGCAAGAAACACGGAAAAAAGGTGACTGAAAGCCGCATGCCACACGGCGCACGTGTTAATGTGTGTGTGTGTGTGCAGGTGCACCCCAGAAGCAAATAGCAAGCCAAGTAATTGCTCTTCTGGAGTTCATCGACCACTCTTCAAAAGCACTCGAGCCTAACTGTGGCTGTCCTGTTCTGAAGGGCAGCTGTCGGATTAATAAGAACGGTTCTTCGCCATGAAACCTTTCAGAAAAAAATGACCATTTCAGCTCCACACCTTCCTTGATTCATCAGTTATATCGGATTGCACCCGAGTTCCAGCACACAAGAATCCAATTTATTGGTGCGATGCCTTGTGATGAAAGTGCGGAGACTCCGGGATCCTGAACCCACGTGATCCTCTGCCTGGAGGGTGGGAGCGGGGTGTTGCTGTATGAATGATGTACCTATAGGCTTAGAGCCTCAACCAATGCGTTTCCCACCACACGGCACTGTAAGGCAATGGAGTTCCTGAACCACTTTGGGAGAAAAGTCCAAGATGAACTGAATGCAGAACACTATACATTTCAACTATTCAATTGCTGTTATGCTACATTTGTTTTTTTTTCCCACTTTCCATCGATCTCGACGATGTTTACCTCAAGGCATGATTGTGATCAGGACCCAGCCACTAGATTATCACAATATATGAGTAAATTAAAGACAAAACACTTGCATCATCACCATAGTAACTATAATAATTTCTGGACGAAAGGTCGACCAGCTCAACTCAGGTCAAACCAAAACACAGACGATCTTATACCATCGTGCACGTTAATAGTAGACTTTAACAATGGAGTCCATGAAATGTCATGAGCTTGCAAAGCCGTCTCTGATGCAGCTCCTTATAAACATAAGTGTATGAATGTTAACTAAACTTTTACTGAGTCCCGCCAGCACCGTGACACTCAGACTTGCGGTAAGAAGCAGATCCGCTTATCCCACTGCAAAGGGAAATATCCTGCAGCAGAATCCCCTCCATAAAACGGTTACGAGAGCGTTGCTACGCTCCGGGCGGAGCAGCTGGTGCAACGTTCAAAGTGATTGTTTAATTTGTCCTTCTGCATTAGTAAATTTATTACCAACATTAACCTTGCCTGACACAGATTTGGCTTGTATAATTAAAATATCCCACTCCCCCTTGCTTTGCACTGTGACAAATGACTCAATACGGCTCATTAGACACGTGACAATGTAAACAGATGGAGACGTTCGCCAGTGGGAGACTTTCAGCGGCGCATCCTTGAGAGATTAAATGGCATTTACAAGTTCATTTTAATTGCCGCACAGCGAAAAAAAAAAAGCTACGCAGCAGTTGGCACGAAAACAACACTTTCTCATCTGGCATCCGTTAACCAAAAAAGGAGTAGTACGTTTTTAATTAGAAACTACCATAACAGCTTAACACTGCAACTTTATCAGTTTATGATCTAAATCAGATATGGAACAATTTATGGAGTAAAACGTGTAAATAACGTGTTTCAAGAACTGATATAGTATAAATAAATGAAATACATTTAATACTTGATAATGAGTACTAAAATATATTGTGAAATATTAGATATATTAATATTTGGTGCGTGCGAAGTATGTAATACTGGCTTACTTAAAAAAAAAAAAAAGATTTACAAATTTAATGAATAATTATTTGAATATATTATGTGCCTCAATGTGTGACACTTGTCTTACACCTACTGGGGTTGGGCTCTGAATGGCCCCTCCCCTCTGTGTGTGCAGGGCTCCTCTGCATGCTGTGGTTTCCTCCTGCAAGTCAAAGACATACAGTAGGCTAACTGGAATCTTTAAATTGTGTGCCTGTATTGTGTGCTCTGTGATGGATTGGTATCCTGTCCAAGGTGTACCTGTGCTATATGCTCTATACTGTTTCGGATAGGCCCCGGGCCCCACAGAAAGGCCGAGTAGCATAAGGGACTGGAAGATAGGTGACATTCATTAAGCAAATCCATAATCCACCACCCTACAGCCAACAGTCAAACTTGTAAAGATCTCAACCATCAGAATTCTCAGAACAGCCTCAAAGAAGGCAAGACATGCAGCTAGATCCCCCCCCCAAACATAGTCATAATTCTTTACCTACATGATCCAAAGGGGAAATTCTTACAGTGGATCAAAAACTAGCAATGGAAGTCCATGATACAATGCATGTGCAGCTGAATATATGCAGCTGTTTCTGCTGATGATATGGAAATGGACTGCGTCAAACACCCTAGGAGTAAAGTCCTGGAAAGGTTGTGCGTGCCGGTGCCCAAGACACCCCAGATTATCATCATGTAATAGCATAACTTCAGTAAGACACACATTCCTTTCAGCAACCATGATGGCAGTGGCAAATCTACTGGGTTTTGCTAAGAGATGGAACTAGATCTAGTCAATGGTGGAAAAGGCACTGAAAAATCCTACTCAAGTAAATGTACTGTTACAAAAAAAATGTACTCCGGGTAAAATAACAATACCTTTCCTAGACACTACTGAAGTGAGAATAAAGGCTTTTTCCTACTTTGCAGGTCCGCATAGCCACAAGGGACCCCAATGCTTGAGTGATACGATTTTTTTTGATCAGCCAGGACTGTGTGGTCGACCGCAACCCTGAGCAGGTGCCTCCAGATTTGTGCGTGCACACAGACCTGTGCGCATCTGTCCCGCATGCTGGCAGAGACAGACCATGGAGGCTTTCGACTAAGAATTATGCAAATAGATCTACCATTAACCACATCTGTACAATACATCCTTGAAAGAGCACAAGAATGCTTAGATGTGTGCAAATTCACACATACATGTTTTGTCAGGGATCCGGTCATATTTGGTGCACAGGGGTGGCATCATGCAGGCGGGGAACAGAGGTGGATGACCCACTTGCAGCTCACAGGACAGAAGGGGTTTATTAATGAAAACAGAAAACACTGGGAACACTACAAAAATAAAGGACCACAAGGGGTCAAAAGTAAACAGGGATAAAGAAAGACTAATTACAAAAACAGGGCAGGGCAGGGCAGGGCAGGGCAGGGCAGGGCAGGGCAGGGCAGGGCAGCAGGTAAGCATACAGACATCACAAACATCCAACAATCACAATCGACAAACCACTGGTGAACTAAACAGAGGCAGGCACTTAAATACAGAAGGGTAACAAGGGGCAGGTGAGATTAATGAACAAGGTTTGGAAAACAGGTGAAACTAATTAACTCAAAGGAACTAAACAGGGAAACTAAGAACTAACCAAGAAACAGGGAAACAGAATCTAAAGCTGGGGAATTACAGACAGGTACTGTAAAAAGACAAGCACGGGCACAAAGCATGAGACCAAAACCAAGTACAAATCACAAGACACAGGAACTAGAAAACTCATACAAAGGAAACACAATCCAAAAACAGAGGAGGTGAGATTCAAACACGCAACAGAGGGATTAACAGGTAGCCACATGCTCAGCTCAAACACTACAGACTAGGACACCAGGGAAAGGGACACAGAGTGGAATAACAGGAGCTGACCCTGACATGTTTGTACTCATATCTTCATTCATTTCTATGGGAAAAACCCTAATCCCAACAATGACAACCTTAACCCCAACCAGCCCTAACCTTAACCATGAGTAACCAAACAAAATAAAAGATTTTGACATTTTTAGTTTTTTGATTGCAGTCACAGACTTTTATAAAATTGAGTTTCCCTTAGTGGGGACCAAAAAAAAATGTCCCCCACAACATCAAAATAGCAGGTTTTTATCACATTGTGGGGACAGCCTTGTATTTAGCCTACAATAAATGAATTAGCTCTCCAAGCTAGCTAAACCACAAATAAAATTAATAGCTTAACATTTTTAAGTCTAGCTAGCTAGGTTGAAATGATGCAATAAGGGCATGAGATAAAATGAAGACTTACCTGTTTTTTTTTTTTAAACTGGAGACTGAGTTCTTGAATGCAGGTATCTTAACAGGCTTAGGAAGGCAAGGCTGATTTAACATGATGATGCTTTTACCCTTCAGGGCTTTGACTTTGAAAAGCTCTCAAAGGAACAGCCATGGATGCACTCTTTCTGAAGCTGAGACAACTCCCACCACGAGCTCCATGATTATTAGAGGCTGTTAAATGATTCGTGAATCAACCTGCAGTGCTAATGCACTGATTTTAGGCGCGCTTTGATATGTTTGGCTACGGAGAATGAACAGCCCAATCCCTGTTGATGGAGTCAAAAGAACCATCAAACAGAGCTGGTAAAATCAGTAGGCTAAGAGGGAAGTAGCGCACACTTGTTGGGTAAATAGTGGAGCAGTATAAAGTACTGTTAACTCACTTTATATGTTCCCAAGTAAAATTGCACCTATTTCAAACTATTTAAATACAAATTCTCAAATGGTTGCAGTAACGAGAGCATTTGTAGTTTGTTACTGTACACCCCTGGGTCTAGTAACCATAAGCCAGTGGGTTTTCGATGAGGAGATTCAGTAATCATCTAGTAACTGTTAGCATAGGTGGGAACGCATGTGAACATGGGAAGAACATGCAGACTCCGCATGTCAGCGATGCACAACTCTTTGAAGTGTATCACTGCGCCATCCCACCTTTAACAGCGGAAATGAAATCTCTTATAAGAAAAACACCTCTCTCAGCTCAGACTTCATTCCATAGCCGTCACACTGGTCGGGAACAGAAACCACTTCCCACTGGGGGAAACTGAATGCTGAAGTACCACAGGAGGGTGCAGGCCAGGCTAGGATGAGGATGGTCACATCCTACCACAGAAAGGAGCTTGAGGAAGGTAGACGTTTTATGCATTTTGTATGAAATCACTCCCCATATGTCATCCTCATTGTATCCTTCCTGCAGAGGTCAGTGTACCAATGGTCTTCTGTCTGAGGCATAATTTTAGTAGTCTACATCCCAGAATATTGTCCTGCTAGTGCTACACTAATCTTACCCCCCATCTCCCTTAAATTTACATGTCCCACAATATTAAACAGAAGTTACATTATTTTTAAATCACCTTCTGGAATAGAAATGGTCATAGTCCATTGTTTGACAGTAACACACAATGCTACCCGACCTCAAGGTTCTCCTCAGACTGCTTTGTGTCTCTCACATCAGAGAGAATATTCCCTGAGACTTCACACCTCAGAGAGGCTCCTCTACCATGATGGATGCTTGATGTGCTTCAGCCATGACACGACATCGGAGAAGCGTTGTGTGCCACAGAGAATCCCTCTGTAGAATTCAGTGGGTCACACAGAAGCTGCAGGGACACAGTCGCCAGCTAATGACACCAGGGTACAAGGATAGATTACCACTTCATCTGGGCTGTACATTCCCAAGGTATTGGAGAGCCACGGGACCAGGAGGAGAATATGAAACCACTGCTATACGAAGAGCCGCAGATTGGATTTAAATCTATATCCCTAGAGGCAAACATGCTGAATGGTAAGTCATGAGACTTTTCCAACCTATACAATTAAGTAATGAAATAACAGAAATTATACATACTTTGTTAAAAGCTTATAATTATAAACCAAAATAATTTTGTTGTAGTAAAAAAAGGAATAAAAAAAAAAAATTCAGCGATATTAGGAATTCTTCATATGTAACTTTTTTACAAAATTTTTCATCTTCTCCATGACTCTCATCCATTCTTGATTAGTATCCAGCTTCTTTTGTCACAAACAGAAGGGGCAGGAACAATTTCAGCAATTAAATTAACTGGATCTGAATGAACAAAGTCATTTTTCTGTAATTGACTGCTCTTTAATTATGAGATTAAAGTATTAATTAAGATGAATCAGTTTGAAATAACATGCATTTTGCACAAAATAGCTCAAATTCAGTGTTAGGATCAAGTTCGTCATATCTTTGAGATAATAACACTCACATCAGACAACAACATGGTCAGTCAAATGATTTATTAATTGATTTTGATCATTCAAGTCTAGTCTACTGAGAAGAAAGACCCTTAGATACTTGCAGACCAAAGTGGAGTTCAGAGGTAAGTATCAGTCTGAAGTTAATTACTAAGCACATGGATTTTGTCAGCACATTTAATATAGTGCTGGTCAACCCATTAGATGACACAGGAGGCCACCTAGATCTCCATCTTCTGAGAGGGTGTCATCTTAGCAACCAGCAGCTCCACCCCCATGTGACAGTAATCAGTCATACACAGTATTCTGTGTGAATTAAATAGATAGGTGTCGCAATGGAGGTATGCAATACAATAGGAGTAAAGTAATGTGAGTAAAGAGGACACAATGACTCAACAGGTACTGTACCAGGAGGACAGCACTGGGAAGGAAACTGATTTATAAGTGGTGTTCTGGCTGGAAGGACTCAGCATCATCAATCTTGCCAACACACTTCCTTATTCTAGAGTTGCACACAAGTGAAATTGCAGTTGAGGTCATTCTCTGAAGATTCTGCACCTTGGAGGGAACAGAGAGTAGCCTCAGGGCTGAGTTAAGAATATGTCAAAGAATTTAGTGATTGATTAATAATTTCAGCCAGAGCAGAAACAATGCAATTCTGCAAAGATTATGTGTGTAGGACACATGCATGAATAATATTCCATGGCAAACATTTGAGTATGGATGGTGGGGACATGTACTTACCAATATTGTGGGAGTACAGTGTGTGTTTAGGGAGGCGAGGGGTTAATTTGGTCCGAATCAGTATTGAAACCGAACCTGCACTCTTCATAATGTGGTCCAAAAGGACTATATCATTAAGGCATGTCATTGAAAAACTCACTAATGTGAACACTCATTTGGCATGCCAAGTAAAGGTCGCCTGATTGCAGCAGCTGCCGAGATAAATGGCACCACTTGCCCAAATAAAGCAGCGTGGCTGCCCCAGCAGAGCCAGCTGACCTCACAGCTCGTGGTGCCTGCTGCCCCAGCAGAGCCAGCTGACCTCACAGTTCATGGTGCCTGCTGCCCCAGCAGAGCCAGCTGATCTCACAGCTTGTGGTGCCTGCTGCTCCAGGATGGCTGCAGAAGCTTCTCCCCCAACTGAGCTGCTCATGAAACCGCTTATTGCATTTTCCCACATTACCCTTATGGTACACTGTGTCCTAAGTGACTATCAGATAAGGAATCTGGTCATTAAGTCAGCCCCAGGAGAGTCATTTCTGCAGAATCTGAGGGAACCCGCCCAAGAACATGTTTAGAGTATGTGGTCATACAGAACACGGAAGCATATTGTCTTAATCTGATCCTTCTCCTTGAAGAAAGGACTTATTTCAGGTGTCAACAATTCACTCAGTCAATTTTCAGTCAGTGAAGCATTTATACCTGCAAAACACAGGCCATGTAATTTTCTGCCTAAGTGATCATTTTAATGAATCACTTGACTTGTGAGACAAAGTGTAAACTGACAAAAACCGACACCCCTCCCCCCCAGGAATGAGCTCTATGCTATGACGGATGACGGCATGTGTTCTTGAAGTTATTAAACATATTATTCTTTATTCATTAAATATTAGCACTTTCAATGAGGTTACAACAAAGAATGAGCTGTTACATGCTTTTAACAGCGTAAAGGCCCATTTCACAAGTCAACTACTGTAGTAGTTATAAATATGCTGAGAAAATAAAAAGCAGTCAAAAATAGTGTTAATGTTTAAAGAATTTCTGAACAAAGGTCATTCTAATTCAAATTATAATCTGAATTGGTTGTAAATGCTACATCTTTCCATAAGGAAGGTTAGATCAGCTACACTATTGTACTACACTAATCTAGATAATGGTAGTAACTACTTAATTGCAGTAAACATTTTTAATACAAAGTACCACTTTTTGATCTTATGTAAACAGGAATGATACAAACAGACAATACGGGAGGAAGGAGGCTCATTCTTAACCCTGCAAGAACAGTTTATGCTGTTAACTCCAAAAAACAGTTTTTATGTTGCAAAAAAAACAGGTAAAAACTGACAATCGCACATATCATTACAACTATGGCAAATACTGAGGCGCTTCAGCAATGAAGGACGACGGTCCAGTTTGAATTTGTTTCCGACCTCCGTCACTAGCCATAATAACACTTTAAAACACATAATTAATATAAAGTACGGTGGTGCATTTTACAATATCTACAATGAACCAGAACACATTTCCTGTTTATAAATGGTGAGTAGATACTGGGAATGGGGAATATGACAGTATCCTCGAGGGGCGGGGGGCCAAAATCTGACACAAAATACATCATATCTAATGAAAGCCTGAAAAATGAAACATTTAGAGTCAATAATGGGCTATTTCCTGTATTTGGCCAATAAATTCCAGCCTCTGAGTACCTCTCAGATTAAAACCCCAATGCAGGCTGTACTCCCAGCCATCAGGCCTGATTTATAGAGCCCACATAAAGAGTGAGAAATGCCCTCTCCTCTCCTCACAGCAATAACGTCCCTGAAATGAGGATTATGAACAGTGTCAAAAAGGCCCAAAGATTTCAACGGTCTATGTTGGAGTTCTCAATCTCAATTAAGGGAACGAATTGCATATTTTCTAAGTGCCCTGTGTTAGAAAACCCTGACCAAGGGAGCTGTCTAGTGGCACCCCTGCATGTACCTATTACTGCAGGCTTGAGTATCAAACACACAGTTGCTGTTTCTACTGGACAAAGAAACCCACATCAGTGTCACCTCCACCAGCAACATCAGATGGTAGTTTTATTAAATATGCTTTATGTTTTAATGATAGTATTATTAACAATAACAATTTAGCATAGAATTCACATATAATTTAACAATGTAAATAGACTATTAACAGAACAGACCAAAGTTTACAGTTGGGGTGTAATACAATCTACCTTTTTATAGGTTTGTGTAAAAATGTAGTTGCTGATTTTAATTTTCCCCCCACTAGAGGGAGGAAATTTCAAAGTTGGTGACGCCAACCACTTCATTTGGGTAGAGAAATATGGAAACGCTCCAGGAGGTCCTGAAGCCCCCCACCCCCCATTTTGTCACAGCGTCTTCCAAAGTCAGCTAAACGGGGAAAAAAACACCCCCCATCCCAGTGCCTCATGGTCCCACGGGAGTCGGCGCCAGGTTGGGTGGGCCGAGCTGCTCTTGGGGATTCTCCCCAGGCAATGTGGCTGTGACATTTTTTTCCGCTCAAAGCCCAGAGGCTCATCTTAAATCTGTCACATCCGCACAACCGAAACCTCGTGGCACGCGACAACAAGGACGCTCGCTTTCTGCAGAGCTTACATACACAGCATCTGCAAGGTGTTCCTCTGAGCTGACATGTTTATTTTGGAATCCTGTTCCAAGACCTACTCCAGACACCGCCCGCACTAATCCGCAGACGGCACTGGAGAGACACTGAGTACCCGGGGGGGGTCCAACGTGGCTGGCAGCCAGTCCTTATGTGTGAAAACATGCCAGAGATCCACACCGTGTGTGGACACCAGTGTTTCTCTGAGTTCACAACATGCCAGAGATTTGTGCCATGTGTGGACATTAGCGTTTATCTGAGTTTACAACAGAACAGATTATCCAGTTATCCAAATGAGTACTCAGTAATCAGTACTCTTTCAGACAACAGTACTGGGTGCCTCACCTAAGTATCCCTGATGTGACTAAAGGCACAATCGCTATTCCCCAGTACAAACTGCACCCAATCATTCTGACATCATAAGCGACCCCTAGCATATCTATGACATCATAGTAGAACTGCATGTATGGTAAAATACTGTTGCCATGGCAAACTAAGACAAGGAGGAGGTGCCTAGTTGTTTTTATGCTAGATGGTGAAAACTGTTTTTCGGACTTTGGTTACTTGCTAATCCCAGGAAATACCTTGTACACTTTTGTTTGAAAGCATAACAATGCAAACCTTCTGCTCACGCTGCCTGCTTAGAACGTAAGGAGATACAGCGTAGAAATGTGGACGTCTCCAGCTGGAACGGGATTTGGGACAGCCATCTTAGTCGTCGCTCTATGCTGTGCAGCAGTTGATGTTAGACAACTTTTTGTTGTGACTTCCTGTTAGGCTTGTGACTGAAACAAGATCCTTGTCTTTGTGTACTTGCCTTTTCACCTCCCTAAGGGGAAAAAAATAACAGAATGTGTCGAACCAATATTCTGCTTAGCCCAGGATAGCCACTACTGACTTGCACCTAATATCAGCTCTTACTTTCTTCTTGGGTCAATCACCCAGGACAATGTTTCTCAAACCGGCCTTCAGGGACCCCTAGACTCTCCCGGTGTTACTGGGAACTGGGAGAGAGCAAAAAACATGGACCATAAGGTTGCCAGGACCGGGTTGAGAAACACTGACCTAGGAAACAAAGGCGCATTTGCCACTCCTTACCGAGCGAGGTGCAGCACCGCTTCGATTACATTGGAACCATCTTTGGCGCTTGTTTCACAGAACAGCGCGTTGTACGTCTGCGGAGAACATAGAACACGATGGGTGTCACCTGACCGCAACTTGAGGTTTTATCAGAGCCGTAGCCAAGATTTTTAAAATACAGAGGTCAAAAGTGTTAGCTCTTCCGAGGTGAGTCCCGTAATGGATCATGGTTATTGGAGCTGAGATAAAATACTGAGGACTTGACCTCGGTGTCCTCAGTTGTAGGTACAGGCTTGAGTTTTGTTAAAGATCCAGACACATTGCATCCTCAGCCTTTCATCTCTGAATCAACCAGAGGCCTAAACTATAAATAACTCTTCCAATTAACAATATAACATTTCAATCATTTACATACATCCGTCTTCCATAACTCTAGCATAGGACTGTGAGGTGGGTCTGGAGTCTATCCTAGGAAGTATAAGGGGCAGGGCTGCAGAACATCAAGGATGGGATGCCAAGTCAACTTGGGGCACGAGCTCACGTACTTGCCTGAATGCATGGGTTTGGGATGTGGGGTGAAACAGGAGTACTTGGAGAAAGCACGCAGACCTGACCAGGGAGAAGATGCTATCTCCACACTCGTGGAGACAGGAACCTAACCCCCGACCCAGGGGGTATGAGACCCTAAGTCCTTCCTAACAATCCACCAAACCACCTCAATCATTTACAAATGACACTGAATGAAGGACAGGACTCAGTGTTCTACAGATGGAACATGTTTCCAGTGTTTCCCAGTGTCTCCTTTACAGGAGCTGCTGCCATGAAGCCTCACCATGGCCAGCTTCTCCCCATAGTTGGCTGGAACACATTTGATCCCATCCTCCAGAGTCTGCTTCCGCAGGTCTGCCTTGTTTCCCACAAGCATGATGGGAATGTCCTCATGAGACACATCCTGGACCAAAAGACGGCGGAAGTTTGAATGAGGACGATTACCATGCCAAAAAAAACAGAAACTATGAGGTTTCTCTGTGTTAGTGAAGTAAAGCTAGGCACTGTGACGATGACAGGTGACGTCACTCTGGAAGCTGCCAATTACAAAGGCCTGAGGACACACTACCTCAATCATGTCCACCCACTCTCGCACATTCAGGAAGCTTTTCTCACAAGTGACATCGTACAGCAGAAGAACACCATCTGCTCTTCTGAAGTAGGACTTGGCAATGCTGCGAAACCTGAAATATACCATAACAGAAAGATACTTACGTCTGAAACTCCTGACTACGATTCGAAGAGTGTTATAAATAAAAAAAAAACAGGCATCACATTGACTTCTGATCTCATGTTTACCAAATCTGCTTAATGTGCCCCAAAAAGGACATCCTGGAATCATTTCACTGTGTTTCACCAACAAATCCACACCAAACAAAAGGAATTCACAGCCCCACACAAATTACGCATGTGGGATTCCTGCAGGTTCAGACCTTTCTTGTCCAGCAGTGTCCCAGAGCTGCAGGACAGTCGGTTCTCCGTCCACCACCAAGGTCTTCACCTGGAAGTCCACACCTGACCAGCCCCAAGCACAGAGGACAGGCTTAAGGATGTGGTCATAAAACTCAGAGCACAAAGTACGTAAGTGCCATGAAGTCAATCATACAGGACGACTAGAACATGAGAAGGACCACATCACATAAAACACAACTCCAGAAGCTGCCGTTCGGTTAGATGACCACTTTACAATATGCACAGCAGCAAAATGGGCCCTTTCTACAGGATGTAATTAGCATGGCCCTCGTTAAAGCTAATGAGCGTGGTGTCGTGCTGACCAGCCTGTACCTAGGGTGGCGCTGGTGTTTCCTCTGAACTCATTCTTGCAGAGTCGGTGGAGGAAGCTGGACTTTCCCACAGCCGCGTCTCCCGCCAGGACGATCTTATATGTCGTATCCGACACCATGTACTTCGAACTGTCCTCTTCCTTGTCATCCTGCAAGAAGAAGAAAGGTCACAGCCGGGAATTCGCATACCCCAAGTCACGCCAAAGAATGATGCAAGAATGATGCCACATTATCTTCTGGTTACCAAAACAGAAGGGACTGTTTGTGAAAAATAAAATCTAGACCCCAGGCCCTACTGCAACCATGACCAAGTGGGTAAAAGATGGATGGATGGATGGATGGATGGATGGATGGCTGACAGATGGACGGATGGCTAACAGATGATGCTTTATCTCACGGCATGTTGAGCTCCGCTCATTTCATCATGGTTTTAATTTAGTTTGCAAGAGATATATTGTTTGTTTGGAGCCCTGACATTTATTCATTTGAATAATTTGGAATAACTCTTCGTTTTCATCCATAACATGGTTTTCAGGGGGCTGGTTAATGGTTAGAAACAGGAGGCCCTCTCTGCACGTCACCATGCATGTTTAGTCTTCAATGTTTCTTTCGGAGGGCAAACCTTCCTGCCATCTTCTTCTCAGTTTTCTCGAATATGGACATGAAGAAAACTTGCAACCTCCATTCACACAGAGCGGGGGAAGGTTGCCCTGATGTTGTGTCCCACGTCTCTCATTTTGCATGTTCTCCTCCCTCCCTCCCTCTGCTTCTGCCCCCCGTACCTGTGTGGAGATGGCTGACAGGCACTTCCGCGCCGAGGCTCCGGAGCTGCTCCTGCTGATGGGGTTTGATGGTTTCCAGTCCAGAACCGACGCCTCCCTGGGCCCAAACGCTGCCTCCTCCTGAATGTCCGGCACCTGGAAACATCAGTCAGTGTGATCACCTGTCAGAAAGACTTTCAGCCTGACACCTACATCACCTGTCAGAAAGACTGTCTGCCTGACACCTACATCACCTGTCAGAAAGACTGTCAGATTGACACCTACATCACCTGTCAGAAAGACTGTCAGCCTGACACCTACATCACCTGTCAGAAAGACTGTCAGCCTGACACCTACATCACCTGTCAGAAAGACTGTCAGCCTGACACCTACATCACCT
>JAODLC010000044.1:20358181-20370311 GCA_026781145.1 Hippopotamyrus pictus | reverse complement strand
GTATGTGTGTGTGTGTGTGTGTGTCTGTGTGTGTGTGTGTGTGTCTGTGTGTGTGTGTGTGTGTGTGTGTGTGCGCGCACGTCTTTGCACCAAGGTTTGCAGGTGTTGCCGTATTCGTAGCTAAAACAAACAGCTACTCCAATGCAAATATTCCAGGTTACCACCAAACAGACAGTTACATAACACTAAATGTGACCTCAGGACTGGTTAGCCAGTGAGAAGCTCTTACTAATACTACAGAGGAAGGTCCTTCAATCCATCCATCCATCTTCTTACTGCTTATGCAGTACTGAGCACAAGTCATGCTTCAGAAATGTAAACGCTGGTACCAAGCTAAAATAATCAAAGTAATTAAATATTAACGGAAAATAAACATAACAACAAACCATTATTCATAACAAATACAGTACAAGTAACATTCTCCGACTTTGTCAGCAGTCCATCAGAAGCGCTGTGCTTTGAGACCCGGACGCTGTCCCCCACGCCCCCCTTCGAACTATGCAAATGCAAATGTCCTAGAAACATAGCTTCATGGTGACAGGATGTAAGGAGGCATATTTTGTGTTAATAACACATAAGCCTCAGTCAACACGTCCCATATATGCCGTTCTGCCGTGGGAGACGAAGGCCGCAAAGCCCCTCTGATTCAGTCAGCTGTTACTGCGAACGGAGATCAGCGGTCGCTGCGTCTTTAGAGGGAAAACTCGTCCACTTGCCAGAAACATTTTAGCGCGGATAACGGCCGCTCAGCCTGTCAGTCCTACAAACTGTGAGCATCTTTTAGAATAACTTAGTCAAACACACAGTCAGCTTAGTTAACATCCAGTACTATTATTCCTACTGCAGCATTATAATGCAGTTCTTCAAGTATAGTAACTGATTGATTCATTCCAGCACTATATACTGGGCTGCAAACACTGGCTTGAAAACAACACTCCCTTATGACTCAATAAATATGATTCAGCAGAAAGACTGAACCAATCAGTGTGGTGGATGAAAACATACATACAGTACATAAGGAAGGGATGTATTCCCCACAGAGCAGAATCACATGGGCCTGACAGATCAGAGTTAGCTAGCGCTTTCACCTGCTGCCGTACTGCGCTCTCCGCGGCCTGAATGCGTTGCTCCATCTCCTCCTCCATCTCGCTGAGCTGCATGGTGGCTTTGTCTTGAGCTCTGGCGAGCACGCAAACACGTTTTTGCTCATTATGTGTTTTGTGCACTTTTTAAATTGTGTATTTCAAATTATTGCAGTCATGTACACAGCTGTGACATCAGAAGTGTCAGGCTTTTCTGTGTACTCAAATGCCTCATGGCAAACTGGGTTTCCTGGGTTCTCCCACCCTGGGATTTCGGTGCCCTGCAGTCTACGCTCCCAGGATAAGGCGATATGCATGCCTACCTTCTGACAGCCAAGGCCAGATTGTCCATCTCCGAATTCTGCAGTTTGATCTCCCTAATGAAGTTCATGATGACCCGTTCATACTGAGGCAGCATCCTGGGCTCGATCAGGTGAATGTTCTGGTACAGGATGGCGGCCTGTTCATCCCTGCAACACAACGACATGAATCACATTAAATTCTGCCTTAAAAGGAGACTTGCAGTTCATCAGCTGCCTTACTCTGTCATCTAACTTGCTAATGTATCTGAACTATTCCCAGGGAGAAGCACTGGTCAATGCTGCACCCATCAACAGCTGCATCTTTTACATTCAGCATCTCATTCGCTACTGCAAATACTGCAAGGAATTTGTCCAGAAATTACAGCACCGGGGCAACTAGGTAAATGTTACTATGGTAAACAGGCAAAGCAAACATGCCAACAACCACTCAACTGTCAAACATTTTTGAGAATTCCCTGTAACACCTGTAACTATAATATTTATATAATAATCACAAAACAGAAAAAAGTAACAAGTATGCGGATTTCGACTTCGTGATTCATTTAACAGGCTGAAGTTTCCTGTATCTTTTCTTGTATTACTATCATGTTATCAAGTATTATCTATTTGTTTAGTGGCTGTTATGGTTTTTTATAAAGCTACCTCACCACTTAAAAGTATTGACGTGCTGAGTTTTAAAGTATACAAATAGCTCAAACCAGTATTAGCTACTGTGTCAACTGTGGCAAAGCTGGTGTATTCAGCTTTATCACCATGACAACCATCTAAATAGTAAATCCTCAAAAAGAGAATTTAAGTTATTTTACCAGGTTGGGTGTGACTTTAAACACAGGTCTATCTGTAGGTGAAGATGACAGCTTTGCAAAATGACTGAAGAGTGTAACTGACTCTTATACTCATCTTACCACAAAAAGGCAGACAAGCCCATACTGGAGGAATATTACAATACAGAACAACAATAATACAAATAATAACTGTAATAACTGATAAGAGCAGCAAAGTGACTCAGTAGGTAGATGTTCCAATCCAGTCATTTTTAAAGGACTCTATATTCACAGAGCACTACCCTCTCCAGTCATTAGCCTCTACCCCCGTACACCACAACAATGACCTACATAAGCGGTTAAAAGATGGATGGATGGATGGATGGATGGATGTGTGTGGAGATGAATGCAGGATCTTTGCAAACGGTCAGGTAGTATAATATTTTCAGAGAAAATTTCCACTATAATGCAGACCACCTCCGAGATCATTGTTTTTCATGTCATTTTTTGCTTTGCAGGCACGTTCCCCTCAACAATACAGCTCACCATTTATAGTCCATTTATAATTAATAAAAATGACATATCAATTAAAAGTAATTAATATTTATCCTGAAGAAAGGGATGTAGACCTGGAGAAGCAAATTGATTTTTTTCCTGAGATCCAAATTCCATCAACAACACAAAGACAAACTTAAAGTTAATTTTGCCAACCGAGGGCATCAAACTCACAATTCGGATTTAAATGTGTTTTGGTTCGGATGTGGACCAGAGTCCGACATTTGAGTACCTCTGCTGTGGACCTCAGTCATTCCTCACCAACATAACCTCAGAAAGCCTCCTTTAAGCTGCCATACATTATTAAGTCCAGCTTACTAAAACCTACACCACCTGTGGCCTCATTTAAATAATTAGCACCTCTGAAATTAAGTGGACTTTCTAAAATGTTATACGGCATGCTGTTTGACAGTAGCTACACCTTAGTGGGCCGCCTGCAGTTATTCCGACATTTCCTGCAGTTAGACTTTCCCACAACAGCAGTGTCCTACTAAGACTAACAATCTCCTGTGAATATCAAATTAATCTGGTGCCACAAAAAAAAACATCACTGTGTTATGATTTTACGCTACCATGAAAAATATGACATACATACATACATAACATACATACAGACATACATTTGAACATACAAGCATGAAAACCACGTCTGAACCTTCCAAGCATGCTCCCTGTTCACTGCATTGATAAGACTTAAACTCAGTTTTATCATATCAGACATGCCACCTCAGGCACACTCATTTCAGGGAGGGGGGGGTGAAAGACAACAGAAGGGGGATGGTGTGCTGGCAAGTCTTACAGTAATATGTTGTTACACAGTGTCATACTTTACACCACCAGTCAAAAGTTTTTGCACACACTGAAATTTTATACATCTGCATGTTACTCCCTTGACATAAAAATATACTCATGTTCTTTGCTAACAAATATGGTTACAGTATGTTCACCATTTCAATGCCTTTATTAGCAAGAAAATGTCATATCTTTGATTCATCAAAGTAACCTCCTCAAGCAGTTATAACAGGAGAGAAAATTCAAGGCATCCTTTTCTACAAGGGACAGTAAATACTGCTCTGCTTCATGGGCTGAAACAGTTAACTAGTGCATTTAAAGTTAAAGGACAGCCTAAAACCTGAATATGCCATCACCACACAGCCAGTTAACAGGATGTCATACATGCACTGTTACATACTCTCTCCATTTTATAAAGAAGACTTGTTTCATTTTACTTATATTTTCATTTATAGCCGTTCATTCAACTTTCTGATGCTTAACAAGAAAAAAAAAACTGCAGTTTATAAATAAAAGGAAAAGTGTTAAAAATCTGTGGTGTGTAAAAACTTTTGACTGGTAGTGTGTATGGATAATAAATCATGCTGAAATAGGACAGAATTGTCCAACATGGAGGGCACATCATGTTCAGAGGCTCAGAGAGCGTTTGTTCTATTTATGTGTTTGCATGGTAGCCCTTTTGAGTCTGTGTTTGGTAGCCCTGAACATGTAAACATAATTGGTTAGAATAGTAAGAAATGTATTGGTTTGTAGTACAATATTTGTCAGTATCAAATACAAGTGTGCAAAAGGATGTCCGTAGGTTTGAAACCAGTCTTGTGGATTCTTTTTTCCTGTATCTTATTTCCCAGTAGAGACATTCATAAAATGTCACGTCTGATTTGATTCATTTTAATAGCGAACATTTGTTCAAAAGTTCCCATAAATAAAGCACGCACGGTGGTTAACTGTCTATGGAAAAAAATTCGACTGTAAATCGTCATCTCTTCGATCCGAGGTGGAAACAAAATATTTAATATTTAAACTTTTATATGATAATTATACATAAGCTAGTTTAGTTTTTTTTCTATTGCCTTAATTATATATTATTGAAAGAATACAAATCTGTAACATGTTAAAACATTAAACAGCTACGTATATTTTACCAATTAACAAAAACATAACGAGCACAGTTATATTGATAAGAAGCGCGCTAATAGTCATGCCTAGGCACCGTCTGGGGGCATTTCACCTGGGGATGAGCCCAGCTTGCTCTCCCAGCCGGCTCCGGAACGCCTCCCACGCCAGGGCGTAGCTGTCCCCGCTGCCGCTCTCCATGCCCCCGAAGCAGACTAGCTCCGACACTCCGCGGAAGCCGCTGCTAAACTCCTCGAAGTTTATGCTCCCGTCTCGGTCGGCGTCCAGTTTGGAGAATATCGCCTCCACCTCGATGGGCTGGACGCGGAGCTCCGAACAGACCTTGAGGAAGTCCTCCTTCTCAATGCGTCCCGAGTTATTTACATCGCAGGCGTGGAAGAGCATCCGCAGCTGCTCCCGGTCCTCCTCTATCTCCATGAGGAAAGGAGTGCCAGCGGGATAAACCCACAATGCCGGACTTTCGCGTTAGAAGTTCACCAGGGTTTCCACAAATTCCAAACTGCCGATATTGCAACTCTCCAAAAAACAGCTCCACGGTATAAATTCCAGATTTGAAAATACAACAGGAATTTACAACTGAGTTAAAAGTTCTAGCAAAACTTAAAAAGAGAGATTTTACATCTTACGAAAAAACCGAGTTGATCGGAGTTTAGGCAGCGGTCACCTTGCTGTCCCTGCTGGAGCGTAGGGGACGCGGTGTGGCCGCCGGCTGGCTTGTATTGGCGCTTTACTGTTAATATGGATAAGGTGTGTGTGCCTTTTACCAAGGCTATACTTATCGCTCTGCCTTGTTTAACTTTTTAAAAAAGCATGAACTAAGTAAACATTACGCTGGCATCCAGCCTGATTTAACACGCAACTACTTTCTGACAGTATTGTGTTGTGTGGGATATTATATTACGATTACATTTTAACTAATCCATGGAGAATTAATAATGTGACGTTTTCTGTCTTAGTAATATTTCTGTTTCTAATTTAGGATGGAAGTAGCATCTCGCTGCTGCTCGACTACATGTTTTGCAACTGGAAAACGCATAAGCTATTTATCTATTAGCATCCCAATGCAGTTTAAAAAGAATAAAGTGTTTATCTGTTCTTTAAATCTGCATTCAGAATTATGCAAGTGAATAAATTATATATTCGGATTCTTTAATTAAAGGCATTGAGGTATGTATGTATGAGCTACAAGGAACAGATTCATTTAAGTGTTTATTTACATTTCGTAGGCAAGACAGCTTTTGGAGGGAGGCTAGAGGCAGCCAGCTTTACTGCATGCAGCAGTTGGGGTTAAGGGCTTTGCTCACGAGCTCAGCAATGATATTATTACTCTGGGAAGAGGAACCCTGGATCTTCTAGACAGGCAGTGATGTTTAAGCTGATGAGCTCCACACACACTAACCCCAGAAGAGGCAGTATGTGCCCTATAATTTGGTGAAAATTCAAAATGAAACACAGGTCGATGAGCAAATTTTTACACTTTAAAAAGTTCAAATGTATCCCGATCAGCATCCCGGGGTTAATTTTCACACACACACACATATATATACACGTGTTAGCCTACCTATCTACATGGGAACCTTCAATTCTTTTCTATGGGAAAGACTCTAATCCCAACAAGACGACCTTAACCCCTACTCATCCCTAACCTTAACCATAAGTACCCAAACAAAATACAAGATATTTGGCTAATTTAATTTTTTTTCATCGCAGTCACAGATTTGTATAAAGTTGAGTTTCCCTTTGTGGGGACAGAAAAAATATATCTTTCTTTAAAGGCAGAAAAAATGTCCCCTCAAGGTCAAAATATCAGGTTTTTATGACATCGTAGGAACATTTGGTGTATAATTACAACACACACACACGCACACATAATCATCCTGCATGCAGCTATATTGCAGTATTTCAGTGGAAACCATGAAGCATCATTTTCAGCTGGGGAATAAAGTTTGAATTGTCCCCTGTTGATGCACCCTGCTACCCTGGTGGTCTGAGCGATCACACAGCACTTCAGTGTTCCTGTTAATCTCCTTTAACTCTTTCATGTTGCGGACATCATGGCAGCCATAGAGATGCAGCAGCCTGAGTCTGGGGAAATGACGATAACATGGTGAATTATTTCTGTTCAATTACACTTCAAAACATTTAAAGGTTCACTGGTACAATGCTTCCTCTGCAGCGTGTACTAATTCATAAGTGGTCATCCTCAGTACATTTCATACCTTAAAGATTCTGTTAATGTTTCAACTTTGTAAACAAATCATGTACTTCTGTTAAATCCATCTGTAAAGCCAGTTCTCCCAGTGTAGGTTGTGGCTCATATGTTACAATTTAGATCAGTGCTTCCCAAACCATTTTTGCTCCTGACTGCTTGGGTCAGGTGTTCTGGGAACTGGTATAAAACAAAAATGTGGGTCTATCCAGTATGACTGTAGGACTGGTTTGGGAAATGCAGACTTAGACAAATGAAGTTGCTGATAATTCTATACGTAACTTCATAAATTCTGATTAAGGTCAGCATCTAGAACCCTGTTTCCTGTGAAGTCATGCTAGACTTTTTGTGTCACATGTGTTCTAGTTTCAGCCTGCCTGTTGTTTGCTTACCCTTTGCAGTGTCTGCAGAGTTTCCTGACTGCATCCTGAGATACGCAGCAAAAGCTCAGTTTCACTGTCCTCAGGTACCTGTAGCAGTAATTTGCCAGGAGATGGACACTGCAGTGAAAAGAAACAGTCTCATAGTCACTGGGAATGTTGCTGCTGCCTTGAGAAGGTCAAAACACGAGCCACTGCCTTTGTGATGTAAATCTTCATTTTCTATATGACAAATACGGTTTCCATCTATTTTTTTGAAGGTGACATTCACAAAACCATGTATATACTGTAGAACATAATTTGACACAGCTGTATTTTTAAATATTTGTTGGTCACTTTTAGGAATATATAAAAAGCAGTCATGAAATGAAGACATCATTTGAATTTAAAAGCATGATTGTTATTCTGCACTGTTACTATAGTAACAAATCACAGCTGTTCTCAGTTCTTCTGTATTACAACAAATGGTAGAAGAACAGACACTGAACTGGGGGTCTCCATGGTTGCGGTCACTCAGTTGGGTCTTCTAATATGCATATGGGGGGTCTTTACATGGCAGAAATGTAAAGCGCATTGAGACAATGTAATGTTGTGATAATGCGCTATATAAATAAAATTGCATTGCAATTGCATATGCCCAGAGTATTTAATGAAGATAAACCATTTGTTGTCTGCCACTGCATCAAGCTCTCGCCCCCCTTTACACCTTTTTGAAATTACACCTTTGGTCTAGAGCCACATTGTGTTTGTATAGTTGTGATAACAGGGTTGGAAATAGTAAAGTTTTCCAGGTAAATGACAGGTGAGAATGAGCGGCTATGAAAACTGTGACAATAATTAGTTACATGTGACAGCTGTGGCAATACTACAGGTTTTATTAATGAGGCTCTGGGTATAAACCGTTATACAATGAGAGTATTCTGGGGCAACTGAAGGCTCTGTGCTTTACAAACTGCACAGCAAGCCAGTGGTGGTCTAATGGTTAGAGAAGCACCCTTGTGACTAAAAGGTTGCTGGTTTGAATTCCAGTAAGGTGATAAATAATAGCTACCCACTCTGATGTCACATATGGGTTAAATGCAGAGGACACATTGTGTTGTGTGCTGTGGTGTGTCAACAATGATAGTTAATCACTTTCACTTCATTAAAAGTAGCCGATGTTAATCCCAACGTAGTGACTTCCTCATGTCCTTGAATCACATATGGTATTTAGAATTAGTTGCTTTTGTTAGTTATCCATATATATCAGCTTAGTGAATCCCCATGCCCTTTATACATGTTTATACAAATCCATACCCTCTGCTTCCTGTTGATGTCAGGCTCAGGTCCAGGTCCTGCAGCTGGAGGCTAGACATGGCTATTGCCTGGATCCCTCTGTCTGTTATCATCTTACATCCACTCACATCCAAGTGCCTGCAAAACAGGCGCAGGATTGGCAGCCAATTAACTACGCTGCTGCTCATTTAATAAAAGATCACATTCCTTAGATATTTAACTAAGCAAGTCTGTCACACACTCAGGGAAAGGAGGAATTGCTGTTTAACTGGTTAGGATTGCCTTTCAGATGGTGACGAAGCAGCTGGTATTTTGTAAGGGCTGCCTCTCTTTTAGTGGGCATTAGTGATGGAAGGTTTAGTAGCTTTACAGCTAAATACCCAACCTAATGGAGCAGGAGTAGGTGCTGATCTCAGTCATACTGGCATCTGTGATATGGGGGCAGGAGCTCAGCGTCAGGCTCCTCAGCTCGAGGCACTGGCAGACAATGTGCTGGACGGTCTGGTCATGCACCTGCACCACAGTGCGACCAATTTTCAGAACTCATGTGCATCTCGTGGAAGAAACAAATAGATTAGCTGGCTATAAAAAAATTCACACATCCTGTGAGTAAATGAACCGTCAATAAAGCTTTTATGCTTGCACTGTTAGAACACTGTTACCCAATGCACCTTGGTGAGGTTCTTTTAAAACATCCACACTAATCACAAATAAATCACGAGTAATCACACACATCAGAGATGTGACGGGTGCCATACCCGTGTGGAATGTGTGAGGTGAATGGACTTTGAAACTTACTGAATGGAGTCCAGTCAGGTCCAGTGAGCCCAGATGCTTGAGATCAGACATCATGTTGGTTAAGCAGGAATTAGATATCTTTGGAATCTTTCCGATGTTCAGACCTTTCAGGTTCGGACAGTTCTGTGCCACAGTGTTCAGACACTCTGTGCCGAGAGAGGGGCAGCCAAACAGCTCCAGTCTGCGGAGACTGGAAATACAGACACCCCCTACTGCATTTAGTAAACAGTATTCAGGGTATGGGTTAAGGTTGTCATGTTGTCTGTCACAATGCAGTGCCGGGACTGACAGTATAACACATATATGGTACTCTGGTGTCTTTATACTTAGATTATAAATCTTCTTGTGTGTCTCACGATGGATTGGTGTCCACTGCTTTATTCCCTCTGTTTCCTGGGATAAGCTCCAGAGTCTCCTCAGCAAGGACATAGATTTAGGTATGGATGGTGGGGACATGTCCCTACCAATATTGTGGGAAGTACAGTGTGTGTTTAGGGAGGCAGGGGGCTCATGGGAGTTTTGCTTACACAAAAATGTTCTGAGGGCAGAAGGAAAAACGATTGGTTCAGAGAGATAACCAATCAGATTGTAGAGGAGGTGGACCCAAGCAACTAGAGGAGGCGAGACTAAGACATCTGATTTTCCATCTGCCCTCAGAAAAAAATTCCCATGAGCAGGCTGGGGGTTCAGGGCTGATCTGGTCCCTACCAATGTTGAAACCAAACCCATGCTCTCGCTTCTCACTCCTGTACTGGACGAGCATTATGGAAGATGGATGGCTAGTGTTCTGGTGAAGTGTTCAGGTATTCACATCAGTGTCAGCAGGTCTCCTCATCGGCCCCGGCGAATATCTTGCTACCTTTTCCCACATCTTCCGATCAGCAGTTTGATGGCCTCGTCCGTCATTCGACACCCATTAACTGCCACTTTCTCCAGGCTACACACATGGACGACGATTAAAGCCCCCAAAAAGAGCATTAGAGATGAGTTATTCCTAACCCTCTCTCACAAGTTGCTATGGGAAGCAACACAATATGAAATTTTATTGAAAAATTATTCACTAAGTTTAAGCCTTCCTTTAAGATATAGCCATTCTTACATATGACAGAATCCATTACATTGCAGTATAATTTTTAATGTTACCAGTGATCAATGTATTCAGCAGGGACATCACAATTTAATAAATACGTCCTCAGTGTGACACGATTATGGGATGTGTGGCATGACAGAGGGTCCTACCTGGCACAAGCAGTAACCAGGGCAGTGATGCCAGCATCTGTGACTCCTGTCCAGCTCATGTCCACAGCAATCAGGTGGGCACAGTGACGGCTGCAGGACAGCAGCACGTCGTCTCCGTGGAAACCAGGCCCACTGCAGTTGATCATCTTTAGTTCCTGAAAAGGCACCATCAGAAGTTTCACTCAGTTGTATCCGGCTGCTGTTGTCCACTGGTGCATTACAAATCAGGCTCTCCACAATAGCTGGTCATTACAAATCAGGCTCTCCACAATAGCTGGTCATTACAAATCAGGCTCTCCACAATAGCTGGTCATTACAAAAGGGCTTCTATGATCTTGTCTGCTGGATTTTTCTGGCTCTGGATCTATCTGCAGAGGCCCAAAGGTGCAGGTCTCATGCGGTCTCACTCTGACAATGGATGTCTTTGTTGTGAACAACAGTTTCTCCCTGTTTTCTCTGCTCCAGGGGTACATAAAAGGCATCTCATAACAGACCGTTTGTGGGAATTTATATGGGGGTAACTCTATCCATTTTAAAGCTGTTGGAGTTGAAATCGGAGTTGAGGCTCCGAAAGATTCTAATTCTTATCTTCCTGATGCTAAGCACCATATTCCCACCATATGAAGACTCCATAAGCATCCTATAATCACCCTTTAAGCAACCTATAAACACCCCATAAAGACTATAATCACCCTATAAGCATTCCATTAGCACTCTATAATCAACCTATTAACATCCAATAATGACTCTACAGGCAACATATAAACACACAAAAAGGCTGTAGATGAACCATATAAGCACTCCATAAAAACCAATGAACATCCTATAAAGATTCTATAA
This sequence comes from Hippopotamyrus pictus, assembly GCA_026781145.1. NCBI lineage: Eukaryota > Metazoa > Chordata > Actinopteri > Osteoglossiformes > Mormyridae > Hippopotamyrus > Hippopotamyrus pictus. Next base: position 20,358,917 of record JAODLC010000044.1, on the reverse strand, counting down.
GCAACATTTAAACACCCTATAGACTCTATAATCACCCTATAAGCATTCCATTAGCACTCTATAATCAACCTATTAACATCCAATAATGACTCTATAGGCAACATACTGTATAAACACACAAAAAGACTGTAGATGTACCATATAAGCACTCTATAAAAAACCTATAAACATCCTATAAAGATTCTATAAGCAACATTTAAACGCCCTATAGACTCTATAATCACCCTATAAGCATTCCATTAGCACTCTATAATCAACCTATTAACATCCAATAATGACTCTACAGGCAACATATAAACACACAAAAAGACTGTAGATGTACCATATAAGCACTCCATAAAAAACCTACAAACATCCTATAAAGATTCTATAAGCAACGTTTAAACACCCTATAGACTCTATAATCACTCTATAAGCATTCCATTAGCACTCTATAATCAACCTATTAACATCCAATAATGACTCTATAGGCAACATATAAACACACAAAAAGACTGTAGATGAACCATATAAGCACTCCATAAAAAACTTACAAACATCCTATAAAGATTCTATAAGCAATATATAAACACCCTATAAAGACTCTATATGCACCCTGTAAGAACTCCATAAGCACCCTGTAAAGACTCTGAACTTATAAACATGTCCTTCACGGTAAGACTTTATTTAAAGTCTGTATGCGTAACGCATTATAGATACCTTCATAATGCATTATAATGCATTCATAAAGTATTAT
>JAODLC010000044.1:20322083-20337050 GCA_026781145.1 Hippopotamyrus pictus | reverse complement strand
AGATAGATAGATAGATAGATAGATAGATAGATAGATAGATAGATAGATAGATAGATAGATAGATAGATAGATCTCTCCAGCTGTTCCAGACTGTGACTAAGTTAATGGGGGGTAGCACATGGCTAACTGCCTGGCCCTGCAGTGCTGGTGTTCGGTTGGCTTACTGACGGTTTGGGATCAGGTTCTTACCTGTGCACTTCAGGTGGGTCTCTTTGTATCTTAGAACTTGCCTCTATAACCTCTTTCGCCACTTTTCCACTGAAAAAGCCAATGAAAATTGCCAAATTAAGCATAATGAGTCGGCATGCAACAATTCTCAGGTTACCTGCTAAAAACCACCACACCCCATTTTCATATTTTTTTGCCCAAGGTAAAGCTGATATCACATGAGAGAAACTTGCAGGGCCTCCAAGGCAAAACACAATGAGTGCAAACAGCCCTGCAAAGGAACTTCAGCATTCAGTTTGCTTCGATTTACAATTACATGATATTTACATGATGATAAAATATCCCTGAGCAGGACAAACGCTTGAAATATGGATGGGTAACAATCCTATCATCTGGAGCTGTGCTAAGTACTGTGCATGATTAATTCACACACTATCATACATTTGCATAAACGATGTCACCTTCATGTTTCTGTGTCCCACAGTAGGTGACACTAAAACAGAATGACAAATCAAGTGATGGCATACCTGTACCGAAATCGGCTCCCTTTGAAAAATATATTACTGCTGGACACCGTCTTTATTTGGCTGGACTTCGCACACCTATCAAACAAAAAGCAACAAACTGAGAAATAAGACTAAATTAAAGCACAATTCATTGTTATTTTATCATAGCAGTGGTGTATGCTATACAAGTGTGGCTAGTACATGAGTAAAAGTTTAATGTCTCATTAACCAATACGTGTTCCGTACTGACCAATATAGCGTAAATATTAGCAATAGCAATTCACGCTATTGGTGTAGTTATAAAAGCGATCACAATATTTAGCATTTAGCTGTGCAGTAAGGCAGTTTCGCCCGACACATTGCTGATCCTTCTCACGTAAATCAGGTGTCATGTGGTCGCTGACATTGTCCCACTGCCTGTTTGTGCAGCTGCCTGAGCTGTGATGCACCAGCCTCCAATTAAGTGGAAGGCTTTGACGGGAACAACCAGACAGACGCTCAATGTCAGGCTGAGGACAGGCGCAATTTAATAGCCACCCTGGCGGTTAAAGCCTCTGGTTGCTGTTCCTGAATCAGGGCTCCCAGATTACGCCCCACAGCAGGGACACTATGACAAAGGTAATCTCATTATGCCTGGGATACGGAGCCAGAACTCATCCCATGATCCAAAGGACAGGAGGAATGGATAACAAATAAAAGTAAATGGATTACACTTTAATTAAAGATGTCTTCTCTCTGCAATTTTGATATTAATTGAATAAAAACTTTTTCAAAACTTATATTAACTGCTAATGAGTACTCTAATCTCTCTCTCTCTCTCTCTCTCTCTCTCTCTCTCTTCACATAAAAACATTACAGGACCAGATCTTCTCTTACTATCAGTTTAGCCATAGGGTCTCTTGTAGCAAGTAGGAAACCTAGGTCAAAGTCACATGGTTTTCCTACAATTTAACATGAGTCTATAAAGTAGGGTTGCCGTGCCTACGGCGGGGGGGGGCAACGCCACAGGGACCCACTTGTAGAAGGCCTGGTTCTCCACCCCACACTTCCACAGGTGCTTGCAGGCTGCCGGCGTGGACGTGTGAAAGGTCAGCACCAGCTTCTTCTGGAACCATGGAGGCAGAAAGAGAGACCAGTCAGAGGTGGATAGACTGGGACACGGGAGAGGCACAGCAACATGCTGGGAAAGGGACACTCGTCTCGGGGGGGGGTGTGGCCGGGGTGAGTGTAAAGGACCTCTGCTCCATTTGTAACTGAGAAGCTTGGTCATATTTACAGGCAGATAAGTGGCAACTGGTAAAGAAATCACATTTATCCACTCAGTGAGCATGAGGTAATGTCATCGATACTGCAGGGAAACATGATCCTATAGATGAATTCTCCCAGCTCGATGGCAGACTAAGCAGGAGTCTATGAGCTGGCCGAAATCAATCAGAGAAAAGCACCTGAGCCCACATTGGCTGCAGAATGCAAATATGGATGATTTAACAAGTCTCCTAGCAGCCTGAAGTAATCGCTGCTCGATGCGGGAGGGGCTTGGGGGCAGATCCCGGCGAGAGTTTAACCTCCTGGTGTCAGGTTGTGTGTCTTGCGGTGCACCTAACCCTGGTCATGGGCGTGGTCAAACGGAGAATCGCTGATGCCCCCCCCCCCAAGCCATATCCAACAGGTGCCGGGGGGGGGTCATGGTCATTCATGCAGGGGTCAAAGGAGGCAGGGAGGGTGCAGACCCAGGGAGTGTGCAAATCTGAACGCTTGTGCTAGGTGGCGTCCCTGCAGTTCCCGTGAGGAACAGCACCACCAAGCCCCGACCGCGCTGTGCAGGGCTCTCGATGACGCCCGTCGGGGTCTTTTTGAAAAGGCACCATGATACTTGGTGAGCTTGGGGGGTTTTCAAAAAGGACAGTGTGCCCCCAGCCGCTCCGGATCTTGGGCCAGAGCCGGGAGCAGCGGCTCGCTCTGGTGGTGGGTGCCTGGCGTGGCCTCTTGAGCGCCACCCACAGGAAGACCACGGGCTAGCACGCATTGCGGGCCTCTTACTCACAGGCAATGTGCACAAACCAAAAGACAGAGAAGAGAAACTGAAACATCAGCTGCACCTCGTGGGACAGCGGGATACAGGTGGAGGCCGAGACAGAGCGCGTGACGGAGAACGGGGCCACCTTAAGGGTGCTACTCCGGGTGCACGGAGGAGAGGGAAACACACAGAGGTGGGGAAAAGCATAGGGAAGGGGTGGGGACCGTAAACTGTACGCAGACGGAGCACCGGTGAGGGGAGCTAAGCCAACGACAGAGCAGGAACTACAGGAGCATGAGGCCAAACACCGGGGGAACGTCACCGTTTCCTTTGTGGGCCTTATGTGCCGCCTTTGGTGTCAAGCCTTTGCTGGGCTGCACCAGTAATGCATTTAGGGATTATTCTTAAGCACGGGAATGAGGAGGATTCACTGACATACGGCTACAGTGATAACGGGGTTTGTGATCAGTTCTCAAAGCAAAAAGCCAACAGCTCTGAGCCGCTACAGTTCCGCTCGTTTCAGTAATATTATTGTAAAATTAAAGGGGGTTGGAGCTGTGGGGAGGGGTGCAGAGATGGGGAGCACACACCCACCAGCGGGTTACACCGCATCCTGCCCGCCAAAGAGATCTGCAACACAGATAAGTGTGGTCCTGAGTCACGGCAGCGGAGAGACGCGCATGTGCACGGCCGGGGTGAGACGGGAACACGGCAGGGGCACGGGAGCGTGCCCTGAACAGCCACAGCAATGCAGGGACGCAACAAGAACCGCCCGCATTAATGTCACCATCACAGTGCAAACAAGATGGGAATGCACTGGAATTTCATTTGTTTATATAAACAAGGAGGTACAGTATATCAAATAATATTTAAGTACAGGTCAGAAAGTGTCCGTGTGAGAAACTTGTTCAGGCAGGGCTCCTGCAGTTACGGTCTGACTGACCTCTTTCTGCAAACCAATTACATAGAAAGTCTTCCCTTCGAATTTCAGTTTGCTTACATCAGCCCTGGAAAAAAGAAAAAACAGCCGGGCAGTTTGTCATTAGAATTATTTCTAAACCAGCTTCCACAGACAGACATAAGCAAAAGTACCTGTGTGTACCAAGTGTATAAGAGTACAGCCCTGGAAAAAATTAAGAGACCACTGCAACACTTTCAGTTGCATTTTCTTAGTTAATGGGACTGTGGTCTGTGTAAAATATACATTTGTTTGCAACTCCAGCCTGGCTCTTCCCTGCTTCTAATTGATCAAGGGCTGCTTCCTGGCTTTATGGGTCCTTATGGGCTTCTAGGTGTCCTAGCAGTCCTAACTATCCTAGCAGTGCACTTCACACCACTTAATGTTTCCCATTGTTTTTGAAGGTCACTTGAGGACATCCTCTGATTTATGAGGCACCGCTGGATAAATTGATGGTCATCTCTGGCATTAGAAAGTTGCTTCTGCCCTCTACCTGGCTGGTTTTTGGTTACTGCCAGTGTCTCCTGCTTCTTAATAGCTTGTTCTTGTGTACTGCTGTCTTATAAACTTTGAGCCTGGAAGCCTACTGCCACCAGAACCAGGATTAAACCAGGATTTTAAAATGCTAATTTTTAAAAAATATTGAGTGGTCTCAATTTTTTCTAGAGCTGTAGGTCAGAGGTCAGAGGTTACCATTTCAGCAGGTGGATCCGCTTGTTCCCCTGGAACACCACAAAGCCTGTAGCAGTGAACCCCAAAAATGCAGTGGATCCAGTGAAGTCCTAAACAAACAGGCAAAAAGTAAGAAAAAATACATTCTATCTCAAAATATGTCTCCTTCTCACAAAACAGAGAAACACATGACTGTGCCTGCAGAAAAAAACAGTGGCATATCAGGCATGGTAGCCACACAGCACTGCAGGCCTACACTGTCTCTCAATATCGTCTCAGTATCAAACCAAAGTTGACCTCCGTTTATCCAAGCGCTGATACTGAAACTGCATATATCATCTATCTACCACCTCTAGTGCCAAGCTACCACACCTGAAGATCTTCGTGCATCCTGATTCCCCCGGATGAAGTGTGGATTGCCTTCAGGGTGCAATACAAAACCTCCAGACTTTAAACGACCCCTTTTGCATCCTGAAATAAGTGTTGCTAAAGAACGGGATATTTTTTTTTTTTTTTTTTTTTTTTCAAATTTGATTACAGCAGTGTTTTTTTTCCCAATCTGGTGCTCAGGGACCCACAGTTAATCCACGTTTTTGCTCCCCCTCAGCTCCGAGGAAGCAAAAACATGGACTGTCTGTGGGTCCCTGAGGACCGAATAGGGAAACACGTAATTAGAGGGAAGAAAAAGCAGGTGTATGCAGAAGGAGCAGTCCTGCCAGAGGAAGCCACAGCTCTGGCTTCCAACATGGACGACTCACTCTCTCAGGCACATGGGATGCACAATGGTGGTCCCTTTCGTGGTTCAGTGGGAGACTTCTCACCTTTGGATAAAAGCATTTTCCAAATGAATTAATGTAATGGAAGTATAGTAGAACCTTGGAACTCAAACGCCTTTTAACTCAACCAGCTCGGATGCCTGTTGGATGGTCTGTCGACTGAAATCTTGGAACTCGACCATCCTGCTAAAACTTGTATGAGTCAAAACACGTTCAGCTCCACCAATATGGATCTTGAAGGGGTCGGTTGAGAAACACCAAGCCGCAACTCAACCAAAAACTCGAAACATGACAAAACAAAACAGACCTTCTAAAACTTGTATGGACTGAGATGCGTCTCCCCTTCCAGACAATAACCCCTCCATCCCTCCTCCTCTCCACCCCTCCATCCCTCCTCCTCTCCACCTGCCACATCCCACCTTCCTCTCCACCTCAGTACAGGTAAAGTGCTCATAAGTGTCATCTATTTCATATTTATTGCTTTTGTATGTGTGCTTTTCATGTGTGTATTAGTTTTATATGGATTGTTAATGCTTTTTATCATTAGTTAGGCAGGTAGACAGGTTTAAATAGGGAATCATTTGGGGGTCTGGAATGGATTGAATTCCTTTATATTATTTCTTATGAGGAAGTTCAACTTGGATCTCGACCGGATGGCAAATTACCACTGTAATGCCAATACCCAGCATGACAGGTATAGTGCTTTTGTTCAATGGTTTGATTCATATCAAGCAATCCTATTGATTTATTATACACCAGGCAGGAGCAAATCGAGCTTTGTCCTGCAGCATCAGCAGCAAATCGCAGCAGCAGAAACACAAAGACACAGCCGTAGCGGCCGTCTGGGGCCCACAGATGCTGACTTCCAGCTTGAACCTCTTATTTTCAAAGTAAGGAGCTTTGCGTTAAAAACGCTTGGCCGTCACAGGTCTAAAAGCTGGGGCAGGCCTCACCTTGCAGGGGTGGGGGTCGACGCCGTACGTCTCCAGCGTGTGCGCTCTCTGAAGGAGGTTCATCTCAGCCACTGCCGGGCACTGGCCCCTGGAAGAAAATGATACCAAACGTCACTGGCAGACGCTCCTGCTGCTTGACAGACTGCGAACTGGCCTTCGGCTGTCACACGAGTGAAGCCCAAGTGTGACTATAAGTTCTTCCTTGAATGTGAGTAGCTCAAATATTAAAGCACTAAAGATGCGGGGGCAGATCTGTTGTTCTGTTAAGGGGACCAGGAGCATTTGACCTTAATGTCCGCCAAGTGTTACTTACACTAGATTGCCAGCATTAAGAAGAAAAAGACAACTTATTTATGCAATGCTTTGCAGTCACATTTTACAGTTTTTACAAATATCTGATGTTTGTAATATGATTTCTTGTTTGGACTGTCTTGCTTTTTTCTGTCATTAATTTAACTTTTCACCAACTGAAGGAACTCGGCCACCCGGCGGAGCCACATTACAAGCCTGTCAAGAAAAGGTGCTTACATTTGCGTTTCACCTGTTCCCAGCGCACAGAATTTTAGTCCACATACTGTATATAAATGTAAATGACACTAATAGTAGTACAGTAGCAATAATAATACATTTATTTCAAACCCAAGTAGTATATTTAGGGAACCACATGGGGGGGCCATACATGTTGTCATGGGGGCACTGGCCCCCTGACCCCCCCTGGAACCACCCCTGAGTGTCTGGCACCACAGAGGAAGCAGAGAATTCAGGAGCTCAAAGGAAATTGCTGTGAGTTTGTGACCAGAAAGTCTTCAGTTATCGCCAGCCCCACAACCAGAAATATATTTCGAGGGGGGTAAGTTTACTGTCTGGTTATCTGTCTCATTCACAGCAAATAAATTTCAGGGCAACGGGGACGGCTATGTACTGTAGTAGGGGTGTCACTGGGGCAGACTGGGGTGGCTTTTCCTGCTGAGCAGTCATCTATGTTACTTTTCACAATCTTTGCACTATTGTTGGCCTAAGAACCATTTCGCTAATGTTTGTTAGCACTTTCTGTAGCCAAACAGATGTTTCCACCTGGATTTATAGTCCAGAACTCCATCTGACAGAATTCACTAACGCGACACGCTAAACAGGATGATTCTTTGTTTTTATACATCCTCTGCATGCAGTGCCCAGGGTCCATTTGTAATTCAATAGGCGTTCCACAACCCCTCAGGATATGCAGTTATTTACAATGCTTTCAGCTTCTTTACTTTGCCCTCATGTTTGCCGTCATGCACATTTGAAGCCGGGCACGTAGCATGGAAGGGTTCTGGAACCATCCTGGAGCTATTGTGGGGAAAATGGGGTAAACTGGGAGGGACATGTCAGTGTCAGCCTGCCTTGTCTCATTCCTGTGGATCTCCATGATCTTCCTCTCCAGCTTCTGGCTCTGCTTGGGGAACAGTTGGAAGTCGCTGATGTAGTCGGCTGGGTGCTCATCCGGGTCGTAATCCCCAAGTTCAGCTGCAGGAAACAGACAATGTGATTACATTCCGGGGTCAGTGATATGAAGTTTCATTCCTAGCTGCTAAACGTGGCTGCCCACACTCTGGACACATCAAAACCCGTGGAATGGAGGTTTGAGAGATAAAAGCTCATTCTTATTGCTAATTGGAGCAATGGATAAGGGGACGATCCTGGTGGCTAGTCGGACTTCCCTAGCAGAACCTCTCAGACAGGCCCTTCTCCTCTTGGGGTGAGGCCCCCTATCCAACTCAAGCATCATACCTCTGTCGTACTCATAAACTACAATCTGTCGGCATGCTTCTGCCCTTTCCCAGAGTAATTTTTAGTATTTTTAGTAAGAATTAGACAAAAGAAAAGAACTGATTATATATGCTTTGCATTACTATGTATAGCAATTCAACAGATTATGTCCAGGAGGTGTAGTTAGCCAAAATTAAAATTGCAGGCTCTTCGAAAATTGCTAGTCATCCCTCGGACAAGATTAAATACTGGGGGGATCGATTCTTTCAATCTGTGATTCCAAGGTTCTGGAATAATCTCCCGCTACAATTTCGTTAGGCAGACTATGGATTCTTTTAAAAAACAGTTTAAAACTTTCTTGCTTAATCAGGCTTTTGTCTATATTTTTAATGATATTAACTGTGTTATCATCATCTGTGTCATTGTTTATTTTAATGTCTGTCTTAATGTTTCTCATTTACTCCTTTTTATTTTTATTTTCATCTTATTTTGGTGTGCTGGAGCTTTGTGACTACATGTCTGTGAAAGACGCTTTATAAATAAACCTTACTTACTTACTGTACTTACCTACATGTTTACTATGAATCAAATTACAGATTGTGGTCTTGGTGGACGATGCACATGCAAGTTTTTGGTCTACCTGCCTTTACTAGCCTACGAAAGTTACGTTAGGGAACCAAGGCTCAATCTGCACGAATCCAATGTAGTGAGGTTGTAAAAGTGCGAGCTGGTACACCCCAACTGAGCGGTCAGAAGCAGCGCTGTAAATGATTAGGTGTGTTCCTCTTCCTTAGAGCTCTTGGATAAAACAACGGGGACATGACTAGGGTGCTTACCTTGCACGATACAAGCCCCAAGATAAGCTGCATCGGCAAAAGGACACAGTAGGCGGCCATGGTAAATATCTCTTTTTAGCTGTAGGTAGAGGAGGTACCTGGAAAGACAGGGAAAAAAGAACCTGTAAAACATCTCATTTACCAAAGACCCTTCAATACAGGTCATACCTAATCTAACCACTAGAGGGAACAGCACAGTTGTTTTGTATTCACATGAAAAAGACTGAGCATACACACACCAAAGATCATTATCATAGCATATGAGCCATGCCGGCTACATCATGCATGTAATTTCACATTAACAAACAACTCCATTCGATGCTGAAAGTCTCCATTTCTGCACTCCATCACAATGACTCATCGTCAGTTTTACGGACAACAGCATCATGCGTGTCAGATGAGGAAGAAGTCACAGTCACTGAAACGCAGTCTGTCATCACTGGAGACTATTTGCAGATACACTGCCTAATACCCCTGACTCAGTCTGCCGACAAATCTCCATAGTAACAGGACAACCAATCTGAACCCCACTTGAGGAGCGGATATGCGTGCGAGGTGAGGCCCATCACTGGCCCCATTATCCTCCAATTATAAAGAGCCACTCACGAGTGCTTTGAATGACATCACAAAATGCTTTGTTCAATATTCATTTTTTTTTTTCATTCATCTAATGCTTTAATCCAAGTGACTTGCTGTGTTACAAGTTTTATGGCTGCTTCACTGGCGTATGAGCACACAAGAGAAATAACATGCAAGAGAAATACCATGCACTACTTGTTGAGCTACAGGAGCCATATGACAGATGGGGTCCCTTTGGTGGCCATAACCATGTTCACAAAACAATAATGATCAGTGTGATTAAAGTCCTCTTAACCTGGGTCGATATCTGATTGAGGGAGAGCCTCAGAATGGAAGCACTCTACGCTCTGGCCTCTGAAAAGTGCATTTTAATGTACTCAGGCAGGGAAAGCCTTTAGACAAAGCAATTTTTTAAAAAGTCGACAGACTCTTAATTGATCAACGTGCAAACTTGTATTCAGAACGTGTTAATATAGTCAATCAAATTGGCCATCTTATAATCTTTCACACAGCACAGTACAGTAATTTTATGACTGCAGTCACAGACTTTTATAAAACTGAATTTCTACATGTGGGGACCGAAAAAATGTCCCCACAAGGTAAAAAGCATCAGGGTCCCCATAATGTAATATATACAAAACCACACACACACACACACAGAGCAGGGTTGGAATATTAACCCCCATTTTAACCCCTGGAGGTTTAAGGCAACAGTGCTACCAATTGAACCACCATATACTTTATACAGCAAAATGAAAAACTGCTTACACAATAAAAGTGTGTTTTGGTTATGGTCTGTATCACAAATGTGTTAAGGGAGCAGACCACAGAAGGGTGCTTACAGCGCTCTGGCACCAGCAAAATGCTTGAATAAAACTCAGACGTACACATGACCCAAGGGTGAAGGTGTAGGTGATGTGGGCAGCTGGCTCAGGCTGTATCAGCACTGTCAGGGCGCTGTGAAGGTGATGTCAGGTGATGAACAGGTGTGCTTCCTGGTTACATCACTGATTGTTTGGAGCAGCTGCCACAAGGGGCAATGTGAGCAATGCGCAGAGGTCTGGCACCGGTACATTATACAGATCAAGTGCCATCATCCATGAATTTGCATAGAACCCCTAAGGTTTGGGGGGGGGGGTGTGTTGGCCACAAACAGTCATGACACCTGGGGGGTGACTTTAAGAGTGGGCCCCAGAAAGAATAGACCCACCACTGAGTAACATGCCTGGATTTTGAACTCTGCCAAACATTATATTGATATTTAATAAGTGGCTAAAATTAGATATATACTGCATTCTCCTTATAAAAATGCAGGGAAAGTTCAGAACGATGCACAGCTGTGGACTGACACATCAGTTTGAGATAATGATTAGCCTATTTAATTACCACTCACCCACAACAGATAGTTGTTACCAATTATAAATGCATCAACCATCTTAATAGTTGATTCCCCTAAGGAAGTGAGGTCATAGGAAGTGAGGTCATAGGATTCCACAGTCCCTTCCTTAAAATTAAGTCAGCCTAAAATTTGCATTGATATAGCTCAAATGATGATATGTTGAAGCAACATAGTTTTGCTTTTGCTTGTAATACTGGATAATATAATGAAAAAAAATATTCATTGAAAAAACTGCAGTGAGGGGAAACAGATCAATTGCAAAAACAGACAGCCAGGCCTGGAAAACTCCTCCCGAAACTGGAGCAATGTAGACGGAGGCTCAGATATGTCAGCAGAGTGAGTCAGTTTCCCTGGTTTCCAGTCAAAGGGTGTAGGGGTTACCATGGGGATGGGTACACTGGACGTAAGCAGCACGATGAGCAGTGCTACAGCGGCAAGTGCTGTGAGGGCCATGCTTCCTGAAAACCCCCCCCCCCCCCCATCAACAGTGCCTAGGCTAGCTGTGTCCCTGAGTAAAGAGGATGTGTTTGGATCCACCAGAAAGTTCCAACCTCACAAATACGGCGGGGTGTTAGGATTAAGTGACTCTGCGAGACCAACAACTCAGAGGCCACATTAGAGTTCATGGCGATTCAGGAGTCTGAGGCACCAGAAGCACTGAAATAAACAAAAGTGGAGCAATAAGCAATCGGCCAACGAAGGGTACCTATGTACAGCTCAGGATTTGTTACCTTGTGTGGGAACATACATGAGCAAAATATCTTTATTGCGATGTCACTAATATCAGCTGATTTCACAACCTATAAACATGATCAATTATGAACAACATCCTTTAATTTCATTATCATTCATTACATTATCATTTTATTTATATGACCATACCATATATACTCTGTGCTGCTGTAATCTCTACTAAGTTTTGCTCACCATAAAATCATGTCTAACATACTGTACTATACACACCCAAGCAAAAATCAAATTCATTTAAAAAATGTTACTATGTTGTCATATTTACTATAAAAGACAAGGGCTTGCTACCTCTCTCCAGTCACTAAAATTGTTTTTCGTGAATTCTTTATTCTGCGTAAAAGGGTAAGGTACCTCTCGGCGAAATGTTCCCTCCAAATTATATAACACTGCTGGCTGCTGTCCACAGGCCAAGACACAAAACACAAACAAGCCTATTTTTAGCACTAACAAAAAATTACGCAAGCACTATGCCGAGGAAATTCCAGACGCCGTAAACACAGGGAGCAATGTATAAAATCATCAAGCAATGATGCAGTTCCCCTTTAAGGAAGAGAAATGTTTAAGGTCCCGCTTTCTAGGGAGCATTCTCCCACAAACAAGGTATTCTGGCAGCTACTGACGCAGGCTTTTAGAGCATTAAAATTTCAATTGAACTAAAAACATTGGGCCTTTGAATGTCAAGGCACTTGTAGGAATGAGAATAAATTGAGAAAACAACAAAGGACTCTGCCTGACTCACCAATGTAAACTCACCGAAATCTTACATGACCCTTCAAAACATTTTCTTTTAACTAAATATTAAATATGGTTGTGCCTTAATCTGTCTTTGTTATCCTAAACCTGCATGGGTTCACACATGTTTTCCACTGTAAGAAAGCATTTTATCCCAAAGTGCAAAAAGAAAGGACAGGAACCTTTGTGAAATACCATCACTGACGGTTATGATGGTTCTAGATGAGAGGAGGACCGACGAAGGCCTTGCTGCACTAATCCAGAAAGGGCCGGTGTGTATGCGGGTTTTCACAGTAATTATATTCCTAATTAGAGGACTGATTGGCTGAAGTCCTCACACCTGGGTCTGAACAGCTGGCCTACAGGTCATCCCCAAAACCTGCATACACACCGGCCCTTTGCGGATAAGACTGTCCCCCCAGACTGAGACCATGGAACTTGAGGAACCTCTGCGGCCTGCGACTCTGTCTGCCCTGCAAGACCCCCCCCCACCAAGAGTCTGCGTGGACGGACTGCAATCTGCCTGTGGGATAAAATGAGATTTAAAGGTAAGGGCTAGTCCGGTGTCCGGTCACCCACAAGCTGGTTTCAGCCAAAGATCACCTAGCGGGTCCCCTCCCTTTTTATTAATTTGCTGTAGGCTTTACGGCAGATCCCGCTGAATCGCTCCCGTCAGCCAGCCCTGCTTCTCTCCCGCGGGGAGAACGCGTCTTCCCCGGCCCACTGCTCTGAGGAGCGCTAAATCACACAGGGTCACCGGGCACAGCGGAGGTGGGACTGGGCCGGCGGGGGATATTTTTCAGGAGCTCTAGCCAATGAAGCGTGATAGCTCACGGTGCCCTTGATAACATTCTGTTAATACACACACACACACACACACACACACACACACACAGAGTGCAGCCTCCACTCAGTCATGAACGTGCCGTGATGGATCCTGGTATATATGTGACTGGCACTCAGTGTATGTGTCTTGCCAGAAAGAACCACAGCACATACATGATCCTCATGGTGTCCCGGTGAAGGTGAAACCTGGGGCGATGAACTGGACTAAATTCATCAGTTGAGTTTCAATGGTGACTGATCATCATTTATACTTCAGACACCGAACCCAAAGTGATCCTAGTGTGACCGATCTAATGGGATCAGTTGCATGGATCTAAAGAGGTTAACAGAGGTTGTGGCTGATCTCCTGGACATAGCTTATGTTCATATGCAGGCTTCAGACTGGTTAGTTCGCTCTCTTTCTGTGAGTTTCGGTGATAGTGAACCTTCTTGATGTCGCTCAGTTAGAGGCACACGCACCCCCCTCACGCGTGTTACATGACTCACGTGGTATTTCAGTAGCCTACCACAGAGACGTCTCATCTCCAGCCTGCCCGCTCTGCTTTCCCCTACATGTCATGAAAAATTCAGGGGCGAGAGCCTCCCCAGCTTCAGAGAGAGGCGGCATGGGCGATGTCCCTGGGGACGGCGCACACTTCAAATCGAAAGTCCCACCAAGAAACAGGCACAGCAGGGATCACAGTAAGGTTTATGTGACCTAGACCAGAGAAATTTCATTCACATTGGCTTTGCTTGCACAACAAAATGATGATGCCCCCTGAAATAAATAATCCTCCATGTGCAGAGGCTTTTGTCCCTGCCCTCCCCGTGATCTCTCCCCCTCACGTCAGCATCCAGTGGGTCCATCGATCTCTTCAACAGCTCGTCCACTGACAGCGCCTCACTTAGGCCCGAGATCAGCAGAAAGCTGCAGCCAGTGCTTAAGGAGGTGAAGGGATACCTCTGATGTCATCAACGCCACCATAATTGAAATGGTATGATACAGTATATGCATTTTTGGTTTGTTTGCAAATAATTTTTATTTAAAATTAAATTAAATTTAAATTTAAATAAAATTTTAAGAATTTAAAAAATTCTGTAAAACAAAGGCTTTCATATTATTTATTTTTACATTATACATCTGAGTCTATTGATGGGACTTATTTTATTGGAAATCATCTACTTATCAATAATTAATATGATAAATCTACATGCCGTGATGATGTCATTCCTGATACAGCCTATCTACCTGTATCAATTGATTTTAAGTTCAATAATAAGCACAGACAATATTTAACCGGAATTTCTCCCATTTGTTTGGGACATTGAAAGCTTCCCGGACACGCTGATCGGCACTGATTTTTTCTAGCACAAACAATGAAATGTTCTAGCACTGAGCGATGAAATGTTAGCAGCTGAGAGGCAGCTGGGCAGCCAGAAGGGAATTAAAGGAGCTCATACCGGCCTTTATTTCTCTTTCAGTCCGTGAGCGCGGGTGCCTGAGAGGGGGCACATGCAGCAGTAATTATACTCACAATTATAATCACTTTCGTAAGGAGTCCCCGCCACTATATTCACACTCTGGTGCTGCAGACTGAGCACTAATGGAAATTACATCACGTAATCCTGTTCGGTGTTACACCTGTTTCATTTTTTATAGTACTAAGTGTATCATTAGTACGTGTGTATTGTGCACATACTGGCTTACTTAGCTGAAAGTTTGGGATACACACGCACACCGGCCGCCCCGAGCGGGGAACAGGTGGCAGTTCTTCACGGGAAGAATCTCGGACAGCAGCCACCTGTCAGATCTCCAGGACCTGCGTGTCGGACAGCCGGCCAGGAGGCAGCTGCGGGACCACGCCCACGGTTACACCCATCCGGAGACGGCCGATCCCGCCAGCTGCCACACACACACACACACACACACACACACACAAGTTGGTCTTCCTATCTAAATGGGGACCGCGCATTCATTTCTATGGGAAAAACCATAATCCCAATCACGACACCCTTAACCCCTACCCATCCCTAACCTTAACCATAA
>JAODLC010000044.1:20279044-20321641 GCA_026781145.1 Hippopotamyrus pictus | reverse complement strand
ACAGATTTTTATAAATCTGAGGTTATCCAAATGGGGACCTCAAAAGATGTCCCCAAAAGTAGGGAAATTTCAGGTTTCACTACACTTTGGGGACAATTTGGTCCTCAAATGTGATCTATGCAAACCCACACAACACACAAACACACACACACACACACACAGGTGGAGTGGGGTTATATACATCTCAGTATAACATCACTGGCCGGTAAATTCTAAAACAAACCTGGAATACAATAACAAGCGAAATGTCCCACACTGTACAGGACATCAGCAACAACGCGTACCATGCGCTGGGGAGACATCCACAGGTTACGGTGGGAGGGAGCTTCGTACGTGCATTTTAATTCTCTCGTAATTCTTCCTACATATGCTTCTCCTCCGCAAATATAAAATGTAAAAGTGAAGTGTTACCCTTTAAGCAAACATGCACAGTGACCATCTGGACACCGGAGGCTGTCCAGAATAAACGCACATTGCGGAAATTTCAGGCAGATACATATACTGTATGTATTATATATAGCACTCAATACAAATATCCACCTGCTTCCATAAGCACTTATACAGAACAGGGTCGTGGAGGGCCTGGAGCCTGTCCCAGGAAGCAGAGGCCATGGGGCAGGGGACACCCTGCACAGGATGACAGTCTGCTGAAGGGCAAACAATTGCACACAAAGTCACGTACACATGCACACACAACGGGGCAAGTTATGAGGCCGATTCAGCTAACCTTGCGTTTTGAGGCTGTGTGAGGAGGAAAACTTTGCAGGAACACCCTGGAAAATGCTCACAAGCACAGGGGCGCCGCATGAACTCCGCTCACACACGGAAAATCGAACCCACAACTCAGTTCTGTAGGTAAGGCTGGCCCCTTTCCATGGTGACTTCCAGAATGTAATACCTTGCTCCACCCCGAGGGGCGGCGCCAGCAGTGCCAAGTGAAAACGGACGTACCTGGTCAGCTCCTCCTTGATTTTCATTGGTTCATAGGGGTAAAACTTGACCCTGAAGCACATGGTATACGGAGGCTGAGCTGTAGCACAAAAAAATGGGGACCGGGGTGAGGGGGGGGGCAAGAAGGAGATCTGATTTAATACTCCATTGGATCTTAAGTAAATTCTCAAGTTAATTTTTAATAGCATTTCCTTTTAGCTGTTGTTCTGCGTAGAAATAAAAATGTATTACATGACTGATTCATAAATTTGTTACTGTTCATTGGCGTCACTTAAGGATGGTTTTATAGATGCGATAGTGACGGATATTTCATTTTTGGTTCAGGGACTGTCTAAATCAGCGGTGGCCAATCCTATCCGCAAAGGGCCGGTGTATGTGCAGGTTTTTGGGGTAATATTGAACTTCTTAGCTACCTCAGCCAGTGGACAGGTGATCCTCTCTATACAGTTAGAGAACCAAAGCGTGCTTTTCACTGCACATTTCAGCAGGAAAATACAGTGGACTGGAAACAGTCAAAAGGAGGCCATTTACAAAAAAACTACCAACAGGAGTCAATGGAGACCGAAAAGCTCACAAACCAGTCAGTGAATGTTCAACACTCATAGGAGGGATGGAGCTGGTTCCCAGGGAAATCGTCAGCCCGGCGTGCTCACTTATTCCTGTGTACCTGTGTGTTCGTGTAAATGAACCTGCTCACTTACTCCTGTGTGCCTGTGTGTTCGTGTAAATGGACGTGCTCACTTACTCCTGTGTGTCTGGGTGTTCGTGTAAATGGACATGCTCCTTTACTGACACTAATTTCATTGTCATGCACAGTAGCACCCATTCCACCAATGCATCTTACATACTGTAAATCCTTGTATGTAGCACAGGGTGGTGGTGAACCTGAAGGCAGTCCTGGGATGCATAGGGCACGAGGCAGGACACACCTCAGATACGATGACAGACCCATTTATCATGAGACAAGTCTTTCTACAGGACTTCTGTTGATCAGCTTTAAGTGTCTCCTCACGGGGACCTGCAGAGCCCTCGGCACCAAAAGACCTTCAGTAGTGCTGGTTCCACATAAATGAACCAATGCAAAACAAAAAAAAACTGATAAGTGCTAATAAAGAAAGACAGAATGTTTGTGAGCCTTGAGGAAAAGCATGAATCTAATAGGTCCTATAAAAACCCTTCTGCTGTGGACTGTAGGTGAGAGGTTCTGTTCTCCTTTCTTTATAAGAACAGACAACACGAACCCTACTGCTGTGGACTGTAGGTGAGAGGTTCTGTTCTCCTTTCTTTATAAGAACAGACAACACGAACCCTACTGCTGTGGACTGTAGGTGAGAGGTTCTGTTCTCCTTTCTTTATAAGAACAGACAACACATTGTTTTCTGCACTATTAGGACTGGTTATGATATACACACTCCTAATTCCTACTGTCACCTATGCCTACTCACTCATAAAACTCCCCCTTCTCTCTACCTCTAATTCTCATTTCCCTCTTGCTCCCTAAATCCACTCATTTTTATTAATTTACGCAAAAACAACATAAATTTCATAACTTCATTACACAGGCGTAATGTAAGACACCCATGCCATTTATCTAGTATAAGATCTTTTGTATCACATAAATGTAACACAACCTACAAAGGCTTGGTAGAGCTTAATCTCTCTTTCCACACGGCAACTGGGTTTTCACAAAGCCGGTTAACAACATGCTGCAGGGAGACTGGGCTGTAAAGCTTGATGTCCAAACTGGTTTAAGAAGGAATCAATGACTTGTGATAGTCCCACTATGTTGCGCGAGTGAGCTAGCTAACACCTGCACAGGCATGAAGTTAGAGAACAAGTGTTGATTGATAATGCCGAGGTCTTTCCCATATCATTAAACCTCTGTAATGCCACACACAAAGAAACAGAAGTCAGTCATCCAGCCCACTGCAACACAATGTTGACATCAGCCTACCTGGTCAAAATGATGCACAGGACTGTCAGCGTCACCAACTTCTCTCTGTGGGTGGCTTTGCCCTTGTGGTTGTGTTTTGAAGGTATCTGCCCCCTCAGGGTGCAACATACTTTAAATAATTCCTTATGCCTTGTACATCCCACATTCTCACCAGGGGGTAAGCCCCCCCCCCCCCCCAAGGGTCAAATCATTTTTTTTTATTCTACAAGTAACTCTATTAAATCCTAGTCAATCCAGAAGGAGCCTCTGATCCATTTACATCAAACCCTCTAAATCATTCTAATAAAAAGGTGCTCCCTCTATGGCAGGAGAAACATACTGATTAATGCGGCTACATTTTGAAGTGTCACTTATTTCCATCATGAATATGATTGTGGGCTGGTTTGGTAATAAGCTGCAGATTACTCAGTGTGGAGCCTGGTCTGGAAACTTTGTGTTTTCTCCCTGCGCCTGTTACCATCCCGTCAGATTCCCATGCAGCAACTGCTGGTCAGACTCAGCTTGCTACCGTTTAATTGTGTGTCTGCTGCTCGCTTGATCGCACTGTCCACTCACAGAGGGCAGGTTTCTCCACGTAATGTCGATACACACGGATGAAGCATCACAATGGGGTGAGCGGTAATGAGGTCAGGCACAAGCATGAAGTAGAGGGAAGTCTAACTGCCCGGCATGCATTAAGCGTGGCAGCATACGAGTCAGCCACCTGTATTCCTGTCACTGCCTCTGCCCTCGAGCAGACCGAGATAGGGGCCACCGCAGCTCAGCTTTCACAGCCGCTCCGGACCAATCAGACGCAGACAGACAGCAGCCGACGGCTCTTACCTTTCATCTGCTTGGTGATGGTCTTGTTGGGCTCTAGCCAGTGCTGCAAGGAGAGAAGGACAGGGCAATTCATGAACTTATCAGCTGAGGACTGGGGATAGCCCTCCAGGTACAGGAACTGCAGACTTTCCCTGATTTTTTTGGATTCTTAGATAGAATGGTAATGCCTTCTGAATGGTAATGCCACCCAGCCGCTTCTGAATCAGGTGCAGAATGCAGACACTTTCTGGTCTCTCACTACCAGCTTCACACTCCACAGCTTCAGACAAACATCCTCACAGAATCTCAGGGAAGCAAACTTAGCCCCACCTGACCTATATCTTCTAGAACATTCCACCCACCCATACCCTCACAGATGTATAAGGCAGGTATAAAAGCAATACTACGGTAATAGCTTCTTGGTAGTTTTTGGTTTGGTTCTCCAGCCAAAGAACTGGTTGGTAAAGTTAAAAGAAGATCAAGCACTGAGAAAAATATTATGAGCAAATGAAAAGATATAATAAAGAAATTATATTCCCATTAAAGCTAATTAAGATTTAAATAAACCACTGCATTACAAAAAATGTTCATATTGAAGTTTAAGCGCATAATGATAAATAAGACTATCATAAGGTGAAAATATCATAAGGGGAAAATGTATTTTAATACAGTACACCTAACCTAACAAACATCACAGCCCATTCTGGCCTACCTTAAACATGCGTAGAACACTTACATTAGCCTACAGTTGGGCAAGATCATTAACACAAAGCCTATTTTATAATTAAATGTTGAATATCTCGTGTAATTTATTGAATAATGTACTGAAAGTGAAAAACATTTACCCATCGTAAGGTCGAAATATTGTAAGACAGACCATAATAACCTGGGGAGCGTCCGTGCTACACTGTTAAACTGTGAGAAGAATGCAAACAGTGCTTTGAGGCAGAACCCAGTGCTCAGAAATAAAGTACTGTTACAAACATTGTGTTGCAAACATTAGAGTAGGCAGTCATGTGACATTTCGTGCATTGTGTACTGCTACCTTCAGGATCCTCGTATCAAAGCACTGTTATCTGCATGACAAGAAACTAGTCATCAAACACTCAAGCTTGGATAACTTTCATCCACGGTATTAGGTATTGCTATTGCTATGGAAACCTGGCAAAAAACTAAACTGCCACCATGAAGTTTCCATGGTAGATCAAGAGGTAGGATCACTGGAGAATGACATCTGGATGCATATGTGCAAGAGCAGTGCATATAGATTGTTACACAACTGGTACAACTGGACATAGTCTTGTGACCAGTACGTGAGTAAGTATGATTAGGTAGAACGGTGTGACCATACAAGAGCCAGATAGACAGGTGGGATCACTCATGAACCAAAGAGGATACCTTGACTCTCTCTAATCCTCACAACAAGAGGGAATTCAGACAACGAAATTGACTGCAGTTATTTATCATGATGGAAGGGACGGAAATGGCGAATGGGTCGTGGCTGTGGAGGTACATGGGAGGGGTGGGCTGTCACCAGAATCTCAGCGTAGGCGTAAAGCGATTCGCCACTGCCTGCCCTGTTTCGATGAAGATGTTTGTGTTTATGCATATACACCTAGTCCGTGATAGCTTGTCCATGTGAATCTGAGTGTGGGTGGGAAATAATGGCATAAATAAATTTGGGGGAGACTATGTGTGCATGAGCGTCTGTCTGAACGGAGAGAAGAATCAATGTCTGCCAGTGTAGGGCACACTGTATTAAACAGCACTGTTCAGTGAAGGGAATCCTCTGCTGGCGGGAATAAATAATGTTTTTTGCATCTCAGGAAAAGTCCTGTGGCAGAGATGGACCGGGATAGAGCCCTGGGAGGTGGGACACATGCAGACTCACAAGTACACCCCAGACAGCAAGGCCCAGCAGATGCAAGGGGCTTAGCGTTCGCCAGCTCAGCCAGCACATGGCATCATCCTGTTAGCGCTACGTGTCAGCCCATTGCTGATGGGAGTGCACCTCGTACTGGGTGACGACAAACACACTGCACAGGATGGGGGCGTAATGTGATGGCATGGTGGGTGTGATGGGTGTTTCCATGCCAACAGCTCAGATTAAATTTTTGCAAACTTTCTACTCACCCTCTGCTTTTGAAGGTCCACATAGCGGATGCCAAAATAATCCTTCTCCAGTAGGCTGTAGTGGTTGCAGATGTGATCCAAAAGGAACTGGCCCTTGGTGTCTCTCTGTTGGTAAACAAACACAAGAACCGTGACCCATCAGAGGCTGCCTCTCCCTGTACTCCCTATTGGTGCAGTCACACCCAGTCTTCCCCAAGCGGGCAGACATACCCTCAAATACCCTCCTTTTCCTGCCCCGAAACACACTTCACTCTGGCACGCCAGGAGTCTCAGGCAAACCCGTCCTCAACACTCTCTCGGTGAATGGGAATCACCCATACAGTCTACTGTAGTATTTGGGGGGGGTGTGGCCTTGATTAGAAGGTAATCGGTTCAAATCCCAGGGTCAGATGACTGATGCCGCTGTTGGGCCCTTGAGAAGGACCCATTACCGGCCAAAATGGCCCCGGGGCGCCAAGCTGTGCTCTCACCTGTATGTGTTTGTATGTCTCAAGGAAAGCATGACAGGATATTCGAAAAGAAACCGTATAACATACCTCGACTGGCACGAAGGACTAATGAGGCCTCACAATATATATTACAATATACAAAAAAAAAGTTTACTTTTATTTTTAAAGACCCAACAAAATAGTTTGAGCACATCACAAAACTGGCTTAACTATTAATACTGAAGTTAATTGCATGTTACATTTCCATAATTTACATAGCTGTTACTATTAACAACTTACACTTGGTATATGCTGTACAAATGAACGCACACTTGGGGATTCAAATACATTTATCATAGCATTTTGAAAGCTTTTCCCTTAATGTAAAACATTTATTTATAATTAGTTATGCATTTAGAGGAAGAAAGGAGTAGATGTGAGGAAGGGCAGATGTGGACCAATCAGATGCTTGCCTAAGCAATAAAGAGGCACAAGTGAGTGGAGTGTGTGACAGGTCAGCATCTCAGAGGACACACTGCCTGATCAACGCTGATCATCAGCACAGCGACTCACTCAGAGAGACGGGAGTCAATGACTCGGAAAGACGAGCCTCATTAAAATTGCACTGGGGAACAACCATAGCAATCTGCATGCTTAAATACCAAATAAAGACTGATCCTAATTTTATCTCATTAGAATAATAATAATAATAATAATAATAATTGGTTAGACTTATATGCCGCCTTTCACAATCCCAAGGTCCCTTTATAGTTGAAGAGAAACATCTTTAGTTCAGATTTGAAGGAAGAGCAGAGATTGTAGGAGAAAGTTCCATAGTTTGGGGGCCATGGCACTGAAGGACCTGCCACCAATGGGGGAAAGTCTGGTCTGTGGAACAGCGAGGAGATCATTATTAGAGCATGAAAAATTCAAGAATACCCATCCATCCTCTTATGGTTTATCCTAGAGCCCATCCCAGGCCGTATAGGGCTGGGCTACAAGCTGGACCGGATGTCAGGCGATAATAGTGTTCACAGACAGAGCCAGAGTTTAACCTAAGTGCGTTTCTTTGGACTGCAGGAGCAAACTCACGCAACACAGTGTCACAACCTGTCCGGTCCATCCCCCTATATGACCAGCAGGGGTCACTGCTGGTCCTCTGGAACCCTGCTGTTGCCTCCCAGCTGTGTCCTGTTCATGATCCCCAGCCCTAATATGGTAAACGTCAAACACCTACACCGTGCCAGTCCCTTGTTAGTCTTCTGCATACTTGCTTCCCAGTTTGGTGTTCCCCAGTTCAGCCATTGTTCCCTGTTGTTCACTCTGACTTCACACACCTCTGGACATCACACACAGGGTCTGGATTTTTATTTTCAAGCAAACTGCTAAACATGTGTTCTGTGCATTTCATAGACACCTTAGCAAAAGCAGTTGTAACATATTCTCACTGAAAAACCACTGGCCTTTGCTGAAAGCTGATTGCCCCCCAGAATGCCTCTCCCCTGACACTCACTGATTCAAATCATATCATTGGCTAATAATAAGATTACCCCCTCGATATCAGGTATGGGCACCAACTTAAAAAACCCTAGAATCCCCTGTGGCTTCGATCCTCCAAGGAACCCCTTAAACCATGATGCTGTCCTCACCAGTACTTTCACATTTAAGTTAACCTGCAGTGTAGCACAATGATATGAGTGAGTCACAATATCTCTGACTGTACAATCACATAGAAGCAGTTAAGTAAGAAACTTATTCATGGCAGGCAGGTAAAATCACAAATTACAGGCACAGTAACACTCACGTGATTCGGCATCCCAGAATGCTTTGTTCCTCCTCACTGGGTGTAGTCTATCTTTGTTACTGTGATTTAAACAGTGTTCATGAGTGCCCTAAAGGTTCTTTGTCTTACCGCTGTCTCGAAGTGTCTCCGTCCTTGCTGACGTGACAATAAACTGGCACTAATGGAAGGACGTTATCACACAGCCTGAACACAGAGTGTCACCATTAATCTCGTTTTATCGATCAAGCACATTCCAGCGGGCAATAAATGGACTTATCCTAAAGGCCGGGGCTCTCCTCAATTTCCTGGACTGCATTGCTCAGCAGTAAAAATCTGCAGACGGCATCCTCACCATTTGCTCTAGGTGTGGGCAGCGCCATGGCAACAAGAGCAACACACGTGATGGGAGATGTGGGTCAGTAAGGGTAGAGAATGGAGCATTTCGATTTGCTATTCAGACTTTTCACTTATAATTCAGTTCAATGCAATTTATTTTTACATAGCACCTGTCACGACACGGTCACCCCGATTCACACAATCAGACAGTGGCACTGACTCAGAGCATGTTAGGCTAACAATAGTCTAAACAAGCAATGAATGAAAGCCAGATTACAACAGAGATTATTGTGTAGCCCCTAGTGCATGCATGAGACAAAAATATATACAGGACGGGTGGCATCTCTGTATGAGGTCATCCTGAAGGTAACATGACCGCGTGGCATCTCTGTATGAGGTCATCCTGAAGGTAACATGACCGCGTGGCATCTCTGTATGAGGTCATCCTGAAGGTAACATGACCGCGTGGCATCTCTGTACTGTATGAGGTCATCCTTTAGTGTTTTATCTTATTTTATTTTATTTTTCTTTTTGTATTCTTATTCTTCTATTTTTTATATTCTCTACTCTTGTAACTCTTTCTTGCTATCTATCTGGAGCTGTGATAATGCACAAATTTCCCTACTGTGGGATCAATAATGTCCTATCTTATCTTATCTTATCTTATCTTATCTTATCCTGAAGGTAACGACCACGCTCCATCCAGTCACACAGCAGACCTCCTCTCTCTGCCTGAACTCACAGCCTGATGCCAGTCAGAACCCAAAGCTGGGAAGTCCACAGCAATGGCCCCCTTTCCTGTTTCTAAGAGTCACCAATCAGCATTCCTCCTCTTTCGTGTGCCCGTTCTAACAGTCCTTACCATAGATATCAATGCTGTCATCCAGCAAAATCCCATGGAATCCTTAGCTAAGATGAACATCGCATGTACTGCTCTGTAATAGTTAAATTCATACCTCTCAAACGGTCCTACAGGACACTTTCTGTACAGCTCACATCAACACAGTCTATATCAGTTGACTTTGCCATGTCCCCTTCTAGTACCATTGTTATGCAGATGAAATGCAACTCTCCATCTCTGTAATTGCCTCTGGACGCATTTATCTAGTCTCCCATTAATTCCTGAATTTCTAATATTTCCTACTGGATGACATTACACTCAACAGATCCACAAATAAGAATTGAGACAAAAAACAAATTGTCGTCATCATCCCTTGTCAAAAATTCACACTCAGCCTCCCATATCAGCAAATCCCAAATCCAAAATTCATAATCCAAATTATGAAAGTATCCATTATGTATTTAAATCCTTGACATCAGTATACAAAGGGAATCACACCATTTCATGTTGAGAATGTTCAGCACCCCATAAAAGTCACTATTATCACACTTTGTGTCAACCTCAGCCCTGAAGAACTCGCCACGTCATTTCAGATGACACTTCAACCCTGAAAACATTGTGAGCTCAGTCTTTCCTAGTCACATGTCAGCATTTTTTTCTTTTATATTTTAGTTTGTCTTCAGATGCCCTTGTGGTATAAAAACCCTTCAAACACGTCACACTGCATAATGCGCACCAGACTTACTGTCTGTCTGTCTGTCTGTCGTTGATATTGAGGTTTATTGTTTCCTCACTCCATACAATGACTTTGTCACAACAGTGTCGTTATTAATTAAATGAAAATGTGCCTGTCAGTTATGTATTTATCTTTTTTCTTCAGAAATTAAAAAAAAAAAATCAGTGCTGCAGCCCCCTCCTCTGGAGTTGGGGGTTCAAATGCTGCCCTCCCTGTAGAGTTTAGACATTGTCCCTAGCTTTCCTCAAATGTTCCCCACAATGTCACAAAAACCTGATATTTAAATGTTGTGTGGATCATTTTCAGGTCCCCACAAAGATCTGTGAATTTCAATCAAAAAACTAAAAATGTTTGGTTACTTATGGTTAAGGTTAGGGTTGGGTAGCAGTTAAGGTCATCATGTTGGGATGGTTAGTTAGCTTAGTTTTCCCCAAAGAAATGAATGGAGAGTCCCCACAAAGATATAATTACCAACCTGTGTGTGTGTGTGTGTGTGTGTGTGTGTGTGTGTACCATCTGACGGACTTGCGTCACACACACGATATCCCCGGCCTTGTATTCCCTGCTTCCTGGGATCACCTTCCCATCACCCTGTATTGCATACGTGGTTGAATGATGATGAAAATGAAATAACCGTGTTGAAAGAGAAAACCAAATCATGAGACTAAAGGCCACCAATTGAGATAAGCGTTTCAGGCACTTCTCCAGATGCCAGGCTGACATCCCCCCCCCCAAAGTGGATCACACTCACCCACCCACCACTGACAGCACCTTCTCCTGCTGCTGCTGATTCCAGTCTAAGTGTTACAGCATTAGGACTGGCAAAGCAGGCTTGGCTACACTCAGATCTGATGCTATTCAGCACCAACCTGAGATCCTGCCTGGATGGCTGCCCCCAGCACCAACCTGAGATCCTGCCTGGATGGCTGCCCCCAGCACCAACCTGAGAGCCTGCCTGGATGGCTGCCCCCAGCACCAACCTGAGATCCTGCCTGGATGGCTGCCCCCAGCACCAACCTGAGATCCTGCCTGGATGGCTGCCCCCAGCACCAACCTGAGAGCCTGCCTGGATGGCTGCCCCCAGCACCAACCTGAGATCCTGCCTGGATGGCTGCCCCCACACTTGTTTGCACCCTACAATTTTTGGTCCCCCTTGTCAACCACTATGTCAGCAAGGGGTGTAGAAGGAGCGGTAATAAATGATACCGTGACAGAGAACAAAGAGCAGAAAATTACAGTCTGCTATCACAGCTGCATTATCCATGGAGTACTGAATTAGCAACATATCTCTATTACTTCTCTTCTTGAAATGAATTTGATATTTCAACCTGAAGAAGATGGAGAAAGTAGTATCTTGATTCATGGTCAAGCTGTCATCTGTGTAGCTGGATCCAGCATCTGGTGGCTGGCCGATGTTGCACCTCAGCAGCTTGTCAGTTTCCTGTTCGTCAATCACACTCCCTTTATCTACAGGCATTTTATTAACAATACAACTGAAAATGTAGCAGTGTCATTAGCAGATCACTGATGGTACAAAATAGCTGAAGCAGGAGTTCATTGTTGGGGAATCGCAAAGCCAGCTTGTGTCCTCTGGTAATCAGTGATTCCCGTAAACCTTTCCAGGGGTAAGAGTTATAAAATCCTCAAATGCCAAACAAGCAGCAGCTATCACGTCAGATGTCTGAGTCTCTGAGGATGGACAAACACTGCGTTAAACGAAATGTTTACCAGTTTAACTGAGAGTTGAATTATTTGGTTTATCCATGCAGTGCCGTCTGGCTTTAATAAAGCAGATTCTAGAAACTAGTCATTTTTTGGCATGAAATCTATCGAGACTCACACTCCAACCTGAGAATCCTGGATGCACTGTGAGGGTTAACAATGAAAATGCTTTGTAGCGGGCAAAGTGTCATTGTTATAAAAAGTTGCAACGCTACAAGGCTTAATCGCATGTGAATGAGAGAGCAGTGGCCCATTCAGAATTACAGGAGGGTGCCGCTCACCCCCATCCCTGCCATGCTCCACTACGACCCCCATAATAACTCAAGCTATAAAATGCAGCACCCCACTGCCCCTCCCCGGGCGCTCACTCACCACCAACTTGCTGATGTCGACGCAGATTACTGGTCCCTGACCAGCCTGCCATTAACTTTTCTCTGGAAAAGCATTTATCGCCCAGCCCAGTCATGCTGACCGACTGTACTCCCTTCCCTGCTTTATTTCAACCAGGTTGCCAGCAAATCCAGGGACATGCCCCATCACCCTGAGACACGGCACACAGGTTCGTGAGAGGGGAAGTAGCAGAAAAGAAATACAGTCAAACCTCGGACTGCGAGTAACTTGGTTTGCGAGTGTTTTGCAAGACGAGCAAAAGTTTTAAATTAATTTTAACTTGATAAACAAGTGAGGTCTTGTAAATCGAATATTACGTTTACTCTTTGTCTGCCGAGCATCATGTGATCACAACTGAGCCGATGGTTCTTCTCTCTCTCTTTCGCTGCGGGATTGTGGGTAATCATTTCCCATGCTCGGTCTCAGTCGGCGTGCCGCACTCGTATAGTCAAAATTTTGTAGAAAACCACCACTCGAATAAGGGCGTAGCAGTGCAAGCGATGAATCTGTTTAACGGCAATGCAATGTCACCTTTCCGCGGAATCGAAAAGGAGGCAAAAGCAGCTGTCATTGGATAGGTTCCTTGTTAAAGTCGCACAAAAAGAAAAAGATTCCAGTGAGCCAACAGATAACAGTGATTCCGTTCGTTATAGTGAAAGTCGCCCTACAAAATAACCCTCCTCTTCTCCTCTCTCTCATCTCCCTCACACCATCCATGATTCTTTTCAAAGGTAAAGTGCAGGTTAATTTGTTTTATGTATTTTTACTTTATATTTTGTATTAATCATTTTTATATGAATATTTTTGGGTTGTGGAACGAATCATCTGAGTTTCCATTATTTCTAATGGGAAAATTTGCTTTGATATATGAGTGCTCTGGATTACGAGCACGTTTCCAGAACGAATTATGCTCGCAATCTGAGGTTTTACTGTAAATGGTAAAATAACAAAACCGATTAATTACCCAAAAGGCAAAATCAACAGTTCTTGAAATGAAACTAATGAAACAAATATTAAAACTTAGAGAAATTTGATATGTTGCAGTAATGAATTCATGAGAATGACCCTTATATACTCCCCTTTGTGTTAATTTTACATTAATTCAATACGTAAATATTCATGACTATAAGTTGTAATGTGCCCTGTGATGGGCTGGCCCCCTGTCCAAGGTTGTTCCCTGTCTCGTGCTTCCGGGATAGGCTCCGGACCCCCCGCGACTCAGTAGGTTACGCGGGTTGGAAAATGGATGGAAGTTGTAATGTTAGGTGCGATTAATTGTGATTAATCGCAGAAACCTGTTAATCTTTTTAATCGGATCAAAGCCATACTGAAAAGATTGTAGAGATCTTCTGAATGGGTTTGTGATTTTGTAATGCACATAGTCTGGGCTGCCTCACTTACTGTAGCGTGTATCTCTATCTGTCTCTGTGCATCTAGTGCGCTTTCAATATGATGGCAGAGCGGACAAGGGGAGGCATCACCTCTGCCTCCACAGGTTACTCCTACCTCTTCACTGCACCTCTTCACTACTTCACCTCTCCATCACTCTGCCTCTGGCCTTGAACAGTTGATTTATGGGGAAGTGGATGACATGTGTACATAGAAGAGATGCCTCTTTGCATCCCGTGACTAAGGTTGTAAACAAAGCAGAAACACCAATGCTTGCGCTGCCCCTGCAAGGCAGTATTTTCATTCAGCATAAAGCACATAAAATGGATGAATGGAGGGATGCAGATAAAAACATCCACTGGACACAAATTCCATCTTTTGCATCATCTCCGCTATGCATCACATAACCATGTGACCTGGGATAACTACTTTCTTACCATAGTAACAAGGTATGCTTTCAGTGTAAGACTGTTTTAAAGGACCTGCACATGGTGCCGTTTACTTTTTCAGGACAACTCTTGTTGACTAAATAATGCAAAAGCATTGAGATCAAAAAGAAACAAACTTCCATCTGTCTTTTCTCTGGAGTCCATGAGAACCAGCTACACTTGGAGGTATCACAATGTAGGTTGTCTGTTTGATAGCAGTTAATTGCCTGAAAAGATAAATTCACAATTTGTAAGATTTTCCACCAATGGTGGGCTTTGAACTATGCCTGGAGACAGTTGCATCTTTTGATCTGTTCCACAGCTCATAAACGCAGATGGAGCTCAAAACAGTTTTCAGTTGTAAGAAATCCGGTTTTTCTCTAGAATCCGTGACATTTCCATATATTTACATGACATTATTGGAGTACGAGTAGTGGGTTTGAATAAAGAGATTTTTGTTTTAGGTCCTATACTGTCCAGGAAGTCAAAATCTAGTAAGCCACAAATGCACTACTATTATCAGCCAATAACATTTAAGAGTCAAACCACCAGAGCAATAGGAATACTGGAAGTTAGCAGACGTTTCCAAGTGATCAACCCAAATGTAGCGAGGAACATTATTGATTGCTAACAGTTAAAATTAAAAGCAATTAATCAATGAATCAATAATGCATTGCAAGAATAAAGTTAATCATTCCTGAAACATACCCATTTGTATCCTGGGTATTAATATATTTTTAGATGTGGTTGGTTGAAAAAAGGCAATATCTCATTTCATGGTACTGCTGACCCTTTTACCAAAGCAGCATAGAACTGTGCCCATTTTAAAACGACACTTTACTGCAGCAAAAGCAGGTTAAATACCTGGGAAGCCAGCAGCCCCCCCCCCCGGGATACGACCCAATACCCTTACCACATCTTTGGCCACCGTGCTACTTCCCACACTACAGTACAAATGCCAGGAACACTGAACGGGCATTTTTTGCACTTTCTTTTGATCCTAACCCAAAACAATGTACTGGGTTACTGTCTTCCAAAAATAACACTGGGAAAACATTTCCTGGTATCTCACTGATCCTCAGGTTCCTGTGTCCTTAGGTGACTCTGATTATTGGGGAAGGTTTAAAGCACCAAGAGTCCAATAAACAGTGACAGCAGCATAGAAGATGCCCCCACACTCACCCTAAGGCATGGCAGCATGGCTAGAAGGCAGAAGAAGAAACAGAGATCTACAGTACCTGGAACTTGGAAATATAAGACTATAACATAGACACATTGCCAGCGATACTGAGCAAGCACTTCCTGAGCTTTGCTTTGCTCCATAGGAAGACTGAAGATTTTGGTGGCACAGATACGCAATAAAGCTTCACCCTAAAGTGTGAATCAAAGTACAGCAGATCACCTCCAGGGCTAAGGATTTCAATCCCACCTCCGTTGTGTTTGTGGAGTCTGCGTGTTCTTCCCACATTATGCAAATTTCCTCCTGCAGTTGAAAAACCCACTAAAGAAACCGGCTGTTCTCCTTTGTGCGCGTATGCTGTGTGATTTACTGGCATCCGTTCTGAGTTGATCCGAAGCTGGCTCGCTGTGACCCTGTAGTACAGTGTTTCCCAGTCCAGTCCTCGGGGACCCACAGTCGGTCCATGTTTTTGCTCCCTTTGAGCTCCCTGGAACAGTAGGTAGGGAGCAAAAATGCCAACTGTCTGTGGGTCCCCAAGGACCGGATTGGGAAACACTGCAGTAGTGGCTTAGTTATTCTTTAGATTGGTAATAGCAGCAATCATAGCGGTAGTATAGTTATTATCACAATGTCACAGGCTGTGGAACTGGGACTCCTGCTCAGTTACGGCGCCCCCAGCTGGCCCTGTATGCGCTACAGCACCAGGGACAGTGGCCACCAGTCAAAGTTCAGCAGCTGGGTTGTGGACAGCTGGTCTCACACTCCGCCCGCTTAACCAGCCACGGCTGCCGGCTGCATAACAAAAAGTCAGCAGCCAAGCGAGGAGGAGGTCCCCGAACCAACCTGCAAGCACCTTCCGGCCGCTGATGAAAAGCACCCCCACGGACACCCCCCTCCCACACCAGGACATCCCCACTAACGGGGACATGACAAGGAATTCTGCGACCCCCCTTAGAAATGTCACCTTGGACCCCTTTTGTTGATTGGTAGACTTTAATTCCAGGCCCCATCCGCAACTCACGGTACCTGTGTTTGTATTCATACCTCACCACACCTAATACTACAGCCGTCCAAACATTTCCATGACAGTGCAATAACTGCTTCACTGCACCCAGAAAAAAAACAGGTGTGCTGTTTCACTTGTGCTAAGCTAGCCAGTGTAAGTATCTATCTAATATAATGTATTGGGTTACACCTTCCAAAAATAAATGTCTCGCATCCAGGAACCATTTCCCGGTGTCTCACGGATTTCTCAGGAGCGTCCTCAGGTGACTCTGGTTATTTGGGGATGGTTTGGGGAACAGTGACAGCGGAGGACACCCTCCCTCACACAAAGGCACGGAGAGATGACAGCTGAGGAAATCGAGTTCTGCTTGGAACGTCGGGCCACTTAGAAAGACAGGGGTTTAATATACACGACAGGTGGATATATATGGAAATGGTGGATGTCTGAGGTAGTTGGCTGAGGATCTGCACCACGTGCATTAATGGGCCGTATCAGATCAGTGATATTTTTTGTTCAATCCTATTATGAAATGAAACATTTTCACCCCATTGGTGGGAATAGCACATGGTCATATTTAATATAACTGTACTGGCACCGATGCTCCCAGAATTTAGAATTTGGTGATCAGTGATCATTGTTGACACACCAGTTCACAACAAGATGTGTTCTCTGCATTTAACCCATATGTGACATAGCAGGGGGCAGCTAATTCAGCCCCCGGGGAGCAGTGCTTGAGTCAGTCAGAGAAAGACATAGAATCAGAAAACACTGAGGTGAAAGCCTCCTGGAGACAGCGACATCACAGACTGGGTAACTGGAAATCACAGACTGGGTAACTGGATTCTGCATTGTATGAGCAGCCCAGGTTAGTAATAGAGAATGTAGGTTTCCCCAGATTTTCAGTACCTATCTTTATTTGTTTTTGTGCATGTTAAAGTCACTGTTTACAATATTTCTAAGTAGAACTATGTTTAGCTTTGGGGAGTTTTAACTGCATATTCATTTTTTAACTCATTTGATTACTGTGGTATCTTGTTATAAGTGATTAAAGGAATACTGCAGTGCAGCTGCTTTTTTTATGCAGCTTTACTGAGGTTAATGTACTTGAAGTCTGTACTGGTGGCTGTTTTATAAAAATACAAATACTGGATTGGGACTCGGTATTGGAATACTCTTAAATGAGTCCAATGGAGGGAGATGGGACATGACTAGAGAACGCAGTAAATATCTCTTTGATAGTAATAGAAAGCTGGTTTTGGTGTTTACTAGTGGCAATTATTGTTCATGAATAGGATTTGTAGCATTTTTTTTAAACCATAGGTAAGTCAGTGAAAATGTTACTAGTTTACCCAGAGGGTGCACAGCGAGCAGGTCCAAGAAGATGAATCGAAAAAACAGGAACAGCAACAGGAGCGGTGCAGCCCATGCATAGCCAGAAGCCCGGCCTGAAGCTAAGCAGGCCTTCCTCCAGGGGCTGTATGGGCACAAGGAGCCCCAGGTGGCCCTAGGGGCTCCCACAGGGATTCTAGGTAGGCGCCGTCAGCCATGAGGAAAGACGGCAGAGTTTGGGCTCCGCTAGCATTACAGCTGCGTTTTCTAACTGTTTGTATTTGTGTTTTTCATCTTTTCTGGAGGACACTGGGTTCCCCAGATGTTTCCTGGCAGGTGTTTCACCGGTGCATGCTCCCTCTAGTGGTCACACATCTGCTGTCAGCCCTCCCTCCGGGTTGGCCCATATCAGTTCAGTTTGCGCAGATCAACGACTTTCTGCATTTGGACTAGGATTGTGTGCAGGTGGAGGGAATGGGCCTGAAAATCATTCACCCAAACACAAAATGTAACCGAAGTCCTCGAAACATTTTCCAGAGCACGGAAACATCATCTCTCCATCTGACAAAACAGAGCTTGGCCCATGTAAAGTTGTCATTTGATTAGTGTACAGCCAGCTTCCTTGCTGTAATTACCACGCTTAACCTTTCTGTTATAATAATGGTCTCGACACTCTTCATTGACACTGTGCAATTTAGCGGCGTACCAGTCAGGAGGTCATCACTGAACCACAGAGAACAAAGACCCTGCTAGCTAACTGATTCAAGACTCAAAGTTCAAAGAAACTCTTAGTCATGTGTTTCCTGAAGCTCACTGTACCAAATAAATAAAAGAGTATAAGTACAGCGGCTAACGACTAGCAACAATAAATAATGAACGACAGAACACAACGGCATTATGAGAACACATTTAG
Source organism: Hippopotamyrus pictus (assembly GCA_026781145.1). Classification (NCBI taxonomy): domain Eukaryota; kingdom Metazoa; phylum Chordata; class Actinopteri; order Osteoglossiformes; family Mormyridae; genus Hippopotamyrus; species Hippopotamyrus pictus. The sequence goes on along the minus strand of JAODLC010000044.1, from coordinate 20,303,321 downwards.
AAGTGTTGTAAAGCTTAATTTAAGGGTACAAGTCGTTCAGGACCTGGATCTGGAGAGCAAGTGTTGTTATAACTAATTTTTTCATTTAATTTTTATTTTTATGTTGTTATAAATTAAAATTAAAAATGTATATTTCTATTTAGTTTTTATGTATTTTACTTTCAAGTGAAGTTTTCGTAGCTTTGTTTCTAGGGACAGATTGAGCAGCCTGACCTTTAGAGAATCCTCCAGGAAGACACAGTGCACATTATGTAGTAATTTAATCAAACTGGGCAAAGCATGTTCCGGGTAGCTCTGTTGCTACTATCTCATGAAACAGTGTTTGGCTGCTTTCATTTACCACTTTGAAATACTTCCACACTGCAGGAATTTAGTGCTAACTTCTTACAAATGCTTCCCTGCGTAGCATTACATCATCACAGTCATCATCAAAATCATCATTTTAGCTAAATACTATTTTAAAACAGTAATTGAGTGCAGTCGGCTAGTTTCTGAAGCAATATTTATAGTTTTTGCTTAGTTGTATTTTATTTTATTTTTGTATGTCATTTTATTGTTCTCTTATAGTTTGTTTTTGTTTTCGTGAACAATAATATCCCTGAGGGGAGTGGAGCAGCACAGAGTGATGTGGTTGTTCTTATAAGGCCGACACTCTGTGTGACAGAGGAAGTGCGTTGACATTAATTTTGCTACTTAATTAAGCAGGTCTTAGGTAGTTGGCAAGCTATTTATGCCTGCTTGAAGTAGTACTACTTGTGTAGTAACCCATTACCAGTGTGACAGATGAAACCATTACTGCCCTCTATTTTGGCCTCATAGCCACATCTCCTCTCCCTAAACACACTCCCCCACTGACCTCTGCATGGTCTTCCTCCTGTATTTTAGTGACTTGTTTTAATCCAGTCACAATACAATAACAGAACTCTACATTTTCATACAGTGCCTGAAGTCATTCTCTCCTCATCTGTTTTTTAAATGAGCTTCCTAAATAAATGACAATATATATGAGTTCATCTACATTCCTGCTGAACATCTTGTACCGTCGTGGTCCTGCGTGCTCCTATCGAGCCAACCCTGTCTCTCAGTGGGAGTCGTACAATGACCTTGTTTAACATGGGTAATACAAAAAAAAAAAAAACAATTAAAAGCCATTTAGTGATGAGGACCAATGAAGCACCGAGAACATAAATTAGTGGTCTATGATCCAGAGCTAATCTGAGGCACTCTGTAATCCATCGCATGCAGGTCATCTACAAGGTGAACATCTCACTCCCCGTGCGAGAGATCAGCCTTCTTAGAGAGGGAGAGACAATGATGGAACAGAGAACAGAGCTGGGACCTTTTATCTGAGCTGTACAGAAGCAAAGTGAAAGAGGCTTATGGAGGGACAGGAAAATACCTCAGCACGCGGTAGGAGATGAGTAATGCCATGTATTTCACAAAGCAAATGCTTTTAAATCTACTTTGCATAGCAGCAATGCATGAGCGCAAAACATCACTTGAGCAGAAATCAATCTGAAAACACAGCAGTAAAAAGTTACAAACCAGGACCATCATCTATCTTCCAGGAGCTGGGCCGCTCAAGCAGCAGGTATTTAATGAAAAACAACATGCAGAAATGGTCTTTTATACCAAAGCTGTTCCTGGCTTTGATGCACAAAAGCACACGATGTCAAACCCATCAAGAAGTCCCGTTCTCCGGGAAAGTGACTGGCAGCCTTCAACGTACATGCATAGTTACTAAATAAATATTTCAGCACATAACAATTTACTGTCTCACCAAAATAACTATACTTTTTTGGCGTTCTGACCCCAGCGGGGGACGAGTCAGCCACATATTAAATCATTGATCTTAATCAGAAGCCTTTGTTTTATTCAACAAGCTATGAGCCGGAGTAAGACTGTGGGCAGACATTCTCCCAGCATGTGTCTGTGTAAGCATCTCTGCGTCGCTTCCTCCAGACACGGGGAGCTGCGCAGCATCTCCCCCGGTGGCAAGTTGGCAAAGATCAGAGAAGAAGTAACAGTAGATGAAATGTCTTTTTAAAAAATATGCCAGCCCAAAGAATGAGTGAGCCATTTCGAAAAAGTAACGTGACTCGTTGTGCTGGGAAATGTGCTGGGAAATGTAGCGGAGATGGAGGGCAAGGAACAGGAGGAAGGTAAACACTGTGAAAACATCACATCACATCGCATCATATTTTGGCAATCTGCATGCACAGATTTTTGAGGCCTTCCCATTCACTCCCATGCTTCTCTTAAGCCGCGATCGAGATGACCTTCTCCATTGCGTGGACGATGCCTGAGGTTAGATCAGCCGCTGAAACACAAACACAGCCCACCGCCCGCGTCCCTGGGATACCAGCGTGACAAAAACGACAAACGCTGCTAGTTTGGAGCGACATCAAAGGCCGGGATAATTCAAAGGTCTACTGCGCCCTCTGGTCTGCCAGCCAAATAGCTGCATCGCTTGCACGCGCATGCACGCGCATGCACGCGCTTGTGTACACAGCTTGGCACACAGCTGCGATAAATAAAGCATGCATGAATACTGATGACCACGGCCCATTCCTCTGAAATTTATTTTGCTAAAATCAGATGTATTTAAGTCCATGACACTGAAGAGGGTCACCCTTAACAAAGCGTAATGATCGTGATAATAATCACTCAGAACTCCTCATGACTGATGAATGCTAGATGCGGCCTTTATCTGCATGGACGTCATCCCTTCTACCTCACACCAAACACTCACTTCCAGCGCATGTGACGACTGAGCTCTCACTTGGGAGCTACATGGCCTAGCCATCACCCGACACCATGAGTCTTCAGATTTCAGGCTGAATGAACGAACGGAAAGCGAGAACACCCCCCTGCTTTTCCTAAAGGTTCCGTGGGGCTTCATAAACAGCACCTCCTCCCCCCTCCTCTTGAGACCGGCCTCTGGAAGTCCCATTCTACGGGAAAGCTGACTTCCTGCCTTCACCCAGGGCTGCCGGTTGAATCACTGTCCATTAAGCAGCAGACGGGAATATAACCGGCTTAAAAGCCCTGTGTAAAGCATCCAAAAAGCATCTCCGTGGAAACCAGCAGGACACATTAGAAACCGACGTCAGCCATCAGCTTGTGCTTGCTGCTTGACTCTAGACTCTACAGAAGCAAACCCAGATCCACTCAATGCAACGAGAGAGCAGGCTCACTTTACCTAATTACATTTTACAGTTAAATAATTACAGGACCACTCGCACTGAAGCATATGAAATCAAAGACTGAAGCATATATCATCCATCGTTTACTGCTGATTCAGCTGCACGTCTGATTACCTCCATTTGGCTTCATGGTTAACAAAGTTGCCCGTAAGTTAATGAATATGAATGCCAAAGACATGCGGTTAGGTGAACTGACATCACCAATGTGCCCGTAGTGTGTATGTGTGTGTGTGGGCGCTGCGATGGGCCAGCATCCGGTGTAGCTAGTTGCCCTCCCCCATGCCCTGCGCTGCCTGGGACAGGCTCCAGCCCCCCCGGGGAAATCCCAGATGGGATAAGTGGCTAGAAGATGGACGGATGAATGGATGGATAGAAGCAGGGATGCTGGATTTCATGAAGTACTTCCTCAGGGATTATAACCTGTCGCTCGCTGTTCTTGCGCTTATGATTCTGTGTCTTTTTCTCCTCTTTAAGAAGCATGTTATTTCTCATGCCCCACAGTGCCTGAGTCACACACTGTCTGTGAGAAAGAACACAAAGAGCATATCTAGGAAGGGCCCGTGTTCAGCTGTGTCATCATGCAGGTATCAGGGCAGCCTGCTGTAAGCTGGGATCCTGTGGCACCTAAATGTGATACCTAAATGTGAGCAACTCAAATGTGACCCGGTGGTCGTGTCCTTTTCGGTCCCCCACTCCCAGGAACTCACAGCATTTACATCTACCTCAGAGAGTGGAAAATAACCCCTAATTCTGGGTTGGTCCTAAAACAATGATACTGGGCAGATATAGCAGTTATACTACCTTTCTAATAAATGAATTATATAACCATACATAAATCAAAAGGTTTTTTTGATAATCATTTGCCATACCATTTGAGTGGATACATACACACAAATACATATCACAGGCTAAACTCCACAAAGACACATTTTACACAGCTAAACAATGTACAGTATATATTGAAGAAGGTGCATCTTTAGTCGTTCATTTTGAGAGATCCTACCACTATACATGATTATAGAAAATACTCCACTGATAAGGTTTCTATCTATAGCAGTGTGCATGTAGTAAGGAGTGTGAACATTCATTGAGGACGACGGGCAGAGTGAGGAAGTGTGAATGTGTGAGCTCATTTTCTGGGAGAGTTGGAGACGTGTATAGGCTGTGTGTGGAGACAGCTGAGCTTTAACAATAAACAGTGGGCCAAGATTCCACTTTGGTCTACGAGGAGAAGCTGAATCTGTGAACAAATGCGCCGATCAGCACTTCCCTTCACCCCCACCGGTGACGATTAGTTTGTCTTTTAGCTGCCGACTGGGTACGTGATCACTGTCACGGTCACATGACCTCTTCACACCCACCGGTGACGATTAGTTTGTCTTTTAGCTGCCGACTGGGTACGTGATCACTGTCACGGTCACATGACCTCTTCACACCCACTTTTTTCCACAACACACATGCCCAAAGCTGTCTGTCCAGTCACAGGTTGATGCTTTACGTGTCCGTGTCACAAAATAGAGAAAAAAAAACTCCTCAATAACCCTGGTCCTTAAATACAGGGTCAGCTCCTTTATCCTTCACCCTAACTGCACTTTGAAGTCCAACAAAACGGCCCTGCAAAGTCATCTTAAAAAAAAATCAAAGGACATCAGAATTAGGGATATAAATAGCAATATAGCTATTTATAGGCTTAAAACAGGAGAGTGCAAAGCCTCACGAAACATGAGTGTGGCATCTGGACCATATAAATAGAAAAAATTAGAACGATACTAGTAACGTAACACTGCACAGTAACAAAAATACCCCAAGTGCAGAGGTAATTTGAGGGTCAGGTTGTCGTTCTAGAATATTGGGTCTGAAGACTGTCTGTAGAATCATTACTTATGGCAGAAAAGGACAGGACTGCAGCAGAAGAGGTCAGCCTAGATGTCTGTCTGTCTCCCAGCAAGTTTACCTGCCTGTCTCCCAGTCTGTCTGTCTCTAAGTCTTTCTATGTTCCAGTCTGCTTGTCTGTCTCCCAGTCTGTCTGTGTCTCCCAATCTGTCTCCAAGTCTGTCTGTCTGTCTGCCTGTCTTCCAGTCTGTTTCTCTCTCTGTCTTTCAATCTGTCTGTCTTCTAGTCAGTCTGTCTCTCTTCCAGTCTGTTTGTCTCTCTCCCAGTCTGTCTGTCAGTCTCCGTTATGTACATTCTGAAGCTGTTTCTGTTGATCATGTTTAAACAGTGTTTTGGCAGCACTGCAGCAGTCACTCAGTTGTCACAGGCGTGTCGGCCCAGGCAGAACAGGTAACACCAAAGGGACACCAGCCCCACAGAGAGGTTCCATAACTTCTGTTTGTTCTCAAGTAAGTCCAGTCCTGTCTAAGAACGCTACTCCAAAACCCATACTTTGCTTCTCAATGCATTAACTTCACCACTACTCCTCTCCACAGTGTCCTAGCATTTAAATGACAGTGCTGTTGTCATCTGTGATCGCTTCTGTTTTTAATAAAATATATGTTCTATAATTTTAAAAAGCTGTTCAATTTGTATGTGAATGTGAACATCACTTTGAATTTGAAACCTCCGTGGTGTGAAACACAAGAACTGGCATAAAGACAAAAAAAAATTTATGGGAAGCTGAAGTCGCAAACAGTGAGAATAGATACCCAATAATATGTGGGGAAAATCTAACGACGAACCGGGTATAATATCACTCATACAAGGAGTCCCAGAGTGAAATGCAGGACAATCAGTGTCCGCCCGAGCTGTGCTCTGAGCTTTTCAAAGCGATAAATGATAGCAGCTGTTCCCCATAAATTCTCTTGTAAAAGTGATGTGTTCACTCCGTGTTCCCGAACGGACTGCACCCATATTAATCTCAGTGTTAGCCATGTCCTGTGATGACCTGCAAGACAGGGAGTTTGAGCTGCTGCAAGCTGAGATACTCCGGGATTGCTCTTCCAGATATCACAGGGCAAAACGACGCGGAGCTTTACGAAACACGGCTAAATGACACAGGGCTAAACAACACTGAGCTAAACGACACAGGGCTAAACGAAATGGCCCTAAACAACACGGGGCTAAACGACACAGGGCAAAACGACACTGAGCTAAATGAAACGGGGCTAAATGACACAGTGCTAAATGACACTGAGCTAAACGACACGGGGCTAAACGACACTGAGCTAAATGACACTGAGCTAAACGACACTGAGCTAAATGGCACGGGGCCAAACGACACTGAGCTAAATGACACAGGGCTAAATGACACGGCGCTAAATGAAACGGGGCTAAATGACACAGCGCTAAATGACACTGAGCTAAACGACACGGGGCTAAACGACACTGAGCTAAATGACACAGGGTTAAACAACACTGAGCTAAATGAAACGGGGCTAAATGACACAATACTAAATGACACTGAGCTAAACAACACTGAGCTAAATGACACTGAGCTAAACAACACTGAGCTAAATGGCACAGGGCCAAACGACACTGAGCTAAACGACACAGGGCTAAATGACACGGCGCTATATGACACTGAGCTAAACGACACGGGGCTAAACGACACAGGGCTAAACAACACGGCGCTAAATGACACTGAGCTAAACGACACGGGGCTAAACGACACAGGGCTAAACAACACTGAGCTAAATGACACGGCGCTAAATGACACGGGGCTAAACTACACAGGGTTAAATGAAACAGGGCTAAACGACATGGGGCTATACAACATGGAGCTATACGACATGGGGCTAAACGACACAGGGCTATATGACTGTCGGGCAAAGACAGCTGGCCAGAATGGCGTGCATACAAGCAGAGCAATGTACGAGCGGCAGGGGAGGGTGCTTAAGCGATGGGGGGCTGGGGGTGAGTATGTCTACGTAGAGGACTCCGTGGAGGCTGGCGTTGGGGATGTGTCCATGCTGCTGTGCTGACATGGGAGTGCAGGACCACTCAGTCAGGGTCATGGACTCAATCCAGTTTCTCTCGCTCTCACTTACGTCTCTCCCTGTCTTCTCCATGCGCATGAACCCCACTGACGAGGTTTGGCAGCCAGAATTGAGCTCTTTCATCTCGGTGCAGACACATTCACACCGCGCAGGTGTACAGCGAACAAAAACCACAGATGAACAAAAAGAGCCAGAACAAGAGGATAGAAGCTGGCAAGTGCCCAGACTCTCATCCCGTACATGGAAGGCCCCGAGCCAACGGACCCTCCAGTCCCTCTCAAACAACCCACCCGGGGCTGAAATAGCGATAAATTTTGATTAAGCCCAATGGAGTTAGGAGCACATTGACCTGAGTATCCAGAGGCTGGGGTCAGGTTAGGCCAACAGCAGACAGCATTAATTACGTTTTTATTTACTGCACATTATGAAGCAATAACTCACAGCTTTTTTTTTTTTTTTGGAGGAGAATAACAGTGTCGGTATATTGGTGGGGACAGCAGCATCCGGATGCTTCCGCGACTCCAGCTCCGCCTGCTAGTTAGATGACTTTATATTAATAAGATTCATATGATTTTGCCTATTGTCTTTAGCCTACAAAACACAGGCAGAAAAACAATACAAAGCGCTCACTGACGCCAGCATAGTTCCGCCCTCTATTTTTAATTACCGCCGTTAAATATTTAAAACTGCAATTACAATGACGCCAGATTGTCTGGATAATGGCAGCTAGTAACCTTTTTAGTAACAATCTTGCTACATTATATACAAACACAGCTTGGTTTTCACCTGTCACTGAAACTGCACAATAAAAATAAAGACTACGCGATCCCATGACCTTTGCCCATAGTCAGCTTGGCAGGGTCAGTGTGAGTAGCGCTGAGGCTTCGAATGCCCTGTTGAGCGGTGTTTTTACACGCCATCAGTCACGGGCCGCTTTAACGTAATCCCCGCTCCTCACTCTGCCACTCCCCCTCAGGTTAAAGCGGGGGGAGGGGGGGGGGTGATTGACAGAGTGCTGAATTGCCGCCCCTGTCAGGCCTTCGGAGGTCCATTTCTGCCATGGCTACCTCAGGGCAGCATGATGGAGGCATATGGGGGGGACAGCATATAATCACTGTGTAGCTGCTTTTTCTCTACCCTACTGAGGGGTCAGTCTACAAGGCCACCCATGAAGATGAAGGTACAAGCACTAGTGTATTAAAGGGCAGAGAAGGGCATTATTGATTAAGCCTCAGACTAACAGGTGTATTCTCTCCAGGCTTCCCTCAGGAAAAATTGTTCCGGTGCTTTCTCTCTATGAATCACAGTGCTACACTAAAACAAACAAACAAGGCAGCCGGTAAACTCCCGCTTGTTTGTTTGGTGTTATCGGTTAGCCAGCAGATGAGAAGTCGATGCTGACGGAATCTACTCCAGCCCAGAAAGCTGGACCTGAATCTCAACGTGCCTGATTCATTTTTGATTTAAAAAGCTCATCGTCTGTTTCAGCGGTACCCGTGGATTAACATTTCATGGGTCAGTCAAAGCAGGAAGCATATCCTTCCTGCTTTTGGACATATTTATATAAATTGTTCTTCATTTCGGTGGATGACTATAGCATAAATAAATGTTCTTTCCCAATCCAAAGCAAACAAAGGTCAAAATGACAGAAAACTAAACATTCCCCCACTTTTAATAAACATTTTTTTTGCTGACAGTAAAAAAAAAAAACCCTGAATAAATAAAACTACACATTCAGTGTCAGAGTGGCAGAAGTCAAAATTAGGGACATGAATCAAGAAGCCATGTAGGGTAATGAGTCGGAGTCAAATTAATAAGCTGAACTCAATAAAAAGTGTTATTAAGGGCATGAGTGCACTGGGAAGCATGTGTGTACAGAGTATCAGACAGCAGGACGCAGGAATGTGTCTGCAGCACCCGGGACTCAAACACGCATGAGGGTTTGAGAATGCATGCACGCGACCAGTTTGAGTCTGTGCATTACAGATGTGCTGTGGCATGCGCATACACAACCTGGCTTTAGTGTCTGCAGCCACACCACAGAGAGCTGGAAAAAGGGCCCACAGCAGTAAAAAGTGTTTAAAGGTGCTTTAAAGGGGTGAGGCCTCTGGCCCTTCGACGTTCAGCGAATGTATAACAGAGTAAATGGTGTAACTTCAGGAAGCCGATCACTATCGAATCCCCGTGACAGAAGCAGTGAGGCTGTGAGGTAGACTGTCTGCCGTTAGCAAATTGTTACCGATCCTGAAATAATTGCCATGATGAAGGACATCAGCTCTTTCCAAAGGGATTTCCTGCTTTGAAATACTGAAAATGAATGATGGGGAGGCTTTTGCAGAATCGACACATTAAAGAACATCCATCCAAGGAACGATTTGAAATGCACACATCTGAGCATGCAAAAACATGCAAGAGGGTTTGAGAATGCACGCGTGCGCATTACAGATGTGCTGTATGAGCAAATGAACGCAACACAGATGTGTGGTATGTCCAATGTATGCATTACAAATGTGCTTATACGTGTGCACTCGGTTTAGAAAGGCAACTGATGTAAACACCCGTTTAAAGGGGCAGACTTCTCTGTTATGAAGACCATTACACATTGCTCCGCTTGTTTCATTCCTGGTGTTACTACTAGCAGGTCTGCATCTGTAGGTGGAATAAGTACTCTCCTGGAGGACTGCCACGCCGACAGATAAGGCTCTAGCAGCCCTTGCAGAAAGGCAAGAGGAGTGTCTGTATGAGCCAGACCAGGTACACAGTCCCAACACGGCCTGTGAAGGCAGCGGAGGTCCGGTGATTATCTGCGTGTCCATGTACATGTGCAAGGGGTGAGTCTGCCAGCAGTGCAAAGCATGTGTGCACAAGGATGACGGTGCTCACTGCTGCTTTCATTCATTTTCATCTTTCTCAGTAGTCCGGCTGCTGCCATTAGTGTGTGTGTGTGTGTGTGTGTGTGTGTGTGTGTGTAGTCATGTATATATTACATTGTGGATAACAAATGTGCCCACATTGTCATAAAAACCTGCTCTTTTAACCTTTGACCTTATTTTGACCATTTTTTCAGGTTTTATAAAAATTTGTGAATCCATCCATTTACTGTAAGCACTTGTCCTATTCAGGGTTTGGGGGGGTCCAGAGTCTATCCCGGAAGCTACAGACAAGAACAACTCAGGATGGGGCACCAACCGATCACAGGGCACACTCACACACGCACACCTATGGACAATTTGGCAACTCCAAATAATCTCAGTATGTTTTTGGACTGTGGGGGGGAAACTGTAGTACCTGGAGGAAATCCCACAATGACAGGGGGAGAACAGGCAGACTCCACACACATGGAGCCATACACCCTGGTCCCAGAGGTATGAGGCAACATCACTAACCACTGCACCAGCATGCCACCCCAAAATCTGTGAATGCCATAAAAAAACTGAACATCCCATATTTTGTTTGGTTACTTATGGTTACGGTTATGGGTGGGTAGGGGTTAAGGTAGTCATGTTGGGATTAGAGTTTCCCCCATATAAATGAAAACCCGACAAAGGTATGAATACAAGTGTGTGTGTGTGTGTGTGTGTGTGTGTGTGTGTGTGTGCTGCAGTGTGTGTTTCAGTGTGGAAGATTGTTAAAAATAAACTACCCACTCCACGAATTCGCTGTACCAGAATACTGTGGAAGATAATGCGGGAGCGATAGGAAGGTGTGCTATCTTCTGATCTTCTGCGAGTATCTTTACCTTTTCAGGGCATCAAGGAGCCATGTGGATCTCAAAAGACATGTGAAGAACTCGTAAAAAAAAAAATCATGCAAGTGATTTTTGAAAAAGCAGAAAACTGATGACACTGATGAGAAAACACAGCGGGTATTACCAGTCAGATCATAATACCAAAATAACCACTTTTCTTCACATGTAAATTTTACAGTCCATAGGCTTGTAACACCTGTCTGAAAACAATATGTACTTATTAAAACAAAGAAGGGTCAGTTATTGGAGTAAAATGGATGCAATACAATATACCTTATAAGAAACTACAACCGATCGTACAGGCAGTTTTCAATCTCTGAACTAAAGGTTCCTCCTACTCTTCATTACATTTTACATGAAATTTATTTATCTGAGGCTTTTATCCAAAGAGACATACAATAGAGGGAAGGGTTACAATTTACGAGTCCCCTATGAACCAATGGCCTTCTGTTAGCACAAAGCTCTGGTTGTTGAGCTACAGGAACTAAGCGAGAAAACAGTGGTAAACTCCTAACTGCAATGGTGCGCTAATCGTCTGTGTTGTCAATTAATTACTGGCCTAAATAGCTGTGATGCATTTTCAATCTGAAGGGGGGGGGCAACCTTGATGTTCTGGCAGAGCACTGTGCAGCCATTCAGCATCATTTGGCCCATGTCGCCTAAACCTGCGACCCAAAGTGCACTTGACAATGCTGCAGACACGTGGCCCCGCTGGAGCCTGGGGGGCTCTACCCAGGGGGGCCCTCTCAGCCCGATGGGAAGCATGTGTGACAGCAGAGGAGCTCCAGGGCCTCCTTTGGCACCCCCCAGGTGTGGACTGTGTGTTCAGGGCCTGACTGTACTTGCTGTGCTAGCTCACACTCGCGGGTGTGTGTCATCAGCAGGGCACAGCCTAGGGACAGTGACCTACCACACACACACACACACAGAGGACAGGAGGCTCATAGTGAGCCATCCCTCTGTGACCTGACCCTGACCCTATATCCCAAATTCAGCAAAGAAGCATCTCAACAGCAAAACTTCACTAAAACGCCCAGCACTGCACCTCTGCATCACTACACAGAACACAGCAGCCTTTAAATCTTTAATCTTTAAGAAAAGCCACAGCAACATCAGATAAAAAGCCCATAGTGATCTGTAAGAGTTCGTCATCTTTGAAGATTACCTTAAAATATGAATTGGGACCCATTTGTGTATAAATATAGCGTTAAGGCCTGAAAAGGTGCATAAATAAGCAGAGCTTTCTCCATTACACTTTTTCCTCGATCGCTTTGGCACATTTCATGAAACATACTTAACATTCTAAAGACTATAAGAGCATTTCTCAACACAGTTCCTGTATACAGACAAAACTCTGGTTTAGCTGCAAAGGGCTGTATTTACCCCAAACAATTAGCTCATGTCTCAAAAGCAAATAATTCCACCAATGAAATAGTCAGTACCACAAAATGAAAAGTACAATCTACATCTTTTTAACCATGAGCGTCAAAATGCTTAGATAAATTGCCAGCATGTGTTAAGCTCCTGAATCATAGTTGGTTCCCACTTTTCCATCAGTCATTGACTGGTTATTCTTCATTAGCAAACTAATACTCCATGTCCTGGCAAAGACACCATTTTCAGTATTGAAAGGCTCTACATTATAGTATATAAAGTTCACTGGCAAGAAGCACTGGCGTGTACATGGAACGTCTTCAGATCTCAAAACAAGACAATTGCCACACAGCACTGTATAAAACAAAAACAGTAAAATGGAAGTACAAGGACAACAAAACTACAACAATATCATGTACTATGGAAACCAAAAACACAACAATGACGTAACACTGCAATTTACAAAATACATTTTTAAATCATTTTGAAAGCTTGGTTAACTGCTTTGCATGTGCAAACACAATGATCACATACATATTTCATTTTGGGTGTAAACTTATTGCAGTGGGAAACTACACAATCTATTTGGACCAACTAAACTAAAGCAACTCCAAAATTGTACCAAATGATGACAATTGTTCAAAACCATTTGCATACATGTACTAAAATATTTGGAAATCTGCGTGAAACAACGGGAAATTATGTTCTGCTGTGCAGAAGTGGCACCGTGGCGTGCGGATTACGCTTGTTGTTTTGCAGATGTTACTTGTCATTTGCGAAATGCTCCAAAGAAATTGAGAAAAACAGTAAATAAGCAGGAGCGAGTGTGCTGTCCCTTAAAGGCCGATGGCCAGGGAGCATCCCGATGGTGCTGGGCCAGACCGATTCCCTCGGGCCCATGTGGAGTCCACTGATGAACAGAAGCAACATCAAGCCAGAGCACCAGGGCACTGGGGGTGGGGGGGATCAGGCATCAGCCCACCATCCTTGAATGTGTTCGCTAAACGATCCCCTCTGGAGGCCATAATCGTGTCTGATATGTGCAGACAGCTACTCTCACCAGATGGAGGGGAAGTGCTTTGCTGTGAGTTTTTGCATGGAGTTAACCTGGTCTGAACGCGTCACATGGCGATCGTAGAGCACCCCCTCTTCTGTGCTCTGCAAACCCTCCCCCCCCCCCCCCAAGTTCATACTGCTATTTTTAGAAAAAATACAGTCTACAGTAGAATCTCACAGATATCTCACCAGTGAGCAAAATTTCAATGGTTGGCAACACTGCTAATGAGTGCATCTAATTCCACCTTATGTCCATTATGCTCAGGCCCCAGAGGTCATACATCTTGTTAAATCCAGAATTATATACTCTAAATCTGCTCGGAGCATGACATCTCTATCCCCTGATTCAACGGTAACTAGTTATCATACGGGAATATCTGATCTCAGTCCTGGAATAATAAAATTATTACCCCGATAAAAACAGCTGTGACAATTCAATATTTCCTGACTTTGCTTATAAGAAGAGCACTTATAGCCTTTTGGGAGAACAATGGCAGTCAAAATACTTATTCTTACTCTTTCTTCTGTCATACTCAGTCTTTCATTTGTTTGTGTTTTTTCTTATTTTTCAAACACATAACAATCAATATAAAGCTTTCAATTATATCAAAACAGTTTATACGATCTGCCCCATTTACTGCACCCAGTTTACGGCTTAGTAACTTAAACTCACTTCTTAATCCCAGCACAACATCACTGCATGACTTATTAACATTGCTGCTTTTAAACCAATCCCTGCATGTCCCCATTATAAGCGTTTGGTCCTTGGTCAAAACATTACCATCATACTCGTTTGTAGTGCCATCAGCAAACGCTCTATTTATTAACCTTGTTGAAATGTTTTAATTCATTTCAGAAGCTCAGATCAAAAAAAAAAAAAACCCACCCATTATATTTTCAGTTTAATAGTTTTTCCAACTTAAGCTTTCAGTGAAATTAGATAGATAGATAGATAGATAGATAGATAGATAGATAGATAGATAGATAGATAGAAACTGATTGGTTGAGTGATTTCATATCATCTCCTTCAAAAGTAAGATATTTTAAAATTACTAAGTTTGGCCTGAAAACACTATATACAATTACGGCCACGAGAACATAACGAAGAAATATTTTTAGCAATTATTGGCATTATTATTAATGTTTCTGTTTATTGAATTATTTAATTGTGGCCGGACACAGATCAGGCTAAGTTTCTTAGCGCATTTTTTTTCTTTTTTTTCTTTTTGCAAATCGGACAATTTTATGACAACATATCAATGAATTTAATTACACTTATAAGCTACAGTTACTAAAAAAACAAATGCGATGTCTATGAAATATCAAGTTCCCTCATCGGCTACACTGCTCACTGTCAACGATTAGCGGTTACAAATAGTCAGCAAGCATGATGTCCACAGTATTTTTTTAATGAAACTCCCATCTGGTGTTTCAAAGGCCACGCTAACAATACTTAAAAGGGATGTCTTTGGGAAAATCACATAAAACACATGCTAGTACCTGGATGCTGCATGAGATCTCCGAATCGTCCAGCAGCCTCACTGTACACTGGATCTCCTGATTTAAGGATCGGACGCTTGAAGTGCGGAATCGGAGCATTTTCATTCTTCTTTCCTTCTTTTCTTATTCTACATGACAAAGCAACGCCATCGGTCACAGGCAAGGGTAGAGGTAGCGCTCTGTGAAATTGCGAGGGAGAAAAGCAGCCTTGCCTTTTTCTGGACATGGAAAGCTCACTCTCTCTCTCGCTCACTCATTCCCTCCCTCTGTCCGCTTGCCTATGTATATACCTATCTATCGGTTTTATCTTTCCTCAACGAGAGACGAAAAGTGCCCGTTTGCTTCCCGTTCACTTATTCCTGAAACACATGGTTCTCTGATACCAGCCTTTTCTAAATACAGAAGATACTGAAGGTACGGGATCTACGGACTAATGCCCCGGGAATTATTCCAAAGCAGAAATTCAATTAAATAATTCTGCGGCTGATTGCATTTGCGAATGTGGGGTGGAGGATCATAAGTCAATTATTTCAAATAGCTTTATTAATTCAATTACCATATAAAATATAACATTTGACTCTGTTACATACAGCTACAGACTGTACATGATTTTAATTTTCTTTCCGCAGCTAAATAATTCCGCTTCTTTTAGGTAAGGTGCCCTCCATCGTACCTTGTGGTGGTACGGAGCGGACGGGGGGGTTCGTTGTTTGCTCCATACTGTACTATATGCGGGGGCATGGATGAAATCATGCGAATAGGCTTGTTCACGGGAAATGATTGGCCACCCTCCGAATTACTAATTTCACAAACGGTTTGAGTGCTAAATACAAATGCCTTTGTCTTTGTCCTCCCACAAAATATCCTCCACGAATATGAATTCAAAACCTGATCGGATTCAAACTATTTCAGTTTAAGAAACATAACTGAAAACGATTGTTTTAGGTTATAAATCATAGAATTGAAAATGCACACACATGTACGTCCCCAGAGGCGTGTGCTGCAGCTTTAAATAGAAAGCGGCTGCTTTAAGATTTTGCGTCATTAAGTGTCGCACCAGAGCGAGCTGCCATGTTTGCTGCTGCGACGCGTGTCTGCTATCGCGGCTCTGCTGCATGTGCCCTACGTTTAGGAAAATGATACTTGTTATAATGGGAGTTTCCGGGACTGGGAAGTAGGTTGGCGATTTATCTAAGTAACAGAAACGACATGGTTGCAATAAGGTCGCCCTCCGAAATTTTAATACGTTAATTTTAAGGAGGAGGGGATCTACCTGTAATGTATTAGTTACCGTTTATCGTTTATGTCTCAACGTTACCGTCCGTTACGTGTTGTTTGAACGCAGTTGTTTTAATCAAAGTGTTAGAGCTGATATTTACTATTTGCGAAAATTACAGTTTGCAAACATAGCTACAGCAAATTGCGGTCTGTCTACAAACGAGCGCCCATAGGCATCCAGCAAGTGAACAAGTAACAAAAGGTTGCGTAGCATTTACCTCCATCTGTGTAACTTTCATGTTGCGTTCTTTGATGCAGGTCCTCAGTGGGGAAATACATCTCAGAGAAGGTATTTCCACCGTCAGAAAATTAATTCGGTGGTTATTCGTAATTCCTGTACTCATATCTGTGTCTCTGCAGCTTGGATGGACCTTATATGAAGGAGATGAATATCACCCCAAAGAAAACATAGAAAAAATGTCCCGCAGTGAACCTCTTACCGACCAGGTGTAGAGTACTTTCTCTTATAGTACCTTATATCAAGTATTTATTGTTATGGCCTTTGAAGTAGGAATCATGTAGAAGGCAGCATTTAATCAAGCAGTGACTTAATTAGTATGACCACCTGATCAGCTACAAAATCTCTAATTAAACTGGGAGGACTGGGACCTATAAAAGCATTTTATCTCACACTGCTGATTTGTGTCGGTAGGACAGGACTCCGTGGTTGCTACAACTGCATGACATAATACAAAGGTAATTTATATTTCTACTAAACGTAAATAAAATTTCAAGCTGTCTGTGCAGAAAGTCCTTACTGCAAAAACTAGAAGTACAGTGGACATCAAAATTAGAGAACAACCTATAATTTACTACTTTTCAAAAGCACTTCTCATACTTATTTGGAGTTATCCTGACTGGAATAGAAGGACAGTGTTTAAAGTATATTTCTAATTTAAATATATTCTGAAGCACAATCTAAAAACACTTAAATGAGAAATTTGAAGAACTTTGATCAAAATTAGAGTACCATCTGAGATACCTCCCAGTTAATGGTGTTAATCTAGTACCTGGTGATAATTTCCTTGATTACCTGACAAGTCCTATTTATCTGGCAGCAGTCCTAATTACTTTGCAGGATGGCCAGCTGCTCTAAGGTGACAGCATGGTTGTCCAGATGAAGGCCATAGAGAGAAACTTTCAGCCACCGTTAGAGAAGCTGGTCGTTCCAAGTCTGTGATTTCTAGAGTATTGCAGTCTATCGATGATGCTAATTCTTTTATGTCCCCCAAAAATGCTGGTCGTCCACGTTAGATAAATGCATGAGAGGGCAGGGTAAAGCCTCGCTGTGGGGAATCGGGTCAACACTGCTGTTGGAATTGCCCACCAGTTCAGTGCTGAACAGGGTAAGGATCTGACTCAACATACAGTGTCTCGCCGTTGAAGACAGTCTGGACTGAAAGACTGAACCGAAGTGCGTAAAGTCGTCAGGTACATCGGGAGGAGGAAGCGTCATGGTTTGAGGATGTTTTCTGCAGCAGGAGTTGGGCCTGTAATACAGCCACATGGTGGGTGACTCCAGATGTTCATGAGAACTTCCTGCAGTAACATGTGCTTTCTTCTCTGTGAACGTCCCCCAGTTAGCCCACAATTTTCATGCAAGACACTATCAATGAAGATTAACAATATTTCAGGAAAATCACGTGCTCATTTATTGTTCTCTAAATTTGATCTCCCTCGTATATTGTGGGCAAAGTGTAAATCTTTCACTACTAAGAAGTAATTTAGTCAGAAAGCTGTTATAGCTTTTTAAGCAGCTTTGGGGTTATTAGGATTTGGAAGGAAGATTTCTAAGACTGATTGTTTGCATAGTAGGGGGGGGGCATCGTCTGTAAATCGCCTGATTGGTTGCATAGTCGGGGGCATCCTCTATAAATCACCTGATTGGTTGCATAGTATGGCGGGGCATCCTTTGTAAATCTAAAACCACTAACATCACTATGCCGTCAAGAGCAGTGTCTGAACCAAGACGCTGACGTGCGGTGCACTGTCTGGTGCTACATCGTAGCATTCAGGAGCTATGCTTTGACATGGTTGGGGTGACCATGCAGATGACCTTCAAATATGAAGTAGTAGCACAGGAGGAAAACATAATTTTGTGTTTAATAATGTCTCCAGGACCTAAGGAGCTTCCTGTCTTGGCGATGACACGAGGGAGGTGGCTGTTCTTCAGTCCATGCTGGATAGGTGTGGTGCACACAAGCACTGACCTATCAATGTCCTCGCAAGCACCTAGATGCAGGGCTACATTATTGTTTACTCGTTAAGCAGACCATTGTATCCAATGTGACTTACAAAGTTGTTTCAAGGGACAAATGTTGAAGGACATCTTATTAGGGAGGAGAAAAATATACTGTCAGGACATTGTATTTAGCCTGGGGTTTTTTAAACTGCTCTGAGTCCTCACCCTGGCCCTCCCTGTGTACCTCCGGGAGCCACGAGTCACATTGAAAACCTCCTTCTGCACAGAGCTTTCCCCTTGCTGGTGTCCACATTACTGCCTGATTATAATTACTGTAGCTGAAGCTGTCATGTGGGATCCTTTATATCTCCTGTGTTGGTAATAAAGCTTAACGTGAAGTGCTTACGCAGTGCAGTCATATAACAATGTCAACATGGTTTGACAAATCCTTAATCTTCTGGTTGGTTGTGAATACCTTTGAATTTTCAGGACTTTGGTGTTGTAATGATACTTTAATTATGATTTAGTAGTCTGTGATACAGTGCTTCACTGAAAGATTTACTTAAAGTTGTTTGAAAATAATTTAGGTGCACTGTTAAAACACTTAGTAGTACTATTCTAACAAGCAATAGTAGAATAAGATTTGTAATCAGATATAATTTCAATTTGTTGCACAGAGAACTTTCATCCGGGGCCAATAGCATTGTAATTTGCTCGGCTCTGAAGAAAAGATACAGACAGATGCTCTTATTTGGATCGGCTCCCCAGCCTGAAGCGTGTCAGCGTGAGACGGTGGACAGTGTCTGTTTCGCCTTCCTCCACGGTGACTTTCAGCTCATACACCAGCGGCTGTTGGCACGGAGGGACCATTTCATGTCCGCTGATCTGCTGAGGTCTCAGTTTGATGCACTGGAGCCCCCCACAGACGTAGAGAATGCTTTTGCTGTGGACATTAAAAAAAGCATCCCTGAAGTCTCCTCTCAGGTTGAGAGGATCATTTCAGCCCATCTGCAAACATAGAGAGGTACAAGAAGCACGGCGCTCATAAGAAATGGCCTGCCTGGAATTAAGGGATTTTTTTTGGCTGGTGATTGCAAAGAAAAGCAATGTTTTTGGATATGTCCTGTTTCAATGAGGATGGGGTTGGTAGCACCAATCAGAAACAAGCTACAGTGATGTCACACTTAACAGGGTTCCCATAATTATTTTTTTTAATCTGACAAACATAAGGAATGTATTATGAAGGTATAGCAGTACATGCCGTACATTTTTAATTGCCCTTTCATTGAAATCACAGTTTGGTTAACTGTAAGGCAGCAGTGCTAACTGCGCTAAAGTTGTCTTCTCTTACCATGTGAGATGTGTCATGGCTGACAGTCTGGAGTCACCTGTGACACGGAGTTGATCGTACTCATGTATTAAATACTGATGAGTTCCCATCAACTTTGGAATAACCATTTAGTTTTCCATTAGTAGTACAAATAGAACAAGTATACAGAACTGCAGAGTGGGTTGAAGGTTTGGGTTCATGTAAAACAAGGATGTTGTGCCGCCTCTGTATTACAAAACGATTAACTGGTTTTGTGTTTCAGTATTAGTCCAAAAATGAAATTATTTGGTATTTGGTCATCTTATAACAACACAATGATGCTACACATTTACTCTAATGATGTCACAAGTCAATATATAATTATATTAAAAATGCATGTTTATTTACATGGTTTAGGAGGTGCTTTTATCCAGAATTTAGAAAGCCGAGTCAGCCAGCCCCTGGAGCAGCTGGGATTACGGCCCCAATGGTGACATCACTCCGGATTCAAACTAGCGGCCTTCCAGCCACAGACCCAAACTCTGAGTCCGCAGAGCCACACAACACCCTGTATGTTCCGGTACAATTTAAACAAATCTTCGTAGCGATACCTGTAATGTTTGCAATTTATCAAATTTACCAGTAGCTTGGGACAGGTGCTCTAGTGGATGAAATTATATAATGAGGAAGTACATCCCTGTTTTAGCTGTGATTTGTTTTGCAAAGTAATATTTATATCTGTGTTGTACAATAAGGCCTGGCTGGACTGGCCATCTGGCATACCCTGCAGTTTCCAGGTGGGCCAATGGTCATGTGAGCTGGCAAAACTTATCCTGGGTATGCCCTGGTTGGCGAAATTCATCATGGCTCATAAATGATGTGTGTTTATGTATATATAAATATATATATATATTATTATTATTTTTGCAACATGCATAGATGGAGTAGATGATATCATTGCTCAAAATAAATGTTTCACTGGTAATACAGGGAAATGCAGCATAGTGACACCTCCGGGGCTGCATTTGATTCCCATCTCTAGCTCGGGGTTTACAGCCTACAAACATGCAGTTAGGTGAATCGGTGTCTGAATCATCTGTGATGTGTGATGTTCCTGCAGCCCTGTCTCATGCCCTGAGCTTCCTGCAATAGAAAGCAGTCCCACCGTTACCATACATTTTATTAATGATTATGGGAAATGGTCACAGAGAACTCAACTGGTTGGTTGGAACAAATTCTTCATTCTGCACCTGAACTTTCCACCTCTGGCTGGAACTATATGGGCACAAGGCTGGGGTACAGTCTGGATGTAATGCCAGTCAACCAGAGGGTACATGCACACACAATCATACACTATGGGCAAATTAGAGACACCAAATATCCTAACTGTATCTTGGAATTGTGGCAGGAAACTCCAACGACAGATTGAGAACATGCAAACTCCACACACACGGAGTGGAGGTGGAATTCAAACGTGGTAGGTGTCCAACCTCAGTGCTGTAAAAGTCAGCATTAAAGGATTCCAAGTTCAAACGGTAATCTATACCAGCAGCCTATCTGGAGCCTAACTACATTGCTTTCCATCTCAGTAAATTGCATGTGCTGAAGATCAACCAACCTTTGACAGCAAAATTTTAAAACGAAAACCAATCAGGGCTAAGCATGTGGTAATATCTCCGAGAGCAGGCTTCCATCTTTTCATTGCTCCTTTAGCCTGTCATAAATATGTAAAAAGTGTGTATGTCAGCTGGCCCTCCATATACCAACAGCAGTGCACTGGCATTAGAGAGAAGACAGCATGTTGGGCTGACACTGAATGTTGGAAAGCAGTGTTAGAGTTCATGTACAATACATATCATTTCAAGGCAAAATGAAAATGAGCAAATGGAGCAAAAAGGTTATGGTCAAGGTGAATAGCTGCTGGCTGGCATTGAATTTTAATTTTAATGAAAGGTTTTCCGACAAACTAAGAGGCAAAAATATCAGTCAATGGAGAGATGTATTCATTTATTGTAATATATGCTTTTTGCCCTGCGTTTCATGCCTGGATTTTGCAGTAGTTTGTTTTCCTTAGTTGTTTATCGTCAAGGCTCAGTGATTCAATGGTGTTCTGAGGTTATAACTGTGTTCCATGCTGACACTGTGCACCTTTGCACTTGCAGTTTGCTACTACCCTATAGGTCATGGATGCCCAACCTTTTTTCACAATCACAGCTACTTTTGCAAGGAAAATACCAAATCGTGACGGTAAATTTTGCTGCCAACAGGGTCGGAGAGTCCCCCTTGGTAATTTTTGCCGATCACAATCAACCCAAGTTGCCCACCAATCATGATATAAAGCAGGGATCGCCAGCTCCAGTTCTGGAGAGCTAATTTCCAATATAGGTTTCTATAATTTCCAATAGGTCTTCTATCCTACCTGGCTTCCTCTTCTGTTCCTGATACCTGCGTCGGATACCTCTGATATAAAGCGTTATCTGGAGCGGACTGACCCGATTTGCAAATCCAGCAGCCAGCAAATGTGCTATGAAGTGCTGCTTCGGTTGGTTTGTCTCCCCAAAAACTGCATCCACCCGAAAATTTTTATCACCAGTGGCCAATGATTGTTTGATTGATTGATCCTGTCCTGGATAAGCATTTGGAAGATGGACAAATAGCTGGATGTAGACCTACTGCATCAACGGTAGTAATTTATAGCTGGAATAACATGTAGTCACTGCATTTGTGAGCCATTCCATAGTAATGGGTAAGCCATGATCATGATTACCACAAAGCATAATGGTAAGAAATATTACAATAAGCAGGAGAAAATCTCAAGTGAATAATCTAAAGCAGGTGAGAGTATTTGTGATGGACTGGTATCCAGCCCAGGTGTCCTTTATGCTTAGTACTGCCTGGGACAGATGATGATGATGATAATATGAAGATGTTGATGAGATGCTGGCCTCAGACCTTATTGACTCTTTCAGCTCCTCATCCACTGTTCCAGGAGGAATGCTTTTGTGAGTCACAGATCAGGATTCCACTAAGTTTCCTAAAGCAGTTGTTTAATAAATCAGTTATTTCACCGTGTGCTTAATTCTGTATGCTCTTTACTGAAGAAGTAGGTCATGTAGGTAAAAAACTGAACCTGGAGGTCCATGTTTGTACAAACAAATCAATGGAGTCTATGCTGTGATGTCAAACATTATGGAAACACTCAGGACAGTTTCTTCAAAATTAAACCCAGAAGATAGTTCTTAGAAGAATTGAATGTATTAGTGGAGTCCAGGCACTTTCTGCCATGACAGCTGATCAGGGATCATACATGATTTGTCCTGAATGGGGAGAAAAAAAATCACCCTACACTCATGGTAGGAATAAAATGGTGACAATTCATTGAGGAACAGTGGGGAAGCCATGCTGAGTGGTATCTTCTGCGTCAAGCAGGAGAGAAAAGGGTCTTTTGCTTAGCTCCCCTTCAAAGGATTACCAGTCAAATGTCAACAGGGGTGTGACAAATCAGTAAAACCTATGAGATGAAGCTTGTTTGTGTGATTGAGACACAATATGGAATCAGAAAGATATGTGTGCCCTGTAATTACATCATAAAGGCATCATGAACATGTCTGTCTGACATTCTCATCATTCCATATAAAGGTTCTACAGGCACACTTTGCAAGGTATGCTAGAGAGTGCATGGTTTATTCCTTCATCATTAGAGTTAACAATGAGGAGACTCTACACCAGCCCATGATGCCCGTTACAGCAGCATTAGCCATTGACCAGCCTGTGGCCCAGAGTAAGAAAGATGCAGGGGATCATCCTAAAGGTTTGGAGGGTCTGAAGAATTATACTAAGTCTCTGAATTCCACACAGAGGTGTATATATACACATCGCATTTAAAAGTCAATACATGCTTTTACTCTATTTCGTACTATAACTATGTATTGTGTACTTATTTGTTGAAAGAGTATGCCTAATCAGGACATAAGAATTTGTGTCCTCAGAACTTTATGAACCAACATATTTTCCCAGTGATGTCCTTGGTGATTAAGGAATGTGTAGAAAGGAGAGATGAGTTAAAGGTAAGAATGCAGCAAGGTAAATGAATATAGAAATCTCACTGAATGCAGTTATAAAGCATTTCATGGATTTTTAAATCACTGCATTCAGACATGAGCAGCAGCAGTGTAGAAAAAGTAAATCAGAAAATGACCAGGACTGATGCACATCAGCCAGAGAAGAACATATTGTAAATGATACTAATGGTATTTCTTTGAAATATTAAGTTTTACTGCTATGGGCTTAAAATGAATGGGCTTTTTACCTCTCAGAATTCTTTGGATTGCTTCAGGAGGAATGTAGGGCTTTTGCCTTTAATTGCTTGTATTCGACCGTAATTGAATAACAATACTGTCATTCGTCCAGTTAGTTGAGTCAGCTTGTTAGAACTTGGATTGTGTTGATAATTGGTCATTAATTCAGTCATCACATCTCTTGGTCCAGCATACATTTTCCAGCAATTAAATGACATTTAAGTTAAGACATTTTAAATCAAGGTTCCCGATCCAATGATAGGATGCATCAAATGCAAAACGTTGAAGTCAGCCGCCTTTTTTCATAGTTGGCAACAGTGGTGGAATGTAACAAAGTATTTGTACTTCGTTACTGTACTTAAGTACATTTTTACGTATCTGTACTTTACTT
>JAODLC010000044.1:20267207-20278944 GCA_026781145.1 Hippopotamyrus pictus | reverse complement strand
ACTCGGAACTCGGATGAAAACGTCACGAAAAACGTCACTTCCCGTCGGAAACACGCCTCTTTTATGACGTTGAAGTCAGACAGAATTTTCTTTATGCCTGTGACATAGGAGGGGGGGTGGCCAGATAGCACAGTGGTTAGCTCTGCTGCCTCACAGCCCAGGGACTAGGGTTCAAGTTTCTCCCCACCCACATAGCTCCCTGTGTGTGGAACCATCAGCCAGGTAGTCCCAGACACCCTTACCCATAGCCTGAAAAAATATATGGCCAGATTTTAGTCATGACATCACCCCTACTTTTTTCAAAAGATACCAAACAACCCTTAATGAGGCCTTACAGTAAAGAACCAGAATCTTCTCAAATCAACTAGGCTCCCATCCAAACACTGGCCAGACCAAACCCAGCTTAGCTTCCAACAAACTAACCAGCCCAAACTGCAGCTACCATGGTTGCTGACAGCTTCAAACACTGATTCCTGAGAATGTGAGCTGGAGCCTAAAGAAAGCAACTACATCAGTTACCTACAGGGGACAGTAGGAGGGGGGTGGCCAGATAGCACAGTGGCCAGCACTGCTGCCCCACAGCCCAAGGACCAGGGCCCAAGCCCCACACAGAATAAGCACACTAAACTTTCCAATACACACATACCATATAGTTGCTTGTAATTATTACAAGCAATGACACCAGTATAGGCACAAGTCAGTATATCTACTGTTCCTTTACAAAATGGCACACCCCAGACATTGAGACAAACCATTGTTTGAGTACTTTTACTTAAAAAATACTTTAAAGTAAATTTAAAAGTAAGTACTTAGTACTTTCACTTAAGTAAGGTTGTTGATGTAGCACATCTACTTTTACTTGAGTACATATTTTGCAGAATATTTGTACTTTTACTTAAGTACTAAGCTTCAGTACTTCCTCCACCACTGGTTGGCGATAATCCGTGTATTGTCCTCCTTGCAATTTAAAATCTCTTAGTTCTTAGTTCTGTTTCTGTCACAGGGGTGCCAGCTCTCACGCATCTGGCGCGACAAGCATTTTGAATCTCACGCTCACACAGGAAATCATCCGGCAAATCTGTATTATTCCATTAGAAAATTGGTTACATCAAAAGCGATGGGGCAGTTCGCAAACCCTACAAAATATATTTGCAAGGTAATGAAACTGTTACACGTAAAAACGCGTGCAGATTTGTCTAAACTGAAAATCTCGCGCCAGCCAGCTGATCACAGTTGGCAGCCCCGCTGTCAAATAATTGAATCAACAATGTATAGTTTCAATATGTGGTCAGCTGGCATCAAGTTAGTATTGATCGATTCCTAATATAGGACTTAACGATGCTTTCAAAGTTACTTTTAAGTTATGAGAATGAGTGATGTATATTATTCAATGTGTCTTCGGGCAGTTATATGAAAAGTGGAAATTTCTGATTGAAAAAGGAGACCTAAATCAATACTCTCCAACGAACCTGAATATCATTCTGTACAACAAGCGATCTGATTTGCATTATACACAATATCAACGAACTGCCCCAAACCCTATTTGAAGCCAGTTAACGTCTTATAACGGAAGTGACACGTTTTTATCTGTACTTATTATACATATTGTGTTTATTAGATGTAGTTTCAGTTAGTATCGAACTAGTATTATTGCCTAATATAATCGTTTTCAGTAAAATTTTAAATTGCATGTCCTGCAATATCGACAGCACATCAGCTAGATGGTAAAATCTGTCTCTATGGCAATGTCTAACATTAATGCCATGTACATGACGCCTGTATCCAAATTTGGAAATCATTCCTATATGCATCAATGTTTAATTTCCAATAGACAAAGCTTCCTTTGGGCTCCTGACTTTATTGTGATTGTGCACTGTAGCTAGGTCAGCGGCTCCCTCACACTGGCTCCCTAAGAAGCCTTCCAACTGACCTCCGTATCATCAGTGAACGTTACGCTATCATTACTTGCGAATTTAAAAATGATATAAATGTGAACCGCTCCGGATTTGAGGCACTTTAAAATGCGTGCATATATGGGTGTTCCTGTCACTAGTACCACTCAATATGGATATGTTTGCAATCGCGTGCAAAAATACTTAGAGTATTTAGCTTGTAGAGCGGGGCGGATAAAGGCAGCTGCCTATGGTTCTATCGGCACTGGGGCAGATAAAGTTCGAATGGCGAAATCAGCCTGTTTCTGATGCTGAAATTGGTCTCACATAAGTTAGCAGGCTGCAGTGGTGACAGACCAGCTACACATACAGTCTATTGACATCAAACAAAATTCCACATCGAGGGAATAAATGGTCGGTCTCTGTTAAAGGTGATATTATTGTTGCTAGTTTTTAAATAAAGGATGAACATTTCTTTCTATCTTACAACCGCTGGTTTAGTACAGGATTGCGACAATGTCGTTTTCAATATAGTTGCCACATTTTGTTTGGTTTACTGCCATCTGGTGGAAGGACAGACACCACGCAGCTTCCGCTGTACACGCAGTGGGGATAGGTCCCGTTTATTCTGTACAATTTCTCAAATGCAGTCATACTTACACAACTTCATTGCCTGGAACACGTATGCAATTATTCTTCTTTTTCACATTAACAAGTTTCAATCTATATGGCAACCCCCAAAATAGCTTTAAGATTTCACTTTATTCACATGTGCACAGAAGAAATTGGCTGATTAAAAACTGAATTGTGTGCTGTGATCAAACATTCTTTTTTTTAAGAGGCTTTTGTAAATAATGGGATGATCACCACACACGCACCAAATGAAGTGTTTTTTCTTTTCCCCAAATCGTCTTAAATCATTAGATAATTACAATGATGAACAGATGAGCAGTAGTTCTGACACACAAGTGAGCCTCTTACCAGGCGTTCTGGTAAATGGATCTAATTCCTCATACGACTGTCACTGTCTGGCTATATGAATGCAGCCATTTATGTACAAACACATTTCATCTTCCTGTGCGACTTATAACGGGACCTTCAATCAAAGGCTGAAATTCTTCCCTCATATGATGCACGTTGCAGGCCAGCACTTTTTAAAATGATCATTTTGCTGCTAACATCCTCAAACTAATCTATTTTTGGAGCTTCTGGACCTAAACATCAGCGTTAAACTAAACAGTCTTCAACTATTCAGTTGGAACCTGAAGCTTCAGGAGTGCCAGCAGTAATCTGCAGTAGCCACTTTGTTGTTTTTTTTTCTTTTTTTCCAGAATATAACCTACCAAAGGCTACAGGCGGAGCGTGTCGGTCCACTGTATTAAGCCTGAGAGCAGACACCGGAAATGGAAACACGGCAGACAAGTCAAATCACGAGTCCTTGGTTTTATGGTTGGGTTCATGCAGCCAGTTTGTACGCAGTGGGTGAGGAGGCAGGCAGGCAGACCCCAGCCGGATGAGAGACTACGGCCTGATGCTCATTAACAACCACAAAAGTTTTCACAAGGGTGTAGATCTGGGTACGCAGGTGGACAGACGCATCGTGACTTTGAGGGGTGAAGGTGCTGGAAAGCCAGTATTGCAGAGACTGAGCAGCTGTTATTATCCAAAAAAATAAGTGAAATTAGTCAGAGGCAGGGGCTATGAAGGCTGAGAGCCCAGCAGTCGCTCGATGGCCGCGTTGACATCACCCCCGGTGGCAATGAGGGCCTGGAGGTTGGCCTCGCGGTTCAGGAAACCCATGGCGTTCAGTTGGTCTAACTGCTGCTGGAAACGGACCTCTGGACTCTGGACCTACAGTGGAGACAGAGGTGTTATGTCAAGGGTCCATTCATCCATCCATCCATCCATCCATCTAATGGCTCTGTCACCGATGATGCCAGAAATACAGTCTTTGGTGCTATTCCAGTAGTCTCCAAACAATATGGGCTGCAGGCTGGAAATACAGCTTTGTGACAAGGAGGGAGAACACTGTAACCGTTAAACATGTGCACCGACTGGTAATCTGTGCTAATTATAGGGACAGGTGGACTCCACGACTCACCTGGGAGCTGGTGCTTGCCAGGGCCTGCAACATCTGCTGCACAAACTGCTGCTGTCGACTGGCTTCAGCTCCGGCCTGAGAGCTGCCCGGGTCTGCTGAGGCGGGGGCTGATGCAGGGTTGCCAGCTGTGCCCGCAACTCCCCCCAGGACTCCGCTCAGGGGCCCCATTCCCAGCCTGATAGGAAAATGCAACCACGACGGACATTAGTGGCCAGGTGGCACGTTTCTAAGCAGGCTATAGCACCACCCACTGCATCTGACAGTGAAAGACGGTGCATAATGGGACAGATCATTTATAGCTGTCTAAGGAGGCACACTCTGCTAAGTCCATTCAGCTGGATCACTTTCATTACAGGTACTGATAAGGGTCCTGTAGTATTAATAATGCTCCCAGAACGGCAGTGTTCGTATCTTCCAGAGTGCACCAGTACTTCAGGGTATTCAGTACAGTGCTGAACACAGCTTAAGAATGTATTAAGAGTAACTCATTATACAAGGACCGCTAGCAACTATTACAGTCGGGTGCAAATTCAATGCCTGCGTATCGTGAACATTAAGAGCGGCTTTGGGGAAGCAAACGATGGACAGCACGCGACTGTCTGGCTCACCCAGGGATGAAGCCTGGTACCTCGGTGGCCAGCGTCTGCAGTCCCTGCTGGATCTGCAGCAGAGCCTGCATGGCGCGCGGGTTCGACATCGCTGACAGCATCTCGGGATTCTGCATCTAGAAGGCGCAGCGGCAGAAAGAGAAAGATTAAACGAATCGCAGCACAGCCGATCCGCACGCGTGCCAACGGCGTGCCGGGTGGAGTGGGGCGGGCGGTCGCCTCGCTCTGCTCCACAGAAGGTGTCTGGCCTCCAGAAGGAGATTTTCATGGTTCGGGAACAATTACCTGCTGTAGGAAGACAGGGAGCTGCTGTCTCATCTGCTGCTGTAGTTGGGGGTTTCCGGCAAACAGGGGATTGTTCAGAATCATCTGAAAAACACCTGCCAAGTAACCAACCACTGCCACTGGGAAGAGCCTCCGCTGTTCCAAGCACATGCGCATACGGTACTCGTGCAGGAGCGCATTACACAATACTGGAGTAAATGCGATGGTGACAGCAGGGAGGAGACCTCTACGTACAAATACGAGACAACATTTCCACAACTGTGAAACATCTTCACCTGGGCTGCAAGGTCCGGGTTCTGGCTTAGGCTGCTCATCAAGCTCCGCATGTACGGAGCAGACAGCATGTTCTGCATCAGTTGTGGGTTGTCCGTGATTTGCTGCAAGAGGCTCTGCATTCCCGGCGTATTGAACATCCCCGCTGGGTGCAGAAACACGACACAAAGTTTATTTCGGTGCATAAAAGGGGGTTTCTGATGCTACGTACAGAATCTTTTTAAAAGCTTTATAAGGTAGGGTTGTTGATGTACCCCCCATAGCGGGTCCCACAACGGCCGCGGTGCTGGCCGGTGCAGCAGCAGGGGGGGCCGCAGCAGTAGGGGGGGGCGTGCTGCTGGCTGAGGCAGTGGTTGGGGCCCAGGGGTTGGGCAAGGGATCCCGGTTCTCTGTGCGAGATGGTTGAGATCCACTTGAGGAGTTGTTGACCAGCGATGCAAAAGGGTTTCCACCAAACTAGACAAAGATGATGTTAAGAGATAAGAAGTCAAAGAAGGATTGCCAGACTCACTTAACAGGAAGGCCACAAGTGCACAAATAACAGCTCAGCGAAACAGCAGTGTACAGTGTAAAGGCTTTTCCAGACCTACATCTTGTTTACCCTTGAAGCAGATATAGCGGCAAAAGTGGGTCCTACCTGCCCAATACTGAAAGTGAAAGTGGCCCCTGAGTATAACACCGGGAGGATAACCAACAATAACTCTAATCTAATTCAGGCCGGAAATTTGGTCCCTAACCTCACACCAAACGTTTGTAAGGAAGCACGTGTCTCTGTCAGACCTGCTCCTGTGCAGCATTCAGCATGGGCTCCTGTATGTCTGTATACATCCTGCGGAGGGCATTGTAGCCCCCAGGGATGCTCTCCAGGTTGCTCAGCGCCCTGTCCTGGTTCCGCATCATCTCCTGCATCATGGCTGGATTCCGTGCCAGCTCAAGGGTCTGGTAAGGCATGGAACGCATCATTAGTGCTCATGCCAACCTGTAGGGCTAAGCTACACATAATCTGTCTCAGCATTCAGGAGTGAGTCAACATTTCAAATCTCTCTAACATGCCTCGCATACCAGTGGTTCTCACTTCCCATCCCGGCAGGCCGTGGCGTGTGTGCAGGTTTCCCAGCTCTCTTTAAACCGCTAACACCAGTTCTGAGAGAGAAGGCTAGATTGGTTCAATTAGCATAGGAGCCACGTCAATTGAGAGCCGAAGCATTTGGGTACGCTGAAAAACCTGCACAAATCCCGGCAGCAAAGAGCAGGGTTGAGAACAACTGATCTTGTGAGTTAAGCTCACCTATATACATTCCCTCACATTTCATGCTACAAACCCAAGAGCTCCGGGTGAATGCGCCCAGCAGACTCAACTGCAGGTGGTAGGTGCTTTACCTGTCTCATGATATCAGGGTTGTTAAGCATGTGGCTGATCTCAGGGTTGCGCTGGATGAGCTGCTGCATCTGGGGGTTGGCCAGGATGAGCTGCCGCATAAGGTCCGGGTTGGAGAGCATGCTCTGGACCAGGGGGTTCTCCATGATCTGAGCCATCATCTCTGGGTTGGACATCAGCTGCCTCTGCATCTGGCTCTGGAGCTCGGAGAAGTTTGCCGAGCTCATGCCCAGGCCGCCGAGGCCACCTGGAGGACAGCAGGACAAAGCTGACCTTAAGAAGCGGCCCAATCGCACGCAGCACGCCCTGCGGCCTGACTCTGACCAACGGTAAGACACAGAAGACTTCAGCAGGCATCCTCAGTCACTTCTTCAAAATCAATGAACGTTTTAAAGGCATGTGGAGTCCTTGGTATCTAGAGACCTTTAGACAGGCAAAGGTTTCCGCACGAATAACTCACCCTTAGTGTACAGTCACACGAGCAGGAAAAAGGCTCTAAACAAATTCAAGTGAAAATGGGCGTGGCTGCATAATTGGGTATACCGTGGTATATTCAATTAATGAATGAATAGTGTTACTTTTGAAAATACTGTATGGCAAGATACGTGGGAAGCATGCTAGCTAGCGATGTGTTATAAAAAGGGATTGACATGACTGGTGCACAAGTACTCATTAGCTGTCTAAAAATTTCTCAATTTTTCCAATTGTTTTTCTCCAGCAGTTACATTAAAAAAAAAAAAAACTGTCATAACTATGCAATGCACTTCTATGAACTTGAGGAGTCAACTACACCTATTACACGTCGGATTGGTTTAGCAACTTGCGGGTCAAAGTTCATTTAAATGAACTCTGAGCGAAAATGCTCCACAAATTCGCCATACTCCTGAAAACGAATTTTCTGCCTATCCCGTCGAGCAGCTAGAGTGGAAATGAACGAGAGGTGAATGTTTTTTCACGCTAGTGTGACCATACCTTTAGTGGGTAAAGGGTTAAACCTGCAGTAAATAGTGTGGGTGTCGCATGGAACACAGGAACAGAAGAGTCTGATGCAGGCACTTCATATCTTACCCAGACTAAGGGGGTTGCTGGAAGGAGTGGGGGCTGTGGTGGTTGTTGTGTTTCCAGTCTCCATGGATACAGATGCGCTGCTGCTAGGGGGAGGAGCAGAAGGTTCCTGGGACCTTCACAAGGACAGGAGAATACAGCTGTCGATCGATCTGATCCTCATTACTTACCTAGAGAAACTAGCTTTCCATTTGCTCAATCAGATTAGGCAAGTGTTTTATCACTCTCTGAGAGTACCTGTCAGGTTAAGCAGACCCCGCAAGAGTCTGAGTGGGGAAACGGCACAATTCTCAATCGGGTATTTATGAAATAACCTCACTGCCGTGAAGGAAACAGGCTGCACGCTGCAGCAGCAGCCGAAAATGGGTCAGTTCAACACGGGCTCCCGCCACTGGCCCACGTCCTCCACCTACAAGGCCAGAGACTACCTCTGGCACATTCACACCTGGCAAAGGCACCCGTTCGGGGTAGACCCAGCAAAGAGAAAGCCTAAATTCTATTACGATCGCTCCTCTGACACGTTCCCTGCTGCTGAACGCCAGCAAGGACCCACTTCCCCGCCTCATTAAAACAGCGCAAAGATGGTGAATGTGCATTTTGGGTTATGTGTTCCTTATATTTAGCGCCCACATCATGAAGGAACTGTAACAGACATGCTCCAAGAAATGCAGCCACTGCCTATGGGGTTATTTTGGGACTCGCCTTCCCACCCTCCTCCTAGGGTTTGGGAACGTATTTATGAAATGGTCCCTGCATTCTGCCACTATTCTGGATTCATGTAACATATCAAATCTCTACTCTTTATGCTAATGTGTCTGTGCCCCACACCTTTCTGAGACTAGAATAATACATTAGGGCTTGCTCCTATCGTATAGTGTACATGTCACCATAACCTAACCCTGTATGCAACTTTTCCACAGCTATGCCTGTTTACCAGATTTGTATGCAGGTGTGCGTGTGGTGGTGCTGTTGACCCAGCCGTGATCTTTCAAGACGAGGCTACCTGCTCTGCGTCTTGATGACCAGATGGACAGTCAGCCCATCGTGGATGCCATGCTGGGTTAGCAGGTCGCCGTCTTTCAGGATCTTTCCGGCAAATATAAGCACAAGCTGCTCGGTCTGTGTCTTGAAGCGCTTGGAGATTTCCTCTTTAAACTGCAGAACGCAGGGTTAAAGAGGGACAGCTGTCAAACCACTGAACTGTATAAATGCAGGAGTACATGGCAAAGCACTTTCAAAACTGTTCCATAGCATTTTGTTAACTTAAAAAAAAAAAAAAAAAAACGATTATGACAAGGTCAGTTCTCGCATAGTTTTTGTTTGAGGTCAGGTTAACCCACATGTGTATGGTCCATCCCGATGGAGAAGAGAAACGGCTCACGGTGAGAGAGTCCAGGGAGTCTGCAGACTGCTACTGAGTGGATCCCACCCCACCACCTCTATTATGAAGCATGTAAACTTTCAGACCAGTATTTTCCAAATAATAATATGACAATAAAGGTAGAGAAATGTCACTTATTTTAGCAGTAAGGAGTTTAACCTGCACACATTGCCATATACTGTAAGTTTGAGGTCAAACAGAACACAGCAAAGTTCAAGCACCCATGATGAAAGATGAAAACCCTGCAGCTTGACATGAAGACCAAAATGAAGCTGAAAATACAGTCCACCTCATCATCTTTATATTCATCTTCAGAAGGAACTTCTGGTTGTTCACAGATCCTCTGGGGGCTAACAAGGATTTCTTCTCAAGCAGTTACCAAGGCCATGAACACATGGGAGGAACAAAACCGTTGCCTTGTTTACCACGTGCCAGAACACAAGCACCCGAATTCATACTTCCTGAGCAGCTTCTGTTAAGACTCCTTTCTGTAGAAATGAGTTTCACCATGGTTACCCGAGTATAATAGCCAGTGAAAGGGTAAAGAATTCATGGTACCTACAGTGCAAGGAGTTCGAAAGCAAAAATGATTTAAGATATATTCTAAAATCAACAAAGATAAATATAAGAATAACATTAGACAAAGTAACCATCCAAAGTATACTGAGCTAGGGCTGCAAAAAAATAATTATTTTGTAACCAATCATGTGATCATGGTGATCAACCAATCTGTTAGTTGGGCCAAAACACAGGATTAATTTTAAGTTTTTATTTTACAGGGACAGTGCACCATTGATCAATACAAAGAGAGACTGTAAATGAGTCAGAATTAGTTCTGCAGTGTAATTTTCATCTGTTGTCCCTGGCCAGTTCTTGAAAAGGCAACCTAAAATCAGAATGAAATAGCTTATCATAAAAGCTATTTAAAGAAAAGTGCTTAAAAAACATCAGGAGGAATTTAAGTCACAGCTGTAATAAAAATTTTTACGCAGTGTAGAATCACTATTTAAAAGCAACAAAATGGCATAGAAACAAAGATGCACTGTCTGTGCCATATATACCTTGCTAACAACTGATACCAAAAGATATGGTATATTCAACAGCAAGGCTATCCCAGCATTTTGAAAATTTGGTTGGGTCCCAGCTAGTTTTCCCACCAAGATTTTTTTCAAAATGCCACAGTATTCTGTGTTACTGTAAAACTGCTCAACCCTGGTAACTTCAAAACTGTTCAGAAAAGTTTACCCATTTCACTACACTGCTTGTATTTGTTGCAATACATCTGCCCTCTGCTGGTCTGGCAGAATATCACTGCTGCGCGTAAGTGCCGACTGTAACCGTCTGCATCCACAGACAAATGTAGTATCTACACAAGCCCACAACTGTAACGGCACACATAAAAGTGATGTATGAACTAGGCTTAACATATCAACGTTAAAGTTACTAGGTGATGTTATTATATACAAACCGCAAGAATGCAACTAACGAATGACAAGATTCGCTGTCCACTATTTTTATGAAATATTATTATCAACATTATCAATTAGTTGTTGCAGCCCTATACTGAGCAACAACAAATTAAGGTTATCTGAAACCACTATTTTATGAATATCCAATAATTCCAAGGACAGACAAGCAATGGACAGTTTCTCTACAACACACATTGCCTTCCAGTCAGTCTCTCTCTAGGTGCTAACCCATTACATGGACATGGTCACCTAATGTTCCCATCTGTTGATTCAGAGCTTGCCCCTCCATCATGGATACATTTCATTATGGAAAGCCCTCTTCCGATCATGATAACGTAAGATTCTCACAGCCACAACAAATTCCATTAAACAGGGTTTCACAGCTTCTTTTTAGCCTGAAAATGCATTTCAAACTGTCCAGTGTTGTGACAAGCAGATAAGTTACTAGTATCCCACCAGAAAGGCAAATCAAACACTCATTAAAATTGCCAGGTCATTTTTTATTTTTTTTTTGGGGGGGGGGGAGCAATAGTTTCTTGCATATTTTCTTAAACAAAACATTGAACTGATGAGGGACATTTTGTTCTGACAACCAAAAATAATAATCAGCACAATAAAACCACTGTTTGTTATTGCTTATCACAGATAACCAAGGTGGAAGGAAAAAAAAGAATCAATATTGTCAGCACAACAGCATGTTTGTCAGTTTTAGTGAAAGAAGATTTCTTGCAGCAGGATTTGGACGGTGCTTAAAAAAACAACATTGGAATTCTGTACATCTGGAATAAATAAGAGGATAGACATACAACCTGGTAATGGTACAAAAAGTCCTAACACATGCTGCTTGAGCACAAGTGACAGGGGCACAGAAACTCCCACGTGTGCTCTGAGAAACACGAACATGTGGAAGCAGGTAAGCTCTCGCATTCTTACCAAAAGCAGCAGAGAGGAAGGGTTATCCTGAGTTTCTCAGGACTGACCAGCTGTATAGTGTAAGGATGCGCTTGTGAAAATGCAATGATGCTATGAGTTTACACAGAGACGGATAAGGGCGGTACCTAGCCATCCTATATTAACTAGGTGCAGGATAGCCTTACCCAACAAACTGAAACTAGCATCTTGTCTTGCAATCACAGGTGCTTTTAAGAACATGTTACCTTCTCACTAAGAAGAAAAAAAGCCTTTTCAAAGAAGGCCCTTCAGGATTGTGAGTAATAAAAATGATGTGGTGGTTATGGGTGATTTTAATTTACCTGGGATACAGTGGGACACAGTCTCTGGCTCT
>JAODLC010000044.1:20222590-20241261 GCA_026781145.1 Hippopotamyrus pictus | reverse complement strand
TGCATGGGAAGGGGATACTACGGCTGAATGCATGGGAAGGGGATACTACGGCTGAATGCATGGGAAGGGGATACTACGGCTGAATGCATGGGAAGGGGATACTACAGCTGAATGCATGGGAAGGGGATACTATGGCTGAATGCATGGGAAGGGGATACTATGGCTGAATGCATGGGAAGGGGATACTATGGCTGACTGTATGAGAAGGAGATACTGTGGTGAATGCATGGTAAGGGGATACTATAACTATTCGTCCTTGGCTAATGATGTCATAAGGCTGAGACAGAGCTCCAGGTCAGGCCTTACTTCGACGGTAAGCACGCTGCCGTCTCTCAGCTTCTGCTCCAGGCTGTCCCTCCTCCTACGAAGCAGCTCCCTCTCCTGCTGCAGGCCACCCAGCTCCTGGGACAAGGAGGCCCTGACCTCCACAGATGTAGCCTGCA
Source organism: Hippopotamyrus pictus (assembly GCA_026781145.1). Taxonomy (NCBI): domain Eukaryota; kingdom Metazoa; phylum Chordata; class Actinopteri; order Osteoglossiformes; family Mormyridae; genus Hippopotamyrus; species Hippopotamyrus pictus. The sequence goes on along the minus strand of JAODLC010000044.1, from coordinate 20,240,818 downwards.
GCTGCACAGTCTTCTCCTGCAGTTCCTGGTCCATGGCAGCCAGCCGTGTCGACAGACGCAGCAGGTCCCTGTTCAGGGCCTGATCACAGAGGGGGAGGTGCTGCATTACTGTCGCTATGGCCAGAAGGACTCCACGCTAATGCCACCACAATGTATCTCACCTGGCTGGAGTGAAGTTTCTTCATCTCGAGGTGGCTCCTCTCTTGACTGAAGGCCTCTCTGCAGCTGACTATATGCTTCCTGTGACTCAACTCCTCCTGGAGCTCAGCCATGGTCTGCCTCTGCTGCAGCACCTTCTCCTCTGCCTGGTCCAGCCAGTGTTGCTGCTCCTCTAGTCTCTGTGACAAAGAGAAGTCAATCTACTGCTTTGGTATGCGAGGTGCAGCCTTAGAACTGCCCAAGCACAGGATGTATGCAAAGAGCCCAGGGTTGCCAATTTTGGTCAGCTGGCCAGAGTTAGATTTTCATTTTGACACAAGTCTGCACACACATTTACATGTATGTAAGAGTTTCATTACCTTGTACATAGTCTGTAAGGTTTGCAAACTAGCTAATGCTTTTGATGTAGCTAATTTTAGGTTTATAATGGAATAATATAGATTTGCCATATGATTTCTTGCGTGAGTGTGAGGGACTGAAAGCGTGTGTTCACACCAGGTATGTGAGAGTTGGCAACTCTGAGACCCAACCAAGAAATTACAAGACAATACCACAAGTGTAGCGATCCAGCTATCACTAACATAACTTTGTTTTATGGAAGTTTATTCAGGAAAAGTTTTCATATAATGTTAAAATGTTTTCATATAACAGGAGAAGTCTACCCTTGGACTACTTTACACTTCACTTGAAGGAAGAGTCATCCTATATATTTTGATTCTGTAAAACTTTGTTGTTCAAATAATTACACAACAGGCATATAACCTGTTTCTTACCCAAGGTACTTGGGTTTCCTGTCGGCTGATTCTCACCAGGAAATGGTGATTTAAAGCTTGGTAAGTACTGCGTACCTGCTCCTGCATGTTGCTGGCAGTGCTGGTTCTGTGCTGCTGCATCTCACAGCTAGCCGTGTCCTCCCTGGCGTTTCCACTCCCCGGCTCTCTGTGTCTCTGCTGGAGCTCCTGCGGTGTTTATCAGCAGACATTCAAACAAGGCCAACAGACATGCTGTTATATACTTTAGTACCCAGGAGAAGGTCAAACAACACAGGAAAAACATGCAAAGTGAATCCCCAGCCTTGCAGATGCGAGTGCTACCCTCTGAGTTACCCATACTGACAGAAGAATATCAAAGAAGTGCTTTTATACAGTACAAACAAAGGCCAGGTGCCCTTCAGTGCTCCACGATCTCTCACCCTGATCTTCTGCTTGTCCTTGGAGATGCGTGCTTGCAGACTCCTCTTCCTCTCCACTTCCTCCACCAGCTGCTGCCGCAGATCATCACTCTGCTCCCTCATAAGCTCCACGCTGCGCTCCAGGTCCACTCTGCTTCGCTTCGTCTGCCAGGACAGGGCCACCAGTGCCTGTGGCAAACACTGCTCCTTTACAAGGGACAGAGAATTAAACTGAGAGCTCCTCCTTCAGTAGGGACACAGGTACAGCTGCTCCACCCCGCTGGCACACGTTGGATGGCTCACCTTCACTGAGGGGCTCTGGGAGTTTTCCTGCTCCTCCTTGATGTTTCTCCTCTCACTGTTTCTCTGCTCGATCTCCTGCTCCAGCTGGGAGATCTTCATTGCATAATGTCTGTTCACAGCTTGGGCATTGCTCCCTAGGTCATAAACAAATGACTCACATACACAAGCGTACTCATCCCTCTTTCTGCTCCACCATCTAGTGTACAATTCACCTACATACACGCTGGTCAACAGTAGAATAACTCAGAAATACACAGACTTGGCTACACGTTTATGCAAACAAACAACTTCTAACATATAAGGTGTGTTATTACACATTCAAGCTCGCACTATTAGAAGTTATAATCAGGGATGCACGTGTCTGGTACACAAGAACTCATTCATAGCGCAATAAGTACATATCTGTGTTGATACAACAAGAAATTGTCGCACAGCTTCATATTTGCGTACCAGTTATGTACAACCCTAAGTATAAGTCTGTTATTCATTTGAACTTGTATGTAAGCATTTGTATTGTTATGCAAGACTCACGATGCAGAAATGCTTCGGCTTCTAAATCATCCTACATTTTAACTGTTTTTTCTACTTTGTGTAAGCATGCTATATAAAAGTATGTGACAGATTATATGGGGTACACTGACGGATTGAGAGGCTTGTACTGTACCAGTTTTCACTAGCTCCTTTATAAGCTCCTCCTTTAATCGGATGTTGAGGGCAAGGTCTTTGATCCTCCGGTGGGCGCGGTCATACCGTAGTTCCGCCTCCCTCAAGCATTGCATGTTTATAGCTTCAGTCCTCCTCAGAGCATGCTCCTCTGTGGCCTCCAGGCCATTGCTAGGCCCAATGCCATTCGCATCGTAGTCTGCTACAGGATAAAGGGTAGGGCCAAGATGAGACATACATGAAGTCACCATTGTTTCAGGGGACAGCACCTGCGGTATACCAGTAGCCTTTGCTGACATAGTTGGTTAGTCTGCTTGGTAGACATTAAATGGCACTGGGTTGGCCGGCACAAAAATGATGCCAGAAACCAACCCATCCATCCATCCATACAACACAAGAATTATAAATTATAAATGGTATTTACCTTATACTCTCAAGCACTCCCCAGTCAAACCAAAACAGAGCCAATGAATTAACCAAATTAGTGGGTTAAATTTGTCCACGTCTGATGTCACGCGGTAAATGTCACCGATGATGTGGACACATTGTTATTCCATGGCTACTTCTGTGCCCAAAACAGCAAAATAGACAGCCCGGAGAGGAACTGCAGACGGATGGGGCTATAAAATTGAAATAAGTAAAAGCACCTGCAGGAGGTAGGACCTGGGGAGGGGCGTCCCACCGAGGAGGCAATGGCCTCTCTGGCCTGTTCCTAGAGGCCACATCTGGGCTAAGCCGGCGGGTCCAGGTGCGGTTCATCGCACTTCTGCCACAGACACAGAGGCTCAGTCGTGACTGGATGCTCAAACTCAGACTCTCATACAAATGATAGTAATTCACAAAACACGACACCCGTTTCCTGTAGCATAAGTATTCCAGTACCATCTCACAGCCCTACAGAAAGTAGGGATATTGAGAACAATGGCTCACTTCCCTGGCAATCTTACTTGAGACCTTTGATCTGTTCTTTTTCCTCTGTGTCATCTTCCTCCACATCACTATCAGAGCCAATGTCCTGGGCCAGAACCTCATCTTTCTCTTCGATCTGGGCCAACAGCAGCTGACTGCGGGTCTTGAAGGCCGCCATGACTCTCTCGAGGGAGTATGCTGGTGGACTGGTGTGCACCTACACACACAAACATCAGCTCACACTTCCTTATGAAGATACATTTGGGACAGAAATGCCCCGTTAATTTTATCAACTCCTGAAGTTCTAAATCTGCAGGTGTAAAGGAAGGTCCTACCTTTCTATTTCCAGCTTTGTCGTGGCCACAGGAGTCTCTCTGTGGCTGACTAAGCAAAGGCACGCTATACGGCCTCCATGCAGCAGGCTCGGAGCCCCCGACATCCACTGACGCCTCAGAGGTGCATGTCCTGGTCCTGGAGGCCATAAGGTCGTTCCTTAGACGATCGATCAACAACTGCTGTTCCTCAAGTTTCTCATTCTGAAAAATCAGTAATATGTAATATTTTAACAGTCAGCACCACAGTAAGGTTCAATATTATAAAACCTCATTTAGCTAATATTTGATGCCCATCCCATTATCTTTTAATGAACTGCTGACCGTGATCCCATAACTACAACCAGGTTGTCTATATTACTGGTCTTCTGCCATCTATGCCTCTCACTTATCTACTACACGTTGACAACTCCTGGCTGGAGCTGGTCTTCCATAAGCCTAACGTCAAACTCAGACATCGGAGAGTTGTCACCCTCTCAAGAGGCTGTTAAGCTCACCTATATGTCAATCTCACCTGTAGTCGACTCCTGTTCCTCTCCTCCTGCAGGGACCTCTGGTATGCCTGGCTCTCCTGTTCCAGTCGTTTCATTTCAGCTTGCAGTACCTTCAGCTGTGACTCTTTCTGGGAGAAGATCTGTTCATTCATGGCCAGAGAATCCTAGAAGCAGGATCAGATTTCAAAGCAGAAAAAAAAATAGAGTAGTTGAAAAACCAATGAAATATTGTGTTAGTTATTACTCCTTAAATCTCTTTACCACCTTTTCCTCTTTCATGTTCATTCATCACAATAGTGACCCACAAATACCACCAGCCAGCCAGATACACGTGCCCAGAAACACTCACAGGTACAAGTACCTGGCACTTTTTGAGCTCTTGTCTGAGCTGCAGGATAGTTATGTGGTAAGGCTCTACTGCTGTGTTCTCCAGAGATCCAGTCACTGAGGTGGACTTCTCGTTCTGCGCCTCCTTGTACATCTGCAGCCACTCCTGCAGGAGCCGACTATGCTTGGAACTTAAGGCACCATTCGAGCCAGAGTCCTGGAGATCTAGCAGGAGCTGGACAGCCCCCTGAGTAAGTCTGCGGAACTTAAGAAGCTCTTGCTGGCACCGGGCCAGATCACTAGCCTGCTCGGACCCCTGTGGGGGGCGCGTTTGCCCCCCATCTCGCAGAGCTTCTCGTAGTGTCTGCACCTCCATTTCCAGCTGCCCCAGCCGTTCCTGATCCAGGTGCTGGTTCACTACGGGCAGGTTGAGGATGGCTCGGGCACGGTTAGCAAACTTGAGTGAGCTGAGTGTTTCGTGGAGGCTGTGGGATGAGGGGCTGACGCAGGTGATCACCAGGGTCTGGGCGTTGCCTCCCAGTGAGTCCTTCAGCAGCCGGGTTACCTTGGCGTCGCGGTAGGGCACGTGCCGTGTACGTCTGCGTGGGTCGCCCAGGGCACGGATGACGTTACCGAGCGCCAGCAGCCCACTATTAATCAGGGCCGACTCCTGAAGGCGCTGACCCGTGTTGCCTGTCCTGCCAGCCCGCTCTGATCCTGCCAGGTCCACCAGGTGGAATTTGGAGGACACGGTGCGGCCGTCATCAGAGTCGTGCCGCGTCAGGAAGATGGTGAAGACTGCATGGGAGCGGCTGGAGTCGTCGTTGACGCGGGTGGGCCCTGCGTGACGTGTGGCGTTCCCCGCCTGCAGCACACTCATCAGCTCATCCACAGATTCCACCAGATTCTCCCGTGCTCCCACCAACACTGACAAAAACAAGCAAACAACCTCACTCTCATTACTACCCCATCACCAATGTGAAAAACAAACAAGGACAAACCGTGATTTCTCAATAAGGATTTGTGGCATTTTCCAATATATAAAACCAGACTAGGCTACCATCCCACCACGATACTGATTCATTGCTTGTCTTACCAGTATTGCCTTTTTCATCTTCTCGGATGTGCATGTCTTTTGAAGATGTGTCCAGCTCCAGAAGATCCCTCAGCTCTTCCTTATAAACCTCAATGTAAGAGGCCTTCACTGTGAAGTCTGAGTTGTGCTTCTCTGCAATGTGCTGAAAGATGTCCTGAATGGCACGAGGGATGATCCCTCTCTCGCTTTCTGTAGAGGAAGCTTGGGAGAAAATCCATCCAATGTCAAGCATCAGAATATAATTAAACAATGAAATATAATCAACACAGTTTTGTGGATATTTTAACATTAGACAAATATTTTTCATTGTATCAGTATTATTTTATTTATTTTACATTAATCTGTTAAATCCTGCAACGCATAAGCAGTTGAAAGAATGACAAATGGATTATTTGACGCAATTATGCAAACAAGCATTCAGGTCTATGTCATAGTGAAATTAGACATAGTCAGCATTAACACAGCACTGCTCACTCATCTTTAAAACCTTCAATGTTATTCGGTCTTTTGCAATGATCTACTCAATGAGACATTATTTGTTTAATTACTCACCAATGTTGCTCCCTCCGATTGTATACGTTTTTCCAGACCCAGTCTGTCCGTAAGCGAAGACGGTGACGTTATAGCCGTCCATTAGCGAGGCGACCAGCGGTTTAACGCAAGTGGAGTAAACTTGATCCTGTTGGGACTTGGGTCCGAAGGTGAAGTCAAAGGTGAAGGTGCGGTCATTCCCGAGAATGACCTGCGGAGTGTCTGGCACCACACGAACGCACACCTGCTGGTTGTGCAGGATCTCTTTCGGTAGCAAAGGTCTTATTCGCACCGCTACCTTTACCTTCATTTCCCCCATGATTCGAGTTATTATTCAGAAAGTTCGAGTTTATTTTGCAGAATGACAGAACGTCAGATTCAAAATGTTGACAGAAATCCACAGATTAACTGGTTTGCTGAAATAACTCACCATGACATCTGCCTAGTTTACCAGCTAACATGTGGAAGTATTGTGGTCAAACGAAAGACATTGCCTTTCTACATGGCGTATTTTTCCTGCGCTGCAAGCGGCCACATGGATACGGTTTTGGTCCCGTTTTTCTGTTGTTAACTTGCAATAACCGATTTATTACAAACAACGATGTATTGTTGGATCAATGACTGTTATTTTGAAAGAAACCATATTGTTAATTGCCTTCGTTACTTGGTGTTCTAAATAAAATAACTCATATTACTAGTCTTTAATGTTATATAACTGTAAATAGCCAGTAGTTAAGCTATAACATACTTTCTTCGGTGTACCTCGAGGCTTTTGTTGTTCCTGTCTCTTAGCAACCCCCCGAATAGCCAAGAAGAGCGCTTCCTCTCTGTCCAAGACGGACCTTTCAGATGCATTTTTTAAAAAGTACCGCAGCGCCCCCACGCTGTCAATTTTAGAGTCATTTTCTAGAGCTACCGATGTTGATAGGTCTTCAGCGGTTTCAGCAAAGTCATTTTTGAAAGACTATTTACATGCAGCCGTATCGCTTTGCAACGAGCTCACCTTGTCATCACTGTACACACCGATATCTACCATGAAATATTTCAAGGAATAAAAACAAGGCACATTTCCAGACGTTTTATTCTGAGAGCAAATGGCTCACAATCCAAGGAATTAGAGGGGAGGTTCTTAGCAGCCATCTGGGGCCTGTTTGTAATGAAGGCAGTGTTATGACAGCAGGCCAGCGTCTGTCAGTAATAAATGCAGCGAGTGAGATGAATGGGAATGTGCGCCATCTGCATGAGGTGCTCTTTGGCATATGACCACAGAAAGAAGTCGATGACAGCAGAGTTAATGTCCTCATTTGATTTCCCCTCACTCTGCTCTATGAGACTCCACAAGTGGGTCCTGATCTTCTCCACACACCAAATGGAACAGCCTCGAATCTCCACTTCCCTTCTGTCTCCTGAGGGAAGCTGCAACCCTGGTATGGGAATAGGGAATCAAGTCATAGCCTGTACATGGTCTGCAACACAGACACGTACACAAGCACACATAGCATTAATACAGGTCAAAAAGACAGGCCATCTCTCTCACACACACTGTGTAACATTGACATATTGTGAAGCCAATTGCAAGCCACAATAAGTGATAAACATGTCACTATTAGAGAATGCGTGATAAAGAGGCACAAAGCAAAAGCCAATCACTTAACATCAGAGGTTAATTATGCTTGGACGGGGTGGTGAGGAAATCTCCAAGGCACCTGTAGTTTTGAAATGAAGATTCTCATTTGGAGTTTTGCTGAGCCTCAGGTATCACTTTACAAAAACCAAAGGCAAGCACAACTGAGCACACAAGTCAGACCGGGGGCCATACCCTCTTTGAGCGCGGTCATGAGGGAATCGGAGTACTGCAGCGCTCCCAGATGGACAAGGGCCTGAGGGACCCTGTAGTCTGCAAACATGGTCAGATGGTGCATGTTCGGTATGCAGGCTTCTCCTCTGGCCTCCATTACAACACAGAAATCGGCCACAAGGATCTGGGCTCTTTTATAGAAGGCCAATTTTTTACCCTAATGGATACAAGAAAAAACAGGATGATTGTTTAAATAAAAACACAAATAATAATTATCTAGTTTAACACCATATGGTGGGTTATGGTTCTAGTTAAGTCCCTGCAGAGGGTGCTCTGACCTAACTGTGATAACAGTGACGGACTTCTATATGCCTCTGAGAGACTAAGATGGCGCCTAACAAGTACATAGTGCAAGTTGTGGGAAGACCAAGCAAAAAGTAGGAACATGAAACTATGACAAGCTCAAATATCACAATACTCATGATACCCGAGCAAACCTACTGGTATCATGTTGATATCCGGGAGCACTTACCTCAAACACCACCTCATCTCTGTACGATGGTAAGCTTTCCACAATGTGTTTGATGAGCTCCTCTGCATCACTTTCACCTTTCGCCATGAAGCTGCGGACAGAGCCCCCGAACTGCAGCAGCACCTTCCCAGCCTCGTTTAGGACACGGTGCCTCTCTTCGATCATGGGCATGGGTGTCTCATTGTCAGATCGCAGGATCTGCTTCAGCTCATCCAGAGTCACGCTGGCCATGTACGAGGCCTCCGTGATGGGGATGTCTGAGGGAAGTCAAAGCAGACCACTGAAGATTATGATCATTAGCACCTAGGGCAGTGTTTCTCAAACTGGTCTGTAGAGACCCCCAGATGGTCCCTGAGGACCAGGTGGAGAAACCATGACCTAGGGCACTATGGTGAGGGCAGACAGCCACATACAGAGCAGCAAAAATGGAAGATCAGCTTCTTTCTGATCAGTTCCAATCACCTTCATCCATAGCCCTGGTGATGGCTGCACACAAAGCCATGTAACCACTGTAGGTTTTGTCCTGATAGGTAATGGTGCAGGGCTTCTCCCCAGTGGGGTGCCAGAAAGAGAAGTTCATGGTGTCCACAACAAACACCCAGTGAATAGCCTGGTCTGTGCTCCAAGACGGGGTTAATGCATTCATCTTCTTCAGGCTTTGCAGAGTAAAACCTTCAGACCCACGTATTGCGTACAGCATCTCTGCTATCTTCCTCACACCTTCTTCTTCAATGGACACATCTCGACTCCTTTCTGCAACAAACCGCCCGGAATCTCTGGGAGGCAAGGGGACATCCATTGGTCCAACTTGGGTATACCCTTATAAGAACATAAGATGGCAGTAATGAGATTGTTGTTTAAGTAGAAATAAATCAGATGATACAAACAAACGACCATTTTACATTTGGTGGTAGTTTTACAATATAATTATTATTAATAGTCTTACCTCAGAGAGAATAGACAAAGGCATGGTATATACTTGGTTTTAAACTGGGTCTTGGGCAATCGGATTACAAGTGGACAGTCAATACACATCGTCATTTATACCTGTTTCTATCGTACTTCTCCAAGGTGCGCAGCTGACCACTAGTGTTCAGCTTTCTTTACTCCCTACGCTACCTCCGCTAGGTAAATTATTGTGATACCTCTGCCAGGGATGCATCGTTTATGCTACAATAGACATGTGGTCAAATGCGTGCCAAACCACTTTGGGATGTGGCCCCAGTGATCGGATCGCGATGTGTCTTGGTGGTCGTTTAGCGCTGTCCACTTGTGATCCGATCGACCAAGACGGATTTTAAAACCAGACGTAAACAGGACCATAGTACTTCGAAGATCTCTTCCCACGTGAACAGAGAAATACACCTGCATTTTTAGTTCCAGTAGTGTATGGCCAAACCTTTCTTATATAGATTGGAAACAAACTATTTGTAACTATTGGCATTTAGGTCAGCAAAGCACATATATACAATGTTAGAGAAGCATTAACCGTCCTTATGGTCCTTTATCTTCTATAGAACAACCTGATCTTAACGACCTTTGTGCAGTCAAGGAGGGTACTGCATGAATGTCCATTATTTGTATTTTAAACATAAACTTCGGGTTACGGGATGCATATGTATACATATTCCCTCATGGATTTTTTTTTCTCATGAAAATGGTTTTTGAACATTTTTACATCGCATAAGCAAGCCGCTTCCAGAACACGCAGCTAAGCAGGAGGCAGTAAATATACTAGCAGAAGTTTATGACCGATGTCATGACACTTCGGAGAAGCCCAGTAATGTGCTGTCTTTAGAGACCCAGCCGTGTCAGAACGCTTCTGTTACGAAATGGACAAAGTTTAACACAAACGCTCATGGGACGTCAAGCAACCCGTTTAAAGCTGCATTTCATTTATTACACTGTAGTAAACGCCGATGGTCGTTACACTTAAAGGTACAGAACTTGTTTGTTTTTCCCGCGTATAAGACTGGAAGCACCCAAAAACAGCTGACGTACCTGAAGCAGAGACTGCCCTGCACCCCTCGCACTTACCTCCTACGACCCACTGCGATATCACATCCGGGTCGCCACTCTTCTAGCCAATCAGCACCCGCCTGGACTGCGCACATATAAACAAGGTGCTGTACCGACTGAGGTACGGAGAATGACCTTATTTTGCCGATATCGCCGGTACTACATATAGAGCGGACTGTACATGTAACTGACATTAGTTACAGAAAATAAGCAAGCGTGTAACATTTATCCACGTCAGTATCCAAATTCCAATTCTATTCACATTTGGATTGTTTTCAGCTTAAATATTTTGGTCAGTTAGCCTTAGCTCACTGACGTGTAGGTGGTAGCATTAATTTGAACATTATCCTTTACCGGGTGAAAATACGCAAGGTTCACGATCGCAAAGATAAATGCAAGCAAGATAACAGGTTTTGCCATTTATCTAACCTGTGACAGACTGCTGTCAATTCTAGAGCAAATAATAATGCTTTAATAATTCCCTCCAGAGAGAGGGGTGGACTTGAGGGAAGGAGGGAGGTTTGAGTATCCCATTGCGTGAATAATCAACGGACAGAATTAAACCTCATTGGCCAAACAATCGTTTAACCGATCCTGCATGTCGTTAGAAACATGGACAAATGAACTCCGTCAAGCATGGCCGCGGCGTTCCAAGAAAGCACGTGGAGTAAAAGGTAGCATTTCACTTTATTACTCACGGACAGCAAACTGAACAGGGTTTCAGAAGGAATGTCAACTTCTGCACAAACATACGGGACATGTGGCACTCTGATGGCTACGCTGCTCCCTGAATCACAAATAAACACTCGACGTTTAGCTCCCTGAATCACAAATGGACATTCTAGACGTTTAAAAATGCTTAAATAAAATGTAGAAAACTAGTTTGAGTTTCATTAACGGATTTAGTTCAGATTTTAGTCATACAATGAAATGGGGGTTGGGGGGGATATACCCCCCCCACCGCACAAATATTTTTATTCATAGATGATTAAAAAAAAAAAAAGTGAACAACAAAATGTACTCCATCTTTATACAAAGCAATGCGTTAGGATGCAATACCCACCCGCCCGCCCATGTCAAACCCCATTTGGTCCAATCAGTACACTGAATTATGATGCACCAAAGACAAATTTGGAAGGAAATTTCAAATTTTATAAAATTCATAGAAACAATCACTGTATATTTACATTTATACAGCCCCCTCGTCTCAGAAACTGCCAGGAAAAAGAGTCGTAAGGAAGCACGATCGCCTGCATTGGGCTTTAAGAGTCGGGCTCCTCCGCTAACACATTACGTCCTGCTCACTGTGCTGACGGCATGCTGGGCTTTAGTCCGCCGGCAGCAGACGCGCTGCTCACACAGTGTTCAGATGGGTCTAACCTACTTAAGAGAACACGGTACAGGTCAGTCACAACTTACAGGGAATGACAGCAGGAGGCGAAATCCAAAGCGGAGGGGAAGAAAAAAAAAGGGGGGGGGATACTGTCCTCTTTGTGAAACTCCACACATTTAGCTGAAGTTCAGAGAGTTAAAAAGGGGGAGGGGATATGAGATCGAGGCAGAGCCCTGAATACAAAACAACTATCTAAAGCAGAGGAATGTTGGCTCATTAAACAGAAGCAGGGTCATAACAAGCAGGGCGGTTTTCCATCTTACTCTCCTCCTTTAGAAGAACCGACCAGAGTACTGCTTCACACTGTAATAAAACAGTAAAAAAAAAAATAAAAAAATAAAACAGGAGAGAATTCACAAGAGTCAATCAGAGAGAACCAAAGAGAGCAAGCAGGAGATTTCAAAGCGTTAGTCCTGTCTTCCGTAAGGGAGGGAGCTGGGAGGGAGGGAAGGAGGGAGGGTGGGCTGTTATCAGGGGTTAGTAGAGTGAAATGCTGCTTCGCGGTTTGGGCCCAGATGAGGCGATGCCTGTGCCGTATGGCAGACTGTGATTTGTTGTCAATTTATCGGACTGAAAACAACAAAATCACTAGTCTTCCACACAGAACCAGGCCCGTTTTCCCCACGTCATGTGCTCAAAGTTCTTTTCCATCGAATTATATCAAATCGTTTAAAAACCAGTTCTTTTTTTCTTTTCTTTTTTTAAAAAAAAAACCACACAGCAATTTCACAAGGGAGAAAGCTGAAGTTTTTCCCCAGAATATAGAAGGAAGAGGTTAGTAAACACTAGCAAAGACATTAAAGGAATGTTTAAAACAGAGTGGTAAGGGGGGGTGGAGGGCAAAAAAAACAAAAAATTAAAAAAAAATAGTGGAGGAGATAAAGACTGGTTTGGCAAAGATACAAATCACTCATACAAGGCGTCTAGCACTTGCCTATTCTGCAATAGGTACTGTGCATTTTGGATCTGGTCCTGTGTGCCTGTGATGGTAATGATGCGATCTTCAGAACCCTCAAGAGGTTCATCTATCTTGATAGACGCTCCGGACTCATGACGGATCTGCTTAATTCTCTGGCCACCTTTCCCAATGATCGATCCCGCCAGCTATGGTGAGAGGAATAGCGCACAGTTATCCCTGGACGCAGCTGAAAGGCGTGCTCACTCTCCCGGTTATATACTCACGTCTTTGGGGATTGTCACTTGTGTGGTGATGACAGGTCCCGCTATGTCACCGTAGGACCCACGCCCACCTGGGAGAGAAAAAGCATTTACACGGTCACACAAATGACATTCGTATGACGAGCCATTTGTTCCCTCAGTCTGCCGTTTACACTGGAAATTACATGGATGACTCACCAGACTGGAACGGCTCCCAGGACGAACTGTTATCTGCATCATCAACAGGAGGAGATGGGGGGCGGGGAGGAAGAGATGAAAACTACATCAATCAGCTTTGGCAAACGAGGAAAAGGATAAAAACCTTTGAGTGGGAGATGGGCGACATAAAAAAAAAGCTCATTCTGGCAAACAGCATCCACGAGTTAACCTTTGGAAAAGGTTGACTGAACTGAAGCTTCTGTTCCTTCCTCCATGAACACATGGTCCCATTAATTAAAATATTTAATTTAGAAGATGCTAAAGCACAACTCACCATATCCACCACCACTCTGCATGGTCCACAGAGAGAGAGAGAGAGAGAAAGAGAGAGAAAGAAACAGACAGAGAGGGAGAAACTCCGTTAAACACAGCATGCATGGACTTCTGCTTCAAAAAAAAAAAAAAAAAACCCTCAAGTAAACACAGCCTGATGAGATGCTGTTTGTGGATCTTAAAGCCTATAAGCACGTTAAATTTATTTTCAGAAACTTAATAAGGGGGCTCTGAGCCTTCCCCCAGGGCCAGCGTCTCTACGCGCCTGGCATTCATCGGACTGCTTAATGGCTTTCACCTACGTATTCATTTGGCTTCTTGTTACCCTGGACAAATCAGAAATCTGTTGCCTAGCAATGCCAAGCGGCAGCCACAGCCCGCCTGGTGAAAGTGCAGCAGACTGCAGAATCGGCCATCTGCCTGTCAGCAGGGCTTCAAACCCCTTCACATTCTGAAGGAAACTGAAAATAAGTGCTCAAATTTATACTTGACTACCTCTTTCATAGGTATGCATTAAATTTTAACCGCAACAAATCCTGAATAACTATTTTTTTTCCCCTTTGGTGAATTTAAAATGAAGTTTAATTAGATCACAAAGGACTCATGGGTAATTGTGCCTCTTTGCACAGTCAGATAATTGGTTCACATCCAGTGACTGTTACCTAGGAGGGAAAGGAGAGCCATCAGTACCGTGGGTGACCACTACAAAAGAGACCCCATTGGGAAAGGGGAGCAGGGTGGGCTCTCCTGAATAGACTGGGCGAAGGGGCTGTATTTGGGTTGCATTGTTCTAAAAAAACTGGGCAGGACGCTCGCTTCTTGGGCTTCTCTAGACTCCTCAATAACAGCAGATGGGATCTGTTCTCATTGACGTGAGCCCTGATTCCCAGCATCTGATTGGATGGTCTCCACTTGCAAGGCAGGAGACTACTTCAGCTCTGTGCCCACTCAGTATATGCCCAGTTCCCAGAATGACCCACTTCACATACAGTCCGATCTTCCAGACAATACTATACACATAGTGTGCCCAAGTGCCTTTTGCAAAAATTCAGTTAGGTCCAATTAGGGCTGCAGTCTTGTGCAACATACTTCAAAATCCAAGGCTAAGCCAAGGGCCTACTGCAAAAAAGCAGCTTCCACAATCTTTACTTGGTATACGTGAACAAAAGATATTCAGTAATTAAAACAAGGAAACTGCTCCCTCAAGCACCATTTCAAAAATGCAATTGTAAAGTTAGTCAATTCAAAAACACCTTTAATCAACAGCCATCTAGTTAGCCCTCGGTTAGCAGCAGGTCACTCACCATGCTGTCGTAGCGGTCACTGGGTCTCCCTCTTCGATCACTACTCGGACAAGGGAGGGTGGATGGGGGTGGTGGTGTTAACAACTTACAGAAATTGCTCCCAATTAAATGATTCAAAGTCAGCCCGGGAGACATAATGATCAACATAAGTGTTACTCTTACTGAGGCAGACCTACTTGGATGGACAATAATTCCCACCAAGACAATATCCATAAAATGCAAGTTGTACACAGTTCTGAGCAGTAAATATTCCTCAGTCGTGCAGGGGAAAAAAAAAGAAAACAGACTATTGCAACAGCAGCTTCCAAGGCTTGTGAATGGAAAAACCACCGACCTTGGTCTGTCGTCTGCACTGCCATGATAACTGTCGTAGCCATACTGGTCGTCTCTGCAAGCGAATTCAAAAGTGAAATCAGCAATCAGCAGTGTGCATCTCATATCAAGACTCCACACTTGCAGGTCAGTGTGACAGCTGATCAGAGAAGCAGTGATGCAATCAGTAGCACTAACAGACTAATTTCAGCACAGGAGGAAACGACTGCCCCCGCTCACTGCAAAAGGTCACAGAAGCCACAGTGAGCCAATAAGAAGCTCAAAATGTAATTAAATGGTAAGTATACTTTAAAATGTCTTTTTTAACACGCTGCATGCTTAATACATTCTACATGAAGGTGGGTCTACAGTACATGCAAGAGCTAACAAGATTTTGACATGGGCAAATTTTCTTACCCTCCTCTAGGGGGCGGGGGTGGAGGCAGAGGGAGATTGCGAGCCCTGCTCCCAACTCTGCCCCCCCGCACTGGAGGGGGTGGGGGCGGCACACGGCGAGGGCTCATGTCATCGTAGTCCCGGCGCGCGGGGGGCATTGGGCGGCCTCCGCGGCCAGGGGGCAAGCGGTCGAACCCGCCGCGTCCGCGCATAGGAAAACCCATGGGCCGGCGGCCTCGCTCCTCAAACATGGTGAATCCGCCGTAGTCATATGTCTCGTCATAAAAGTTGGGGTCATATGGCTGAGCGCGCCCTTTAATAGGAGCCTTGTCGGCGGAGGAAAAAAGAGGAAAAGCTAAAATGCTTAAAAATCCACAAATTTACACTGGAAAATGGAATCTTGCAGGAATACTGCAGGATATCAGCAAGGCAAAAACAATTATATGGACATTTATGTATCAGGCATAAATTACTGCCCAGCTCATCAAATTCATCAAGTTTTAACTCATGGTAAAGAGGCAATATCTCAGGTGGAATATTAAACATATTGATAAGAAGCCGAATTCATCCCAGTTCAAGTATAAAATGTGTCAAACTGCTAGGTAGATAAATGCTGTCCCTGCAAAATGAGAGAACGTATGCACTACTGCATTTATATACGGAACATGCATTTATATACGGAACATGCACTACTGCATTTATATACGGACTTATGCATGAGGGACACAAAACACTCCATGATGCAGTGTTGAGTGTTCAATTGGAAACTGAAACTGCACTCAGAATGAGCTTTACTGACCATGAATTTGACTCTGCACAAAGCGTACAGTGATCTCATTGTCAATGATAAACCTAACGTTGCACTAGGGCTGTAAAAAAATCAATTTGATAATCGATTAAATATGTGATCAAGCAATCTGATTAGCTGGGCCAAAACACAGGGTTTAAAGGGCAAATGCTTCTTTTTTTAAAAAAAAAAAAAAGTATTTTTGAAGTCAGAATTGCAATAATTTTACAGTGTAGAGTCGGTAAAGTAACAGAGCAGCATAGAAACAAAGATCTGCTGTCTGTCTCCACCCAATTAAGTTTCCCTCTAAAAGTACTTTGCACCATGATCTATGGTATTTTGACAGCATTTTCATAATCAATGATATTTCGGCATTTTGAAATCATGGCGATAAAATTCTGGGTTGTTATGATTTCTAGATTTCAAAATACCACACTATACCACATCACTTTAATAGCAACCAAACCTAGTAGCAACTTCAAAACCCTTCATAAAGCTCTTCACGTGTGCCGACTGTGACCATCTGCATCCACAGTCAAATGCAATATGTACACATGATGGCTTTTAAATCTGTTCAAATCAGAACCCTGCCATGTCCTTAATCGGACTGCTATTCACTGGGGAAACAGCTGCCAGACTCCAGGTTGACACACACTGCTCTTACAGCTTTGTGACTGACGGTAACGAGACGGCCTGACCCACCTCAGCGATCAGCTCCAGCATGATCTTGATGCACTCGACGACGCGGTCTGGCTTGCCTCCGACCAAAACCACACGGTCCGTGGAGTGAGGGCAGCACTCCTGGAACAGTTTGATGGTGGTCTGGGTATTCTGGAGGCAGATGGCAAAAAGAGAAAGGTCTGAGTGCAGCGCCCCCTTCCCCATGGGGCGGCGACGTGTGCGAGGTCACCTGCACCCTCGTTCATTAGCATACGCTAATAAGTGACATGCACTACTTCGCCTGCGAGACCATCACAGGGCACCAGAAGACATCGTTAGCAGTGATTAGTCATTAGCAGCTGAGCAAACTGCCCGCTTCTAATATCATGAAAGATACGCAGCACAGAAAGGGGGAGGGGGAGAGGAATAGAGAAAAAAACTGAACTTATGAGAATGCTGTGGGGTCCATGCTGTTTCACCAGAAACCTAATTACCAGAAGAAATAAGGGACTGTCTTGCCTAGCCAAACATTCTAGAACTTACACCCCGTGCACATGCAACCCGCTAATGAACATGGTTCAAACACACCCTAACCCTACCAAGAAGTCAGGAGCCTGTTCCAATTACAAAGTGCCCCTTTTGAAATGGCTCAAAAGACTGGAGATGTCGCAAGTATCTCAAACTGTTTCCCCCAACAAGTGTCTAAAACTAATGAAAGGATTTTTAACTCAACAGCAGTATTAATCTTTTTGGCCAGTGCTGCACACGGAACACCACCATGCATAATACAGATGCATTTAACATGAAAATTACGGGACACCCGCTGACTGCATACAGAACACGCTGATTACTGAATTCTCAAATAACCTGAACCTGGCAGCGGCCAGTGACGAGCTCACCACCTTTCGATAGGAAACGGGGAACAGAAATAGGCTGGGGCCTAAACCAGTCACGGAGTGCCTGACCGATCAACACCAAACATGAGCTAATTAACAGCTAATAATTAACAAAGGCCCTCTCTATTTGATCAGACTGGCTGCTCCACAAACACACACTATAACCAGTATCTATCCACACTATAAGCAGTATCCAAAACCCTTCTCCTGACTGTAGCTCTCCACCTGTTCAAAAACCGGTTTCACCGCGGCACTTTACTCTCGTCATGCGACTGACCCTTTTGTAAAAGTAGGCGTGGAGACAAATTCTGTGCACATCTGTCCTGTGTCAGTCTACTGAGCATTAATGAATGCAACTGTCTAGTAAGTGGCAAAAGGAAGCATGTGATCACACAAAAGAGAACTCCCCTCAACCCCCCTGGGAGAACATTTCAAACTGGATTTAAGGAAGCACTTCTTTACACAGCGCGTAGTCAGAGTATGGAATAGTCTTCCT
>JAODLC010000044.1:20210785-20221068 GCA_026781145.1 Hippopotamyrus pictus | reverse complement strand
GGGGCGGGAGTAAGACAGAAAAATCAAAACAGAACAGTAACACCATTTTCGAAAAGGGGATACTGTAACTCAACTGAAACATAAGGCAGGTTATAAAAGACATTTGTTGGCTGTTCTAGTCAGGCAGTGAGGCAATAACTGGTGGGACATACCGCTCTGGGCCACTGCTGTCTGGGACTGATACACTGGCATTGTACTGCATTGGTCGTGGAGGTTGGCATTGGGCAAGGGCAATCAATCACAAGTTGTCATGTAAGGCGCCCGTTTGGGGAGGGGCACATTTATGGGCATGGCCAACCGGGGTGTCAGGTGGGCGTTCAGGGGCGGATGTTGGGCCAACGTCAAGGTGGGCAACGCAGGAGGGGCATGTCGATCCAGTACATGGGCAACGGAGGAAGGTGGCCAAAAATAAATAAAAAAAAGGAGAGGGAAGAGGGGGAGAAGGAATACATTTTAATTGAATACAAGCTATACTCAGCACTACGATTCCAAAGAGAAACTTTAGGCTGTTGAAGAATGCACAAGGATCGTTTACTGCTGTTGTGTACACAGACATTTCATAATGGACTGATGAAGCACCAATTGTAGAGAGACGGTCGTTTGGCTCAAGGGCAGAGACAACTATTAACTCTTTGCACTAGTGTGGGCTATAAGGACAAGGCTTGCGGCAAAGGAACTGGTCATGGTCGTAAAACGACCCCCACCCCCAGGAGCCTCTGTCAGTACTAGCATAAAAAGAGGGAAATTGAATTAACTTAAACATATCGGACAACTTGGGGGAAAAAATTCAGATGTACACAGACTAAGTGCACAGCACAAGCATGCGGGAGGCTGTTCTTTATCCCCAGCACTGTCCAAGGAAAAGATATTACACATATGAGTTTGATGTCAAAACTTCTCACTTAAGAGGATTCCTCTTCATGAGGACGATGGAGATGTCATTCAGAATTAGGTTTTGCAACATTTTGTGTGGGATATACTAACAATTAAATTAGGGGAAAAAGTCACGGAACAAAAACTTCATCTCAAAAGTTTAACGCCAAGCCAACAATGAATGTGAATGTAAAATTATCTGGTTCGACTGAATACTGGGGCAATAAGAGTCAGTTAAGGGGATTGTTAAGGGACCCCACAACCCTGCAAACCCAATCCTGGGGAGGGACACAAAGTGACAATACCACCAATAACGAAAAGTCGTAGAAAACTATAATCAGGCCCAAGATACTTACATCCGTGCGCAGCGCCTTGATGTTTTTGCCACCCTTCCCGATCACAGCTCCTGCGTTCTGCGAGGAGGGAAACAGGGGAGTTTAAAATGCCGCTGCCTGAGCTCGTGACCGCCGGGGACGGCTCGCCGCTCACTTTGCTCTGCAGAAGGATGCGCAGCTCCACCATCTCGTCCGTGTTGCGGGAGCGTTTGAACGCCTGCTTCTCGTCCATGTCCTCAGCTGGACGCTTTCCTGTGGACCGGCCTCGTTACATGACAAAGGATACTAACAACGTGTGCGTGTGGCAGCCCACCTCACCACTGACGCAGCTACAGGTTTCGCAATTCAGTGATGGACATTTCTCAGCCTATAGAAGTATTAATGTCTACAAAGCGAATTTTTGCTGAAGTTCATTTATGCGACCCAGCTACTCTGCATCAAAATACAGGTTACTGTTAATGTGCCTAAATAATAATGCCTAAGAAAATGTATGACTTAAGAAAGCCTAATAACCAGTATAAAAGGATAAAAATTGCCAGAATTATTTTGTGTGGGCAAATATAAGCATATAATCACTTGTACAATTAAAAACCACAATTGTTATTTAGAAAGGAAAATCTACATAAATATAAAAAATCTCATTCCTCCCCCAATATATAATTAGACATTTCCTCAGAAACACGTTAAAATTGTACAAGACTCCGCTTGATTAAGACTTTATAGATGAAAGAAAAATGCACTGGGACTCACCGTTTGTTTCAGTGTTGCTGAAAGTGCTCTCCTCTTCCTGCTGTTCGATTTCAGTCTCCATCGTCTCGCAGCAGCTCTGATATGAAACCGGACTCCTCTCTCCGTCAGCCTGCTGTGGGAGAGCATCGGTAAGGACGCCGCGGATGTCGAGCTCCTGACGAAATTCACTACATTTTAGGAGACTGGAGCGACGCTGCTTCTTACCACTATTTATCTTGTTTAAATGGGCGTGCCGAGGGCGGAGTTAAAGGTCTTCAAAAGATCCGATTAAAACCTATTGGAGACAAACAAATCATCACGACACATTCAGATTCACCGTGTTCTAGTGTACTACGCTTTCTCTCAAGATAGTAAAACCACAGCATCTTTCGCCATGGTTTCATACTGTAAACCTCAATAGGTTACCTGTTGCAGAGGTCATTTGCATCGCAAAGTACAACAGCGGCTCTAATCGATTCTGTTTCTGAATATCGGTGCCGCATTGAAAATTGTAGCTGGCAAATAAACCGATCTACTCTATCACCGACCACTGTGTGTGGATGTGTCAGGCAGACAGTGAACGTGTAGTGAGTGATAATTTGTATAAATACAACCTATAGGTTTAAATGATTTTCCCCACGAGATTTCTACCATTACAATCCAAGAGGAACCACTAAAACGACAATCCCGTGAATAGTCTATCTAATCGGCTAATAAAATGGATACATGGATCCGAGCAACCTGGCCATATTTGCGTTTTTAAGCCGACGTATTGTTTTATTGACGCGTTAACTAAAACCTATTCTGCCACATCCCTCCGAATAATGCAGATTAATGGGGGTTCGGGTGAACTCTGGCGGCCACAAAGCGTACTCCGGCTGTTTTGGACCACGGTCCGCTAGGCCCAAGCTATTCGCAAACAAAAGTGGCGACACTCAAACACTGATCCTAAGCGTCCCTGTACGGAATCAAAAGTGAGCGAACTTCGCTTTCACAATTTCCGAAGTAAAAAATCAGCCGGGCCGAGTCGGGAGAGAGCCATTCGATCGCTTTATATAAACCGAAAGTAAGAGGGACGATCCCCGGCTCCACGCAGGAGGCCCGCTGCCTCCTTGCGCAGAATTTTCAATATGTCGGCTAAACTTGCTGCGTATTTAACAACTAGGGGCGTGTAATTTTAATGTGTTCCTACTCTCGGCACATCATGCAGCATTAACGTCTTTATAAAGGAGCAGGCACAGCGTACTCCGACTTGCTGTTATGGCGTCTCGTGCATACCGTATCTAGCTGGCGAGAATTTTATCATGATGGAGAATGGTTAGTCATCCGCCTCGAAAGATGCAATTATTTTTAAGAGAATTCTGTTACCAGGGAACACATTCTAAAAGGCCCGTTCGACTGGACATTCCTCATTATTTTTTCCATAGGCTTTGTCTTATAAAGTTGCAGAGTGCATACTACTAACCTGCTCACAGACCCCGATCTGCCGTCCTCGAACCAACTATAAGCCAAATCGCGCACGTACAACCTTGATTCTGGGTATACAGTCGCCTCGATTGCGTCTATTTGTTCTCTGATTGGCTAAATTTCGCAACTTGCTGGCGATCCTGGAAGATTATTGGGCAAAGCCGATGTCACTCAAAGCAACCAACCAATTATCGAAAACATGAGTAAAGGGAAATTTGAATTATAGTTTGGTGGACTCTTAAACGGTAGTCAATTTAGATCTTCGTGTACGTACTTTTGTACATCATTTTCGTTGAATCGCTGCATTATATAACTCAGATGGGAAAAGCATTGCCTTAGAACTACCATTATCGAATTGCTGGGAGTGATATTTTAGTTGCGGTTACTATAAGAAAATGTGGTAACGCCTCTCAGACTTTAATCTCGCGTTATTTCGATTCTCTTTGGCGCCAGACTACGTGCGTTGAAGTGTGGCGTTGTAGTTAGTGTCTCATTTAAGTTCTGTTACTTTAAAAATTGTGCATGTAGATATTATCACTCCTTTGTATTTGTAAACAACTCCTGCGATAATAAACTTGACGACTTACTTTGCTATTAGAAACGGGCAAAACATCTGTTAACAGATTTTATGTTTTCATTTTATATCAACTGGGCACAAAACAATAATTAAATTCATGGTTAGCTGGCTACTGTCGATCATATATGTAAAAGACAAGCGGTATCATCACGACGCCTCGTAAACAGGTACGAGATCGGTCATCTCCAGAGATAATAACTGTGTTGTCTTTATAAATTATTGAGAATTTGACCAGCATTTAATGAATTGCACATCGAGGCTAATTTCTCGTCTGGTATTTGTCGTGTATGTCGTATGTTAAATTATTAAACATGTCCTTCTTAGAAAATAAGTACGCTGGGTAAGAACAACTGCATACATGGTATGAATATTAATTGTGGAAGTTTTTTTTAGTACTTTTGAAGAAAGATTCTGCTTCATTGAAGTCTAAGCGTACAGTTGTTTTTTTGTTATCCAGTTATCGATCCCAAAAAATCACGTGCTGTGAAGCCGGAAGATGGACACTCTGAGCATGGTACAGAGGGCTCAGGCATGGCTGAAATCCACCTGGCACATTCAGGTGCCATTTTCTTGGCTGGAAGCCTGTGTGGACTGGATCCAGGGGGAGAGCAGAAGCTCCCGTTTGTCCCAGAATGAAGTAAACCAGCAGGTCCTGGAGCAGTGGCTACTCACAGACCTCCGTGACCTTTCCTATCCTACTCTTCCTGACCATGCCTCAGTGGCGCTGAAGACGGAGGTGAGTGGCTTCTATTGCCTTCAGATGGATTCTGTGCTGGACATCAGCCAGCCAGCCTACAGCCAGCTGCAGCAGTGGAAGGGAAAAGAATGCTCCAATGACACGGTGTCAGCTGACACGCAGGCCACCCAGAGGGCCTGGGAGTCGAAACCAACGCGCATGCTGCTGCTGCGGCTCACTGACGGGGTTCAAAACCTGGAGGGGATGGAGTACCAGCCAATACCGTTCTTGAACGTTAATCTCCGTCCTGGCACCAAGATCCTGCTTCAGGGAGCGGTGGCCTGTCGCCTCGGTGTGCTCCTCCTTAAGCCAGAGAACGTGAAAGTGATTGGAGGAGAAGTGGAGGACTTGCTGGAGCAGAATTCCCAGGGCAATGTGCTGTGCCGCATACTCCACCTGCCGGGAGAACGCCCTCAGGAAAATGGTGAGCAGAGGGTCGAACCACGTCGTGCGGAAGAGACCGTGAGTGATGAGGAGCTTCTTGCTGGCTTAGGAGAAGAGCATCAGATGAGTGTGGAAGTGACTGCCGAAAGCGGGTACGGCAGCCGGGGCAGAGCTTCTAGTGGAACAGGCCACGTGCCTTCCTTAGAGAGCTATAGCTCACACCTGGAAGTCTCGTCAGTGGAGGGTTCAGTGTCAGGAACAACAGTTGAGTCAGCAGCCGACTGCCCACAAGTGGAGCTTCTGGATGAAGACTTTGATATTCCTTTTGAGGAGTTTGATGATGAACCATTTTCTGACACCCCCTTTGCAGCTAGCACTGGGCAGGCTTGCATCAACCCTGGGTCCGCTACAGCCTCAGCTTATACTTCAGGTACGCCGACTGACAGAGCCGGCGAGCAAAGTAACACTTTTACCGAAAATGCCTTTGTAGATTGCATGCCCCATACTGTTGATGTCGGCCTGGATTCGCCGCCTTTCACTTACCTCTCGGTTCTGCAGGCCAATAAAACTCCCGGAGTTAAAGTGGTGAGAGTGAAAGCTTTTATAATTACACTCTTGGGAAGCCTCCGGAAAAGCACTGGAAAGTGGCAGGTGAGAGTCACCATTTCTGACGGCTCCCATTATTTGGACGCCGATCTGTCAGACTATGTTCTTGCCAGTCTAATCGGCTTTTCGGTCGCACAGTCGAAGGCTTTAAAGAAGGACCCAGAGCAGCGCAAAAAGGTGACTGCGGGGCTGCAGTATTGCCAAAAGGAGCTAGTTGACATGTGCTGTATCATGACGGTGGAGTACGACTCTGTCACTGCAAAGGCGGAGGTGATCAGGGTAGAAGAGGCCTCCTCGCAAGACAGCAGGGCCTTGGAGAATCGCGTGAAGAACAGGATGAAGTCATAAAACACCCATATCAAATAAGATGGGCTTTGGTTTTAACTCATTGTATGCCACATGGGATGGCTTTGCGTAACTGAAATTTGTATTCAGTTTTTAAAGTATGTTCCTTGAAGATAACCGATAAATATTGTGAGAAGTTAAGATCTTTGTAAAATGAAAGTAATTGAGCAATAATAATTGGATGCACCAGTGAATGATGGACAAATGCGTCGAGATACTTTCATTGTTTGATTTTGCCAGAGTTTGTCTTTTCATGCACAAGGTCTGTTCTGTTTAGAGTGGGAGGGCCTGCTTGAATGGGCATACAGTACTCTGATTATTCTGCACATGTATGAGTGGTCACTTCAGAGACTCTGTAAGTAAATGATGGAAGCTAAACCATCTGACGTCGTGAAGAGGTGTAGAAGCTCTCAACCTAATGCTTGTAAATACAGCATCTTGTAAATTATACAGTCATACATTTTTTGATATTTTGAATGGATTTACGTTTGTAATTTAAGAATCCCCCCCGACACACACACATACACTTTTGCTGCGTAGTGATTATTCACATCATATGACAGTATTACAGTAGTCTTGCAAATTTTGGTAGCGTATTCTGGAATTATCACTGGTGTATATGTGTGTTTTTCTTGCTGGGTTAAAGTAATTACCAATCTACCTCATTGTTTTGCATTTTTTTCCCATTTCCATCAGCATTTAATAAATCAGGAGCTGCAATATGGCAAAATTAGTCGAGGTTTATGCCGGTTGATGAGTTACCACAGTCCTCCACGGCTTTGTCATTTGATAAGCCGTAGCTCTTATCCCCGAAGATGTCCGCCGCAGACCCCGTTGGCCGTCTGCCTTCTGATATGCTTCTGGGGCAGCCGTGCTGCCGCTCTTCATTGACATGCAGAGCTGTGCCTGTGCACTAGAATCCGCTATCTGAATTCATTATTTGTTAATCAAGTTCAACATCTTAATTAGTAACCTGCGTTGCATTTCATTACTCTGTTATTCGGTAATTACCTGCCCCGTGTTTAAGAGCGGCTAATGGTAGGTAGTGAGAGCACATAATCTTGTAAAATTATATCCCCAGATGGACATGGAAAAAGCAGACTGGGGTTTCTCAGCAGGTCTCCGGGAAGAAGTCGGCAAGGAAATACAGTGCATAATGGTTTTACTGCCGTCACTGCAATACACATCCTTATACATAGTTTGCATACGTTGCACTGCATGTTGTTAAACATATCTGCTGAAATACATTTGTGTATGCTTTTACACAACATTATATAATAAAATGTTAATTAAATATAACTTCTGTTTCTCATAATATTATTTTAGAACAAATGCTTAAGGCACAATTATGGCAGGCATTTAAAAAAAAAAAAAAAACACTTAAAATGCAAATCAGTGGAATGAAATTAGTTGCTTTCCAATTAACTATAGTTCTACTACCAGAGAATTATTAGGACTCAAATGTGATCCATCCATCTTCTGAAACTGCTTGTCCTATTCAGAGTCACAGGGGGGTCCAGAGCCTATGGGCACAAGGCAGGGAACAGCCCAGGATGGGGCACCAACCCATCACAGGGAACAACCCAGGATGGGGCACCAACCCATCACAGGGCACAAGGCAGGGAACAGCCCAGGATGGGGCACCAACCCATCACAGGGAACAAGACAGGGAACAGCCCAGGATGGGGCACCAACCCATCACAGGGCACACTACTTGCACACCTATGGGCAAACCCCAGTTATCCTTGGCATGTTTTTGTACTGTGGGGGGGGGAAAGCCAGAATACCCAGAGGAAGCCCCATGACGACACAGGGAGGTAACACAAACTCCACATGTGGAGCCATGGTGGAGACTCGAACCCTGCTCCCAAAGGTATGATGCAATAACACTACACCACAGCACTGTGCCCCCTCCTCAAACGTGATCTTAATTTTTCATTTAATATGAAATGGTAATCTAAGTTTCTGCATTTTTATTAAATTGTTCAAAATGGTGGTTTGTAAAAGCAAAGGCAGAGTTATGCTTTATAATGGTGTTAACTAAAACCAACTCTTAGTCTTGGCAGGAAGGAAGCTGATTGTTATTCAGTTTTCTGGCATTCGGAGAATAACATTGGGAAATTTTAAACGTGTAATTTAATAAAATCTTACAGAAGTAGTGGAACTACTCAAGGCTCCTAATTGATGCCATTTTTTAAAATAATTTATGTGCCTCTTGTTTCAGAGATTGTGGTTCCTAATCAGAGTGAGAGCTCAAAGGGGTATTTAACTCGGGGGCAAATATTTCGAAATTGTAAGCTCAAGTGGGGAGAGTACAGTGCTAATTTTTCCAACGTTTCTCTGTCTAAGTATTTCAGATATTTTTTTTCGTGTTTGGTTTTTTGAAAAGCATACATTGGCCATCTAAACTAATCTGTGTAACCTTTCTTTATGTGGCATAATGCAGAGGGTTATGAAAATTCACTAATGCTATCTTTCATCTAGTTCTCCAAATGGACTTGCTAGGTTCCGGGATTCATTTTTCCCCGCATGGCGATGACAGCTATTAAGGAGAAGTAACTTGGAAAACTGGCCCTACGAAACATCTAGGTAATTATCTTATTTATTGCGATGAAGAGCATGGCGTGTGTTTTGTTCATCACTGTGCTTTCAGCTGAATCCTGGTATGAAGGTCTGTTCTTTTTAGGAAAGATGTTTTGTGTCCATTGCATACACGGCATGATGTGATGCGGACTTTCTGCAGGTCTATCCCCCGAAAAAAATGATCGCAGGCCAATTTGCTGATGAATAAGGCCAATTTATGTGATTTTAGCCATCTATTAGGGAAGCTTGTGCCTGGTCATGAAATATAACTGAACTTTGTAGTTGTCTGTTCAGCTAAATCTGTCTAGATCAAAGAAATGAGAACAGCTATAAGCGCACCTAATTCCTGCATGTTTACACAAGAGGATCTGTCCATGCTTTTTCTGCAGAAAACCATTAGTCTGCTTTTACCTGTCCAGCTGAACAGCCTGTTTGGGAGATTTTGTCAGTGTACCATATCTTTCTAAAGTTAATTGCTTAATGTTAATAATGATCAAAATTACTGTGCCTTTCCTGTCCTCATAGCATTTCCTCACATCCATCTAACCCATACTGAAAGGGCCATACTTTGTATGATGATGCTGAACTTGTATGTAAATAGTGTGAACGTGTTACATCCTGCATACAAAATGTGTTTGCAGTGACTACGTTGCACCGTTGCTTTTAGCAAATTTCACGTTCAATGCTTTGTTGCTTATTTTAGTGTATTGCTTCCCTGCTTCAGAGTCCTTCCTGCACAAAACAAGAACGTATACTCATCTCGTAGCTGTCAGACGCACCCTTACATGTGACTTAGTCAGGCTCTCACTCAAAATGTGGGCTGTTCTCTCGGGGTGATTAAGCACCTTACATTGAATTTCTGTTTTCTTTTTTTTTTCTTTTTTACTCCTGGATTCACACAAAACAGTCACGTATTCATATATAAGCTGTACAGAATGGCATATTTCAGTTGATAAATTACATAAATATTTAATTGTGATGTCCCAATTATCAATTATTAGTTCAGCTGTGTCACTGATGATCTGAAATTGATATTGTTTAATGTGATAAAATGATTCTAAAATCATATTTACAATATGATGATTAACTCCAGTGAGCTGTGTTTAACCCCTTGAATTTTGTTTTGTATTGATAGTCTTCCCCATAGGAAAGTAAATGGGGTAAATGCTGGCCGCACGAGGTGCATGAGGAATTTGCATATTCTCCCAAATTTGCACCTGCAATCCAAAGATTTGCATTTAGCAGATGGGGAGACTCACGCAAAATGGGCAGTTCTGTGTACGTACAGTATGTGAGCCCTGTAATGGTGTGGTGTCCCTTCCAGGGTCCCCGCCTTGTGCCTTGTGCCGAGTGCTAAGTGATGGGAGGATGGATAGATAAAAATCAGAACAGCTTCACTAAAATATCCTGGTCATATTAAGAGAATGACTCAGCTAAATGACCTGTTTTCATCAGTGCCTACTAAGAAAATTAGAGACAACATGAACTTAGAATAAGAAGAGATACAACAATGTTGTGCTGATTTGGAGGTGCATTTTGAGTTACACCACATTCTCTCTGAAGCCGTTTCTGTGCATTTTGAGTTACACCACATTCTCTCTGAAGCCGTTTCTGTGCATTTTGAGTTACACCACATTCTCTCTGAAGC
>JAODLC010000044.1:20184798-20198956 GCA_026781145.1 Hippopotamyrus pictus | reverse complement strand
GCGGGGGGGGTGGGGGGGGGGGGGGGGGGGGGGGGGGGGGTATGGGCATTAGGTAAAGGGCTGTTGTGTTCTGTAAATGTAAGGTTATACAGTTTTAGTAATACTGAAATATTATTCCATTCGACAGGGATAGCACAGTATCCAAAACATGGTTAGAAAGTGTTCAGAAAATGAACAGAACATTTGGGGAGCCCATCTGACCGGTACAAAGGCAGGGAGCTTAGGGTGTTAATGGATTATCATCAGTAAACAGCAAAGTGGCCGATCGGATGTGCAGGGCCAGGAATTTCACTTCTAGTGCAAGAATACCAGAACTGAAAACTGTGTGATGGGCAGCGCTGGAAAAGAGCAAAAAGATTTATGCTGTTCTACTGTGAAGTGCTTCATTTCTCGTGGTTGATGGACCCTGCCACGTCCTGAGCTCAGTGGGGGAGCCAAAGATGGGAGGTTTTCACCTCTCCCTCAGGAATGGATCCGTTGACAGTCAAACGACGTGGCGTTCAGAAGAGAGCAGCAGTTTCTCAGCGCTTTCATGGAGTAGCTGCCGCCAGTGGTGATGTTGGACAGGTCCACCACAGTGACTCTGGCACATTAAGAAGGCTTCATCAGAGCGGCGTGGTCTTCAGTGACAAACCTCTCGCTAACATAAGCCTCCCTCAGGACATCTTTATGACCTCCCCAGCAGACCTCTGCTCTTTTAGGTGGTTACAAATATACCGTAACTGTATTATATTCAGCTGTTTTTTAATGAAATTAAGACACCTGCTTAGCAACAGGATGAATCTAGATTTCATGTCACATGTCAGTCTTTAGATATTTAGATATTCTATACAGGTATAAAGAGTCATGTACAAATATGTTCTATTAATTAAACTTTATTTTTTTTTTTACAAGTTGCAAGCTTAAGTCAAGTGAAATTTAAATCAATATCCCTGATATCACATTATCTGTTTTATTATCCACTTTTTTCTTCTGGTCTTTTTTTCACCAAAACAGGAACAGACAAACTGTAATAATGTAACTGACAAACAAAAGAGGCATTCACTTATTCTGTGTGCTCACTGTGCTTGAGACTTTAATGTCTGACCACTGGCCAAATGTCATTTTGTTAAATGATGCTCTATAGTAGAGCAGAAATTAATTGAGCTGTCGCTGGGTGAATGAATGTGGTCTGTACCTGGCATAGAGATCCAAGCAGCAGGTCAATAGCTCTGTGCTGTTAGTCATTGCAGAGAGGTGCTCGTATTCTAAATAATGATAACATTGTGCTTCTGGTACGTACAGGATACCTGTAATGAGCCACAATCATTAACCACTTCAGCCATCTGACTGAAAACAAGCTCTGTAAATGATTGTGTCATCCATGTTTACTGGAAAGCATCCGATCGGCTTTAATCCAAACTCATAAAATCACATGGTCTCACAGTCTTTCTGTATACCCCACTTTGCTCCCAATATCCATCCATCCATCTTCTAATCATGCTAATCATCCTTGTCATGCTTTTGGGGGGCTACAGCCTATCCCGTACCGCCTGTAGCGTAGGGCACAGGGCTGAGTTACACCCTGAACGGAATGCTAGTCCATCACATGCTTCACTCCCTGTATGCCATCTACAAAGACAACAGCTCTGTCCCATAGCACATGTGCCCAGGCTCTCGTACAGGACTCCTCACCACTACACCATCATCCCACCATCCAGAACCTTACAATGCACATACCTGCCACGCATGCCGTCATGAAGCAGGCCATCGTCCCGGAGATGAGAGCCCTGATCGCACATCTGGAGATGTCACCCCTGCGTTCAGGTGCCATGGCCGCTGCAGATTGAGGCAGCAGAAAAAGTCGCCAGAGTCATAGACCAGACTATATTACATCGACATTACAACACTCATGTAGAAGAACACTTGCATTTGCTTGATAATGTTACGTATCTGGATCTACAGTGGATACAGGAACAAAGCTGTCCTTCATGTTAGAACAACTCATGCTCTTCCATCACAATGAATGTTCATTGACATTAACTGTTTTCTGACATTAACTGAAAATGCCATGAAAATTCCATTTGAAAACACGGAAATTAACAGGTCCAAATTAAGCTGGCCAGTAAAGTATGTTCCTAATGCATCTCTGGAACTGTAATTACTCTGAGTGCCATTTCACATACTGTAGATGTTGACATTCCTCGTGGGCGGTACTTACACAAGCCTCCTATCATCACCCCAAGTGATCCAATGTTGGCAAAGCCACAGAGTGCATACGTTGCTATGGTTTCAGAGTGCACCTTGGAGATCCAAGAAAGATTATTCAGTCCGAGCCAGTCTATATCCAATGAATAGCCGATCTCAATGTAATGATAAATTTGTCACATTGCACAAACATCAGAGTGTGGGGTGGGGTAGCAACACCTTTCCTAGTCCCCCCCCCCCATTTTGGATTTAGGTATCGACTAAGCCAGTGTTTCCCAATCCAATCCTCAGGGACCCCAGACAGTCCACATTTTTGCTCCCTTCCAGCATGCAGCCAATCTAGAGCACCGACTACCTGGTATGGATGTGTTGAGAGTTGGGGGGGAGCAAAATGTGAACTATTTGGGGTCCCTGAGGACTGGATTGGGAAACACTGGACTAAACAATCCAGCAATGTAAGGTCCCAGCAACTTACAGAGAGGAACTGCTTGACGCCATCCACATATTCGGGTCCTCCCTCGAGCCTCTTTTGGATGAGCCCTGAAAGCCTCTCATAGGCCACAAATTCATTGAAAAATGTTTTGTATCCAATCAGCTCGCCCACCATGAAGCTATCTTCCTGAGCCACGCCCATCAGGAATGCAAACGGCATGAAGATATAGGAGCAGATCAGCTATGTAGTGGTGAATAAGAAAAGAGAACAGGGAAAGAAAGATAATTATATTATCTGTATTTTCGCTCAAAATTATCTTTAAATGATTCTGAAGGGTGATTTTTTTTTTGTTGGAAATCGGTTCCAAAATGATTGACACAGAAAAAGGTGAAATTTAAAGATAAGTATATTTAACGGTAATTTCCTTAACATTCCTCAACAGGTGAGGTCATCTGATCCGTAGCAGGTACTAAAATTATTTAAATCTAATCTCAGTGTAAAACAACACACAACGGATTCCATTGTGTCATTATTTATGTAACAAGAACTTAGCCGATATGGAGAAGCCATGTGTGAAAACTGTACACCCCCTGATTCAATAGCTTGTAGAACCACCTTTAGTAGCAATAACTTTGTGCTCATTTTCTGTATAGCTTTATCAATCTCTCACACTGTTGTGCAGGAACTCTGTCCTGCTCATCTTTACAATGCTGCCTCAGTTCATTGAGGCATTCATCTATGCACAGCTCTCTTAAGGTCCCACCCCAGCATTTCAGTCAGGTTGAGGTCTGGACTTTGACTGGGCCATTGCAACACCTTGATTCTTTTCTTTTTCAGCCTTTCCGTTGTAGATTTGCTGATGTGCTGGGGATCATTGTCCTGTCGCATGACCCAGTTTTGGTCACACTTTAGCAGTTGGATAGATTTGACTCTACAATACTTTTGACTCTATAATACATTTGAGTTTACAATACTTTTACTTTGGTATACAGAGGATTTCATAGTTGACTCAATGACTGCAAGCAGCCCAGGTCCTGTGGATGCAAAACAAGCCCAAATCCTTCCACCACCGTGCTTCACAGATGGTATGAGGTGTTTGTGCTGATGTGTTTGGTTTTCGCCAAACATGGTGCTGTGCATTTTGGCAAAACATCTTCAATTTGGCCTCATCTGACCAAAGGACATTGTTCCAGAAGTCTTGTGGTTTGTTCAAGTTTGCAAACCTAAGCCAAGATGCCATGTTCTTTTTGGAGAGGCTTTCTCCTGGCAGCCCTTCCAAACAAGCCACACTTGTTCAGTCTTTTTCTAACTGTACCGTCATGAACTTTAACATTTAACATGCTAACTAAGGCCTGTAGAGGCCAAGATGGAGCTCTTGGGTTTTTTGGGTGAATTTGCTGGGATGTCCACTCCTGAGAACTTGAATGTTTTCCACTTGTGAATAATCCTACTCACTATAGAATGATGGACTTCAAATTGTTTGGAAATGGCCTTATAGCCCTCCCCAGATTGAAGGGCAGCAACATTTGCTTCTCTAAGATCATTGCTGATGTCTTTCCTCCTTGGCATTGTGGTGACACACACCTGCTCCACACCAGCAAACTGCCAGAACTTCTGCATTCATAGAGGTGGTTACACTTTCCGGAGATCAATTAATCAAGTGCATTTGATTAGCAGAACCTGACTGCTGTTTACCCTCTTAATTCCTATGGAAGCAGTTCTTAATTTTCCACATGCTGGTTTTGCATTTTGGCTTAATTTTTGTTAAAGAAATAATGACGTGATGTAATATGTCGTTGTTCGTCTGAGGTTGTATTTACCTGCTAAGGACCAGATGAATTTTTATTATGTGCTCATATGTAAAACCTTCTTTTTCACATGACTGAGGTATAAACATAATTATAAAATATCAGTCCTAAAACTTTGCAGAAACCGGAATAGTTATTTCATCATAAGAGCATAAGATCATGTGATGGAAAAGCTCATTGGGAATTGGCCCGTCTTTGTCTGCAGCCTTCTGCATGTGATGTTTACATAGGGGGTGTGTGTTGAGGTCTTACAGAGAAGCTCAGGTGAGGGAAGTCGAACATGTTTCCCATCCAGGACAGAGCTGCATTGAGGAAGCTGAGGAGAGCTAGAAATGCGATGAGGTTCACAGCTATGTTGGCCACCAGGGTGATCGAGGTGGACGCGCCGTGAGAAGCAGCTTCCAGCAGGTTACCAGCTTCCCTAAAGTCGAGCAGAGTCCAGTGACCCAGTGAAGTTTATGATAAGGGCTCAAGTTTTTTATTCTGTATTTATTCTGTAGTGATAAATTTGTTAACTGTCCAATGGCCAAAACACATATAATAAAATACAGTCATCAAGTGATATATGAATATACTGTATATGAATGTCTAACACTGTAATGTGTTTAACTCCAATTCTAAAAGAAACATATAGCATATGCATTATTTTTACAGTACATGCACAAAATTATAATATATAAAAAACCCTTAACATATAAATTAAGAAACAGCTTAAACATTCAGATTTGTTCTTTATTGCCATTTGGATATAGTTAAGTTCATTTCAATTTATTGTTATATAGCTCCTTGCGCCCCAAGGTGCTTTACTTGTGTGTTGTGATACGTAACAACATCATTAAGAGAGAGTACTGCTAATATGCTGCCATGGCTCTTTGCTCTGCAGCATCTGTAGCTCTGTGCTCATGTGCTGCTCATGTGCTGCTCATGTGCTGCTCATGTGCTGCTCATATGCTGCTCATATACTGCTAGTGTAGCCTCCGCCGTGATGCTGCTACATACCCCTTCTCCAGTTTGAAGCCCTTCTTAGCTGTGATCCTGGGTGTGTCTGTTTCAGGCCAGAAAGTCTTAGCGATAGCCAGTGAGGCAGGTGCCGACATCACGGAGGCATTTAAGAGGTGTGAGGCCTGGATCTGTAGAAATTCAGGGGCAAGCAGTTAAAAAAAGCGAACTTTTCTTGGTCTGACTCAAGGAAACTACAGGGAAAAACACCTAATATTGCTACTTGAAGGACTGGACACATTCTCACCCCAAATGATATGAAGGCCCCCAGGACGCTGCCCGCTATGGTGGCAAAGCCTCCAGCCATCACTGCATGTATCTCTGAAACTGTGAGCTTGGAAATATATGGCCGTATCAGGAGTGGCGATTCTGACTGGGGAGAGAGACACCAATAATGCTGAAGAACTCATTTATTTTTATGAATCTGAAAGAAATTTTATATTTGTGTAAAGAATCCAGCTAAAAAAATGTTTTTCACAGACATTTTATTCCACCAATAGGGTATATTATTTACAATAGCTATACAAAATCTCACCTGTCCTACAAATATGTTTCCTGCTGCAACCATGGACTCAGCGGGGGATGTTCCCATGGTAACTAACATGATGGACCCCACCTATAAAGCAATTTACATGTATAATGTTATTAAAACAGGAAAATCCACCTCAAGAGCAGGGCCACCAAATTAGGCTACCAGGGCTACCAGCCGAGGCCAAATTGATAAAAATGACACCACTTGAGTTGCCACAGTCCTTTTTTCTCAAGAAGCATAGAAGCACAACTTGGAGAGCGAGTGGCATCTATTTTTTCAGTGACTAATTATAATTGGCTGGTATTACTGATGGGGTGGGATAAACTGAAATAGTTGGTGCATCATACAGACCCAATAAGGTCCTCTAAGAATGATAACGGGAAATAATTTTTCTTTTAATCAGTTGGCACAAGCTCATGAATTAGCAAGTAAAAATGAACTATAAGGTCACTAATTGACTAGACCTGAAGCAAATCATCGATTCAGTGAGAAGCGAGGTGTTGGTGGAAGGTGTCACCTTCAGGATAAGCCACTGCATGAAGCCTATGTAGTACAGCATGGAGATGATGGTGCTGAAGAAAACCACAATGGGCAGGACCTGCAAGAATCAGGAACCATCAGCACAGCCTCAGTGCGGAAAGCCCCACGGTTCAGGCTTAGCGGTCACTGGAATGGCTCACCCGCAATGATTACCTTAAATGCAAAGAAGTGCTCTTTGAACGTGTTACCAAAAACAAACTCTGAGCCTGTATCTGTGTACGCCAGGAACACCTTTAGGGGGCAAGATCAGAGGTCGTCACAAAAATGAAAACGGGTTAATATTTCAGCACAAATCACAGGAGATTTCATACTGTTTCTCCTGCCTTCTAAGAATGTGACCCACAAGGTTTATTTACAATGTCCAGCACGATGCTACAGCAATGCAATAAAGCCTCTTCTCAGTCTCACCTCCACCTGCTTCCCAAGCCAGTCCGTGGCAAGGTATCCAGCCTTAGTTCTGAGAATTAAAAGTCCAAACAGAAACTGTAGGCCAATGCCCCATAACAAGGTCCTCCAGGAAATCTGCACGAATAGTCACATCAGTTACGTATTAATGTTACAACATTATAAATCAGCCCATTATTAAGTTTATTTAGTAACTATGTTATAAACTATAAACTACAGGGGATCAGACTTCATTCACAGATTTACACATGTAGTCCTTCAAAACCGCATCAGTCACCCTGCAGACAATGTCTCAGGATAATGTGCAACGTGCCTTTAATTGAACAACATACCCTAAAGGGATACTTGGAGAAGAGCACTGTCACCAGTGAGAAAATAAGCAGGCCAGCAAAGGAGACTAGCTGCTGTGAGCCATTTCTGGCTGTATCCAGTACCAGCCAGCTCACCACCGCCCCCAACAGGACGGCATACACCACCCTGTGAAAAGACAGGCAGCCGCCTTCACATGAACCATATTTCACCTTACAACCAGGGATGTAGCTATAAATTCCAGGCTCCCTGATGAAATGTCATCTTGTGGGGGGGCAGATCCCCTCAGTATATATGGCTGAGCAGGGGGGCACTATACAACTCTGAGACCCCTGAATCTGCCAGGGCATCCATGCCTCACCTACACCCCTGCTTAAAAGTACAAATGAATGAATGAATGCCTTTTTATTGCCACTATACACATGTATAATGAGATTAAGAGCAGCTCCTTCAGTGCAAACATGTAGACACGACAAACAATAAACAAATAGTGCAAAAAGTTCTGCAGTGCTATATACATATGGAAGAATAAATAGCTAAATAGGGTTTTTTTAATATATATGAATATACAATGTGATATAAACCCTCACATTAATCATCCAGTTTTATACAAAGGTATTCTGTATAAAGTCAGACCTCGGACATTCGTGAGGTTACAGAACCCATCACGAATAAGGATTCATGGATGTTTGGTAGAGTCACTAAAAACGGTAATATGTGCTTATTTCTATAGTTTAAACCCTAAATGCGACCCCAGGCATGCTCCCAAAACACTTTAATTTCATTTAAAAGTTAGCTTAATACATTACCTTTAAAAAAGACAAATGTTTGATGTAAAAATAGAGTACAGTATCGCCTAACGGATATTTGTCACACTAGCACTTTTACAGTACAGTATACTAATGTTACCCCTACTAATTCATAGAACACGACATCGGCTGCCGTTTTCGTTTGCATTTTCAGTAAGGTAATGGTTAGTACGTTTAAGAAAGTACTTGCATATCTTGCATGAACCCCTCTACAAACAACTCATTTTCCAGTAATATAGGCCTATGAAGTCTGACTGAAAGTTAGAAATGTATTAAAGTGAACTGCATTTCAACTGAGATTATTATTATTTTTTTAAGGATAGGAAAAAAAAAATATAGGTGAAATCTTTGTGGGGACATTTCTGGGCAAATTTTTCCTCACGGTTATTGTAATCCCTGTTTTGAAGTGACCCTTGGTAAAGGCAGAGAAGGCAGCAGCAGGGCGGCATGTTCTCACCATTTCAGACAGAACGTCTGCCTTGCCATCACTTTCTCCACCTGTGCTAGAAAGTACTGAATGTGATGCTGGTAGTCCCACAGCAGAAAGGAGATGGCTGCCAGCGTGATGACAAGCAGAGGCAGCGCTCGCTGGAAATTCACTACAACGACGCAGCCTAATATACAGGCAGGAACACAAAACAGGATCACAACTACAGCCCATTCTTTAAAATCTTAGCACAGCTCATTTCTATGTATTAGGCAGGCCTAAGTGTAACGCTCTGTCAGTGTTTGGGATCATTACAGCTAGGTGAAGGTGAGCTTGCAGTATATAAAATAAATATTTTTTGCCAGTCTGTTATACGCTAATCTGCCTGTCACTTCAGTCGAGGTGGATTCTCCTGTTCAAATAACACAAATAAAACTAACTGCTAATGAAATGTATATAAAAGAATGAAAATACACATTATACCACTTAGGGAAAAATTGGGATTCATTCCCACACTGTCAAACTTTCACAAAAAATAAATTTCGACAGCTCAAATTTACCTGCCATGAAAAGCATTTTACAGAACAACCAGAACTTTTTCTGGTGTTTCTCAAAGTGCTTGGAGATGAACTCGACTTTCTCCTCCAAGATCCTGAAACAAAACGTATCTCCTTAATCCCAGTCACTGACAATCAGAAACACAGTGGTTACTCTCTAATAATCTAGCAAAATAACACATTCATGAAAGAATTAAAATAAATATATATTTACCTGACTGCACTTTATTAATGGGATGCAGTGAAATGTTAAGCTAAATATCAAAACATGAGAAACTGAGAATATATATATATATATATATATATATATATATATATTTATATATATATGTGTGTGTGTGTTTTTATTTATTTATTCTCAGTGAGAACGATTAGGTCAAATCGTAAGGTGAAAACTTATATATTTATTTATTCTCAGTTTCTCATGATGTTTTACTTAACATTTCACTGCATCCCATTAACTAAGTGCAGTCAGGTAAATTATTATATATACTGGATGTGTCTATATTGGATGTGATGCTGATTTCAGCTGAGACCGTTGGTACGGTTTTCTAGTTGTTTCATCCAGTCCTTCTCCAGTGGTGGATCTCCCATTCATTTCCATATCCACGGAAACCATGTCCTTTGGAGATGAAAAGGGACACTTATACTCCCAAGTAATACCTACTTGCCCTACACTCCTAGTTCTTTTTGGTTCTTGCTAAAAGGTTCGTACTCGATATTAGAGCCCATAGCTAGATGGAGATGAATCTCAACATTTTATAGAAGATGGCCACCGCTGAACAATGAGCCTTCAAATGTGGCCCTGCATTGTGGTCACGCGGGCATTCTCAGGAAACCGTGAGGTGCCACGAACAGGAATCCAGACGTCATTTCAAAGGTTACGGAGATGTATTAATGGGAACTGACATGTACAACACTTAAAGAACCTTACGTTTGCAGTTGATTTAAACCAGGGGTGGCCAATCTTACCCACAAAGGGCCGGTGTGTATGCAGTTCAAACCCAGGTGTGAGGACACTTCAGCCAATCAGTCCTCCAATAATTAGTAATCTAATTAGGGAGTTGCAGCGAAAACTTGCATACACACCGGCCCTTTGCGGATAAGATTGACCACCCCTGATTTAAACAAAAAATAGATTAATGACATTCTAAACGGTCTCAGATTATTGGTGCTGAGTTTGTGCTAAATAAAAGCATATGTAGCACTTAGGGATGAATGTTTCTTTAGACAGGTGAAGTATATAGAAATGTTAAGGCATGTCAGATTACCTCAAATGTGACTGAGAGGCCTCAGACTCCAGCGGTTTAGGACTGACTCACATATGTTAATTGAAAGGTGGATGTTTTTGAGTGAATATTTTCTGTACTTTAAACACACAATAAATGTACATTAAATCCTAAACAGGCCAATGACAGTCACTGCATCTTTTCAGTTTCTGTGTCGAAAGGTCAGACAGAAAAATAGCCGCATGTCAAAATAAATCAAATAATAATGTAATTAAAGTAATGTAAGTGAAGAACAGTAGTAATAAGAGATAGATCCACAGAATCCTTGTTTCTCTTACCTGCATCTCAAAGGCAGGGTTGGAGACCCCCTGGTTCTGGTTACCTGCAGTTGCTCCACTGAGCTCCATCATGAACAGCATGTCCACTGAGAGACTGAAGCCTTTAAAGACTGGCTGGCTGCATGAAGGGAAGATGTTCATGAAGTTCAATGGTATGTCTCTCTATCTCCTCCTCCCAACTCTCCAAGGAAGTTTAACGCTGGCTGTGGCGTTAAGGCGGCTCATTGTTAACGCTGACGGTGCCAGCAATCATTTGTTTATGGCTTGAGGGATGTGTGTGCCACTGATTGTTAAACATCTTCTAAAGCTGAGTGAATAAGTACCCTGAAATGTTCAACTGGTCTTAGCAGACATACGGGACCATTGCAAACTATCGAACCACTCAAGGAAAAGCACAGAATTGGCAGAGCTGGCTTTGACCAGTAATACTTGATATTGGTTGAAATTCCATTTGCTGTTGGATATGACGTGTATAACTATATCCCTTTGTGTAAAAATAACTGACATGATGCCTTAAGCAACATCTGTTACACAGTTACAAGATAGTGAGAACAGAAGGAAATGAAGAAGTTCCCCTTTATTCTTACAAGAAACCTCTGATATAGGACTTATTTGTGGTGTTATGACTCATACAGTCTCTAAGAATTACATCATGTTTTTCTGAGATTTTCACTGTGTAAAGTTTTGGGATACATTAAGAATATTCTGTCTTAAAGCTTCTGAAGGTTCTAAGAATGCTAACTTTCCTATACAGAGATGGTACTTTTGTGGAACATGTGGGTTTAACATCACACTTAGACATTCTATGGCTATGTACGTAGTTCTCCTAAATCTTCTTAGATCTTAAGTCCTCTGTGGAGACATTGTACATAAGACCAGCCCGGCAAGCTGTGTGATTATTCTATTGTTACAAATAATCACAGATGACAAATGATTTGCCGTTTATTCTCATTCAATGTTTGATATGTAGAAGAATCTTGGCAGCAATATCAACTAGATGAAAAATACTGTTAAATCATTCATGAAATACACTAAACATGAAATACACTAAACATGAAATACACTAAACATGAAATACACTAAACATGAAATACACTAAACATAAGCACAGTTGTCATCTGTGGATTTTTCCATGACAGTACAGCTTGTCAGATGTACTACCCGTGTTTTATAGTAGAAATCTTACTGCATATCAAGATATTCTCTCGTGAAAGACGTCATCTCTTTTGCTCACATTAACTTTGGGTTTTTCCATCTGACTGTCACTCTATGTAATCTGTCTATTGTAATATTTTATAACTCGTCAAATATATTAAGCATGTCTAGTGAAACTAAGTAAATCTGGCTTTTACTGAAATACTTGAAAGTTTCGCATAGCTGCATGACACAAAGCCAGTTGCTTCACTCACGCGTCACTTTGACAGAAGTATTTGCTAAATAAAAATAAATGTTAATATCAGTAGAAAACGAGCCTGTGGCATGTGGTTTAGATTGCCTTCAGTGGACATTTATGGCCAGTTTCCTAGTCAAGGATTAAGCCTAAGCCTAGACTAACTTTGAGTTACAATGGTGAATCTCCATTGAAACGGCAATTTAGTCCAAGACTAGTCTTAATCCTTGTTCGGGAAACCGGCCCTTAAAGTGCAGCTATCAGTTTTCAAGTTATCATTATATGCAAACACGCCATTATAATAACTCAGGTATTAATAAAATGATGCTTTAGTTGTCGTTTGCACAAGTACATTGGAATTCTTCAGTTTTTTTATATCCCGCCTTGCACTCCTTTTGAGGCACATACGTGTAGTAATGAAGTTCGGTGACAGGGCACATGGTTAGTTATTTATCTAGTGTTCCAGTAACCCCAGGAGTGAAGTGAGCAAAACATGATTTGAACTAATCACAGGCACAAATGCCTAACTTGCAGAGCCACCCCCGTCTACAATTAAATGGTTAATGATCTGCCAAGATTTGCCCACATCTCAGTAACTTTTCTTTCGGTTTTCAATAGTGGTTTCCCAGCATTCTGATAACAGTTTACGTTGCGTAATAATTCCTAGAATCGATCAAACTTGAGGTCAGCTGTGTCCGGGACGCGGGTGTCCGTTTCCCCTTCTGCGCATGGGATCACAACCTGCGATCGTATTGGGTGGTAGAAACACTGTGCTGCAGTGCCCTCTGGTGGTGGATCAGAGTTACTGTTATTTACAGCTTTCTCAAGTCCTCAAACAGAATGCGAAATCGATTGATTT
Source organism: Hippopotamyrus pictus (assembly GCA_026781145.1). NCBI lineage: Eukaryota > Metazoa > Chordata > Actinopteri > Osteoglossiformes > Mormyridae > Hippopotamyrus > Hippopotamyrus pictus. The sequence continues at coordinate 20,186,134 of JAODLC010000044.1, read as the reverse complement.
TGCCACAAATTTGACTTAATGTTTTAGGGGGGAGGTATTACTCTGGCTCATTAAGTATCACTGTTCTTCACACCACCAGGGTGTGCGTGTATGTGAGTATTAGGTTTATATCACATTGTGGGGACCATTTTCAGGTCCCCAAAAAGATCTGTGAATGCAATGAAAAAAGTAAAAATGCCAAAGGTCTAGTATTTTGTTTGGTTACTTTTGGTTAGGACTGGGTTGGGGTTAAGGTCATCATATTGGGATTAGAGTTTTTCCCATGAAAATGAATGGAGAGTCCCCACAAAGGTATGATTACAAATCTGTGTGTGTGGTCCAGGTATACCTTACCTTGTGATGACCAAATGTACCCACAAAGTGATAAATACTCATTTTTTACTCATATGGGAAAACTCTATTTTATAAAAATCCATGACTGCAATGAAAAAACTAAAAATGCAAAAACTCCTGTATTTTGTTTGGTTACTTATGGTTATGTTTAGGGCTGGGTGGGGGTTAAGGTGGTAGAAATGAATGAGCAGTGCCCAAAATATATGATTACAGTACAAATCTGTGTGTGCATGTGTGTATTTGCATGTTCTCTCTGTGTTACAAGAATTTCCTCCAGGTACTTTCGTTCCCTGCCATAGTCCAAAGATAGTCCAAAGTTAGGCTAACTATTGTCTCTAAGTTACCCACAATAGATGATTGTGTGTGACTTTGTGTGTGTCCTGTGATGGACAGGAATCCCAGCCAATGAACACCCCAGCCATGGGTCTTACAGTACTTGTGATCAGCTTCAGCCCTTCCCCCCATGAGCCTGACCAGGATAAGTGGTTGGAAGATGGATGGATGGAAAATCAAATGTCTTACATTAATTTGCAAACAAAAATTTCCTTATATCCTAAGTATCACTAATACTTTTGTATTTTTAAAAGGAATGTAACAAGCATTTAACTGTATGTTGTGTGCAAACAACTGCATGTGACAAATAAAAAGTTTGACTTTGACATCAGTTCATTAAAATAAGTATTCTTGGATATTATTGCCAGTTCCAGCAATAAATCATCAACATGTAACCTATCTGCTTCTCTATACTGGAACATTAATTTTGGCATTCTGATCACTGCTGCTGTCTCTTCCATACACTTTGTATTATAAGATTAATAATAGCATTGTGTCACACACAGTATTACCATTCACATTTGAGCCCCACCCCCAATATTAAACTCTAAGCTTCTATGTAAGGGATAATGTACAGGCAGCCAGTAGATATTGCAGAAATAAGCCCCGACAGTGTGATCAGGACCCGACGCGAAGCGGAGGGTCTTGTATCACACTGAAGGGGCTTATT
>JAODLC010000044.1:20168822-20184698 GCA_026781145.1 Hippopotamyrus pictus | reverse complement strand
CACGTGACTATGCGTTATTACTTTGGAGCGGTTATTATTTGAAAATAACGAACCTGCAAATGTCTCAACTGACCAATAGGATCAAGCAATACTGAGAGCCGTGTAATAAATAGATCTTATAGAATTACCTTCATTACTAACACTTAAATATCAAATACAGTGTTATCTCCAATAAAAGGAGACAACATGGCGGCACTGTGGGTAGCACTGTTGCCTCTAGGGTTGTGGGTTTGAATCCCCTCTCTACCCTGTATGTGTGGAGTTTTCCTGGACATTGTGCAGGTTTCCTTCAGGTACGACAATTTCCTTCCATAGTTTAAAGACATTTAGTGATGAGTCTAAATTGCTCATTGTGAGTGAGTAGGGATGCAAATACCAGAAAAGTTCAGAGGAGATTACTGTCCATGGGAATTACTGGGAAACTGAAAGTAGCTACAAAATCTCCAAAATCACCATCAGTTGGTAGTGCATTAAAATTCCCATGTTAAAATTTTTATGCAAACTTTCTGGAAATTTACCAGAAATTTCTCACCCCTTCACTAGCTCGTATGTGAGTGTGTGATGGTGCTGGCTCTGTGGCAGGCTGCTATCCACTCCTGCTAGCATCCCTACCATGTGCCTTGTGCTGCCTTGGACAGGCCTGAGGTCATTGGTCCAAAACTTGGAGAAAGTGGTGATGTAGCATAAATCCACACTTTATAATACATGCGTACAATGCCACATGCTTCCTGTGTGATTCATTCATTGAAGGTAAATTGCCATTGTCGAAATACTTACCAAGCCTGCAATACCTTTCCTGGAATCGATATAAACCCTGCATACGCAAATGGCCTGAACTGTTACTTGAACAATTTCATCCATGCTATCCCAAGTTTTTTTCTACCTCCGTTAAATGCTTTATAAGAAAGTGTAGGTAAACTGCTTTAACAAAATGTACCTTACTCCTGCTAGCTTACATTTATTAAACGAGAGTTGTCAAGCACAGCATATTGTGGGGTTGTTTGTGCTCAAAGTAGTCAGCCTGCTAAAACTGTGAATGGGACACAACATCAGGTCCAGACAGTAATGCACTACTACACAAATCAATTCTTATGCTTTTGACAACACAAATATCCGTAGCCAATGACTAATCATCGCAGCTAATTTGTCCGATTGCCACAAGATGTCAGCATACAGCTGTCCTGCATTGTTGCGTGGCGAATATAAGACTTTGTTTTGTTCTGTACTATGTACTACAGGTACTATATTCCTAAAGTTAGAATGGCAAAAAATGTTTTTAAATAATTTGTATGATATATGTTTACACACATACACACAAACACACAGAGGTTTGTAATTATATATCTGTGGGGACTTTCCTTTCATTTCTATGGGGAAGACTCTAATCCCAACATGACGACCTTAAGCTCATAGACCTTAAGATCTACACAGCCCTAACCTTAACCATAAGGAACCAAGCAAAATATGAGACTTTTGGCATTTTTGGTTTTTTGATTACATTCACAGATCTTTGCGGGGACCTGGAAAATGGTCCCCACAATGTCAAAATAACAGCTTTTCATCACATTGTGGGGGACATTTGGGCCCCACAATGTAATATAAACATAATCCACACACACACACACACACACACAAACGTTATGTGAGTTCTAATATAAAGATCCTCGGGCCTCATCAGTTGTTTTTTTGCGTATATTTATGTAAACTTGGGCGGAGGTGTATACGCAACATTTTGGATAAATCGGGAAAAGGCGACGCCCATTGTAAAGCACTTACGTTCACGTGAAAAAATACATACGTAAAATAAAAACAGTTGTTTACTGTTTGTATTATGTCTTTGCACTTTGTCTGTTTTGAATTAAATGTATGTTTCCTACGTTGGGGGTGAAAAACTACATTTTCACTGAAAGCCACTGCCGCCGTGACATTCACAAATATATTTTCTGGGTCAATTTATGGTTTTTGATTTGCAGTTTCACGGGCCACAGCAGTATGTCCCGACTGCGCTGACGCTGCACCACATAATAGGACATCCCCTATTATAAATGCCACGCGCAAGCTGGAGTTTGAGGGTGATGGTGTGAGTTGGCCCCCGGTAAATGCAAAAACTATTTTCTTTCTATCTTCAGATCCGATTACTTTTCTCAGAGCGTTTTGTAAAGCTGACGGAATTTACTAAACTACTTTGTATATCTTTAACTTTATTATCAGAAACAGCTGTGAAATATATACATGTAAACCTATGGTAAATACATATATAGTCAGAAAATGTACGTCTCTTCATTGTCTTGCTTGCGATAAATATTATTAGAACCCCGACTGTAACATTTTATTGTGCCTTATCTCACACTGTTTAAACTTCCTTTTTGTTTTTTTTATTTACAGTCGCCATCGTCGGACTTCGCAATTAGAGGCTCGATTTACATATTATATGAGCAAGCAGTTCATCTGCATTGACCATTTATGGTTATTTGTGGGTGGTAACTGGGCAGGATCTCAAGCTCGCAAAGCTACGCGCATTCACGAGACAGTTCTGATCGATTTATGACGAGAAAATTGCGTGCATATGTGCGTATGTCGGGTTTTCTCACGAACAAATTCATGCTTTTTTTTTCCAAATTCATGCAGTTTTGATAAAAGAGTCCCCAGAACTCATATAGGCCTACTTTTAAGTTGCAGTACATTAATATAGCAATCGCAGATCTGTGATGATACCACTAGATGTCAGGAAAAAGTCGTCTTTCTCCATTTGTTCAACTGTTCCTCTGTACTGTGTAGGGGCACTAATGAAACGGTTAGTTTCCTGAAAATGCATTCTCTTCACCCTTTGGCAAACGCTACCACTATAACCGCCAGGGGCGCTTTATTTTCTCAGTGAAAGCTTGTGGTTTAGTCGATTAACGAACTAGCATCTGGAAACGCTACTGAAACTGAAATATAAAAAGTGAAAGACCCCTTAAATAATAATGAACTCGTGTTTGGAGTATTTGTTGTCGATCAAGAAATGTGTGGATGTTTTAGGCTTGCAGAATAAGTTTGCAGGTCACACAGGCATTAAGAACCATGTAATGAAAAGGTGTGAATTGTACTGGTGCGTTGCTCAGACTTCTATTTTGGATCGTTTTTTATTTCCTGCAATTTGCTAAACGACTAAAACAACCACTAAATCAGGCCTATATTTTTATGTAAGAGACACTTTAAGTGAATGCAGAAAAAATTCCGGATCGTGTTTTGGTGGATTCAGCTTCACTGAGTGCGTCAAAACGCACGTCACTCGTCGGTAGTGGAGTAGTAGGCAGGACGCGTCGAGAAATGCGCGTCCGTGAGCCTCGAGGTCGTTATGCACAATTCCGGCAATAAGAGCAGCGCTGGTGGGTGTCGGAGAGCAGATTCACATCACTTCAATTAGTCTAGGCGTGTGTTGATGTTGTTAATTTAAATAACTAAATAATTATTATGATCACTTTTCTAACCGATTTAAATTAAGCTTTCAAAAGGACCAGGGAAACTAAACGACGCCCAGTCGTCACCTCGATCGTTATCTAAACACAAACTGCGGCTTTTTAATGTATTCATTTTGAAGCTATTGGTACATCAAGGATACATGTATGATTTTTTTCTTATCATTCCTCCCCAGTCTCTCCGCGCATGTGTGTCGCCACGTCTTATTCTTATCAGTGTGATAACCGCGCACCTTGCCCTAAATATACATAATTGAAGACTGCTGATAAATGAGGGCAGTTTGCCCACTAATACCCCAAACAGCAATCATTTAATTGCAATCAGTGCAATTATTAAATAAGATATTCTTGTACGTGCCGCTGATCGATAAGCGGTTACTGGTACCTCTGCCTCAGCACACACGCACTTGACTCGCTGCCTGCATCACCATGCACTCTCTGATGGGCTCCTCAGCCTCTGCCTGCCTCTTTTTTTTACTCTAGCCCTGCAGCATAGCAAGAGCTACAGCAACGTTTCTTGCAGCAGTCGGAATTAGCAGCCAGCCTGTACTCCTCTGGGAGAGAAGACATCTAGAGAGTGAGACAGAAAGAGAGCGAGAGAGAGAGGGAGGGCGAGAGAAGGAACCCTTGTCACACACTACAGTCTTTAAGTGTGGTACTGTATGATTGTCTCTCTGTGCAGACGGAGGACAAGACGATCGTGGTTCGTCTCTCACCGAAGGGCTCATCACTTGCATTTTGCGGCTGCGTTTCTGATACGGCCGTCGACGGGATTTCAGGGGGAATTAGGATCATTTAGGCAGAGCTGGATCGGGCATCGAGGGATCCGCGATGATCTCCGTCTGGAGGGGGCATGGGATGGCTCAATGGGGGTTCTGCTGGGTTTTCCTGGGGCTTTGGAGGTTCAGCGTCGGGTGCCCTGCATACTGCACATGCAGCAGCTCGAGGATTTCATGCATCGACCAGGAACGTGGGATCTTGGATTTCCCAGTTCTGCAGAACGATATCGAAATGGAAAACGTTACCGAAATGTGAGTATGCATGTTAGAGCAAATGAGCTGTCACAGATCACCAGTGAATGACATTGCATTCATATGGCATACATGCCTTACGCAGTACAATAAATAAACCAGGTACAATTTCTTTTGTAAAGTAGTGTGATGTCGAAAAGCTAGTAAAAACAATACGCGGCTGCGTTCATTTATTAGACATACAAACACGATCGTAATGTTATCTTTGCGCAATCGTCCAGTTTACATATGAATAACAACGGATTATGTCTTGTATATATTCAACATAACATTAATACGAAATATTCGAATTGTACTATTTCACTCTGTTCAATATGAAGAAGAATCTGGATTTATGCATTAATACCCCATTGCAACGTTCTATAAATTAATTTACACAGCACAGTGAATTACTTATGCAAATAATGTGTTTTTAAATTGATTCATAACCCTAAGGTTTATAGGACCAGAGATTTTAAAAGTCATGTACAAATCAATTAGATCTAAATATAAACCATAATGTATCGATGCAAAAACCAGACGGCGCTGGCCCGTAGGACCAAATCGTTTAGAACACGTTGTGCGCAATAAATCGAGCATCGGGAAAATGTTGAGATATCGCTGTCATTTACCACGTAACACTTAAAGCACATACAACGCCTTTAAAATCGTATGTAGGGGACATGGTTATTTATCCCCTGATGGGATATATACAGGTTAGAATATCGAATAAGGTGAAGGTGAAACGGAGTAAAATACATTTTACAGATTAGAGCAGGGAGTGATTTTGGCGCAGGAATAAATTTGATACTTAAAGTCACCCCCAGGCTGCACAGACAAGTATAATGAGAACGAAGACACAGAGCGTTGCCCGCTCTGTGGCACAATTTGTGAGTTCTAATGTAAAACCCCCTTTTCCCAGTGATGAACGTGTAGACACGGGCCTAGTGTGATATTGGTTGTTCTGTGAAACCAGACTGCGGAATTCATTATATAAGTAGCCTGTTGATACTGTATTGATAACCATCAAAGTATATTACACTATTATTATTATTATTATTATTATTATTATTATTAATAATAATAATAATAATAATAATAATATTACAAATAATTACTTCTGCCTCTTGCTGAATACACAAAAAACGTGTTCAGTTGGGCATACCGTCTAAAGTGTCGTCATATATATATTTTGCTTCAGTTTGGATTACATAAAACTGATGGTGTGATTCATCGTCAAATTCTACCCTGTCAGTTATGTTGTAGAAAATATTCTTGAATAGTATCAAGAACGGTTACTATTAGGTTAAACGCGATTTTATCTGTGACTCACGCGTCAAACCGAACCGTTGGTTGTCTTTATTTTGTTCATAAGATAATTAGGGGAAAGCAAGGAGAACGTACAACAGAAGAAAACCGATCGAAACGGCGCAAACACCTGCTTTCAAATGGCTGAAACTAAAAGACACTAAAGGAACGTTGTTTTCTTTTTAATAAAATGTAGCGCGAACCTGCCTCGTTACCGTGTCTGCTAATGGCCAACGCGAAGCGGATCCAATATAAAATTACTGACTTACTATAGACAGGTTATGAGCTCTTATTTTACACGAGGCCTATATTTCAAACTATGAAGACAAATTCCTTTAGTGTGAATATTGTGGTACTACATATTTTGGGCATTAACTAAAAAAATATTGTATTTTATTTTTTTAAAGAACAACCATAAATCCGAGTTTGACTTGAAAGAACAATATTAATAACAATCATGCCTCTTTATTTTATGACTCAGAATGTCTGACTCATTTTACTTCTTACAGATATATTGCAAATCAAAGTAAATTGGAATCCATCAACGACATGGACTTGAAAATGTATAGGAACCTCAGAAATTTGTAAGTAAAATGCGTGTTGTAATTGAATATGAGTAAATTAATGAATTTAAATGAATAATTCAGTCGACTGTAGAAATATTTTAAGAAGCAATAATTTTAAACTGTTTTTCCCCACACAGAACTGTGACAAATACTAGCTTGACTAACATATCCCGCCAAGCCTTTCTGAACAATGCCAGACTGCAATATCTGTAAGTTCTTAGAGCCAAATACTTGCGTCTTTGTGGTCATGAGTGAAATTATTCCTGTAGTTTATTTTGAATTTTTACCAATCATATATGGCAATGTGTTTGTTTTTGTTTTCTGAATGGTACAAGAGATACTTAGTAAGTGGACCACTGACCCAAATGGGTGGATATCATATAAAATGTGATCCGTGTGAGTCTTTCACCCAGTTTATGGATCGAGTAGTGATGGATATTGAACATAGTCTAGTTTGGCCTTGGATTGTAACACAGCAATGTAATTTCTCATCGTTCGACTTCTAGGAACCTTAAAGATAACAAACTGTCTACATTGTCCTGGAAGGTTTTCCGCCACTTAAACCTATCATACCTGTAAGTTTCTCTGTCCAAACATTTATTACGTGTGTTATTATTCATTTCTGATTGGACATGTATTTATTATGATGCTTTTTTACAGCCCATTGTTAAAGGCACAGGCTTAAGTAAATGTGTTTGTGTAGGTAAAGAAGCACATGTTGTTCCATTATTCAAAATCATGTAATACAATGGCATGCAATACAAACCAAAAAGGCACTGACTACAGTCTGTGAGAAAGCAAAAATGAAATTAATGATACAAGCCTGTTGCTTTCAGTCTGTATTTTCAGTACTTATTGCCGCTGGGCTTATGGTAGGCTTCATATATATATAAGGCAGGTCACTCGTCTGTCTCCTGATTTTGAGATGTGGACACCCTCATGGCTCTGTGTCCCCTGGCGTTTTATGCATGTGTCCATGTGTATGTAGGTAAGTATCAGTGACGGTGTGTTAATATCAGAACTCTCTATCCCAGAATCCTGTCTGGGAACCGGCTCCGCTGTTCCTGTGAGAACATGTGGATCCGACTCTGGTTGGGGGATGAGGCTGACAGCCAGGAGCTGCGGTGTGTGGAGGACAGCGGTCGAGAGAGGCCCCTCTCCCAGCTATCCCCGCCTGGCTGTGGTGAGCTTCCTGCCCCCCTGCCTATCCCTTTCTGAGGACCACACTTCTGTAGGTCTTTGGAACTCATTTTATGTATCATATGATTTTACATGAAACAGCAAGTGAGATGAGCTACTGCCAATAATTAACTAGGAAAAGCCATAATGAGCTGAGGTGGAGTCAAATCCTATGTTCTGTTGGGTGCCTGGTAAACAGCAGAAAAGTGGAGTTACTTTCTACAGAAAAAGGCATTAAAGGGTGTTCAGATCACAAAAATCACCACAATGTTTTTTTTTCCCCCAAGGGCTAGCATTAGATTGCAGATGATGTCCTGATTTCCCCAATCAGTCAGTTGTCTCTCCTAAAAGCTATCATGTAACAGATGGAGAGCAACTTTCAGAGTACAGTGTCGTGCCGTTCGCCATGGAATTGCAAAGCGAAATGGAAGAACATATCTGTAAAATAACAACACACTTTAAAAAGGAATGATTCATGCTCATTTTCGATTGTTAGATGCCATTTACACTTTGAATTCATTTCTGATTGGACATGTATTTATGATGATGCTTTTGTTACAGCCCATTGTTATTACCACAGCATAACAGCATCTATATTATATTCTACAGTCCTCGTTGTTCCAGTGATCACAAGACAAGGGCAATAAAACCTGCACCTTGTATTTATTTATCTGATATTTTAATCTAGTTTGTAGCCATTAACTTTTTTAGCCAGCATCAGAGACCAGGTCAACACCTTTATCATCAGCACTGGAAATCAATGGCTGACTAATAAAAAGAGATCGCAGAATGTTTCATTTCAGCATGCTATTGATGTGACCAGTGATACGTCTCTGTCTAGGCCTTATCCCCAATAAGCACCGCATGCTAACACATGTAAGTACTGATCAGTAATGCAGGGGAAAGAAGGTGCACTAGGGTTTGTTTCTGTGAGCGGAGTGTGCATAAGATGTTCTTCTGGAAACTAGCTGCTTGTAGGAATGTCTGTGAAAAAAAGCTGTGTATTTAGGAGGTGAAGTTAGATTGTGAGCCCGCAGCTTCAGAAACTCTACTGTAGGTCTTCTGTGTTTTGTGCTGTTGGAGGGTAATGCTCTCCTAATGAATGCTGGTGCTCTGATGCATCAGTCTGTGGGACACAGTTGTGGAAATTTGATACTGAATTTCTTAATGCTGTAAAAGGTTATATGGAAGCTCTTCATGCTGGAAAAGGTTCATTGGAGGTGTCATGAGAGTTGGTAATGACACTTTCCACTGTATATATGGTAAGGTAATACTGAAGCAGTCTATGCAGTAAATTGTGTTCCTGCTATGGATGAACCTCAGAAAGACAACTGCAAGTCAGACCTGAAAGATGGAAAAGTGGTTTTTGTGCTAAGGCTGCCTGATGACTTCTCAGACATTCGCTTTGGTTATTTAAAGTTATGCTGTGTTCACTTGTGTGCAGAATCCGTCAGTAATACATGTGACTGGGGTGACATAACAAAAAGAACAAAATCTGAAAACATACTCAGCTTGGTAAACGGAATGAGTTTTGTTAAGACCTTCCTAAGAGGCACGGTGGCTCATGCTGCAAGGTTGTGGGTGTGAATCCCACCCTTATCCGTGCATATGGAGTCTGTATGTCCTTCCTGTGTTGTGCAGGATTCTTCGTAATCATCTGATTTTCTCCTGCAGCGGGAAGACATGCAGTAAGGTGAATTTGTGTCTCTAAATTGTATGTGTGTGTGTGGGTTTGTATTTACTACTTTGTGGGGACTTTTGGTCCCCATAATGTGGTAAATACAACCCTCCCCCCACTTCCACACACATACACGCAGACAGTATGTGTGTATTTTGTTTGGTTACCTATGGTTAAGGTTAGGGCTGAGTAGGGGTTTAGGTTATAATGGTTAGGATTTGGGTTATGTCCATAGAAATAAATGGAGAGTCCTCACAACAACCGGAACTGTGTGTGTGTGTGTATGTGTGTGTGTGTGTGTGCCCTGCAATAGATTGGCATTCCACCCCTGCCCTTTAATGCCTGAAATGCTCCACAGCCGTGTACAGTTGGAAGATGAATGGACCCTAACTTTCCATATTTATAGAAATTACATTGTTTGGATTGGCAGTGGTACATTTTGTTGTTTAGCATGATGTGGGTACATTGATATTTGACCAGAAGGTCTGAGGGAAACTTTCATAAGTTGCTCTGGTTAATGATATCTGAAAACTGCAAATTACCTGTAATATTTAACATTAAGAAGTCATTGAACAGAATTGAAAAGGTGTAAATGGGCCTCATAAATGATCAGAACTCTGTGTTTCTGAATCAAGCTGAATCAAAAAACTTGTTTCCAATAAGTATGTTTGCAAAGACCGTAAAACAGCTCTTTATGTCAGTCTAAGTAGGGGGAGTTTTTAGTGTTTCGTTTTTGAAATTAAATCTAAGGTGTTGCATTATTACTTTTATATACATTGCAAAGTTTTGTGCCAGCAGTGATGTATGTCGATTGCTGCATACGTTTTCCATTTTAACATTACCCTCCTTTTTTTTTAACACAGTCCCTCCTGTGGCAACACTGACTCCTTCTAACATAACAGTGATCCAGGGTGCCGATGTTGTGCTGGAGTGCAGCGCCTCAGGAGCGCCCCCTCTTGAACGTACTTGGAATTTCAGCACCTTGGTCTCCTACAGAAAGGCAAGACGACTGACTAAACCCTTATCAACGCTCGTAACAGAAAAAAACACGCGACCGCAGATTATTTATTTAAACGTTCTTTTGGTGTTTTTCGTTCTTATATAGGAATTGGTGTCTTCTTCTCAAGAGCTATCCCAAAGTTTTGTAATAAAAAAAAATATAGCATTTTAACGTTTTCAGTTCCCTGTAATTGCCGTCTTGCGGACCGGACACACAAACAGTATCTGTGTATATCCCATAAAAAAGTATTGCATTTAACTTATTTAATAATACATAATGTGTTTTTTGTCAGTCGAAGACTTAAGTACGTGTTTCCCCGCAGGTGAGGAACTTCGGGCAGCGATCGGAAGTCCGCCTTTTTAACCTCTCCTCCGTCGACAATGGCTGTAAGATCACATGCAACGTCGAGAACGACGTCGGCGAGAACGAATCCTCCGTCGTGCTCGATATTCTCTGTGAGTGTTAATGCGGTGCGCAGCCCCGACCAAAAAATCTGTCAGACAAATACACGTAAACTCTTTAATATGTGAAATAGTCGCTTTTATTAGCTTACTGTGTCAGCGGTATTACGGAAATACTTGCATAAATTTCTTTCGGTATATACCCCTGTATTCACATAGCACCTTTACTTACTTTTGTAAAGTAGAAATTATAATTTATGTATTGTAATATTTTATAGTCCATATGGAAAAAACATACATTGCCTAAGTTACTTACAACATTGTACATTCTTTGGTAGTACTGTAAGTGTAATCATATTTTTGTAGAGTAAAAAATGTCTTAGAAAATAACAATAAAAATAAAACTCTTAACTTGACGTCAGACTATTCTGAAGTTGACCTACCAACCTTGTTTCATTCGTTTTTATACTAGCCTAAATAATAATAATAATAATAATAATAATAATAATAATAATAATAATAATAATATAATAAAAAATCTTAAAACATTTACGCAGCAGACTAATCACTGACTGGTATTTTCACCAGTTTATACAAATTCGACTAAATTTAAATTTAAGGTGCTGTCTTTTGAAACACCATTTCTGAATACACAAACAGAGAAAATGCTTTCATTGTTCATGATACATCACCTAACTAGCTAACATGTTTCGCTAACCAGTAGGGTACTGTAACTTTATTGTCAAAACAACTGCATAGTTAATTACAAAAATACATAAGTAACCAGGCTTAGATAAGTATTCTAAATAATTTTAGCTATATAGATAATTATTTTGTTACTATGCTGTAGATGATGTTAAGGTTGTGATTAAAAATGTACAAACCAATTTGAAAATTCATGAACATCACATAAAGGTGCCAAATTAGCTGATGGACAAGGTCCATTTATATTATATGTTTTATATTTGACCATCAAAGACTAATTATCAATTTGTATTTTTTTAAGTGGTACAGTCCATTTTAAGTGTGTGAAATGGGCCTTAGAGTTTTCATACTTATTCAGCAGATAATACAATGAGTTTTTAGTGAAAATAGAACATGTAACAATTTTTGGGTGCCCTCACACTCCACCCCCCCACCACGACCACCACTCTGACCTCTCGGCGGACATCCTCTACCTCAGTCGCTCCGGAGATCACCAAACTCCTGGATGCGGTTTCCGACCACCACTGGTGCATCCCGTTCAGCGTGGCTGGGAACCCCACGCCGACGCTGCAGTGGCTGTTCAACGGCGAAGTGCTCGCCGAGGACAACTACATCCAGACCATGATCTACGACTTCTCCGAGAGCGAGTACCACGGCTGCCTTCAGCTCGACAACCCCACGCACCTCAACAACGGCCAGTACACGCTGGTGGCCGTCAACAAGTTTGGCAGAGACCAGAAGTCCATTGATGCCCACTTTATGCGCAAACCTTGGGACGGTGAGTGTTCCTGTCAGCGGGACAGCCGGAAATTGGCCTTCACTCTGCATGATGTGCTGTAGTATTTCAGTTTTAATCCCTATTCAGAAAGAACATTATTGACTAAATAAGCTCTTTTAATATCTAGGAGTGATGACTGAGCCTTACTACTATGGTGAGTATAACTCCATCACTATATTTAGTTTTGGGGTATAAACCCACAAAAGAAAAATATGTATAACCTTTTAGAGGCTTGCATGCTGGCCGTCATGTTAAAACCAGTCAGACACTGAGTTTTTCTTTGTTTTGCGTTTTCTCAGGACCGTAGTATGTAAAAGGTTCTGATTACCTGCAGGGATGGGGGTCATTGATGGTCCTGCTCTGACAGTCACCCTTCATCTACTAAATAATGCATTAAGCACCATATATTTTTCTTACCTGCGTTTTTGCAGTGGGTGGGCTGTCTTCTGAGTGCTCAGCTCGGTGGGCCAATGTTCAGATGTCAGTTTGTCAGAGACAGCCTCGACTGGCTTTGTGGCCTGGTGATTGATATTGACTTAAAGGGAGTTAATTGTTTGAAGAAAGGAGAGCGTTGGGAGGGCCTCCACATCAAAATATTACTACTGCTGCTGAACAGTCTGCAAACAGGCATTACATTTAACGCTACCACAGATAAACAGCTTCACAGCTCCTCCATCTGATGCTAATTAACTTTTCTGTTTTGTATTTTGTCTTTTCTCCCGCCTGCTGCTGTGGAATATGTCACAGACTCGACCACAGGTAGGTGTTTGTGTCCTCTGTGCCTCCTCCCCAGTCTGTGTTTCACCTAATTCAGTACCTGATCATGAATATGACATCCTCTCTAATCAACGGTAATCCTACATGTGGAGTGAATGACAATGATTAGTAAATGATAGCTGAGGAAAGAAAGGGGGTGTGGGTGAGATGAATGGGTCCATTGTCATGAATGTCGCAGGTTCAAGTCCAATGAACTTCAGAAGAGCCCTTAGGGGTGTTACTCTGCGTGAATTTCTTCCATAACACATTCATCACACAAATGATAACCATCGCCAGTTACTTGTCAGCTAAGCATCCAAACACAACAGTAACATATTACTAAGGAAAGAACTATTATTGCAGGCAATTCAAAGTGCTTTGTTTTGTATGGACACTGTAGAGTACATTTACCTTACTTCATATACACTGTATATGAAAGTCACATTGTCCATTCATATGATCTGGTGTTTTTTATATCTATGGAGTAATCTGTATCTGCCTCAGAGGGATCAGATTAAATGAAATTACCAGAAGCTTGGAAGAAGAGTCTTGTTCCAAAACTAAGAATGTCACTCACGCATGTGCATCTGCCTTTCTTTTCGTTTGTCTTTCCTGACAATAGAAGATCCCCCAATAGAACCAGGAAGCAAAGACAGTGTTGCCGTAAGTGATGCTTTCAGTGTTTTTTAATATTAAATTTTATCCTTTATGGAAGCAATGTGATCCGGGCAGGTCACCCTGAAACTGACCTTACACTGGGGTTCTTTGCAGGCTATGATTGGTGGGGGGGAGGAAGAGCTGGTTCCGTGGTTTCCCACAATGCACCGGTCCAAATAGGCAGATATTGAATTTATAATAATAAGTGTAATGAATACACTTTGGTGTCATGAGATGGAAATCAAATAAAATGAAGATGTCATTGTGCGCATTGCCTAAGTATATATATCTAAAAGAAGAATGTGTTTGTTATGCACAATTTCTCCTTTTGGATTTAAATATGTTGGCTATCGATACTTTTGGATGCCGTACTGGATTGCGCAGATATGTTGGTTATGTAAATCTTATTCGAGGACCATTGTTGAAACTTGTTTATCTATTTGCCTGTGAGTCCCAGTGTAAACATGGCTGTGAGATGGAGGTTCATAACAGCAGCCTGAAGGTCTCTTTCCACACACCAGGTGTATGTGGTGGTTGGAATCGCTGCTGTGGCTTTCACTGGATTTATCCTCATGCTGGTTCTTCTCAAGTTTGGGAGAAACTCAAAGTTTGGAATTAAAGGTAAGCTTCTGCTGCTCTATCCATTCAGAATGCTGGCTAGTTTGATTATAATTTGCTTTTTGTTGTGATGTTACACGAAGACTGCATTTATTAGCTGTGCTGCAGCCATTGGGGACAGTAATAGAGAATAAAATACAGAAATAATTACACTTATTAACGTATAAGCCGTTTGGGGAAATGCTGAAAAGAAATAATTTGACTGATTCCTTCGTTGAACATCTGATGAATCTTATTTGAATTTACAAATACAAGAGAAATTACTGTGCTTGTTACATATGAGTGTGCTTTAGGGCTCTGAGACTTGCTATCTATAATGCGATGTAGGCTAACCCTATGCACCCTTAACATATCTCCGTGGTTGGAAGTAACGTAGATTGATGGAGGCCTAACATGTGTTGCTTCTACCCTCTTCTTCTCGGATTAAGTGTGCACCATTCAGAATCTCTACTTTTTGTCTGTTTGTCTTTAACTCCATGTGTACTAACAGATTATTGATGCATTTTTGGGGTTGGAATCTCAAATTCCCCACTAGTGCACATAAACACTCCACTTTGCTGTGCTGAAGATGCTCCATTTGTGGCTGTGCAGGTTGCAGAATGGTATGGGTTGTGGAGTTTGTCAGGCTCCTTTAGTGTTTAACAGGGTGTAACGGGGAACATGACCAGTACTTGGTACTGTACAGCATTTTCAAATTACAAACGGTGAGCTCTGGAGCTCATGTGTGACATCAAAGCATTTTTGCACAGTAAGCAAATTAGGAGAAAAATTGGGTAGCAAAAGTCCATAACCTGGCATGTGATAATTAAGCACTTGTCATAAGATAGGAATGTCAGACAGGAAGTGCACTAAAAGCAAATAGACCATGGTATAGGTTATAATACGATGCAGTTCCATATACTGTAATTTGGTAGGAAGTGTGTGGATGAGTGATTGAAGATGGTTACAAAGGCTTTTTGTTACTCTGGAGGGCCAGATTTATTGAATGCTAAGGCTTTTTTTTGTAACAGGAACAAAACATAATATAAATAGTACCCTAACAACATAAATAATGCCCAGAACCTTTAACTGTAATTTTTATTTTATATTTTTGCAGAAAGGAAGTACAGGCTTTGCATTGTTGGAAAAGCTCAGTGAATGTGTGCATTGGTCGGTTGGTTGTTACTCGTTGGTCGACTAGATGCAGTCTGTGGTTGTCGGGTATGTGACGATATTTTGATACATTTATGTGTCTACTGCTGGCAAATGAAATGGAATGTAATTAAAGGTGCATATGTCTCTTAAAATTTCTCCTTTAATTTAATCCACTGTGGCTGAACTAAAGTTAATTACATGCAACCAAACAACAACCGCAGTGGTCAGAGATTGGAGAATCGTGGTTTAGGGGCACGTGGTGATTAGTCGAATGATACGTTTCACATGACCGGTGGTGATTGACGGTGCCGTTCTGACTCTGGCAGTGAGGTGGGGATGGGAAAGGTTCCACGATTAGGGGTGATGAAGGGTACAGGCAAGCAGATGGTGTGCAGAGAGAGGAGCCACACAGGAGAGCAAACATCCCAGGAGCAAAGGATGCAGGATGTGGGGGGAGGGGGGCGGTCAGGTGGTATAGGCGTATCGAGAGACCAAACAGCCATGGCAGGTGGGGACACAGTTGTGGGAAGCATACTGGGAAATTCGAAGGATTTAACTGGATTCAGGTGGTGATGTGAGGCCAGTGCATGGTGACTGTGTGAAGGGGGGGGGGGGGGGGGGGAAA
>JAODLC010000044.1:20125282-20160544 GCA_026781145.1 Hippopotamyrus pictus | reverse complement strand
TGTTGAGTAGGGTTATGCAGGTTGGGTCATTGTGGGGGGGGGGGGGGGTATGCAGCCGATTGCAGTGTTAAATATTGCAGTGTTATGTCTGTTGAGTAGGGTTATGCAGGTTGGGTCATTGTGGGGGGGGGGGGGGGGGTATGCAGCCGATTGCAGTGTTAAATATTGCAGTGTTATGTCTGTTGAGTAGGGTTATGCAGGTTGGGTCATTGTTCACTGTGCATCCCCACACATATTCACAACACACCGAGGAACAGACACACTGCCTGTTTATTCTTTACGCACCGAAGAACAGACACGTGGAGATGCTTACACACTACCATTTTATTCTAAGGATCCTCTATATGCCTCAAAATTAATCCCAAGAGTAACAAATTAATTTTCGTCATCATAGGATAATGTTATGCCTCAATATGCCAATACAGCTGATGTATTTATGTACATTAAAGGGAGAATAGGCTCTTTGTTTTCCAACGAATAAAAATTACACGTTATTAAACTTGTGTTCCAGTTTGTCAGAATTATGCTCTCATAATTGGGAATTAACGGTATTTTTGTCCATTAGTTCATAACACTAGCACAGGTCCCGGCATGATGATGATTAATGACAAATGACAGGTGATATATTTGACTATTTGGCAACATTGAGGTGTTTACAGTGAAGGAGACGGATACCTGAATGCCTTCTGGGCTGCTTCCCTGGGTGGTGTGTGCTCCTCTAGGTTAAAACTCACTATAACTAGCAGGTTAATGGTTTGAATTTTGTCGGGTAAGTGGTTGACCCTGTGCTGTGACCCTCAGCTTTGCTGTCACCTGTGTATTATATATTTGGGGCCAGTGTGTGGCTCTGTGGGTTAGGACTTTGTGCCTGTAATTGGAAGGTCGCCGATTCAAATCCCTTGGCTACCATTGGGCCTTGAGCAAAGCTCTTGACCCCAATTGCCCCAGGGCCGCTGGATGCTGGCTGACCCTGTTCTCAGACTCTAAAACTGGCTCTCACCTGTGTATTTGTCTGTGTACCCCGTGAAGATGGAATTTGCAGAAAGTACCCAGTTTCCTCACAGGGATCACTATTATTACTATCGTGTGTGTGTCTCATTGGAGATCAAGAATGAATATGTGAAAACCAAAGAATTTTTATGTACCTTTACTTGTACAGATGGAAAATCAGTATTACCATCATTTCATTGTCAGTGTTGAGAAAAGAGTGATACATGATCGTCTTTTTGGGAAAACAACCAGCCATGATCTTCAAGCCAAAAATGCTTGTAACATGCGAAAACAAAATGAGCTTCAGGTCTTGTGAATTCTGCCCAGAGTGAGTATGAAGAACAACATCTGAAACCATTTTATTACACAGGAAAACTAAATTGGTATTGTTTGTTGTATTCCAATAACTATAAAGATAAGGAATAACATTAGAATTTATTTAATTTAAGGAAACAGTAGAATTTCAGTGGGATTTCATTCTACAAAAATGTGTTAATTGAGGGAAAACACAGAGTAAGAATATTGTTTTGCTGTATTATACTTTAAAGAGCGTAGTCTTCTAAGCTAGGTGAGCAATGTTACTGGGACGCAAAAGCAAACATCAGACTTGCATGAACAATTGGACTGAAGTTTCTGCATTCCACCTGTGATTGTAACAGAGATGTTATTTCTTTTTGGCTTGGATCTTCTAAGTCAAAAATGAGAGTTATGCTTTTAACGCAGTCCAAAAGCACAGGGCCGGGCATTTCCCTTCAGAAAGGACAGCGGGAGGGACGTGGGGGTGGTTAATGAGGCTAATTGCTAACTGACGATTCTCTGCTCAGTTCAATTTCCAAACAAAGAAGGGGCATGTTTTAACCCATACCACAAAGCAGTTCGCTATTTTTATGGCAAGGGGAACATTGTTTCTCTCTGTCATAATGGATCCTCTGGGCACATTTTGCACGTTACTTTGGACTTGAGCATAATTGTTAAGTAACAAAAAATTCACTCAGAGCCCTGCATAGTTCAGATGGCATATAATTGACTCTAGGGGAGTATTGAATACTGAATATTGAGTACTGAGTACTGTTAGCGCACAAATTCAACTCTTTAGAGTTCAACTCAATTCAACTACCCGGAAAAATCAGTGCAGCCCTGTGAGTGTCAGCCAGGTTGTTTGGGACATAAGAAGGTCACGGATGTAGAGTTTGATGTGTAACAAAAAGGGACAAAGGTCATCCTAGTTGATCATGATGTATGGAGAGAACCACCAAAGGCCACTTATGCTCATTTTTGATTTATAGAGTGAAGGGGCAAAGGTCACTCACGCTCATTTAGATTTATGGAGTGAAGGGTTAAAGGTCACTCACACTCATTTTGATTTATGAAGTTAAAGGTCAAAGGTGATTCACTGATTGTGATATGTATTGTCTAAATGGACAGTTGATTTCGACAGATGGAGTGAATGTCATCCAAGAGAGAATCTTGTAAGAGACCAAGTCTAAATGTAAAATACAAGACGAGCGTAAAGTAGTGCCGATTTAATCACTTCAATGGAACAAGTCAAGTGTAGACAGTGTGACGGTGAGGGTCATATCAGGGTAGGTGAGATAAATATTAAGTCGCAACTAACATAAATTATATAATTAGCGATGGTATCTTCCCTTGGTCAAAACACAACCAGCACTTCGGCAGCTGTTGTGTGTGAGGTCATAGCTCACTGGAGATCAGGTATGGTTTTGTTTGGGAATTAAGAGCTTCAGAATAATGCTATGGAAACACTTGGTAAATACCTGACAGTCGGTGAGTGGGTCCGACTGCACAGAATCCACCAAGCCCTGAGTCGTAGACAAATGCTCTACCATTCTGTAGTGGCTGACGTTGCACTAACATCACTAACTGAATACCCTCTAACAGCTCAACAATGCAAACAGAACAATAATGGTCTAATCCCCTATCATTAAGGCATGCTGTTCCGTTAGGTGGGGACATGCTTATTTCAGGTCGCTATGACAGCACCTGTCATTCACGTAACAAAATATTTTTTCCCCCTTGTTTGTCCAAACAAGCCAGAGAGAAAGCACATGTGCACCTTGACCTTTCGTTAGCACACAATGTGTCACATTCGCACTGAAAGCCACCTGATCCCCCCCCCCCCCCCGAGTTCTTCCATGTCATGTCACAGACCCCTGTCCTGTGAAATTCTGGGCTTCCGAACTTCCAAAGCTGGCGGGAGGATGAATCCGGCTTGCGCGAGCTCGCTCTGTTTCACCTTGGCCCGTTTCCAGAAACCCCTCTCGGCGACTTGGGACGGTGATGGCCGCTTCTTTCCAGTTCGGGTTTTCCCCGCTTCCGTGCCATCTGCTTCAGCCCGTGCGTGTCCGCCCGTGGACGAGGCCGTCTGACCCGACACACTGCCACATGCCTGGACAACGCGCTCCCACCCACGCCAACCACCCACGCCCCCCCCCTTTGTGTTGATACGTCTGCTCTGTTTAATTTATTCATCCTCGTTCTGTTGTGTTCTGTCTGTGTCTCCTTCCCCTTCAGGGTTTGTTTTATTTCATAACGTCCCCGTGGAGGTGCTGGCCGGGAGGGAGCCCACACACCGTCCCGTCATCGTTTGAGAATGAGAGTGAGTGTGAGAGAGAGGGAGTGAGAGAGAGGGAGTGAGAGATTGCATGTGGGTGACTGAGTACGAGAGACCGGAAGAGCCGTCCTAAGCACTGTTCATGTGTTTGTGTGCTTTTTGGTTCTTTTTTGTTTTTGTTTGGTTTTATGTTTGATTCTCATTTTGTGTTATCTACCTGTGCCCCCCACCCCTCGCAAAGCCGGCTGGATGGCAGTCGGTGCGACCGAGGGCAAAGCAGACACCCCGCCGCTTTTGAGGACATAGGAGTGTGGACGGCGCCCTCTGTACCCAGAGCGGTGTCTAGAATAAGGCCTTGGCTCCATTGTGGGAAGCCATGAAATAAAGTGTATGATGTTCAAACTGTACAGCCCAGGAGTCCTGAGCATGCAGATAAGGTTGGAGTGTAAGCGACCCTGGGGGTTGGGGCCTGTCAGGGGGAAATAGGAACTCGGAAAACTGTCACCGGATGCACTCTGTCCCGGTAACAAACGCCTCCACCGACTCTGGCAGCCCCAATCAGTCACCTTTAAGGTTTATATATTTAGACTTCCGGAAGTTTGGTGACTGTTTGTGTGACTTTTGCACTGCAGATTTCCGCTCCCGTTTTCACCAAAATATAATTGTCAAATAAAACCCAAATTGTAGCATGTCGTTTATGTCGTTTCTCTGTGCCATTTCCCTGATCTCTCACCTGCTCATCCCTGGGGAGGGAGGCCAGTGCAGATATGCCCTCCTTGCGAGAGCTCACTCTGGGGATGAATTATTTAAGACTGCAGAGAGACACCATGTGCCATTAAGCCAGAGACCCCGCTGAGGAGGGAACATTTGCACATGTGGACGGCCCAAGGCGCTCTGATAACACCCCCCCCCCTTTTTTGTGCTATCTAAGCACTTTTATATACAGTATGTATATCTAATGTTCATATGGAGCATATTTAAGTACAGTGTATCACCATGTCCACACTCCTATGCATCCTGCAGTTGCATTCATTCAATATTCATCCTTAAAAGGGGAATTCGGCTAAACAATTATTATGTCATGTATTTCCTTATGTTTGCTATGTAGAACATAATACACCTGGTGTTCCTGTGGTAATAATATTATTTTGTATTTTAGCGTTATTTTTCCAGGCACATAACTAATGGCCGTAGTTGAACATTTGGCAGATTAAACTCTCCTCCGGACGGTGATTCTGCCATTTTTAGTATCAAGGACTCTTGGAAAACTGAGCTCCTTAATAGAAATACTGAAAAGTGACCTTAATTTATTTTGGTGGAATTCCCCTTTAAACCAAGAATTAATGTTATTTTTCTCACTTTCGTGTTGCATAATTTTTCTCTGCTGAGTTTCTGATTGAAATGTTACAATGGAGTGAAAATACACTCGTTCACATGCAAAGACACACAACATCTACAGGGATACATTTTCAGCTCAGTCTCTCAGTGGTGTGAAAGGTCCGATTTCTACTTTGCTCCCTGAGATATTTTATTGTGGGCAATGTCTCTGGAGACTGCATCTTCCTACTATTTTAGCTTATTATTTTCATGACAGCTCAAATAAATCTTCACACATCCTTCATCATAAATCAATCGGAAAAACAGAAGTCTCAGTTTAGTGCCATATGCTTTATTATAATCCTTCCGAGATGTCCAGGAATTTTTTGAAATAAAACACTGATCTTTATAAGTTTATCATGAGTTGATACAAATGAGTTGATAGGACTGATACAATTAATGCTACAGAGAGGGATTAACTCAATTTATAATAGAGTAATAATATGAATGTTTATTTATATTAAACCATTAGCACTGAAGGGCTTATTTTTGCTATCCTATAGAATGTACATTATATTTTCGATAAAGGGCTACACAATCCATGTTTGTATATGTTGACTTTCTGCAAAAAGCATTTTTGGGGTTTAGAGAAGTTAAACACATACATATGTACATTAGCTAATATGAGAGAAACATAGTATTTATCTGCCTTGTTCCTATTTACTGTTAATGGAGCTAATGTTCTATTAAATAATCCCTTCTCTGGAAATTGTAATTTTCCTTAGACCTGCTGCCTAGTTTTGAAACATTGTTTGGAAAGTTTACATGTGGGCTTGTACAAGCAGAGAGATTTGTAAGCATCTTGGTTAATATTAAAAGAGTAATAAAATAATTACTGTTCTGTGTGGGCTCATCTGTGTTATTAAGCTGGAAAGCCCGTTAAACCAAATCTTTTGTATCATGATGGAGAATAGCTCTTCTATACTGTCTACTGTAGTAACTGTAAATATAATAATGGAAAAACACTGCAGTATTTTTATACTGTAACAAAGTTTCAGTATTTTTCGTAGTACTCACATTAAGTTTCCATCTCAGTGTTCCCACAGAGGACAAGGCACAAATCTTTTACATGTTCATATAATTAATAAAATGTTCAATGCCTAACTGTAATTCAGCTGGGAGCAAGTCCACATTAGAGTTGCCATTATTCTGGCTAAAGCTGAACGGTCACTTGATCTATCGATGATACATTTCTTATTTGTTTATTCTGGCGAAACCATTTTTAGAGTAATGTTTTCTTTTTCCGATGTATGTCGTGTGACATTTGGTGGGCAGAGTGAAATAATGTAAGAGGCAAAATCCCAGAGCATTATTGCTTAAAAATTGTTTTCACATGTTCAGTTTTCTCAGTATCTATTATTTCATTTCTCTCATTGGGCCAAATTGGCAACCCTGCAATGCTTTTGGTATTTGAAATGCAATTACTGTACCGCCAAAGTAAAAAAAAAAAACAATCTTTTGTACCTCCAAGGTTTTTAACAAAGTACACACTGAGAACAGTTCTTTATTTGTAAAGCACAGTTATATAAAGTATGTGCAACTGGGCTTTGACAGGGAGAGGTTAGGAACGAATAAACAGATATGGTAACTAACCTTTTCCTGCATTGCTGATCAAATGATCACATTGTATACATTTCTGAGTGAAAAGGTGGTGTATTTATGGCCTGGCCATGAAGGGATCTATTTCATGTGCTCCTTAAGTCAAAATATTAAGAAAGCATCTTTAAATGTTCAGTTAGGCTTGATGTTAGTGGGCCTAATGATAGTCCGGTTCTAATCGTCTCCATAGAGAGAAACAATGCTACTTCTGCTTGAAAACTCAGACAGTACACTTTACTTCTGGACCAGGAGGAGTGAGCCCAAGGCATTGGATCTTTCCTGGTCTGACACTAAATGGTATACATTTGATCCAGATGAGGCAAGGAGAGCACATTTTGCAGCTTCTGCAGGCTGGCTTGGTCTGCTCCTCCACTGTTCAGTTTCTCTGTGAACATTTTTTTTGGCAAAACATCGCAGTTCTGAGTCTAACAGTGAGCAAGCAACCGCACGGTAAGGGACATTTGCCTCTTGATGTCATCGCTAGCAGGACATGAACGGGGCAATGCTTCTCTTTGTCAGGGTCCTGTACGCAAAGCAAATCCGTGATTAATCCCCTAGGACAGAGCACCCTTCCAAGTGCGACAGTACTACGGTGTACGATAGCCAAGCTTGGGTAGAAGTGAGAATTCTTAGTGCCGTTGCCTGGTAAGATGCAGCCCATGTCGTCTTTTTGAAAGAAATACCAACCAAACAACCAAACCCCAAAGGACAGCATCAGCACATGTCTCAGCCGTGTCCACGGATTCACCTTCCCAAAGCTGGTAAAGTATTTTCTTTCATTCTTTTGTTTTCATTTCCTTTTTTTCCCACCGCCTCACTACATCCTCCTTTATGCACTTAATCCCTCCACCTTTTACAAATCACTCCACTACTCTTAGCAGTGTTTGGGCCAAAAGCCAGGAATAGGAGATGCTACTTGCTAATCTCATAACCAGGTCAAAGTGCCCACAAGGGTGCCTTGCAGCAGTGCAATGGCTCAGGCTCCGGAATATGTGTAAGGATTCTGTATCTACATCTGCGCTTTGCCAGTGTAATGTGGCCATCACGTTAACAACTATGCTGCAAGTAATACCTTTACATATTCAATAATCCTATAACTGTAACAGCCCTGCAAACAGTAAAAGTATGTAATTATGACAGCTGAAAATAGTCTTTCCATCTGTATTGTTTTCTGACTTGTGACCTTCAAAATTTAATAGAAAAATTGGAATAAATGATCAGAAAATAGAATGGTTCTTTGTCTGAAGGCTTGGTATAACTCCAAACAATGACTGTATTATGAAATTAGTCATAAGAAATCCATGCTTGTTTGTTTTTTTTAAGCTTTGAAATCAAAGCATTTTTCTGGCTTTATTTTGCCTCTCAGTACAAACACAGTCTGATTCAGGGAGACTGTAGCCTTGTACTTTATGAGATGATGGAAGAAGAACAGAGCTTGATCCTGCATTTCCACACAAAGGAAAAGGTCTAGCAAACAAGGTGAGGAAGGTCTAGCAAATAAGGCGTTGGGCAAAATAGCAACCAAATTATTAGGTGCTAAAAGATGGATGGATGGATGGATGGATGGATGGATGGATGGATAAAAGATTTTATCTCAATTCACAGCAGAGGCAAGTCCTCGTACTGCACAGTCACAGAATGCAGAGGGGTGGGATGACCAATAATTGTCATTATCCAGCATTAGGTTCAAGATCTCGAGATGCCCATCATGATAATTCTGCTCATCAACAAGAGAATGTGTCTTTCTTCCTGTGGGTTTGTGGGAAGGGTGATAATCTATGACAGGCTTCTGATACCTAGATCACTTGTAGATATGTTTACTGTTGTGATATGTGTACAGTTAGGACATCCTGGGTTACTGGTCAGTCCTATCTTGGCTGTATGCTATTACTTGTGGTCACTCAAAGACTTCAATACAGTGATGGTCTCATCCCAGAAGGTGTATGAATGAGTTAGTAGAAAACAGACCAGTTTCGACACACAGCAGATTTGGTTGATGAGCATTTTTAGTTGCTATATGTTGTTAGAGAAGGGTGATTGATCGACTTTATAGGTCAGGATAAAGAACTGAATTATGTGACGTGTGAAGTGGGTCAATAAGAAGAGCTTAATGGGGAAAAATGTCTTTCTTTTTGGGGTGATGAGGGCAGGCAAGAGTGGGACTGACACATCGCACATGAAAAAGGGGACCTTTTGGAGCGGGGGGGCAGTTATTTCACTGGTGTGGGATGCAGCATTGGCATCAAACCAGGGCAAAGCAACTCATACCAAGTCATATCCTCCACAAAGAAGGGGACCTAGTAAACTGAACTGTCACAGATAATCATGCCCCCGCCCCCTGTTTATTTCATGTAACATTGGACTGGAGTATCTAGTTTACTTAGGGTTATTTGCTGTTTTTCATCATTTAGCAGAGTGTTATGAAGGATTCCGTAATGCTACTTATTTCAGCTCAGAAGGTGACCCAGACCTGGGTTAAGCAGAAAAGGCAGTACTTCCTGTCCAAAAGGAAAAACGAGGCAGAAAAAAGGTAATTAACTTAATAAAAACACATTTATCAAACGAAAAATTGATTCCTATAAATACAGTAACTCTATACGTAAATGATGTTCTCGCTATAAATTTGTCTGTTTTGAAGAAAAAGGAAGAGAGCCCTCCTTGTGTAACATAAGAAGGTGAATCTGGTTTATTAAAAATAGACAAAAATCTATTTCGATGTAGAGGTTATTATGCTGGAACTCCGCCTTGTGCAGCCTCGCAGTTCCAGGCCAGTGTATATCGCTGCGTAATTGAAATCCTATCAGGAAATGTATTTCGTTTCCTCCTCACCCTTACCACCATGCCCTCTCTTCAACACTCAGCTCTCGCTCGTTACTCTTTAAGAAATCAATAGATCACATCCTTTCTTTCTGAAGATGTCCGTGGTGTTTAAAATACCATGAGGCTGAAGTTACCCTCCTAGAGGTCAGGTGGAGCTGTTCAGTGGTGGAGCGTTGTTGTGATGATCGACTGTAGATCATCAGTTTGCTCCTTTGGAAAACTGAATTAGCACTGAGCTGATCTGAAAAACACACACTCGCAAGAGTGGATGGCAGAATCATCTTCCGTCTGGGGTGAGTGGACAGCTTTCATCTGTGTGGCTTTGCGGGGAGTAGGTCTTTCCACTGGAGATCATGTTCATCAAGAATCAAACATCTCCACTGTCTTATAATCAGATTGAAATTCCAAGCGCAGTAAGACTCATGTGACAATATGGCTTCTTAGTTTAAGCCTGCTTGTTTTTTTTCTGGTTGTGGAAACATGAGCATGTAAGGATTAAAAACCTCTGGACCACCTGCAGCTTTTGCTGCCACCCTATGGGCTTGACCTTTTGGCCCTAACTAATGACCTTCCAGGGGCCATAAAGTGTAAAAGCATTGAGTCCTGGCTGCTGGACGTCAGACCTCCATTTGAACTGTTGCTGAACATAAATGCAGCCACATCAAGCTGTACTGCATCCTGTTTCAGACCCTTCATAGTGCAACATAGACCTCCAGAACCACTGAATACTTCATCATCATTACTTAAATGCTCCTCTTCTTTCAAGATCATGGGGCTGAGGGGAAAAATCAATATGATGTGACACACGGCATCAACCTCTTTCATTCCAGCTACAATAAGCAATTACCTGACCCCATGGGGGGGTCAAACCACATCAGCACCCAATCTCCATAGTGACAGAGAAGACCCACATTATTCACCCCTTGTCTAGTTTATGACAGAGTACAATGAACCCCCACACTCATTAGTGACCTGTTTACCAATCAAGATTTACTGAGGATGATTCCCCACTCCCCCTATAATGTCTTATCTGTATCAATTATGTTTATTATGGCAAACCGGTACAGGGTGTAAGGGCTGAGATACAGCTTGTGAGCAGCTGAAGAGGAATGAAATATAGATGAAAAATGTTCAGGAGTGTGTGTAGTGGCTGTGGTCAGGGCAGGTGGTGTCATGTCTGCGTGGTCGGAGTGAGGAATGTTCAGACAATGAAGAATGGCAGGGATATCCGGGGAAGATGCGCATGTGTTCATGTGGCAAGCTGGGCAGACTTTGAACCTGAAATGTAGTATGACACACTGGTCAAAGCACATTTTTGCACTCCTGTGGTCATACACAGTTCACTTCCATACATTCTTCCATCCATCCATCCATAACCACTTGTCCAATACAGGCTTGCAGTGAGCCATGAACCTGTCCCAAACAGGTGTAGGACACAGGCAGGGAACAGTCTGGACAGGATGTCAGCCTGTCTGCATTTTGCTACATTAAAAGAGACACTCATTTAAAATTGCTCTCTTATAGTACTACATGACTACACGAGACTTGAAAAATGAAACATAATTTACTAAGTGAAGCATATTTAGCCCCGAAGGTTAATGTTAACTGGACGCGTCACACTTCAAGGCTATGCACTCATCATGGCAGAGGTGCGCACAGTTGCCGGAAGGCTTGTCCGTATGGAATCCTGCCACTCGTTTAAGTTAACGCTTTCATTAACAAATCCGATTAGCCGGCACTGGCTTTCGTATGGCTGGATAATTGCGTATCGACACAGCTCTGTGGTAGCAACAAAATGGCCTCCGATCAAAGAGGAGCAGTGCTGCTAACAAAGAAAAAACAGGAAAAGCAGGGGAGCGTCCCGCCTCAGCACTGCTGGCATTGGCTGCTGTTGCTTATTTCATTTTCCTGAGAAACAGCACCTGGCTTCTTATTGGGTTACCTCATACTGTAACATTAAGCAGGATAAACTTTACAAATATGAGTCGGTGTTCATCATCCTGCCCCCCGCCCAACGCACCAGATTTGTACTGCACAAGGCCGTGCTGTAGTGGTCCGCCCCCAGCACATGTTCCTGAAAGAGGACTCCATGCATCCATCCATCATCCATGCAGTCATACCATCCAGAGCTGTCAAGGGGCCTGCAGTCCCCCCAGGCAGAAAACGGCATGGAAATCTTCTGGATGCTCTCACAAGGCACGCACACACAATGGGCAATTTAGAGACACCTTTTTTTCCTTAACCACATCTTTTTAAGCCACGTGGGTTAACTGGTCTGCCCAGAGGAAACCCACACAACATCCAGGCAGACTCCTCATGCATAAACACACACACACTCACACACACAAACACACACACACACCCACACACACAAACACACACACACCCACACACACACAAACACACACACACACCCACACACAAACACACACACACACACACACAAACACACACACACTCACACAAACACGCACACGCACACACACACACACACACACACACACACACGCAAACACACACACACACACACACGCACAAACACACACACACACAAACACAGGTTTGTAATTATATCTTTGTGGGGACACTCCATTTTTTTCCATGGGGGAAACTCTAATCCCAACATGACAACCTTAACCCCCACCCAGCCCTAACCTTAACCATAAGTAACCAAACAAAATACAAGACTTTTGGCATTTTTACTTTTTTGATTGGATTCACAGATCTTTGTGGGGACCTGAAAAATAGTCCCACAACGTCAAAAAAAGGGTTTTTATCACATTGTGGGGGACACTTGGTCCCCACAATGTAATATAAACCTAATCCACACACACACACACATACACAGACAGACAATCCAGGGGTGACTGGAAGCTGGGTTGGACTGGGATTAAAAATCAGCTCTGGATTTAGGAGTCCCCTATTGCTAAGCAGGGCTGGGGGGTCCTCTATTATGTGTTTTGCCGAGTGGAGGGGTTCCCATGTTAACTTTAAATGAATGATACATCTTGGAGGGTTCTCGTGATAAACTGGCCGACCCATATGTCATACAGCCGACCCAGTCCTGCCTATGTGAGGGTGCTGCCCGCAGAGCTGCTGTACCCACCTAGTGCTCCATTTATGTTTCTATACATCAGAGATCAGTTCCTCTGTACTCCATCATACTCTGCCTACATTACTCTTTTGTACCTGCCTCACACTTTATTCCACCCTGTACTATCCATTCATACTCTGCCTATATTACTCTTTTGTACCTGTCCCACACTTTATTCCACCCTGTACTATCCATTCATACTCTGCCTATATTACTCTTTTGTACCTGCCCCACACTTTATTCCACCCTGTACTATCCATTCATACTCTGCCTATATTACTCTTTTGTACCTGTCTCACACTTTATTCCACCCTGTACTATCCATGCATTCCCTCCACCCATGTGTCGTCTCTCGATTGTTTCCCCTGAGGAGGGTGTTGTGTGGTCTGGAGCCCACCCCAGGCAACACAGCGCCGAACACCTGGTTAGACCCTGGGCTGGATGCCAGTCCGTCCTGTACCATGAAATACTAGCATAATACTAAGCTATGCTCCAGACATAGAGTCTACTTTATAAGACCAGTTTTTGTTCAATGAGTAAATTCACTGAAACCCAACTACTGAGCCTATAGCAAAACAAACTCTGGCTTCCAGTCATCTTGGCCAGTATATACTTCTGTGTACTGAGGTCATAGTAACAAGTAGACCCTCACGAAGACAATACTCTATTCTTCATTTATTTGTACTTAGAACAACAGGATTTTTTTTTATCTCTCAAGGCTCACATAAACACTGTGATTAATCCTGTGTTAACTAAAGAAATCTGTTTATGGAGACCAACACTTTAACGTAATCTTTAAAGGACGAAGAGTCATGTGAATGGGCCGTTTCGCGATTTGCCGTATTGGAATCCCTCCCCCGCTCGGCAGACAGAAGGGGATTGTGTGACGGTCTTGGCAGTGTCCCGCCCCGAGCCTGTACAAACACAGAAATGGCAGCTACAGCTTTTTGTTTCGTGGGCGCCGGGGTATGAGTGTGCGGCTGGAGCCCTGAACTTTTCTTGGCATGTGAACGGCATTGCAATACGCATCTTAACAGCCTTTTGAGGGATGTTGCAACGTGGAGGTTAACCAGGGTGACCCCCCCCCAGGCTTGCCAGAGGGTTAGAGGCTTGACTGACTTGAATGAGGCAGCAACTCTGGTGTTTTGACTACTTCCTGTTTCCCTCCGCTTTCAAAGAGGATTTACTGCGGCTTGGCTAACGGCCTCAGTGTAAAACATCAGCTATGTTCCTTATGATTATTAATGTTTATCACCCCGCCCCAACCCTGCTTCAGATTGATGAATTAAGTCTGGGTTTGTGTTAATGTGTCGCATATTTCAGAAAGCATCCCAGGGTGCAACTGTTTACTCAGTGGGGTAACAGATTATCAAGGTTTTTTTGAAATTGTGTTTTTCTTTGGTTAATATCTGTCTCCCACAGTGTTGTGATTTGGATCTGTCTGTCTCTCAAACCTTTTTCAAACGTCTCTCTCAAACTGCTCTCGGACTCTCTGTCACTCAGACTACTCTGAGACGGTCTGTCTCTCTCATACTGCTCTGGGCCTGTCTGTCTCTAATACTGCTCTAGGACTGTCAATCTGCCTCATTCTACTCTGCGACTGTCTGTCTTATATTGCTCTGAGATTGTTTCTCTCTCATGCTCCTCTGGGACTGTTTGTCATGCTGTTCTGGGACTGTCTGTCTGTCTCACTGCTCTGGGACTGTCTGTCTCATACTACTCTAGGACTGTTTGTCTCTCACACTGCTCTGGTTGTCTGTCTGTCATAAAATATCTGGGATTGTCCATCTGTCTTATACTGCACTGGGACTGTCTGTCTCTATCACTGCTCTGGGACTGTCTGTATCTCACTCTGCTCAGGTACTGTCTGCCTCTCATACTGCTCTGGGTCTGTCTACCTCTCTCACATAGCTCTGGCGGTCTGTCTAACTGTCATAATATATCTGGGACTGTCTGTCTCTATCGCTACTCTAGAACTGTTTCTCTCGCACACTGTTCTGGGACTGTCTGTCTCTCAGTCTGCTCTGGATGTGTTTGCCTCTCACACTGCTGTGAGATCGACTCTCTCTCTGTCCCTTGGACTGTGTTCCATAGTGCTCTGTTCTGGTATGGTGACTGCCTCTGATTCTCTATCCACACTCTGCCTGTTGGTGTTTGCTTGTATCCATAGTTTAAATTTTCAGCACACGTATCACCACACTTCTGTCTGCCAGTCGACCTCACTGCACCTCGTTGCCTCTCTATTTCAGGACCCTCATCAGTGATCAGTAATGATGATGACTCCGCCAGCCCCCTCCATCATGTATCCAATGGCAGCAACACCCCCTCTTCGTCGGAGATGGGCCCTGATGCCGTCATCATCGGAATGACCAAGATTCCCGTCATCGAAAATCCGCAGTATTTCCGCACCTCCGGCAACCTGCTAAAGTCCGACACCTGTGAGTAACTGTACAGTAAGTCCTGCCTGTCCTGTGATTGTTGGGGGACTGAGCTATGAACGTGTCTCATGGGGAGAGAGCATACTGTAGTCCCTATGCAATGAGGGAGCCATTTAGTCCAACGAGTTATGCTAGTTACACAAGTGATAAAAGAGTCACTTACATGTTAATACATCACATTACATTACATTACATTACATGAGTAGAATGATGGTGTAGTGTAGTATATACATGGCAGAACAACTTGTGAATAAAGGAAGAGCGACAAGTATGAGAATAAAGATATAGAATAGACTAAAATATACATTTTCAGCCCCTCTTTACAGTGAAACCTTGGATAGTGTATGTTTACAGCAATCTTATTTAAAATATAAAGTTATTTAGCTACAAAGTCCTCCTTTTGATTATGTTCCCAACGACCTAAAATACCTACCTGCAGCTCTGTAGAGGAGGAATTATCAACACGCGCTCTGTAGCTCTGATGTCCTCAATAGGAGCTGCACCAGGCATTATCTTAACAACGGAGGTTGTTGCCACGTGATAGTTGCTATGGTGACTTTCCTGCCACTGCCATGGTGATGACACAGGATGGCGGCTTTTCCTCTGAGTAAGACGGGACAACCTGATTTCTTTTTCCGCATGTAGAGCTGCACATAGACAGGGTGTGTGTGTGGGAGGGGTCTTCCCTTGACTCACTGTGGTCACTCTGTGGTCACCGCTCCAATTCCCCACCCCCTCTCAAAAGCGGACGGCAGCACCTGCGCAGGAACACAGGCCGTCTGCACGTCTGCAGGTGTGTCGCCTGCTGGTGGCAGAGCACAGTCTGCACCCTGGAGAAATGGCTCCGCTCTAATCCGCTGCTGCCCGCCAGCATGCACCGAGCACCATCTGAAAGCAGAGTCTGTTGACAGCCAGGATTTTGGGTATGCTAATCTTCTGGGGGAGGATATGAGTCTTACTTACTGTACTCTCTCAGAAGGTCACCCAGAAATGTCTAGAACAGCACTGTTATTCCGGAAAGAGGAACAAACCGTTAGTGAACTGGAGAGCCACAATTTTTATAACAGACTGTAGAGTGAATAAGAGCTGTTGGGATGCAGCATCTGCCCACGGTGTAAATGAGACTCTCACCCGGGTGTAAGTCATGAGATTTATCAGGCTGATTAATGATGATTTTATAGATTATATTATAGCTCGACTGATTACAGTCTCTTACCTCGCCGCTATGCAAGCAGAATACCTACTACATGACATCTAAATGAATTTTGTATGTTTCCCTCTAAATGCTTCATTCTCATTGACGAAGGCTGGTGGTAATCCGGACAGGCATATGGTCTGATCTGGTTACAGAAATCAATGTGTCGCAGAAAGGGGACACTGCGAGGAGCTTATGAAGAACTTTGCCTGGGATGACAGCAGCTCCTAATGCCCATAAACTAATTAACCTGAAGACAAATTAAGATTCACGGAGATAGCCCAGCCAGGTTTTCGGATGTGGGGAGCACTGGGCGATGAGTCGGCGGAGGAGTGGAGTGGGGGAAAGGTGCGGCGGGTCTTATGAGGTTTTTTAGACGTGTGACATTGTGCCGTGGGTGTCAGGGACAGTAGGAATTGAATCCCAGCTGGGAAGGGGGGATTTTGAGGCCCCAAGCACGGCACTGTCCCTTAAGCTGTCCCTGTAAAAATTTCACTGCACCTGGTGTCATTATAAAATTAGCTAAATATCCAACATAGGCGTTTCATCTAAAACTGCTGTGAATTTCAGTTAAACAATTAGTGAGTAGGAGTGTAATCCAATAGCATCTTCACAAGGGCTCTTCTAACAGAAATAGTCCTTAAGCTAATAGTCTATAAGTTACTGTAGGCAGAGTTCAAACACAACCACCACAGAGACCGTGAGGATTAAACACGAGGCATCTCAACGGATGGATCGCCGCCACTGGATAAGACCAGACTCGGATACCAGAAGGGGGCTAGTAGCTGCTATGGAAAGGAATGGCCATTTCTCTGATATCCTACTTTGTCTCAGCCAAGGGGGCCTCAAGAAACATCTCAGTCAACCCCCCCGACACATTTCCCAGGGGTAAATAAAAAAAGGCGTCTTCTGCGTTCAGCTGCCGGACAGACGTCAGCATCGCCCATCATTGTTGTGTCCGTCGAGAAAAGCACCGGTATACTTTTTTCCAGAAGGAATCCCCCTAACCCTGCAGCTTCTTGGGAATGGGCTTACTCCCTGTCCCTTCTCGGTTTGCCCATTAATGCACCGGAAGAGGAGCGTGCGAGGGGACAGCTCTTGAACAGCGGGGCAGGAGGAGGGCAGATTTCAGCGTTGCAGGGGAAGGCATGTTTGGAACTTGGCCGACTGCAGCTCTGCGGAGAATGGCTTGTCAGGACAAAAATCTGCGGCTGGCTGCTGTGTCACAGCGAAAAGCGCGGAACAGACCACAGCATGGCAGCTTCAGGAGGACGGAAACCGCTCCACCGACCGGGTCGGCAGGCCACTCGCTACCCACTCCGGAAAATGGGGGCTTCAGGAAAACAGGTGTTCCCCGAATTTATTATCCTCTGTCTATGTGTGGTTTTAATCAGGGCTGAGTAATGATGGATTAGGGGTGCAAATGGGATGGAAACGGGAAAGCATCTGTGACTCCCCAGGACAGGGTCTGGAGACCCTTACAGCAGAATGGCGGCCAGGCGGCCTGGGTCACCCGAGATGTTGTCACTGACAACGTGCCCAGTCGGGGCCCCCTTCCTCCAAGCCCACGCCCGGAAAAAGGCGCCGCTTCCTGGCTGGCGCTGTGAGACAGACTGCTGGTACGTTGGACTGCGCTTTCAGATGTATGGAGGGAAAACCGGCAGAGTCAATGCAGAAAAATCAAGGAATGCTGGAGTGAGAGTCGAGTGGCATTGGTGTGTCATCCATTCAGCCATCCATCCATTTGCAATAATAGCTTATCCAATGCAGCATCACACTGAGCCTGGAATCGATCCCAACACACAGGGCACCTGACACAGGACAGCCGGGACGGAGTGGATTATCATGTCTGACATTTAGAAAGACTATGGAGGCGTCCAAGACATCCTTGATCTTTCCTTAATATTGGCAGTATTTTTGCTGGATTCTGTGTTATAGCTGTCTGTAACTCCACCAAGGGTTGTAGTGGTACAGGGCAGGGTAGCACAATACTGCCCTCTCACAAGACATGAATAAACAGGGTTGGTCATGGACCTCTCTAAATTTCAAATTCTTATTCTCACTGCTCATGACTTGCCATGAGCCTGCTTGGTTGAAGGATAAGGTAAATAAATTAACGAAGATACTCCGCTGGCTCTGATCTGGGTTCAGTACCTGTCAGCAGCAGTACCAGTGCAGTAGCAGTGATGGATCCATCCGAGAATCGGTCTTCTCTCGCTTTTGCCGTCGCCAGAGCGCACACCCATTTGCAGTTCTCTGTCTGTAACTAGACGATCTGTTCTGTCAGTGGATGATCGTGTCAGGTCGCCATGGAGACAAGCTCCCGGTGTAGAGTTTATAACCAAAAAGCCAAATCACCATTCCAAAATCAGAGTTGGGTGGCGGAAAAGAGGAGATCAGGTGCAAACAGAGTACTGGGGAAATCCAGAATCGTAAAACTGAATCTGAAATCAAACCAATGCTTGAAGTATAACTCAAGAAGAGAGATGAGGCTTCACACTAAGGTTAGACTCTCCAGGGTTTGAGTATGTGATTGATAATAAGCCACAGGTGCACACCGTCAGGAGCCAGAATAGTCCACTTAGAGTTCTTGCGAGGGGGATCGCTGGCAAGAATTTGAGGACTGGCATGGTATGGCACAAGTCTTGGGTGCTAAGGGCATTAAAAGCCCCTGTGACACTGTGATATTTGAAAAACAAATCAGCCGTTTCTGTGTGGCTGAAAGGTGATGCATTGGAAACTGACACATCTTTTGAAGCATTACATTCTACAGCCGTCAGATAGATCAGCCAGACAATACTCACTTTCTTGTGTGTAATAGTTTAATCTGTTTTACTTAAAAAATATGTGTTGAGAAGGGGTATGTAATGTAATAATCCCGTTCAGGTTTTCTTTTATTAACCAAATATAATTACAGATCTATCCCTCAGTGCAGATCGAATGGAAAATGTCTTTGTGTCATTTCATCTCCACTTTGTTTTTTGGCACGTTGGAGCTGCATATTCCCACAAGGGACGTGGCGTTCCACACTCGTCTGTCCATCACCGCCTTTTTTTCCGTAACTGCTGACCCATCGTAAGGTCATGGTGTCCGTGGAATTCCAGGACAACGGAATTCCGAGGCACTGTTTCCAAAATGCTCCCTTGAGAATGTCGAGTCAGGCGGCCATCCACCCCTAGCGATTGGCTGTCCGCTTCCCGAGTGGAGCCAGGACCTGGAACGCCGCTGAGGGAATGTCCGGCAAAGTTCGGCTGCGCTCATGGTGGGGGTGAAGGAGGAGGGTGCTGGCAAAGATACTAACCGCCCAGGGAAAACCCCGGTGATGATGTAAAGGTCTGTTTATCGACCCTCGGAGTATCACCACGGGGACAGAGCCGACCCCTGCTTCTGTAATTACCCAGGACTGCAGGGGACAGGCACGCATTGAACGCCATGCGTTAAGCGCTCAGGTTCAGTGCGTTCAGCCTCGCTGCGAGGCTACTGCGTGCCACAGGTCGGTTATCGCAGGCAGCAAAGCAGTTTGAGCCTCAGTGGTGCGGCCCGCACTGCCCCCACCCCCTATATCAATGCAACTTTGGACAGTCCAGTAATACAGTAGGTTGAGCAGTAGCTGTCTTCCAGTGCATTTTCTAATTACATCAGAAATAAATGCAAGCTTTTCTCTGCTTGTCAGGGTGTTTGTTTCTGAAGACAGCAATTCACATCCGCTCACACCGCATCCCTGTCATTCCGCTGGGAAGCCTGATGGTGGGCGAGGAGGTTGTGACTCTCTCCCCTCTATCACCATAAGAGCTGCATCTCGGCCTCCTGTGTGCTGCGGTGTCACCGGGGTCTGCTTTATGCTTATCTCGTGACCCCTGATTGATTCTGGTGTTCGCAGAATGTCCTGTTGTCAACTACTTGGTACTGACTCCTGGAGCAGGGGGGTGGGCAGGACTGAGACAAGCCACGGAGAGAAACCCCCCTCACATTTCAGAACTGTGAGGCTTTTTTTTTCAACCATCACCATGATTACTCCAGCCACAGATGGTGAATCAGACCTGGAGATCGCAGAACTATCCAGAAAATGAAAATGATTTTTATTTATCAGGGCACTGTATGACCAGTGGTCTGTGCAGTACAATGTGACGGGAGCCACTTAGTCAGTAAATGCATTCATTGGGGTGGAGGGTAAGAAGTAGTCAGACTGTATCTTGAGAGCAGTTGTCTTGGCAACACTGCGAAGCAGTGGTCACCAGAAGCGGAGAATGTGACTTGTGTGACGGCAGCCATTGCCAAATCCCATTGGAGCTGAGTCTGTGTTTATCCCTGGATTCCAAAGCAACACTAAAACCTCCCAGTGTTATTAAAAGAAAAATGGTAGCTTTCTGTGTCCTAAAACAATTAAAACAAAATACAGTTTCCATTTATCTTTCAGTAATCAGGCAGATTTTTTTTCTTCTCTGAATTCTGAAAGCGGTCGATAGTGAAAGTGTTGAGTTGATGGAATGGAAAGAGAGATGTGGAGATTTCGCTTGTCTTTCTGTTTACCTGTGTCTTGATGGATTGGGGGTCTGTTGATTTCCTTACTTTGCATGTGCTTCACAGTGTTCATGATTGGAGGCAGCCTGTGTGAGAAATGCTATTCTCAGGCCCGAAGGGCTTCAAAAACCGCATTTGAATGAGAATAAATCTATCCTTCTTGATCCCTGAAGCCTGGCTCAGCGGTGAGGGTGCCTTGAATCTTCGTTGTGGCTGTTCTCATGTTTACATATGAAATCATGCTTCCCATGCAGGACGGCACTCCCTGTAGCTGTCGGTCTTGCCGCCCTGGCATCCAGGTCCAGGTACTGGCCTGTAAACACATCTGAGAATGCGAGGATGCAGTCAGACACCTGGCAGGTCTCCCCCATTATTCAGATCGAAACATCGTTACACCTTTCAGGGAGCTTCAGGAGCGCAGAGTCCGCGGTAGATTTCCACGGCCTTCATCCTCGCGAAGACCTGGATGTTTTTCTTCTTCAGGAATTACCTAATCACTCACAATACAGAGTTCAGGTCTTGATAGACAGCATTCCAATAAGGTGCAACGAGGCCCTAATCCTTATTAGGGTATTAATATTCGTGTATGCTTAGGTGTTTGGGTAATTGTCACCCTTTGTAGATGAATAAAGAGGACGTGTAGTTATAAATAGTTTTGGCTGAAGGCTGGGACACTGAGTCTCCCCATGAATTGCTGATTGTCCACAGGTGCTGGTGACTATGATTTGGTACCATGAAGTCCTTTATGCTGCTAATTGGTTTTTCCTG
Source organism: Hippopotamyrus pictus (assembly GCA_026781145.1). Lineage (NCBI taxonomy): Eukaryota > Metazoa > Chordata > Actinopteri > Osteoglossiformes > Mormyridae > Hippopotamyrus > Hippopotamyrus pictus. Next base: position 20,139,170 of record JAODLC010000044.1, on the reverse strand, counting down.
GTGTTCTGTCACTCCAAACACCATGTGAGTAACTTTGCTGTTCCTGCCAAGTCCATTTTTGGTTCTGGTGTCACCAGTTATGTGTGTGTGCGTATTTTTTGTTAGCCAAGCAGCAGGCAAAGGAGAATGGATCATATGTCTGCTTTAGTCTGTCTTTTTGCCTGTATATAAATATATTGTGCCGCTCGGCAGACCCAGGCATTGCGGCAGAAGGAATGAGAGGAGACGCGCTCTTTAGCTGCAGTCCTTAAAAGGACTAAACACAAGGACCAACCATTACACACATAATGGGGAAACACAGGGAGGCCTGACGCTGGCCGGTAAGGCACACACATGCTGGATAGTTGCACAATACAAAGAGACACGAGGACCAAAGATCATACACAAACACAGGTAAGGGCACATTCGACAGTAGGGTACACAGCACTTGCTATTTACATTATGTGGACAAGGGCTATTTACAAATAGCGTGGTGCATGCTGGGAGATGCTAATGACCTTTGCTATGTGGAGCCATCCCGCCGGTAGTACAGTATATTCTCTTCTCACTGAGTAGCGTTTTTCCCACACACCTTGTGGGTCGGGTTTCGGCTGCTGGTTTGTCCATGCAGTTTGATTGCTTTTCTATGGGTTTCTAAGGGTGTCCTCAACACTAAGGGTGACCTTAGTGTTCTATGAATTGTCCATATTGTGACCCTTTAGGGTTGTCCAGTCACTGTGTCCCCTGCCTCCTGTCCCTTGCCTACGGGGACAGGCCAAAAAAAATCTCAGAAGCGGTTCTAGGAAAATGATGGATATTACCTATAATTCCACCATATGATGAATGTAACTGTAAAATGAGCACTGTGGATGTACACTGTTACTGTTGGGAGTTTTTTCTTAGTGTGTAAGAGGAGCTCTGTCTTTCTGCCCCTCTCACAGTTGTCCAGCATATAAAACGCCACAACATCGTCCTGAAGCGGGAGCTGGGGGAGGGGGCCTTCGGGAAGGTCTTCCTGGCAGAGTGCTACAACTTGTCTCTGGACCAGGACAAGATCTTGGTGGCTGTCAAGGTATTTATCTCTGCACCCCCCCACCCCCTGCCACTCGTGTTAACGTTTACCCCGTTTATGCAACATTGCAAAACTGCCATGGAAACCTGACTGATGGGATCTGATACAATGACAAATGCTGGCTGAGCCCCCCCCCCTCCCGGGAGCTGAGATGTTTTCCTGCAGGTAGCAGGCACAGGCCGATGGGAACTAACCAGGAAACCACCATGATTCCAGCTGGGGCAGCCCCAAGACCAGTACGGATGACCAGCCGCAAAGTGGCATATCAGTAAAGATTCGGGTTTCATTAAAAATGCATGCAGAGTCAGACGGGTCCCGTGAATCGCAATATGCGATCTCGATGGAACGCCGCAATCAATGCACACGCAGCTAACCTGCTGTTGCCATTGATGCGACTCTGTGGCCCTCGTGTGCTTCACCCATCCCAGCGCCCACACACTAATGGTCACATGCCCCATGCTCTCGCCAGACCTACTGTCCGTATCATATTCTGCTATTTATTTATCTCTGCATTGCGAATTCCTCGAATCTGCCCCCCCCACATATCTCAATATTTCATAAAGGCTTAGGTTGCATACAAGACTGCTGCAGGTCTAAAAGCAAAGTGGCATCCTTTGTAAGGGGACCCGACTAATGATAGGAATGACATTGTATGAAATGCACCATATATTGATCAGGGGAACTTAATCAGTCGTGCACATGCGATGCTTCATGGGAGGGGTTCTGGTGCATTATGTAAGTCAGATTATTATACATGCGGCACTGTGCAAAAGTCTCAGGCACTCAAAGAAAATGATGCTTAAATGATATTCATGTTGGTGTAAAGCTATGATATTATGTATGCCAAAGTGTGTCAGCTTAGTCATTTAAAAACCTCTCCTAAAATCACCCCAGCATTTGCAGCAGCCATACAATACACCCTTGTATTTCTGACTCGACCACTAGCCCCACCTTGCTTTACTAATCAATATCTCAGTGAGTTATTTAACTAATTAAGATGAATTATTAAGAGAGCTAGCAGGGAAATTTAGGGAATATATGAAATGACTGGTGTTCTTCTGAGGAGAGGTTTGGAAATCCAAGGTATACAGCAGGAGGTAATGCTTTACATTAGCTGCACCTTCATAATGCATCTATAACACATTCATAGAACATTCATAAGCAGCATGTAAGTATACCATAACATCCTAACATACCTTAACAGCTTTAATATACATTAATAACAGACATACATGGTAGTAACAAACGTTATAATCGTACAATCATGTAGTGTTTATTATTAATGTATGTTAAGGTATGTTGGGATGTTAATGTATACTTATTTCCTGCTTATGAATGTTCTATGAATGCATAATGAATGCATTATGAAGGTTCAGTAAATGTAATGTGTTACCCAACAAGATAACAAGAACAAGAAATTCTGGTTTATTTTTTTATTCTGTTACTGTTAATTTGCATATGTTCTAGTGTTAAATTTGTGGGGGGTTTTTTCCTGAGAAAATACACACATGATATCCAGAAAAATTACCTTAAACATTTCCTTTGGCTGCTTACAACTTTTACACAGTACTACACATTTATTTTTGTATATATGGGAGGCACTATACTTTTATGCTAACTGTATAGCTTTGTGTTTAGTTGGAGACCCATCCAACTTGGAACAATGTATACAGCTGAACCTCTATAGTACAAGGTGATGGGGTCCCTAGCGTCTATCGCTGGCAGAAAGGGGCACTAGGCAGGGGACACCCTGGATGGGATGCTGAACTGTCACTGGGATATGGTTTAGGTATAAGGGTATGAGGGCAGCAGATAATGCTCAGTTGTAGCTCAGTGTGCTGGGCTGTGTGGACTTCCTCCCCATTCTCCCTGCGGTCTGATGCAATGCAGCTGTGGTCAGTTAGAGCCTCTAAACGACGACCAGCGGCACCATGCCCCGGGGGTGTCGCTGTGCACGCAGCAGCTGGGCGGCTGTCCTTCCCCTTTCATCTGGGATGGTGCCAGATAGGCCGTAACCTCATCTGGAGGTCATTTGGATGGCCTTCTTAGAGAAATGTGCCACTACCAAGAGATGAAAGTGTCTACTTCTTGCTTGTTCACAAAATCTGTTCAAGGAACTTATCTTCTATTTTCTGAGGATTTTGCACAGTCAAATAAATATAATTACACAACATTTCCCACATTTTCATTATTTAAGAAATGTTTTTTATTGTTGTGTCATATTTTGTCTGAAAACAGCCAAATCTGTTTTTTCCTGGTTAAAAACTGATAGGAACAATACATGCAAATCCAAGACGTATAGCCTTTTGCAGCAATGAAGCTTTCCTTTAAATTTTAGTGTTGAAGCAAGAAGACAGAAGAAATAAATGTATCACTGTGAGACTTTTTTTAAAGTTTAAATTATCTGAATGAGTGTTTCAAAAGGTCCTTATCCATGCACCTTATTCACCTAAACCAGGGTTCCCCAATTTAGGTGCCAGAGGGCCAATTTGCAACACAATGTGCAGATTTCTCTGCTCAGGCACATCTACTACACCTGGTAATTAGCTGATTAAGTTTGAGCAGAGAAATCTGAAAACTGTGTTGGATTCTGGCCCTTGGGCAACACTGGTCTAAACTCTCAATTCGAACGGGAAAAGGGACATACAATTAAAGCAGCTGAAAAACATGTCAAATGTAAGTCATTTTTCTATCCTACTTTTGATCGGTCGGACATGACACGGACAGCACTGTTGTCTCATCCTGAGAGTGCTCTGGATTCGCTGTTGCCGGTGCCTGGACCGTCAGCCTGCCCAGTTGTCCACGCTACATGCTTTTTCTTGGCTGAGTGTTTTGGTTAAGGTCCATCAGTAGAGCGTGTCTGTCACATTTGTCACCATGCAGACTCTGAAAGAGGCCAGCGAGAATGCCCGCAAGGACTTCCACAGAGAGGCTGAGCTCCTGACGAACCTGCAGCATGAGCACATCGTCACGTTCTATGGTGTGTGCGTTGAGGGTGACCCCCTTATCATGGTCTTTGAGTACATGAAGCATGGAGACCTCAACAAGTTCCTCAGGTGAGCAGCACTATGTGTTTCTTGTCTTTTTGGGCAGCTATGCGGGACAGTGTTGCACACCTGCACCTGTCAGAAGGTTTCAGACCCCGGATGTCTGATCCCGGTGTTTTTAACATCACAGCTTCCTGTTTGTTTGCTGTCGGTGCAAAGTCACGAGATTCTCCACGTTTGATAAGTTGTGTTCCTGGGCACCACTGCTGTTTGCCAATAAGTTGTGTTTGTCTTAATTACCGGTCACTTGGATGTTCCCTTAATGGTATTCTAGGAATCATGGGTTAGAGGTAAATGTGCGTCAGAGCAGTGCTGGAAAAACATTCTAATTAATGGTACAGCATGAATTGAAATGTATGGAATTAAGAACAAATAACTGGCAAATAGAATTATCTAGCAGATGATTCATTATTCCCGCCAAGCATGTAGACAGCACCCCTGCAGAACTTTCTGTCTTCTGTCCATATCTTCAGGCTTTCCAAAAGCATGTTCATTGTTGTGAAAATTGAGTCTATCCATCTTGTTGCTGGTTACCCCATTCTTGCTTTAACTTCAACTTTTCCAAGCATCATGGTCTTTTTCAAAGTACTGGACCTTCACATAATATACCCAGAATAAGACAGCTTCAATTCAGGCATTTGTGCTTAAAGTGAAAGTTCAGGTTCCATCTATTCATCAATGCAGCTCTTTGTTTTTCTTGAATTATGTGCCATTTTTAAAAGTCTTCACCAACGCAGAGCTCAAAGGCATTAGTAGCCATATTGTCCTCCTCCAGCCAGCTCCTCCCATCGTATGTTCTGTGTACAAGTTGAATAGCGAATAACACGCATCCTTCTCTGACTCCTTAACCAATATGAAACCACTTCTTCTTTAGTCTTAACTGTGGCTTCTTGTCCAGTGTGGGACACTAAGATTTGTTGGTACAACCAACAATACACAGTTTGACATGGTCAACACAATTGAAGACTTAGGTTAAATCAGTAAAGCATATGTTGACCTCGTCATATTCCTTGTGTTTTCTCAGTTATCCATTGTGTATGAGCAATGATGCCTCTTGTTCCTTGGCCTTGCCTGATATTTAGCATAATGATTCACACATGTGATATATGGGAAACTTTACGATAGTTTACATTCTCTGTCCAGGTCTCCTCCCTTTGGTATTTGGATATAAACTGATATCTTCTTAATTGCAGTTGTTGAGTTGTTTTCCTAATTTGTTGGCATAATTTGGGCAATAGTTTGACTTCGGTTGCTTATAGTAGTTCTATCTGGATGTCATAAATCTGGCCTCTTCCTCTGTCGCTGAAGCTTCTTCCATGTCTTTGCTGTAGCAGTCTTCTGTGAATTCCTTCTGTCTCTGCTTCATCTTTGTTCTGTCAGCTATTATTTACCTGTCGATGTCCTTCAGCACTCCCACTTGTGTTTGTAACTTATTTTTATCCTCATGAATCTTCTGAAAAGTAATTTTCCCATGTTTATTTCCTTCTTCAATGATTTTGCAGATGTTGTCTTTGTTTTTCCTGGTAGCGTTCTGGAATTTGCAATTCAGTACTTTCAAGAGATTGTTATCTTTCCTCATTTTGGCTCCTCTTTCCTTTGCGATTTCCACCGTGCCCTCTGTCATCAGTTTTGACTTCTTTGGTTCTTCCTTTTTGACCAAGTTTTTTTTTTTCATATCATTTTGGATGACTTATTTTAAGTCTGTCCACCATCTGCTTCGTAGGTAACAGGCACATTCTGTAGTTCATTTCTTGGAAGTTGCATGTTCTCCTTGTTCCTTTTCAGCTTCAATTGGAGCCTGTGTTTGTGTAGTTTATGTTCTTTTCCACACTCCTCTCCAGGTTAAGCATTTGCTATATGAATTGAGCTCTATCATTGTTTGGCCCTAAAAATGTAGTGTATTTGATTTCTGTGAATTCCATCAGGCGTAAAGATGATTGAAAATTGTTTTGGTGATAAAGAGGTCATTGAATTCACAAACAAAGAAGTTACTCTCCAAATCTGTTTCTGCTTCCAAGTGTATACTGTATTTCTAACCATCCCAATCAAATAATTATGTGATATGTGATAATATATATATAGTATAGTGAGGTTTTCTCTTTGCATTTAAACAGGCTAGCTAACCTGTGAGTGTTCATCACATATCTCAGTGCTCAGTGTGAGTGTTCACCATATATCTCAATGTTCAGTGTGTGTTCATCATATATCTCAATGTTCAGTGCGTGTTCATCATAAATCTCAATGTTGACTGTTCACCGTATATCTCAGTGTTCAGTGTGAGTATTCACTGTATATCTCAGTGTTCAGTGTAAATGTTCACCATATTTCTCAGTGTTCAGTGTGAGTATTCAAGGTTCCATGGTCATTCTCTATACCTCCTTAGGGCCCACGGGCCGGACGCTGTGCTAATGGCGGATGGGCAGAACAATCGGCCGGTGGAGCTGAGCCTGTCGCAGATGCTGCACATTGCCCAGCAGATCGCCGCCGGCATGGTCTACCTGGCCTCCCAGCACTTTGTGCACCGTGACCTGGCCACACGCAACTGCCTGGTGGGCGAGAACCTGCTGGTGAAGATTGGCGATTTTGGCATGTCCAGGGACGTCTACAGCACTGACTACTACCGGGTAAGTGTATGTGTCACTGTCTTTTCCCACCTTTTCCCCCACCCCCCTAGTCCTGTAGATGACATGTGAGCTTCCACTGTCCCGGTACATGAGGCTAGACTGCCTGCAAGGGCACAGGAAAGCAGGACAGGGAGGTCACATTGCAGATGCCTGTGGAGAGTAGATATGTGGCTCTGTGGACTCCCATATTGATTATCATCCATGATGGGCCGATGTGGGCACCAGTGCGGGTTTGTGTTTGAAAAACTACCAACCGCGACAGTGGCCTGTCCCCAGGTCACTCTGCTGAATGCAGATTCCAACTTAAATGGTGCTTCATCCTAAATTGAAACCCCGGCCGTTACGACTCGCATATTGAAACCCAACGTGCTTTTAATTTAGGGGAACCTTTACCCAAAGAGATGTGACACTCTTATCCCTCCCCAAACAGGGGGGTTCAGCTCAGCTCATTTACCGAAGGAAGTAGGAGTGTTTCTCCCTACTGGGAGTCGAGATGGCTGCTCTGGGTCGCCAGTAGCACTTCCTACCTCCTGCACCACCCGCCGCCGTGGAAAGCCAGGCTGGGACAGAGAACGTGGCAGCCACATTATACAGGATGTGGAGCAATGTCCACAGAGCCATCTCCAGCAAAGTATAGCTTTACTGATATACTGATGAATGTTAAATATTGGTTTGTATTTAGAATTTTTCTCAATTGTAAACAGTAAACAAGCTCTCTGCCTCACAGCATTTAATATTCATCAGAAACGATGATTTCTGTCTTGATGGATCTATACTCCCATCTCATCTCATTACTATAGTATAATGGGTATAATAGGTATAATGGATGTAATATTATATAGACTCCTGCTCTTCCAGTTACGTTTCTTATGTTTATTATTTTTCCCAGCATGTTTAAACCCAGCAGACCTCAGCAGTCGCTTAGACAGCATTTGCCGTTACCGGGGAGTCATGGCGTTCTCCTGGGTCCCCATGGACACCAGTGGCCTTCCCTTTAATTTGAGCCAGCACTCTGGCCCCCCAGCCTGACTGCCACGGGCTGGCTTTCACATGACCTCCATCCCGGGGGAGGGGGGGCTTCTGTTTGCTGGCAGCTATGTGCGCAGGTCACCAATATGTTATTGTGGGGCACTGTACCACCTCCCGCACATGCCCCCCGACTGGCTCCGACCCCCACAGACGCTCCCCACTAATTGGACTTGACCCAGAGACCAAGAATGATCCTGGCCTGTCAGTTTAAGGTTTGTAAAGCAAACAGAAGGATGTAAAGTGTATTACTTAGGTAAAGCATGGTTTCCTTACTATATTGGAGAATATGGCATCTATTTAAACTTATATAGCACCTTGAGAATACGACGTCTCCGATTCATCGGAATCTGGACCGTGTGTGATGAGCGCGTCAGACCCTCCCTTCGGCGAGACAGCACGCGGTGGGGGGGTGGTTGTACTCACAGGCCTTGTTTCCATGGCAGCGGACATGGGCTGTGCAGAGCTGGGAACATATCAGACAATTCCCAGAAAAAAGAGACACATGAAACTGCTGTGATTAGTATGCAGCTCCTGCACTCACTCCGGGAGTGAGAGGAGGTGGATTCAGGGGCCTCTCCGTGTCACACGTTCACTCCGAGAGAGAGAGAGTGGTGGGGGGGGAGGTGAGGACAGTGGAGAGGGAGGGAGGGAGGAAGGGAGGGAGCTGAGTAGGTGGACGGGGAAAAGGCCCAGACCTCGACGCACCAGTGAGGGGATGAGAGAAAGACACAGCGTGGGGAAGGCTGACGGGGAGAAGGACGGAGCAGGCGGAGGTGCAGCCCAATGCCGGAGGCACCAGAGGAGCGTCTCAGTCAGAGCTAACGGCCGCTTAACCCAAAGAGGTTATGATGATCCAGAGCCGAACAGACCTGAGCACCAGGGTGAGCGGCAGTCGGCTCTGCACGGCACGCAACCACAGCCAAATCCAGCCGGGGGGGCACCGGTGGGGGGCACCAGCGGCTGCCCGTCACCTCATAGTGTCCATCGGGGCCGTCCTGTCCTCTTGGCACCCGTCGCTCTCTCTGACTTCATGGGGGAAATTTTAATCACGCCAAACAGTAAGAACTGACCTAACTTACTAACAGCCTAAATGATTTAACTGTGAAGCCCATTTTAAAGTGGAAATGGCAGTCACTACTTATTTCTTGCGCTTTTCAAGCAAAACTCATAATAACCCACAAAAAAGTCTGTTTTCTTTTGCAGTCAGAGTATTATTTTTTACTACCATTTGAATGCAAATTCTGTAATCCTCCCATAGAGCCGCTGTTCCCATAGAAACCAAAGGCAGCAGAGTACGATATTAAGAAAGCTTTGTTGTTGTGGAGTGAGGCAGTGGATTGACACACTATAGAGACCTCCCTCTAATTGTGGGCCTTCTTCTCCTCATCCGCATCACATGGTACGCTGGCTTGTTTAAAAAAAAAAAAAAAAAAGCAGGCTTAGCTCCCCAAAGACCACGGTACTGGTTTTCCCTGCTTAGCCTGTAGTTGTGGTTTCCTGCAGCTAAGCTGTATCACACCTTTGGAGCCATAGTTACATTTGCTCCTCGACCAGGGTTAAGTCAGAGTGGGCCTGTGGCTTTTCTCTGTATGAATATTCATGAGTAATGTCACTCCCATGAGGCTGGATGCTTCCAGTACTTTCTTGCATTGAAACAGCTAAACTGTAACAATCAGGGGTCTCACAAGCAGACCCTAAAAGCCTGGCTTTTAATTTTTTATGAGACTGAAACATTACAACAATTAATCATGGGTCTCCCCACTCTTATGAGTTCTGAGACGCTGTGGCCCCTTGCATGAAACGGAGGCATCAATATTTAAAACAAATTACATTCCTTTAAAAGAGAAAGTGATCAGTTAACTCATGCTGTAGCAAAGGTCCCCAAACCATCTCTCCCTGTTGAGAAGATCTGGATTGCTAAAAATCTGTGGTCAACTATATGTGATAATGCAGAAAGCTGCTACTGAAGGCTAATGAATAGATTTTATTTAAAAGACTTGTATCAATTGACTGGAGAGGCGAGAGACGCTCTTAGAAATTTATGGGTGCCAGGAAAAGTTAGTCCTTTTAGAAATGAAGAAATCATTTAATTGTGATGACACGTTCATTCTCTAGTTCAATCACTTGAATCCCAGGACCATAAAAAATAAGATCCAAATCTGACTGCCCACAGGAACTTTCTGTATTTGCTTCTTTTAATCTGTTGATATAACTGGAATAAAGCTATGCAATCTCTAAAAATGAGTGTTTCCACAATTTTGGCCACTAGTGTAAAGAGCGACTAAAGTAATACATATAGTCACACAAAGTGAATGCAGCCAATTGAATACATCTTGGAGGTAGTTTTCCCCTGTTCTGCATGCAATGTTTGCATTGAAGTGTGTGTTTGAGGTTGGAAACATGCAAACGTGGCCGTTTTCTCGCACCCGCAGGTTGGCGGTCACACCATGCTGCCTATCCGCTGGATGCCTCCGGAGAGCATCATGTACAGGAAGTTCACCACCGAGAGCGATGTCTGGAGTCTGGGCGTGGTCCTGTGGGAGATCTTCACCTATGGCAAGCAACCCTGGTACCAGCTCTCTAACAATGAGGTCAGTGTCACAGGGCTGACTATCTATAACCAGTGGAAGTTCACTAACAGCTTTTTTGCCTCCAAACTCCAGTTATTTTTGACTGAACCAAAACGAGGAGTTATTGAAAGCTGAGCTGTAGTCTGTCCCCTCTCCGGCTGCAGGTGATTGAGTGCATCACTCAGGGCCGGGTCCTTCAGCGACCCCGTACCTGTCCGAAGGAGGTGTATGACCTTATGCTGGGCTGCTGGCAGAGGGAGCCTCACGTCAGGCTCAACATCAAGGAGATCCACACCATGCTGCAGAACCTGGCCAAAGCCTCGCCAGTCTACCTGGACATCCTGGGCTGATCCCCTCGCTGAGCGCACGTGTGTGCGTATATGTGTGTGTGTGTGTGTGTGTGTGTGTGTGACCGCGGCGTGAGCGTGTGTGTCCGAATGAGGCGTGTGTGAACGTGTGGAAGTGTACATGCCTGAACAGCCATGATCCCGCTCTCAGTTCTGACGGCGTTGAAAAAGATGACAAGGAGAAGCTTTTTCTAAAGGGCCTCACATACCCCCCCAGCACATGATAGACCCCACACACCCCGACTCTTCTTTCATCCTCCCTTCTTACCCATCTGTCTGTATTTGTTTTGCTTTCGTTCATTATAAATTTCCAGAGTGATCACCTCGCATCTCCAGCTATCTGCACAGCCATGCCCCTGAGGAGTTTCACACTCGCTCTGCCTAATGAAAATTACTCTCTCCTGTCCTTGCCTTTGCCCAGGATGAGCAAAAGGGAAAAAAGACTATAACTGTCTCCTGTAAATATTATCCGTCACTGAGTCTCAGCCCTCCTGCCCTCCAGTGCCAAGGGTGTGGCAACGTATTTTTTTTTTTTTGTGCTTTGCGTGGTGTTACCAAGGAGAAAGCTAAGAAAATGTGGCTGTGCCTGAGAATAGGAGAAATGTATTGTTAAGACTCCCCATCCAGGGATTTCTGCAGATAGGGGGGAGGGGGGCCTCTGTCAAACTCACCCAAAGTACTGCTTTCTCGTTTTTTAACTTAAGGAGCCCCTATCCAGAGCTTTCGTTTGTGCAATGAAATGTAATTGACAAAACCAGGGGAAAAGTGTTGAGTCACTGCATCGGGAAGCATCGTCATTTCTCACTTGGGGGGGGGGGGCAACATTCTTGAACAATCATTTTGCACTCTAATGCACATATTTATTTCAGGGTTGGCTCCGGGGGTGAGGGACTTCCTTACTGCAGGGATGTAAATGCCCTGACAAATCGCCCAAAAACGTGTGCTTATCACGGCCGTGGCTGCAGATGCTAATGCCCCTTACAGTATTTTGTGGGCGCAAAATTGAATTTTGCATGTTTTTTTTCACTACTTGAGTAATGTAGCCGTTTAAGAACAGAGCAGGCTCCCCGTAATGGTGTAATGTATATTTCATTAAGGAAACTAATGCAGACCATTAGCAAAGCACACATTTGATGGGGTGATAGAAACTCTGCAACATGGACATTTAAGATTTATTGTTTTACGAGGAAAAGAGACTCTGCACTGAATCTCTCCAGAGGCTTTGAGATCAGATTTATTACAGTTTGATTTGTACCTTTTGGAATGCTGGTCTTTCAGCACTTTGACCAGTAAAGCAGTTGGGCTCCTCACGTGCTGAAGAGGCCCCACCAAACAGTTAAGGCCAGGCGTGTTGCACGCATCTTCCTACAGATGTGTGGAGCATACTCTGTGAAATGAGAGCGGGAAGGTGAGATCTGGGAATTAACATGGAGTCCCATTCAGTGGAAAGACCCAAACTTTCAGCATTTGTCTCCTGGATGGTTATGGCCATTGTAACAAATTGTACTTCTTAATATCATTCCTTCATATTTTGTTTCAGTATTTATAAGTTTATGTCTTTCTGGTGGTTATAGTCTTAGTAAACTGGTGTTAATTTGACGAGTTCTTTTTGATAGTCTATTTTTATACTTAATTTATTTGACGAAGCACTTTTACATTTTTTTTTGTCTGTAACAGTGTTGTCCTTGCTTGAACAAAAACACAAGTTTTGTTTCACTGACTTCTTAGTTGTTTGCTCTTGACTTAATCCAGGGGTTCAGGTAATCCATGGAAACTGACATTCCAGCGTATTAAATTTGTCTTGAACCCACTGTGCGATCTACTGTATTGACTGAGGTCAATCACAGCGAGGCCAGCCACCAAGGCAGAATGTTTGAGTGATCTGAGTGGCAGCGTTCTCGTGTGATCATGACAGAGAGACGCCTCAAACAACATGCGTCACGGGGGAGCGGAAGAAGTGGGGGGGAGCAGACCCCGTCACTCCCAGGCGCAGCCACATAGCATCACGGTGAACGCTTTGTTCCCCACCCCCTCCTTGCCCCCTGTTGCGGCAAAGATGGAACACAGCTCCCCCGCTAAGCCCCCTGCAGGCAGATGTAGGAATGCGCACTCCATTACAGACTGTCGTAGCAATGACAAGTAATGACAATCAAAGCCGTTTTCCCTTTTTTACATTGACCTGCACGTCGAGAGAACATAGAGAAGCCCTCACCACTGCGGTGTGATAGGCAGTCTATGGCACCGGCGCATTCAGTGGAGGGTCTGGGAGCAGAGTGGGACACGGCGAATGCAGGTGACCTCCAAGAGGATGCCCGGCGTATCCGCGCTGTCCGAGACCTGGAGGACCGGAGGATCCTGAAGGAGGACTTCTCACCGAGGATCTGAGCAGCAGATAATGGGGATTCTTTTTTTAATAATCTCATCCATCCTGACTGTGATGAGGCTCACAGGCACATCTATCTACCTTTTGTCAAGCGCGTGGGGCTCGATAGAGTGAAGTAAAAATAACTGAGCTCCCAGGATAGGCAGCTCCCTGCGTCGGTCAGCCTTTGAGGGTCCCGTGAGCTTGACGAGCCGAACCCCGAGATCATATGACCCGCATAGAGCATCTGTAGATACGCAGCCAGGTTCCCCGTCACCACTGAGCCCCCAGCAGACACCTGGTCATGACTGAACACCATGCCTTGGCTCAGTAAGGCAGCAAAGAAGCTTCTGAACACTACTGAGGCACGGCCCCGGACACAACGCCATCTCCGTGCTTCTCATCTTTCCATTTATAGTGGCAGCCATATTTATCCACGATTATGATAATGTTACCCATTACAGTCCTAAGTACCAATTGTCTCCTCTTAAAGTATCGGTGCCTACATGTCCAGAGACGAGCTGAATCTTTACCAAGTGGACATAAGACTTTGTTTGCGAATAATGCATTTCAATTTTTTTTTTCTTAACGTGATCATGATTAATGGTCATGAACAGGATTGATGTTGTTATAGTGAGAAATCGATTGGAAATGAGGCAGAACTTTCTGATGATGAAATCCGGCATCCGTGGAAATGCAGCCTCACCGTGGCTTTAGAGCGTTTGCAGTCACGTGCGGGTTAACAGTGGGGGGCGCTGTCTAGCTCATGCAAGTTGACTGTTGGTGGAGAGCGATGGTACAGTAATTGTAACAGGCTGGGGGGTGTGGGACTGCCAGCAAACTACATTTTCCATCTGT
>JAODLC010000044.1:20098321-20115997 GCA_026781145.1 Hippopotamyrus pictus | reverse complement strand
AGCTATTAGTTAAGTTCTCCCCAAGCGAGCTTGATGGGCCGAATGGCCTCCTCTCGTTTGTATAGTTCTTATGTTCTGTGTACACATGCCACTTCATGGAACAGGAGATGCCACCACTGTACTTTTCATTAGGAACTCTGTTGAGTGGCTGTGTTGGTCAGTAGTGGAGAAAATCTACCATATTATTCCATAATATTGTAGTTTTTCCAAAGCCCAATGTCCATGTTCCAAATTCCACAGAGGAGCTATGATGGCTTGTCTTAGCAATTGCTTGCTCCTTGCTATCATACCATAAAGATTGCTTGTGTGAAAGCATGTGAATATTGAAGAGTGAGTACACTTGTGGTTTCATAGTGGAGTTCGTCACTATGGTTCTGCTCAATCAGGAATGGTACTCTGATGTAGATATTGCTCTGGTCATCTGACGTTCTTTCCATTTCTTGCCGACTGAGTAGACCATTCTGACATGTATGGTATCAACAGCTCAGCTCAGTCTTCTTGGCTGAATCTTTGCTTGACATTCATTTCCCAAGCAAGGAAGCCCACAGAGACAAATGTTTTTGATTCTCAAATCACAAGAAATTAGACAGAATCTAGGCAGGGGCCACTGAACTAATTGGGTAGCAATTGCTCCAAATTTTGAGTGCACTCATGACTCAGGGGCCCTTTGAGTTATCCTACCCCCCCCCCCCCCCCCCCCACAGCTCCTACTGTAAATACAGTGAAATCAATTTCTTTTTATCTCAAAATATGAGACACATAAGACTCGGAAGTCAAAGCATCCAATATGCAAAAGTTTTACTGCCAGATTTTCTGATCGCGTCCTAAATTTTCCTCCTCAAAAAGGCAGGTGATTCCTTTGCAGACAGTGAATAAATGCAGCATCATGTGGATGAAAAGTCATCAAAAGTGAGTTTGACGATATTTTCCTGCATTCCTTTTGCTTTTTTAACTACGGACACACAGGATTGCTATAAAACCTGCTTTTGATATCTTGCATAACTTCTGGCTTTAATCTGGGATTTTTATCTGTTCTGAAGGAGGTTTTAGGTCCATTGGGGGAAAAAAGATTTAAAGAGGGCTGAAAGAAATAAAACACGGTAGTCATATTTGATAAATATTGCCGTTTTCCTGCTCTTTTCCTACTTATGCACTTGGATTTAGATGGTGCAATGAGGTCCACAGTGGAGTGAAGCAATAACAGCAGAATGAAGATGATACTGCGATGTTATTGACATCTCTGCACTTGGACAGATGACGGGAAGAAGCTGGTCCCTTGCAGGGCTTCTCATTATTCGCCTGCAATTAAATTCCCAGGGAGAGAAGAGCAACCGGGATCAATAGGCAGAGAGCGAGACGCTGACTGACTAGCGGGGCTAATTGTGCGTTTCTGAAAGCCGCGCATTACCCGTCACCGCCGGCAACGGCGCCTGCCGCTGCACCTGCATGCTGACACCATTCCCATGCGTGTGTGCCAGCGTGTCGGGGATGTGAGTGCCATTGCGTTAAGGCGCACAGACAGAAAGTGACGAGAAAAATATGAATGAATGAGGCAAACTGACACATTTATGGGCCGCGGCATAAAAATTCTCGTAACTGCTGGCTACAGCAGTATCAACTTTACAGTTGCAAAACTTTAGGAAAAAAAGGATTTGCTTTCCCTCATAAAACCATTGGGTTACACATTACATAATCTTACATTGATTATATTCTTTGCTCTATACGTAGGCAATGGCATATAACAACAGGCCGTGCTTGCTGTGCTACAGATGTGTATTGTGTCAATTTATACACATATTCTGCATTTGACACTAATTCCCATGAGACTTTTGGAAGGATTTAGCTTGAGTGGTGGTGAGGCAGAGGAGGGAAACAATCAGAGATGGGGGAAAAAAGGCTGTTTCAGGCATTAATTATGATGTGGATGAAACAGCCATTGGCTTCCTTCCTGTGAATCTCCGGAATCTGCAGCATCAGGACTAAGTCCTGTTTTTCACTACTGTGGCATTTCTGTATTTTTCTTGGCAAGTCAGTCCTACGTGTGAACAAAGATCTATTGAGACTGCAGAGTAACATTTCGAACTTCGTTTTCTCCAGTGTCCTCCTCGCTTCACGCTTTGACAGACGTGAGAGGTCTTCCCCGGTGAAGTGGTTTGTCACCATAGAGCGTTTGCCTGTGAATGCTGACTTTAGCTAATGCCATCTAAGCTAGTAGCTTTAATTAGAACCAACATGCCACATTGGTTTAATGTAATTGAATTCAATCCAAATACAGAAATGAAAGATTTACAGCACACTATGTTGTAAAAATAGATACACAAATAGTGTACTGTGAACTGTATTGAACTGTTCAACGTTTGAAGGTCGTTCCATGTTACCCTGTAACAGACAAGCAGGTAGAAGTTTGCATGGAGGGATGAATGGATATTTATTTCCCATGAAGTCAGCATTGATGTTGATGTCTGTATCGTGATTTTCTTTGCAGTTTTATTGTTCTTGTGGGATGACATTGACGCCAGGCTGAGCCAGGGTCTTTGTACAGAAATCCTGCCCCATTTTCGGTTGGGTCAGGAGGCTTCAGCGTTAAGTGCATGAAACGCGATACGGTGGGAATCCTAAGTGAGACATTGTTTAGCAGAGTGCTGAACTCCATTGTTGGTGCACTTGTTGGTTTGGACACACCCAGTTAGAAGAGGTCTCATATAAGCTCTGCTTAGTGTCACAGTGGCAACAGACTGGAACGGCGAATGGCCACCCTGCTTCCAGAAAGACAGAGTCTGCACAGGAGCGAAGGCGGTGCTCTGGGGCTCGCCGCTCGTGCCACCACTGCTGCTGTGTTTGGAACCAGCTCAAGTGGCCCAGTGTGACCAGCATATGGGACAATAACACTTATGTCACAAATACAATATAAACATCTGTAATTAAACCTGTGATAATACTGCAGCAGGTGTCAGAAAACCACACATTAAGAAAAAAATTATCTAGCTATTTTTCCACAACCTAGCAAAATGACACCAAACATGTAAATACAGAAATGGGAGAAGCCCATTCCATCGCTTCGCCAGCGTGAGTCCCATCACCCCCAACGAGCTTCATCGATGAACATGCTGCGATTGGAGGAGAAATCCCTTCCCATCATGTCCTCCCGCACAAGCCCAAAGCAGCACCACATGGAAGCACTTATAAACAGAGTAGTTACTAGTATTGTGCTTGGATTGGTGGTTATCCTAATTGTTCTGGAAAAGAGAATCAAGTAAATGAATGCATGCAAGTAGACGTAAGTATGGTTCAATGCGTTCATTAATGATTGCTTGCTTAATGAAAGTACTCCCCTGTTAATGCAGGTGTACTGTGGCTTTGGTGATTTCTGGAGGAATGCTTGGAGAGATTGCAGGCTGTGTTAATAGACTTGGAGCCAGCAGATGAGTGTCGGATTTCCTGCTGGAGCCGGACTGTCATGGCTGGGGTGCGGGGGGGGGCAGTCGTTGCCTCCATGTCAGCTTCAGAGATGCGTGATTTGAAGACTGGAGCCCCCTCTGATAGAGTGCTGCCTTTTCCGGTCGTAGCACCCAGACGGTCCTATTGGGACGCTGCCAGGACACCATCCACGCTGAGCTAATGTGACTCTTGCTGTAAGTTGCGTAACTGTGAGAAAAACAAAAACAGTCCAAAAAAAAAAAACAGAAGAAGCATGAAATCAGAGCTCAGACATTTTTAATTACTTATGCATCCATAGGAAATGTGCAAATGCAGGAATTAATTAATTAACAGCTGTGCCTGTAGACCACATTACAGCCACGCTTAAATATGTCATGCAATTTATTACAAAAGAATATGTGCAATTTTTGTATCTATACAGTTTTTCTATGGCGTGACTTAAAACAGTACCAGTTTGGGAAAAACCATACAATCTGTTTTGCCTTTCAAGAAAAATTATTGGGAACGGCTGCAACCAGTTTGCCTGAGGACTGCGCTGATGCGACGAGCCGGACACTCCTTCACGTCCTCATCTATGAGCCTCAGTCCATAGTAGGTGGTTTTATTTGAAGTGTTAAACAGTTGGAAATGGGCTCTTTGTCTTACTTTTGACATAAAAGCTGTTTATTGAAAGTATGTCATATTGTGTGTGGCTCTGTGGGTTAGATGCTGTGCTTGTGATCAGAAGGTCGCTGGTTTGACTCCTGTGGTCGGCAGAGTAATTTCACAGTGGGGCCCTTGAGTGAGGCCCTTAATTGCTTCAGGGACTGGGCAACCCTGCTTTCTTAACTGTGAATCATTTTGGTTAAAAAGTGTCTCCCAAATAAAGAAAGGTAAATGTTTACGATGAGATTTGGCCCAATACAGTTCATAGATCAGTTGAGTTATACCAAATTTCAGCCCCTCATGGTAATAACCATCATCCCGTCTCGTGTGATCGTGCCATTCCAATCTCTCCCGCAGGTGCTGGGAGAGGACGGGGTGATGGCGCTGCCTCAGCGAACCTGAGAAACTCTGCGGTGCTGGGCTTTCTCCACATTCCGTGGAGGAAAAAGAAGAAAAGTCTCCCAATAAATGGGACAGAAGAAAGTAACGGTCCTCTGAATTATCTTTTGGAGAAAAAAAGAAATCAATCGATCAATTAATGGGTCAATGGGATTGTTTTGACAATGTACATTAAGCAGTAACTAATTGCCCAATTGTCAGATGCTTTTAGTACCAGATCCTGGGAATCAATAATGCAGTAAGTTTGTTTTCAATGCAGGGGAACACTAATGCAGAGACGGAGCTAAAGGGACATGGGAACGAGGCCGATGTGCACACATGTCTGTGTGTGCATGTGTGGTTTTGTGCATGTGTGCATGTGTGGTTTTGTGTTGGGCAAAGGCTCACAGCAATGCATCACAGCTGTGCCGAGGCCTGCTCAACGGACCGGTCAAACGGAACGTCAAGGGCAAGGTTCTGGCCCATTAATAATCAAAGTGACGATGGACTTTATCATCTGTTAATTCTACAAAGTCCACGCGAACATCTGCTGATCCCATTGAGATGCTCTCCAAGAATCTCAGCACCCAAAATATCCTTGCAACTCCTTTTGTAGGAGCTGACAGTGGTTTCCTGACATTTTGGAACTGAGGGAGGAATCGAGTTTCCGTGTTGCTCTTTTATTCTCACAGGGTATTTGTATGATTAAGAGAAGACGCTCTTCGTCGGCGATCTTAAGCGTGCTCACGCTATACATCTCTGACGAGATCCCCATGCAGGCTTGGAAAAAAAACATCCTTTCATGAATTTTTAAGGGAAATAGCAGACCTCTTCCAGTTTATACTGCATTCATGCATTTTTAAAACAAACAAAAATAAAATATAAAAGGATGTCATCATGCAACAAATGATTATGTGAATTTGCCAAACTTTGGTTAGCGCTGGGGCAGAGGAATCCTGCTGGCGTGTTACCATGTGTGTACCTCTCCACTCTGTGGTCAGCAGCATTCCCGGACAGTGACAGATGAAGATGGACGTCACGCAGCCATGGGCTTTTTGGTAAGCCACTGTTGCCACGGTGGCCTATTCATTAGTCCCTCGAAAATCTCACACCCATTCTGGGATCAGGTGTCACAAGCAGAGCTTCCACAAGCAGTTATGAGATTGGATTCTGCCTGCGGTTTGGGCTGACAGGCATTTAGTGGTGCATTGTGGGTACAGTTTAGAAGTAAAATGAGCTGAGATTAGTGTCCTTTTTACAGAACGCACCCTCCCCTAGGACGGAAATCCGTTAAGTATGACTGCCCCTCCATTCAAGAAACAGACCTGAAAAAGGGGGGAGGGTGTTCTTTGAATAAAAGGAGCATGCATCTGTGTGTGTGTTTCTGAAAAACAGCGTCTTGCTGTGATTCTCCACCCAGAAGAGCAGAGACACCAAAGACCGGCATGAACCTGCCAACAGCCAGGCAGAGTGGAACCTAAATCCCAAACCAAAGGATGCTACCCACCGCCAGTGGGGTGACTTCATTGTGTAGCTAAAGGTTACTGTGACGATCCTCAGCCCCCCAACTTAACTGTGATTTCACCTAAATATCATTTATGTTATTGACAAAAACACAAGCACACATATATTGAATTAACGTCCTAATCAAAACATCCAAGCTTTATTTCATGCTGACAATGGGTCATAAAATGTAGTTTGCGAGTGAATGTGGTGCACGGTGTGTACACAGGTAGGCATGTGGCATTGAGATAAACGGGAGGGGATGAATTAATTGGGTCATTTTCATCGTTTCTAGACATGGTACCCATTCAAGATGGTTTCTGTTTTGCTCATGTGGATCTCCCTGGCCAGTCAGTGGCTGCCATGCTGTCTCTGCATCTCTCTGTTTACCAAAAAAGTCCCCCCCCCAGGAGCAATTTGACCTGTTCTCTCTGTGACTAACCTCATAACGCATAGCATGGCCAACCTCCCTTTCTCCTGCAGCATTATGCAGCTAAATTATTAATTGCACTGATGATCAATTGATGCAGCTTTTTCTTAAGGGGTTAGACGGCTTAATAATTCACAAATATGGCACAGACCTTTATGCACTCTGGTGAGTTCGCCAAGGCCCCCAGCTTCGTTAAGCAGCGCCGGGTTATGCATTTCCAGTCTGATGCAAGAAGATCGTTACTCTCATGTTGGTTAAACCTTTATCCAATTACCAGGTGCGCGCACCGTGAATGGGGCCCTAATGCGAAACATGCACTGCCTCGGAAGTGGCGTATGAGTGGGAAGCCGTCCCAGTCCAGCCTGTGCAGGTGCAGGTGGGGGGGGGTGGTTTTCGTTGCTTGGGGTCTTTTCAGCAGAGAGCCAGCTACAATCAGCCTGTTAACAAAACCCACCAAGGAGGCTTTCCGGTCTCGCTCAGATCCGGGCAGCCGGCACACGATGGGGATCGAGCCCACTTTTTATACAAGGAACAACATCCAGACGGAATGTCACACCGGAACGATGGGATAAAGACCAAATGCAGAATGGGCCAGAGACTCCGCCACCTGATGCCCTAAAGCACATTCTTTACCTTTTACAAACTCATAGATAAATTTTTATGGTGGTGAGATGTCTGGTTTTTCTATTAAAATTCTCATTAAAAAAACAGATCACCACAAAAAAAAATACTATTTCTGCTTTAAACTGCAATTCCCAGAAGTGTCTCGTAAGAAGTCGTTTCAGCATGCTGCAACGTCTTGGAGTCGTTTAACTCTATTAGCACTCCCTCAATACTCTAGCACTCTGACATCTGCTCATAATTAATCATACTGAAATCATGTGACAACTGATTGTCAAAAAGTCTACATTTCATGCTGCACCATCCAGGGTTATGCGCCTGTAACTGAAATGAATGAATGAATGATTGTTTTAATGCTCTTAATTGCATTACTAACAAAATGAATAGAAAGGTATTTTACTGAGTTACAAAGGAGACATTTAGTGTTTAACATAAATAAATAGACAAATGCATAAATAAAAACCAGCCTTGAGTTGTTTTGTTTTTTTCTGTGAAGATGTTTTGTCAAAGCTGTACATTTTAACCTCATTTTACTGCTTTGTAGAAACGTCAGGAGTGATAGGTTGTGTCAGTTAATGCTGTTTTGACATTATAACCGCACATCTCTCCAAAGACAAATGCTCTTTCGACATGGAGAGCAGGAATGGAATGTTGAATTTGAGTTGGGGGTATGAGTTTGAGTGAGGCCCATAGATGGAGGAGCAGAAAACTGCATCCTCATCTACAACTCATTTATTTATGCCTCTCAAACCTGTACAATTTACTACAGACTGTATTGTTATATTAACCAAAAAGTAACCAAAGTGACATTATCTTTCAGCTCCTTGATTGCGTTTGGAAAGTATGAGAAATAGCTTGAGAAGCAGACAATTTAAGTTTACATACTAAACTAGATATCTGTGTAAAGCAAGGCATTCGCACATATTTATATTAAAGAATATGGTGATCTGTAGCATCTCATTCACAAAATGTAATTCTCCATGCACACCAACTGACTTTTATTGTCTAGCCATGGAGCTAATAATATTTAGTAATTTATTGGCATTATGATTGCAATTTGTGTTTCTTTTTCCCTCATCATTTCAAACATACTTCTAGCTAAATACAAAAACAAGAGGACTTTGGGGGAAAAAAGACTGTCTCTGAAGATTTGTTTAACAGAGCCTGACATATTTCCACCTACATTCTCTGTCTGATGAATGGCGTGGGGCAGAGGGGGGTCACGGGCACAGAGTTCGCTTATGAAGGCTGACTTCCTGCACACACTGTTCCTCCAGCTCACTCGTGTTTTCTTCAGACCTGTGACAGATGTAGCATTTTAAAAAGGAAGCCATTTGATACTGTACCTGCTGTAACATTCCTAGCATTTCCATTCGGGTCTGTGAAGTAGCCCTCAGAAACTGAACTGTGCACTTTGTAGATAACTTGCAGCACAAAGCCACAAAGTGGATGAACTTCACATTTAATAGAGAACTATTATTATTCATGTTGAAACACAAACTATATATAGAATTAACTTCGGTGGCAGACCAATGAACTGTATGAACCCAAAACTCTATGTTAGAGACCCCAAAGAGGAACTGTTGTACTACTGAGTACAATTTTAATTGCTGTTATTAAGAATATAATATTATGATATTATTAGCTACTTTCATAACAGCATTGTGAAAAACAAATACCGGCACAATTTTACAAGTGTAAAATTAACTAGGTAATAATTTTGACCCTCCTAGCTTTTACCTAAAATAGTCAAACCTCATTTACGACGTACCTGTTTAATTCTGAAAAGAGGCTTTGATTTGTTTAGCTCGTCTAAGGGAACACGCAGATGCTGTTCGTGCACGCTTTATTTCAGCCGTCAGGGGCCATCGCCTTTAACCAGGCCGGTCTGTGTCTTGCAGGAGCCACGCTGACTGAGAGCTTTCAGGCAGCGATGCTGAGTGCTGACAGAGGCGTGAGATGTGTCGGGTGGCCCGCCATACGGAGGCACTTGATTTTCTGCAGGACCTTTCAATGAGAGGCTTTATGATAAGCAGTCCCGCTTGGCGTCCCCTGTGGGCAACCATATACCCAGCTGGTTCCCTTCCATGTGCCAATAAAGGGGCCATCACAGATGACCTGTCTGACCCCTGCATTAGACATGTCAAATACCTCATGACTCTCCCAGAGCCTGTGGAACCGCTCAGACCAGTCCCCTCTGCTCAAGGAAAGTCACCACTCTCCCATAAACAAAGTTAATCCTGCCATTTATCCGAAGCTTACCCAAAAAATACTGACATCCCACCTTTCCCAGACATTCTGGGAGTCTCCTGCAGATTGACAGCAGCTCCATGACACCCATAAATGATGTGCAATGTCCCAGAAATTTGTTGTTCTGCTATTCAGCTGTGGTAAAATCAGCTGGCAAGAAGTTTTACGGCTGCATCCTCACCCCGAATTTTACCGCCACTCACTAGCCTTCGTCAGCAAATTTTACCACCAGCACCCCCACCGCAACAGCCCAGTCAGCAAATTTTACTGCCAGCATCCCCTCTTTGGCTAGTATCTCATTTTTAATACAGTCATACTGTCCAGGTATTATGCCATGATATTTTGACAGAATTTTAAAATTCTGGTATTTCACGATAAAATTTGTCAAACAGGGGTTGAGGTATTTCCAAATAAAAATACCACAGTATACGGTATTACCGTAATACCAGCCAAGCACTGGCCAGCGCTCCCACCCACCCTTCTGCCCTTCGTCTGCCTCGCTGAAATCAATACCCCTGTGGTGGGATATCTTTAAATATTAGGAACCTTAGACTTGCTTTTAGCTGTAGTTTCAGCTGCCTGAAGAGGCACGATACGAAGATTACATTACATTATTTTTACATTATTTAGCATGCACTTCTGTCCAAAGCGGCATACAAGTGAGGCAGACAAGACATTTTTAGCACATATGTTTGTTATGCAGTATGTTTGCGTGTAAAGAGGTGTTCTCTTTGTGAGTGCATTGGCGCGTGGCTTTGTTTTTGAGACGGGCAGGGATATGGAGCATGCTGGCGAGACAAACAAGAAGAGCAAAAAGGCCCAGAGCCAGCCAACCTGTTTAGCTCAGGACCTGACAATCCAGCAGACCCAGTTAAGCCATCTCCAGTTTTTGACTTGAACCGGATGACTGACTACCTCAATGTCTATCCATGATTTCAATGTTTCTATGCATCTGTTTTGTCATGTAAGCTTTGGGGGACTCAACAATTACGGGAAGTGCGTTCCTTAAAAATAAGCTTGGGCGTGTGTCTGGTTGCACAGCATCTGTGGACTGAGAGAGAGACTTGCGTGTGTTTCCAGTGTGAATTCCAGCATGTGTGTGCATGTTTGTCAACATGTCATGTGCGCTGCTTGTGATTTTGATGTCATCAGAGAGTGGCCTCTTCCCAGTCAGATAGCTTCCTGTTTAAAAAAAAAACACCACATTCTGACCCTCTCAGCCCCAAACGGTTTTTACAGCGTTGAATGTTGATTGACACCAGGCCACCTTTTGGGGTCACACAGCAACAAAGCTGGGCGCCAGCAGAAAATTAGCCAAAAGCTCTTCGTATTGAGATAAAACTAAAGTTTTTGGTGCATATTGTTAAATTCCTGCTGCCACTGTGTTCCCCGGCATGGCAGTGGTACCTGTGCCACACAAACACACAAAGATAGCAAATCATTCTCAGCAACGGGGTCCTTGACTTGCACACACATTGAATCCAAAGTCTGCACTATCCTTGAAGCAAACAAACTTTCCGTGCCTCCTAAAACACAGGAGACAATTCAACCTCATTTTTAGCTTTACATCCCTGTGATCTATCTTCATGTCCATCCATCTACGCATCTTCTAACTCAGGGTCGGGGGGGCTGAAGCCCACCCCAGGGAGCACAGGGCATATGGCTGGGGGGCACCATGGCAATCCATGGCATGGCACATGTATGTCTGTGAACCATGGGAAGAAACTGGAATAGCTATACATGATCATGCAAATTCCACAGACACAGACCAGACATGGGACGACCACTGCTCACGTCTCTCAAGCCTGTTGGCTGCTTTTCCAATTAAAACAATGGTGGAAAAATAAGGTCTGCGGGAAGAAGGCCCAAACCCGATTTTGTATTCAAGAGAAGACGAACAACTCCTTGATCATTTGCCATTTACATACGCATTGGTGTGTACATGTATGGGCTGTCCACAGGATCAGGTTCGCTATCTTCATGGAGACAGACGTTGAGGAAATGCCATTCCAAAGATCTTTAAAAACACAGGCAAAGACTCCCCTTTTTATTTCCGAATACACATCGGTTTTGGTTTTCCAGAGTTTGTCTGTGCTGGAGAGAGTGTGTGCGCGTCCGTGTTCAGCTGTGACTCAGCCGATAATCTGTGGATGGGGATGAGATCAGACCGGGGCTGCTTTCTAAATCACTTCCGTAAAGCATGAAACCTGTAATTTAGTGACAAAAACACATCACTGATGCTGTGTGCGATTAAAGGAGAAGAGAGAAGCTGGCAGCGCACTCATGCGCTGGAAAATGACGGAATACCCACAATGTATATAAGCACAATTTAGTACAGACTAATCAGCGGTGTCATTCAGTCAATTATAGAATATGCAAATAAGGCATAGGACCCACTCAGGAAGAAAAAGGAGAGAAATCCTACCTGAATAAACAAGACATATTTAAGGCAGAATTAGGCAGTGTTAATTAATAAACCCTGACACAAATAGTGCTTTAACAGACCAGATTCATTTTTTGTTAAGGAAGTATTTATTATTTTAAAGGTTTGGATTAATATTATCATGAGTTCTTGTATTACAACTAAGGGTATTTATTTACTTCAGGAAAAACAGTTCTTTCATGCTATCAAGTGCTCATATCCAGACAAGGCCACTGAGAGACAAATTAACGGCCCTAAATGGGTTCCTGATTATTTATTTGATCTCCTTTAAATGCTGATTTTTCATAAGGTAGGACTAGCTTCTTAACATCAAACACTTTCTCTCTAGAGGCACCAGCCTTATAGAGAAGTCAGCTCTGAAAGCTGACAGATGTCTTTGCCGGTAAAAACCATAGATGTGATTCCTGCTAAGCTAATTCCGTTAGTGGGAAGCTGCGTGCATTATCGCGATGTGAGGTGTGTGCTTGGAAAACATTCCTCACATTTGCACGCGTACTGGTGCGCTCTTACTATCATGAGACTCCCTTTCTAAGACTATACCTTCATCTGAAAAACATTTCCTGGCAGTTGAATTGTAGTTTGCAGCCAGATAATGTAAGCTTCCTAGTTGCCCTGCTGGGGTTTGGACCTGCTACCTTTTGTTAGTCCCCTGTAACTTGTATATCTTAATATTTATTTCTGGATGTGTTCCTATTAGAGGGTAATACCCAGAAGTACTTTGACAGCGAAGCATTACTGGTGGAAATATCAGAGATGAGGGAAAATTCTGTCAACTTACACCCTCTGGGCTTGGTTCCTTGCTCCCTTTGGGGTGTCCAGAGACAAGCACCGGGCTGGGGAGGGGTGATGGGGGGCGGCGCAGGAGCACAAATGAGGAGTGAGTATTTTGGGCCTCATGTTGCCCCAATAACAGCCTTCACCAGCGCTCCTTATGCAAAGCAGCCCTGGACAGACCATCCCACTCCCTCCACCAGGCTCACAGGTGACGTCAGCTGCACCATGACAACCGGCGATAAAAGAACCCGAATCCAGGCCTTCGGTGAGGTGTTTAAATGACTTTGGAGAGAATGCTCGCTCCCTCAAATGCGCACGGAAAGGCTTCTTGCTGGATCCCGATTAGCCAAAAAGACTGGTCATTTGTGAAGAGAACTAGATAAACAAAGATTATACAATGTGCAGATATAGATTGTTCACGTTAAGAAATGCAGACTTCAGGCCTCCTTTAACGACTCAGGAATACCATTTTATTTCGCTCTAGCTCTTTTACAGAAACATATCCTTGGCCTTCAAAGAAAAAAAAAAAGAGGTCTCCTGTTACCATGGCAACATGTTCTCAAAATCGGTCCCCCATTTTTCAAATAATGGTGGGTGATTCCTAGAGATCAGGTTTTATTGCATTTATGATATCGAGACCGCACTCTTAGCCACACATATTGCTTTTTGAAGGCAAAACGGAGGCAGCGAGATGCAAGCCTAATCGGAGCTCTGTTTAAGCAGGACACCAAGTGCAGAAGATCACTCTAGATCCCGTGTGTGTCGCTGAAGCCCTCACTCGATGTCTCCCTTTGATCAAATAGCAGTGTCTACAACCCTTGATTCTATCCGACCGATGGAGGTGCTGAGAGAAAGGATTTGCAAAGAAATGCAGTTGTTTTTCTGTGAAATTATCTATTTCTATCACCATGTATTATACATTCATCATAGATGTCTCTTTAGATGATTCACCACCCTTCAGATTTTTATTATTAATACACTGTTAGTGTCTTGCATTGCATATGGGATCATCGGAAGTGCTTTTCTTTGGATAGATCACAATCCTCTTACAGATAAATCAGCTTGATTAGAATCAATGTTGTTTTACAGTGCCACATTCATTTAACTGCTTAAAAAATACTGAGGGTTTATAACACAAAAGAAAACAGCAAAAAGACAAAAATAAAAACAGAAAATACGGTTTTTGTCACCATCAAAGTATAATTGAGTGACACAGCATTTAATCTTCCTGCCGGTTGAAAAAAGCCCTCCAGCATATGCATACAGTTGATATATATGGGGAAGAAGACAAGTCCATACCCTAGGTAACAAGCCAGAGGTCCAGAAGTTTTCACAAGCTCTAATTAATGTTGTGTCGGCCTGGAGTCCCTGGAAATGACTCCTGGGAGCCCGGGGGCTGAAGAGAGGATTGGCCCAAACCTACCAGAATTCCTCCTCAACCACAGGGTTTCAAGAGAATAAATAAATAAATACCAGGCCCCTGAAATCACCTGTTTAATATGGCTCCCAGATGTTTTTGTTCAGTCTGTCAAGGAAGATAGGAGCCGAGGCTGTAGTTCGATGGAGGGAGGCTTACGATAAGGCAGCACGCAGCCCTGCTCTGTACTTTCGGCCTCTCGATGAGTTTATGTCATGTTGAGTGGCTTCATTTAATGGTGGTGAACCTCACAGCAGCACCCCCCCACCCCCACCCCCAGGGAACAGCTAAGACGACGTGTTTCTGCCTCTGCAGCACTTGCTCTCTTCATTTGTCACTGCCGATGGCACGTGTCCTATTTTAATTCTGTGGCAAATAATATTTTAATGCCAACTTAATCTATTACAGTGAGTGTTAGACAGCTGTGTAACATGACGTTTGCTAGATTTTTCCTGCGGAATGCTGCGAGGGCCCTGTTGGATGAGACCACTTCTAGGACCCTGGGAAAGGCCTGCTTTGCGCTCCTCTTGTGGAAATGTCTAATTAGACTGCATCTGAATACGCTCAGCTGGATGTGAGGGTCTGAATCCCTCTCCAGGTTCCATTAAGAGGAGCCATAAAGGTCTGTCCCTCACTCGGCCCCAGGAGCCGGGAGAGACGGGGCAACGTGCTCGTCAGTGATAATTGGGTGGCTCTTTGTCCTCGCTCTTTGGGTCGGTAAGCAAGGGACCAGTCAGCAAATGAGAGATGGGCTTCGGGAGGTAAGGGGTCTGTTTATCATTCGCATCATGCATCAAAATTCCTCTGCATCTCTTTGCAGAGTTCTTGCCTCTTTGTGATTGGCCTGCCTCAAGGGTCATTAATGCCAGACCGCAGCCACGCATCCAGCAACTCTGTGCCTAAGCACTGCGGTCACCTCTAAAAGCCGATTATCTCACCTTGGAAACAAGTTATCTGTTGATATGTCCCTCAATAAAGTCAAGCAGTGTGGTTACTTCCTGCAATTAAGACACGAATTGACAAGTAAAAGAGCATGTAACCAATAAGTCTACTCTGCAAAAACAAGTGCTGGCTGCAGTATGGAGCAATATAGCTATTTGTAAAGAACAGCGGTTTTATTGTGGACACTGGAGCTACTCTGATGTTTCAACAATTGAAATAGACAATTGCAAGAATCTTTTTTTTAATCTTTCAGATGTTTCTACAGTATGTTAACTAACATGGGTTTTCATTTGTATAATATGAACAACTTATACATGCTTATGCTTGTGTTTATGTTTGAGCTAATATGGTACAATTTCTGTTTGTAGAGAATAAAAGGGCAAACATGACACTGAATCACAGGCACATACTTTGTAAATCTGCACATTTTGGCAGCAAGTGAGGATGACTTGATTTTTCACTTGGCATGGGACACTCACAGTAGCAAAAAAATGATATTGCTGTGAAAAAGTAAAGAACGGGGAAGCTTTACCTAAATTGGGTTGTTCCTGATAGTAGGAAGTTATTGTGCTAAAGACTACTTCACATAATGGTCTTGTATGCTGATGTGCAATCATAAATCAGAGTGACCCCTAGTGGACAATAGCAGAGGTTGCAATGTGAATATGTAGCATTTCCATCATGGGCTACGGATACCAAAATAAAATCTACACAATTAAAACTTTCTTGAAAATGTTGAAAACATTCCCAGAATAATGACTATAAAGCATCATGGTTGTATTTTGTTTTGCTCATTAAGAACAACTTGATTTTGGAGTTCTGGCCATCATTGCATAATCTGAAGACCCTCACTGAATCAAAGTTGACATTTGTATGAAATCTTCACCTTAATCAATTGGGTTCGGTTCTAGTCTTTTCACGGTTAAGATTCCTTCCCTGGACTATCCTCACTGCTTCTTCGTTCATTAAACTTCTCCAAAAAATTGTGTTGCCAATGTAACAAATAGAAAAACTGACTGGGCTGACCCATGAGCGATTCATTTCAAAGAAAGTGATTCCTGCCATGAGGAGCCTGCATGTTCTCCCTGTGTCGCAGAAGGTGCATCTGTGATGTGCCCTGCGAGGGACTGGCATCCCATGCAGGGTTAGGGTTAGAAGATTGATTGATAGATGGATGAGTCCTTCTGCCTTGTGGTAGCTGATCTCTAAGCTTCTCCAGTACATTCAGGAAAAAAGGAGAAGGCACCCCAATATGTCCTGATAGGCGATGACATAAAAGATCAATCATTTATCCATTCATCCATCTTCTGTACCTGCTTGTCATTCATAAACTAGTATCTGCTGGAATTCAATCTTACAATGTGTTCTGTATCTGTAACCAGCCTTTCCAATAATGTTTTGTAAATAGTGAGCTTGTATCACATGACCTTTTTCCAGGGCCCTTTTGAGACATGCTCACAGAGAGCTCGGGACCTGCTAACTGTTTAGCTGTGTTTACTTGCTGTGTCAGGCTGTTTAAATCAAGAGTCTTTATCCAGCTCCCATTACTGCCCTAGAGCCTCCCCTCCCACTACTCCTTCCAGCACATCCTGGCTTGCTCCCATATCACACAGCCTTGAAGGTGAGACTGGGTAGCCCCATGAAAGTCAAACGTTGGAAGGGGGGGGGGTCTTTTGATGGATGGCTTTTAGGTCCATTTGTCATGCCTTTCTTGTCCACGTGGGAGTCAGAGCTGCCAGGGTTGAGTAAAACCTCCACTCACGAACAGATATGACTTTGACTAAGGGAGGTGAACGCCCCCCCCACCCTCCATACAAATCTACAGCATCATGGGTTTATTCTCTTCCTGCTCACTCAACTAACCCCTGCACCTCCGCTATCTAAAGAAAAACAGACCAAATGAATACATTTTAAAAAAGGAAACAAAAAAAGGCTCATTGTGCCATATAAGGGGACGTCTGTATTTATTTCTCATGGTTCTTTGCACACTTCAGCATGGTGCAGTTACAATCAAGTAAAAAGTTTGACTTACTTGTCCTCCTGTGGTAATATAAAGCTTTTAATGCTACAGAATAAAGCTGTGCATGTCTGTATATCACACAACTTCATTCACAAATGGCACAAACACACCTCCAGGAGCTAAACATAGGCTTTCCTTTTCCCCACAAATAAAATGGAATAAATTAGGGACATTATATAGTCATGCACTCACTGTACATAGACAGCCAAAATACATCTAGCGCTAAAACAAAACAGCTATCTGATAAAACACACCAATGAAGTCACAAATTTTTTATCAATTACCCAGTTAGCATTAATATTGACCACGTGATATACTCTGGAGTGAATAAGCAGATATACTGTAACGGCTAACCGTAATTATTATGGCAACTGCCTGCTATTTATTCAGCAATACTTTTGCCAGAGAAATATATATAATCAGGACATGTAACCATTTTCCCACTGAGTACCTTCTTTGCACAGAGGGTTGTCTTCTGATTCTTAGGTCTGTATTCTGAGGTGTGTAAACATGTTATCCTTCTGCATAAACTGTATTAGAAAAGAAAGAGAGAGAAGGCAGATCAATTACTGGTACTACATCCCATAATGCACCAGTAATGGGCCATCCCTAAACACCATTTGGAAGGGAGAGAGAAGGCCGACGTGGAAACGCTACAATCTGAGATGCACCAGAAGGGTTGCTGTGAACCAGGGGGGAGCGTGGAAAGTGCCCCCCCCACCCCCAACCCGGTGCGGGAGCCCACAGATCAGCCCCCCCCCCCCCCCCCCCAAACCCCGGGGGGGGGGGGGGGGCATTTCACAGAGCGGCGTGTT
>JAODLC010000044.1:20081888-20098221 GCA_026781145.1 Hippopotamyrus pictus | reverse complement strand
CCCACAAGCCCGGGGATGGGATGGAGGGAGAGTAGCTTCCAGACATTCATGTGAACGGGTGCTGCTGTGCAGCCTCCGAGTCCGAGAAGTGCTCCTCGTCACCAGGGTTCTCCTGAGGGTCGGTCTCCTCGTCGCCAGGGTTCTCCTGAGGGTCGGTCTCCTCGTCGCCAGGGTTCTCCTGAGGGTCGGTCTCCTCGTCGCTCTCAGCGCTGTAGTCCACCTCCTCCATGAAGGACGGTTCGTCCTCCTTCAGCACATAGGTGGTGGAACTGAGGGAAGGAGAGGCAAAAACACGACAAAATGAATAGACAAAATCAGGTGGTGGGGACCTAGCAGATGGTTACCGTGCCGTACATCGCCATGGCAACAAAGAATGCATCACCTCTTAAGTATATGAGTGCAGCGAATGCTGCTTAACACATCCCCATGGCAACCGAGAGCACATCCAAGGCTGGGAATGTGCCACCTTATTGAAATGGCTGATCAGGTGTCTCTCTGCGTGCACCCCCTCCCCCAAGGTGTCCCACCACTTGGGGACATGCAGGAGCCCAGAAACCCCAATACCCTCTGATTCTGGAAAGAGCTCCATTGCGGGCCCGATGAGCCGATCCGCTTCTCGCCACAGCAGCCGTGATTTTTAGTGCCAGTAAAAAATTAAAATAAGAGACAGCTGGCTTGCAAAATGTGGCTGAGATCTCACTGGATTAGGTAACATGTGCCAAAGGTCTCTAGATCATCGGATGAACCCCCACCGCATTGCTTAAGGAGTCAGCCTACAGAAGAACAGTTAAGGTGGGTGCTGCAAAGCCTCATCCAGAGATAAAAACAAACCATAATAATACATAAAAACCCAGCCTACTGGTCCGCCATGTGGCTTTAACTGGCTCAGACCAGCAGCCTCCCTGAAACTGCATCACACCTCCTCAGCTGCATCCACCACCTGACACGATGACGCAAAGGCCACCCCTGACCCCGACAGGGCCGATGATTAGCACCATCTTCCTAATGGTTTAATAGCACAGGGGACCCCAAAATAACGCACTGCCAAGACGAGCACTGGGGCAGCCAGCACACCCCCATACCCCCCAAGAGACCGTTGCCGTAACATAATCTCACTCACGCGGGACACGCGGCAGGGTTAGGAGCGCCGTCTCCTGGGGTAAGGTGCTAAAATACTCCTTAGGAGGAGCTAAAGTGATTTGGTGCCATTAGAGGGTGACCTGGCAGGCTGGGCATCGGTGATGTGTGTGAGAGGCGTCCTCAATATCAGTATCTGCCTCCAAGGATGACGAGAGATATTTGTTCATGGAGGTTTGAGTGGTTCTTAATATTTCATAGAGTACTCCACAATTCTGATGACTCCACCCACCCACCCTGACACACACGCTCTAACCCATTAGCGGGACACACATCTTATTATTTTTTTTTTTTGGATCTTTCTACTTTGAGTTCTCAGACGCTCACTGACAGCCTGCTCACCCCCGACCGTGAAAGCAGATCGTGATTCCCTCACGTTTAGCTTCTCGGCCTCGCTAACGTACACGCACTCCGGGGAAATCACGCTGCCTCCTTATCCCAACACAGGACAGAGTGCCGGCAGCTGTCAACACACTCAGCCACTTGGTATCGCGTAGCCGCTCCCCAGGTTTCTACCGGCAGCCCGGCCCAACTGAGGCATCCCGTGGTGAACTGAGAACAGGCACAAGGTGCATTTCTACCTGTTCTTCCATTGGCGACCAAAATTTGCAGTGTACAGAAACTGCATTGATCTTGTGTGTGAATTTGCAGAATGTGTGTCTGAGTTCCATACGAAAAGTAGGATTTTCCATGTGGGTATGTGTTGGGATTTATGCATGAGCACATTTTATATGCCCATAAACACTTTATATTCCCTGTGTGTGCGTGTAACTGCAGTGCCCGTGTGTCCCTTGCAGGAAGGGCTGTCCTCTGACAGGATGATGGACAATCTGGGGAAACCCAACCGGCCCCTGGGAGCGGCAGTACTGGTTCTGATCCAGGAGCTGAGTG
This sequence comes from Hippopotamyrus pictus, assembly GCA_026781145.1. NCBI lineage: Eukaryota > Metazoa > Chordata > Actinopteri > Osteoglossiformes > Mormyridae > Hippopotamyrus > Hippopotamyrus pictus. The sequence goes on along the minus strand of JAODLC010000044.1, from coordinate 20,096,193 downwards.
AAAACCCAGATTGGGTTTCCCCACATCTGATGAACCCGGGCTGAGTGCAAGAGGCTCTGAGCATGCTCATGTGCAGGCAGGCAGGCACGCACGCACGTACGCACGCACACACGCACACACACACACACACACACACACACTCCCGCTCTCTCATCAGCTGAGAGTCAACCTGGAAGCTTAGGGCCGGTGGACTGTGCTCGATCAACATCTGTGTTTTCGGTCCTCATGTCGTATTACTGAATAAATCATGAGCGTCATTTAGTAGTATTCTGATTTAACCATTGCCATTAAGCAGCCATAAACATTCACTGCACTAAATTTGAAATGACCCAGGAGCTTTGGTCACACCGAGACCAAGAGCTGCCTGCGGGTGCAGGTCACTCATGCTGCAAAGCATTGTGGGAAACAGCTCCTCCCCTCCCCTTGCATAACTCCCACGCAGGACTAACGCTGCTCTGACAACAGAGAGGGTCTCCCTCCACCCACCCACAGAAACACAGCAGCGATCTGCCTCTACTCCATCCACACGGCCAGACAGAGCAGAGATCGCTCTTACAAGGCTAGACGTCAGCATCACACTGTGCTGCTTGTGAAGGCCGTGGTCGCCATGGAGATGGGGAAGCGCACCGAAGCTGCTGGTTAAGAGTTAAAACGCAGTGTGACTCACTGACCACACCAACCAGGCAAATAAAATCTCAGTACCATGTCAAAGGCAGAGTGACAGAAAAACAGCGTCTGCATCAGATAAAGGGAGACATACCACCAAGCTGACACCTGCACGGTCTGTCATTAAAAACAAAATCAGGCTTGAAAAAAAAGAATCAATCATGGTAAATTTCAATCTTCCACATTTTACCCTGGGTTTGTGGATCTGGTTGATGACCATTCCATTCAAACTCCTCCTTGAATCTCTCCATCATACAGAAGGCAACTTACTAGGGTCTTAGAGCAGAATTCACCTTTAACTGGCTTTTCAATGAGCGCAATGCAGGAATGGAGCGTCACATGACCTCAGACATTTGTAGGGCCTATTCGTAAAAGTATCGGCACGGAATACTTTTATTATCCTGCTGAGTGCACGTCTGAGAGAGTGACTGGATGTGAAGGATTCAGCACAGGGATATCAGGAAGCCTTTAAAAGCTATTTAAAGACCACGCAGGATGGCTGTGATGTCACCCTCTTTGAACCCCTTCAGCATGGCTTCCCATCCCAGCCTCTGCCACTCCCTCAGAGACACACAGGCAGCCGCGGCCTTCACTGAGCTTCAGAGCTGTGGCGGGTCTTGACCGGCGCGTTTGGTGCTCCGCCAAGTCGAGAGTAAATATGGGGGTTTGTAGGGGGCGTGGCCTGAGACTGTGACCCGCTCAATGAGGGGATCGAACGAGGTGGAGGACTAGCACACGGCACAGCCGGTGTCGCGTTTCCCTGACGGTGACCCCCTGTCAGGGAGCATGGGCAGGAGGGCTCACCTCTGACTGCTGGGTGGGCGTGGGGTCCCTCTGGAGAAGTCAGTGGATCTCCGCCCCCTCAGTGCCCAAGTGGGTGTACAGCAGCCAGCACCCGCTCTGACACGGAACCAAGGGCAAATGGACCCAAAGTCTGGTTCATAACTATTGAAAAGCTGACATTTCCATCGAAATATCTTGCATTTTACTCATTGAAATATCAAAACAATCACCCTCTTGCCATTCCAGAGCAGCCTTCAGTCTCCGCCCTGCAGGAGGGCGGCGGGAGAGCAGAGGGAGATTGGAGACAGCATGTGAGCTGGGGGCTGCAGCTGACACGACCCCCTCCTTGCCCCACAGTCACAGAAAAGAGCAGGTAAGTCGATCCCTCAGTCTCCCCCCTCCCTGCCTCGTAATGGAGGAGTTAGTGGGCCCCTCTCGACCCCGAACTGTACTTTATGATCCCGGCAAATCTATATGAAGATCAAATCGATAAACTCCACGTATGGAACGGGATTTCTGCAGACAAAGATTACAGCCCAATAAATCACACTTTATGATGCCTGTTGAAATCCTAAGTAGGTTTGAGACGATTGATCTCAACCCTGAACTCCACACTAAAAAAACCCCGCATTCATGTATATGATGTAAAGGGGGAGAGTTCTGAAGGAGGGGGTTTGTAGCTCATAACCCTGTCACATGTTAACATACATGATGTTAACACCTAGTTCACTAATGTACTGATCACCACTGATCCCAAGTTAAACCAGACCTGAAGATAACAGTTTTTAACCCTAATCATTTGCCAAATTGACCATGATAAATGTACTAAACCATAATTATTTGCATCGTTTTAAAGGGAATTAACTATATGAAATTACAATAATGCAGCAATGTGCAGTTAGACTATCTGTTCATCTGCTTGTTTAAATCTGATAATTTATCTCCTTTTAAACCATAAATGCTCTTTCTCAGAGCTGAAGCTGAATTTCTCATTACTTAGTCCTAGTAAAGATTTAAAGGATGTGAATTACACTCCTCGTAATTTCACCACGCAGCACAAATGGCCTGTAGGGGGCGCGGCGAGCAGCCACAGGCTCCAACCCACCTGGTGTTCCTGCAGCTGGTCTCGATCAGGTCACCCTCCGCCTCCAGGAAATGGGAGGCGTGCCGGAGCTCCAGGGGGGACGAGAGCCTCTTCAGCCTCAGCAGCGCCACACAGAACTGGGCTCCCATCTCCTCTAGCTCCCGGGTGCCGATCTGGAGGCCCTGTGCAGAGATACGGGCGCGAGAAAGGCCCGGCCGCATCGTGAGAATGCAGAGATGAAAGCCTGCCGCACATCTGTGTAAACATTGCCTGGAACACCAAGTCGGTGGCGGGGGCAGCAGGCGAGGCAGAGGGGACAGTGAACCTCAAAGCAGGGGGTGCGTTACGCGGGTTGGGACGGGACTGTCCCAGGCAGGCTGTTTACATTGGCAACCAGCAGGCTCAGACAGACGGAAAGATCCTGCCCGACGCCTGAGAAAACCGGCCGCCTGCTTGGCGATTCCGATGGACAACAGCCAGTGCAGAACTTCAAATAATGCGAGCGTGAATCCCTACGTACTATAAGTGCAGGGTAGCCAGTCAGCTGACCTGTGAGCCACGTGCGTCACATGACCTGGTGAAACAGGAAGCACTCGCCAGTGCCAGCACCAGGTCCAGCTCACAGACGAGAGCCAGGGTTCCGCAACTCTTGCCTTCATCGCTCACCCAGCACTGCGATATGATCTGGACTTCCTCAGGCTTATTTTGGGTTTTAGTGATGTTCTGCTTTTAATTAGTGCACAAGTCCGCTGTCTGACCTCAGCTGGATCCCTCTACTTTCCCATTCGTGCCGTTTGCTCTGCTTGCTAGCCAGTGATAATGGTGATATATCCTGTCTAAGGACCATTCTGAACAGAGGCAGTATGGTCTGGAACCATTCAATACAACAAGGTCATTTTCTCCGAGAGATGGATTTGTGTGTGTGTGCGTGTGTGTGCACACGTGTGTGCGCCTGTGTGTGTTTTCTGTATGGCCTCTGATCCGTGACAAATATCAAGCTGAATTGGTGCTTAAATCAACATCCACTGCTAACTTGCCTTGTAAGACGGTTTCTTTTCCTGTCCCTCTCTCTGCTGTCCCGGAGAACAGGCAAGAGGGGTACAGAACACAGGAAGGCTGCAGTTCTCAGCCTCAGTAAACATTTAATCGTGGGAAGCAGATGATATTCCTCCTGGAAATAATACATCTGAGACCACAACATCTATCCATCTATCCATTTTCTGAAACCGCTTATCCTGTTCAGAGTTGCGGGGGGTCCGGAGCCTATCCCGGAAGCTATGGGCGCAAGGCAGGGAACAACTCAGGATGGGGCACCAACCCATTGCAGGGCACACACACACCAGTCACTCACACACCATACACACCTATGAGCAATATGGTGACTCCGATTAGCCTCAGCATGTCTTTGGACTGTGGAGAGAAACCAGAGTACCCAGAGGAAACCCCACAACGACACGGGGAGAACGTGAGAGACCACAAAATTCTCAATAAAAATCAATTTAAAACAACAACAAAAAAAGCACCTGTAGCACAACTCAGTATGTTCTACCTTTAAAACCATAATTTGCCCCACCATGGGCTACTGAAATGCCCAGCAAAGTCCGGTACCCTGTGTGTCCCTATGCAGCCACCATACCTTGTACTTGCCCTGGTCGCAGCCACACAGTGTGCTCTCCATGGTGTAGCTCTTCTGAACGCCAATCTCACGCCACACCACCACACGTGCCGTTGACTCCTTGGATTTCTCCACCACGAAGCTGCAGCTGGCCATACTGAAGGCGGGCGCGATCTGGCTCAGGATCTTCGGCAGGGTCTGGGGGGGTGGGGGGGGGGGGGAGCAAGAGGACGGGTAGGGTAGCGAAGCATGTGAAGCAGGGCTTCCCCGCACGGTCTGTAAACCCTACCAGCCAAGTTTTGTTCTGTGCCACCACCTGCACCCTCGATTTTACTCGCTCACTTGTTGTCACTATTATTAAAGCCTCGGTCACCTGGCTCACACATGTAGCTGGTTAACTAGCACAAGTATGTTGACTAGCTGGGTTGAGAACCACTGACTGAAAAGATCAGAGCAGCTATTTAGCGAGAGACTAATTTTTCTGAAAGGATTCACAGCATGATAATCCCCCTAGTGGCCAAAACCACACATTGCAAGTCAAAAAGGAGCCTGTTTAAACATTGACAAACAGCAGAACACAACCTTCTGAAAACAACAGCTTTCATAAATCTCTTTTTAGTGACAAGAAGTTAAAAACATGATTAATTATCTAACTCATTAGATAACTGGATTACATAGTGAAGATAAGCAGCAGCTGGGTCCCGAACCAGCAGCCTTCTGTGGACAGTGTCATGTCACTAACCGCTAGGCTAACTGCCCTCACAGTGGGCCTTGTGCCTTTTGTGTTCACTGTGCCCGTACAGCCCCACAGAGCCTGTGCTTTATGTCCCCTAAGCTTTACCGTCTCATGTGACCCTAGCAGGGTCTGTCAGCTGACCCTTACATCACATCGCGGTATAGCATGGCATGTCTCTGTGTACTGTTCTGGTTAACCATGTGTGCCTTTACACTGGGACTTCTGATCAAAGGGACACTTTTTAGGCCTGTAGATAACCTCTCAGCACCGTACGGCCAACGTTACGTTTAGGAGATGTCTCTCTCTGGAACCTAAAATCAGTTTAACATGTACTGTACTCTTCAGGAGCAGCACAGTGGCTCAGTGATGCACACAATACCTCCCCCCCTCCCATGCCCACACGCCTCTGGTACTGTGGAGTCAATTCCTGCTTCCACCGATGTGTGGAGCTCCTTGAAGCAGAGTCTGGCTCCAGCCCCAGATAAATGATTACGGATGAATGCTATTCTTGTTTAAAAAGGATAAGTGCAGCATGATGCTCTGTGTCTTTTAACTGCTTTGTGTGGAATCCACAGGCTTTTTACAATAAAATTCCTCCTAACTACAGTGACTTAATAGTGAGGGGCAGGGCGAACGGTGGGCAGAGGGGTGAGGGGCAGGGCGGACGGTGGGCAGAGGGGTGAGGGGTGAGCCTGACCCTGTAGCCCAGGTCTTCGTGCAGGTCAGAAGATGTGGCGTTCACGTCTGTCTGCCACACGGTCTCCTTGATGCTGCAGCCATACATGAAGACGTTCTTCTTCCGAGAGTGACCGTGGTAATCACAGTAAACCTAGACATATGAGTGGAGGGGGAACAGTGCATTTAATCACAGATGGGGGGGTAGGCTATCCTTACAATGAACAACTTCACAGAAGAATCTATATTCCAGGACATTGAGTATTAAGTTCCAGAATCGTTATCTGAAATGGAGGTCAGGTTTTGGGGGTCGGGAATGATACATATACCTCCACGTAACATGCTGAACCACACACACTCAGCCTTCCTTGTGACAATCACAAACGCCTAATCCCAGGTCTGTTTTTAGGTGGTGGGGGGAAGGGACTGAGCCTGACCCACACCTACTGGCACTAAACATCCACAGCTGGAGACTACCTAACCAGAGAATTTGGATGGAATCTACTTGTAGGAAAACCAGGCCCCTAGTCACTGGCATTCGAGACCTAGTTGTGTCGGGTTTCTGGTCTGGTCCTTACCAGTGGCACCCTCTGGATAGCAGACAGGTACTGCAGCAGGCCCTTGGCGTGGAAGATGGTGGGATGCAGGTCAGGGTTGGGCCTCTGCCACTGACGGTTCAGGTCCTCCCCACTGAGAGAACACCGGTGGCTGGGGGGGGGGGGTTGAGATGACAGGGGACATTAAGCCTCATGACAGGTTTGAGTCAGCTGGTTAAACAATAAAGTGCAAAATGTAAGTATGAGTACTTGAGTGTTTACAGTTAGCAAGTTTGCTTTGGCTGCTGCCAAAACACAGCAATTATCAGCGATCTGAGTGATGAAGCTGCAGGGATTTCTGCAAGTAACAAATGGAATCAGGCCATCAAAATGGCTTAACCAGCAGCTGCCGGCTACAGTTTATTTTAAGGAGGGGAAATGAATGAGTCAGATGAATAATAACACAACTGCTAAAGATCTTGATCCCATCCAAGTAGTGGGAAACAGTGGAAACACTGTTACATTTACTTTAACTGGCTAAATGAACATGAGTAAAAATGAGTGCCATTAAACCCATTAGTGTCTACAAACAAAAATCGTAGCTTTCCTTTTCCATATGTGTTTAATTAATAAGGCACAGCATCCCTCCAGAGATTCAAACTATTTATAAAGACGCTTATAAAAGCTCTGCGTCAGTAAGAGCGTCCCGAGTTCTGCAGATCCCTTAATTCACACCAGCAGTGACACCCATCAGTTCATCAGAGTTGGCAAATATGCAGGCGAACAGAAACGAAGGGAAAGAGCCTCGTTATGCTACTCTGGCCACCACCGCCGTGGTCCGTCTCTTTAATCAAGGCCTAACGACTTGCAGGTGCTGGGGGACACGCCTAAGCTGATGTCCCGAAGGTGCAGACTCACTTCCCGTTGACCACGCCGTCCGGGTTCAGCATGGGGACGATCTTGAAAATGTAGGCCTCTCTGAGGCTCTGGGCCACAGGGCCGGTGCCCATCAGGAACTCCAGTGTGCCCTTCATCACCCAGCTGGCATTGGTCTCGCCGGGGTGGACCCTCGCTGTCAGGAACACGTACGGCCGGTTCCCTGCTTGGTCGGAGAAGACGGGGAGTCGACGGGGACTCCGCTAGCATGGCTTGAGCTGGAGTTGGTGTCAGGTAAAGGCCAACTACTTTAAGAAATGTTGAACCCATTGTGAGGGGGGGGGCACTCACTGAACTGGCAGATCTGGTCGTTGCTGGTGGACTGAGGCATGGCGGTGATGGTGAGGAGGGGGCAGCTGTTCCCTCCCAGAGTCTCGCACAGGACGTCCTGCCGCAGGTAGATCTGGGGGGTCCTCAATGCCTCCAGCTTCTGCAGGTGCATCTGTGCGAGACCAAGCAGAGACTATGCCAACCTTGCTGGGCAGAGACCGTCTCGGGGGAGGGGGGGAGCGGCGGGACTATACCCGCCTGTACCCAGCTCAAATGACAGACACGGGCAGAAATGTAAGTGGCACAAGGCACTTTGAAAGGAGATATATTCACAAAGTATTCCTCCATCTGTGTACCGTGTGCACCCTAAATGGAAAGCATGTGCATGCAGCCTGCCCACCCCCAGCCGGCCAGTGTCCAGAGCCAACCAGCCGGCACAACATGGGATCTAAAGTGAAAGGAAATCCAAGAATCACTCACATGGATGGTGGCAGGGGAGGAAAAAAATGGCAGGATGTTGCAATTCCGCACGACCGGAAAAACGTTTCCATCACTGATTCTCTTCACAAAGCTGAAAACACCCACGTTAAATTATGGTGGTTTCAATTTGCAGAAGCATAATTCTGCTGCTATCTCGGAGTAACATGACAGAGCGACGTGATATACGGAGCGGTACGCACTGCAAATGCAGCGAAAACTGGCCGCTATTTAGCACGTAGACTGCGTACGTGTTGGTGTGACAGTGTACTTTGAGGGTGGGGTGGAGTAGGTGTAGGGGTATAACACTGTTACAGCATTATTTTGGGTGGGACAGAGAGGATTCGCCGGTTCCGTACTTTGAGCGTGGAGTAGGTGTAGGGGTAGTGGTAGGCAAAGTAGCAGACGTCATCCTTGTGCTGAAAGGTCACAGTGAAGGTCATGGTGTAGTAGGACTTGCCCTTCTGGCCCCCCGCTGCAATGGAGCTCCGGGAAAAGTGGTTCCTGAAAACAAGACACATCTGGGTGAGTTCCAGTGATAAAAACAATATCATTGTGCACATTGGTACGGACGCACCTAGCTTTGAAAATTCATCCTCAAAATACAGTGATCTTATACTGCCCCCTTGTGGCTGAGGGAGACTACTGGGAGGCTACACTGGGAGAATCTGTGAAAATCATTAAAGAAGGGCTCCCGGATGTGCAAAGGGAAGGAGGGGGGTGATTAAAGGGTAGCGGTGGGGCTCCTGCTCTGCTCTCCCTTTCAGCCCCCCCATCTTTGCTGGGCTGAGACGGGGCCTCCCCACAATGCTGGCTTTTGTCTTAGTCAGGATGACCACGCTCTCCCAGGAATTACTGCAAGCCATCACTGGGCTCTCCTCATTAGCCTGAGTGAGCAATGTGTCTGCACCTAATCACTTTAGTCTCGGCGTCTGGCGTCAGGCAGGATTACGGGCCGGGCGCCGGGGCAAGGGGCAGACGCACCTGGAGAGTGTGACCCAGCCCGGAAAGACGGGTCGTCCTACCGAATCGCACTGTGGCCGTCAGTGTCTCATTAGTCAGGAGGCCATGGTTTGGGGGTACACAGGGGGGCCTCTGTCAGCCCCCCCAAGCAAAAGCAGACACGTTTATTCAAAGCGATGTACAATTCAGATTGGGGCTGCAGCAATTGAGGGTTAAGGGCCTTGCAGAAGGTTAGGATGACATCAGTCTGCAAACCCTGTGATTCGAATCAATGACCTTCCAATCTCAGGCCATGTTAACACGCTGAACCACACACCACATCTAGGGGGCCCAGGCTTACTTGTAGTAGCAGATGTCTGTCCCTGTGCGAACCCAGCATGGCCGTCCATTGATGGCTTCCCGGACAGAGTACATCAGTACCTGCATGCCTGTGGGGGACAGTCAGGGACAGGCGTAAAACACATGGAAGGGGGAGGGACACCAGGCAAATCTCTCGGTGCAGCATCTGCAAAGCGCCAGGAAGGACAGAAAAATGAAGAAACATTGGGAGAGAGGGGCAGCAACGAGAGTGATAGCAGGCCGACGGACAGACAGACAGGCAGGCAGGCAGGTGGAAAGACGGACAGGCAGGGAGGTATGCCAGCGGACAGGCAAGCAGACTGACAGACAGGCAGGTAGGCCGGCGGACAGGCAAGCAGACTGACAGACAGGCAGGTATGCCGGCGGACAGGCAAGCAGACTGACAGACAGGCAGGTAGGCCGGCGGACAGACAGACAGGCAGGCAGGCAGGCAGGTGGAAAGACGGACAGGCAGGGAGGTATGCCGGCGGACAGGCAAGCAGACTGACAGACAGGCAGGTAGGCCGGCGGACAGACAGACAGGCAAGCGGACAGATAGGCAGACAGGTAGTCAGACAGAGACAGACTAAGAGGCAGCTAGATACGCAGACAGGCAGGCAGGCAAACACAGACAGGCAGACACAGTGGCGGGCTGGTTTAATGACACGCAATCGGGCCTTGGTCATTTGGAAGTCTGTGTCAGAGGATGTTGTCCCAGGAGAGCTCAGTGATGGATGCTCTAACTCGGACACCAGATCAGGCCCCACTTTCCATAAGGTCATGACCCCTCATGGTCACATCATCATTAAACAAATGCACTGAAAGTCTGTGCCTGCCGAGCGCAGCCCCCCACCACCACCACCCAGCTTACCGTAATTAAATTGGCTGTTGGACTTCTCACAGTTGATGATGTTGAAGCGATACGGGGTGCCAGCACGCATGCTGCTCACCTCGAAGTAAAACCACTGGTGGTAATGGTTGCTGTTGATATCCGAGTTCAGGATGAGGTCATACTCAAACCTACAATGACATCAGCAGCGCGCATCAGCGATGACAAAGAATGCAGAACCACAGCGTTTCTTTTTTTCCCAAATAAGTGCTCTTCCAGTGAACAATAGAACTACAATGTAGCGAGGAATTATGAATCATAAAGGAGCGATCCCACTTGATTAGAGCTGCTGCGATTAGTCGACGCAAAAAAAATGTCGACATCAATATCTTATTTTTTTTTATTAAGTTGTTTTAATTTCTCAAAACAGGCCAAACGCTTTCCGGCTCTGTCCAACTTGAGTGTTGCCAGATTTTGCGGTTTTGGATTTTATAATTAAGGAGTGTGAGTACCCGTGGATAATATTTATCTAGGAAGCTATTTCTCATTTACGTATGCTACAGTAAGTAGCCACAACAGTTTAATACTGCGGCGTCGAGCGGACCGAGGCAGACACTCGCTTACCGGGAAACATAGTCTCTAAGAAAAGAGCCAGCCTAAGTCCAGAACACGTGGACATGTTAACATTCTTACACTATAACACAGAAGTTTGACCGTCAGATGGATACAGATGTCTCTTGCACTGTAAATGTCATGCACTTTAACTTTTTTGCTTTGAAAAAGAGTTTCGTGAAATTTTAGATGTTAGTTGGAATCGCGCTGGTAATGTTAAAATAAGTGTTCTTATTTGTTTATTTGTTGTTAGTATTTCTTGCTGGAGTTGTCCGTTTTACAAACAAACAGCTGTCTGTCTGTTTTTCTTAGAGAACTTAAATTCCAGTACTTGACCACAGTATACTCTAAACATGCTGCCTTGTTTAATGTGAAAACCCAACACTATACAGTACTTTGAAAAGCAATATAAATCTTTTGTCCAGTTAGAGATGCTGAAATGAGCCCTCTTTGTTTGTTTGCAGTTACCGATGTTCAAAATATGCTGAATATAGAGCTGAAGACTTTTCAAAAAATATTTTTTAAGGGCTTTTACAGAAACTTTCTTAAAACCTGCACAATACTGTGAAAGATAATAAGACGTTTTTTTTTGTGATACTGGAGTGCACAGTACAATTGTTAAAATAAAGAGAATTTAAATAAAATTGTTGTTTGTTATTTTTGGAGAAAAAAAAAACAATCATTTAGACTAATCGATTAATCGATAAATTAGTCAATAGGTTAATCAAAATAAAACAGTCAATAGTGGCAGCTCTAGTACTGATGTCTAAAACCAGACCTGCCCCCCCCGCCAATCAGAGTCTTGTAAACATGCACACCGCTGTGTGTGCATGCAGCGTGCTCGCCCTAATCTTCATGAAGCCGAACTGTGTCCTGAGGGCACTCCCTACCCCTCCATCTTTAAAACAGGACAGTCTGTGCAGAGTGGAACCTGCACCTTGTTAAAGTGCACATGCAATTCATTAAGATCCATAATAATAAATAAAAATAAAAGTGCTCGTACTTCCTGACTTGGACAGCCTTCCTCAGGTTCCCAGACTCAAACAGGGAGTTGAATTTCAGACATTCTCCATCATCAACCACAGGACAGCTGGAAGAGAGGAGGAGGAATACAGGGAGGAGGTGACAGCGCTGAGCCCTAAGCCCAGGGCCTGGGAACAAATCTAACGGGGAACTGATGGTTACACACGTCTGTCTGCTCCAAAGCACCCAGAGAGAGGCAGAGAGAGAGACCGAGAGAAAGATCTCACCTCTGCAAATCCAAATCATACACCACTTTGTCCAGGATGTCGTTGGGGTGAATCATCCTCTCGATGTCTTGGAAGATTTTTGACCTACAAAGAGGAGTCCTCTTAACATACTACATATGCCAAGGGCGATTCATTACCGCGTTTTACAGGAAAAAGTCTGCAAAAGCAAATGTACTCCATCTCAGTCAACAAACTAATCAATCAGTGACTTTAACAAGTAACCAGCTAACCGGTCAACAAACCCATTAACCCAAAATCCAGATGAAGATCAAATTGGCTTCACCTCTGGACCCCATAGTGTCTCTCCATGATGTGCTCTCGGTACGTGGGGGCGATGTGCCCAAAGTAGTCTGGGTAGGCCACCTCGGAGTACTGGGGGACGGACCTGGTGTCCTTCACCATCTCGACATAGAGCTCGGGGTCATGAAGGGGCAGCAGAGCGGCCGTGTCAGGCACCTCCAGGACAGCCTGGTCCCCGGACGAGTGCGAGCTGCAGTCGTCCTCGCGTTCCACCTCACTCTCTGCTGCAGGCCTCTGTCCATTCGGGGTCGCACCTCCGTCAAGAGCCACGCGGCCCAGCTCGCGCACCAACGCCTGCTCCAGTCCCTCCACCGGGTGCTGGTCGAGGGCCCTGTCCACACACTCCAACTGGACCAGATTTGAATCCGAGGGTGTCATATCTGGTGCAGTAGGGACCACAATGCGGCTGAGGGACTTCGACGGCAGCGATGGTGCCTGACATGGGCTGCTGCCGTGGAAGCGATACCCCTGAGCGAAAGAGAGGGAGAAAAGAAAGAAGAAAAACATGGCAGTACCCCGTGCTGGGCGACATAAAGTACAACAGGAACACAGATACAGAAAACTGAAACACACACAGCAGGATGAATCACTGCCACCAAGCCCCATCCTTCAAGGCCCTGTACCTGAAAGTCCTCCGAAAGCTCAGAGAAGAAGCACTCGTACATCCGCAGCTCCTCCAGGGTCCGGCTGGCCTGTTCCCCAGGCCGCAGCTTGTTAAGGTCTGTCTCAATGTCGTCGTTCTGTGGTGAAGGTTGGGGGGGGGGGGGGGGGGGGGTAATCACCAGCTTGTGCAAACACGAATAAATAAAAAGCATACTATTAATGTTCCAAATAAAAGTGCAATCATCTGTATGTGTATAGAATACCATCTGTATGTGTATAGAATACCATCTGTATGTGTATAGAATACCATCTGTATGTGTATAGAACACCATCATATGGATGCACGTATGCATAAGATGGCAGGGGACAGTTCCAACTATATAGGCTTTTATTTAGCTCTTAAATTGCCACTTTTGCCAACTTTTGAATGTCTATTACAGATATTTGGTAGGTTAAAAAAGCGGGGAAGCGGGGAAGCGGGAGCCGCGGGGCCCATGGCATGGCATACAGTGTGAACAATATAACTGTTTGTATGGATGTGTATTATGGTTTTTAAGGACATCCTGAGATTTCTTGGGGCAGTTTTGCCCTTTGCCTCAGCTAATTTCCGACGCTGGTGCAGGGTGAGTGTGCGCGGACTGAGGTGCCGGGACCAGAGGTCATGAGCGGTAGGATGATGAAAAGAGTGTCAGTGATGGTGAGACGGGGCACTGACGACAATGTCAGGTGATTAAATCAATGTGATGTCAACTATATGAACTACACACCACTCATGTGGACTCACAGAGCAAAGGGTACTTTAGCTATGCTTAGCTTTTTAACTGGAGATGACTGAGGGTCTGTCACACCTCCTACACAGCGGAGAGTTTATCCCAGCATTACCTGAGATTTTAGACTTACTGTGACTTTTCTTTCAACAAAACAGAAACTCGGAAACAACATTTCTCTGCTCAGTTCTGTTTGCTACAAATTTCATAGCCAATTGGCAACGTTTTCTACACAAAACATACACAAAACTCAATGGAGAGCTCCTAATTATTGTAACAATGTTCAATTAACATGCCTGGAAAATAAACGGTGATAGAAATTGGCAGATCAAAGGGGGAAGGTCATTACAGGTGAGGCCATGGTTGTGGGTGGAGTCACAGTGGAGAGCATAGCAATGTGTACAACAGCACGGGAAGAAGCAAGGCACCTGCAAACAGCAATCCCTGTCATCCTCTTCGTTCTCAGTGTCGGCGTCATCATTGTCATCGCTCTCATCAACGACGTCATCCACTAGCAGAGACACGGGGACAGGTCACTCCCTGGGGTCAGTGCTGGCCACGAGCAGGCATCCCCCAGAACACTGCGTGCCAGACTGCGCTCTTAGCAGAAGGGCAGTGGGAACACAGGCTGTAACCTAACTGTATACAGTGGTACCTCAGAACTCAAATTTAATCCGTTCAAAATCCTAAAAAGTTTTATTTGTGATCGAATTTTCCCCATAAGAAATAATGGAAAACCAATTAATTGGTTCCGGCCCCAAAAAAATACACTTAAATATGTTTTTTTTTTTTTTTAGCATTTAAACACAAAATGAACTGGATAAAACAAGAGCATATACTGTACTAAACACATCTAAGCACATT
>JAODLC010000044.1:20068406-20079682 GCA_026781145.1 Hippopotamyrus pictus | reverse complement strand
CAACATCCACGTGGAATTCAACTTGCCTTTTACGCCTAAATTACCTGTCTTTTCCACGTGGTGTGCCCACTGGGCAGCTTCATAGTTCCTTTTAGGAACTTTACAGCTTTTCGTTGTTAGATGTTAGGTGTTAGATTCACTGCTGCTATTAACGCTAATGGCAAATTATGGTGAACAAAAGGTCTACATATCTCAAAGTACATCTTGGTTGGAGGTTAGAGTTTGATGTTCATTGGTGTGGGAAACAATGGTGATTGTGTTAGGAGAGAGACCCCTGATAAGCTGGACCTTGGCAGCTCATTCTGTATGGGGGGGGGGGGGATGTGCACGCAGCCTGCCCCCTAGGTCCTCAGTGTCATTAGCTTACGCCCGAAGAGGCTCGCCCAGTCATCTGTATCAACCCCAACGGGTAACTTTTCAGGAGGTCCAGTTGAATGCACTGGGAACAAGGTATCATGGACTACCAAGATAATTTTTATTTATTTGATTACTATTTGCACTTTGTGTAATACCTTTGCATGCTGTATCTTTTGTATTAAAAATACACTATATGGACAAAAGTATTGGGTCACCTGGCCATTACATCTACAGGAAATTTAGGCAGCCCATTCTAAATCCATAGGCATCAATATGGAGTTGGTCCCCCCTTTGCAGCTATAACAGCTGCCACTCTTCTTGGAGTGTGTCTGTGGGAATTTTCGCAGGCACTGATGTTGGATGTGAGGACCTGGCTCGCAATCTCCATTCTAGTTCATTTCAAAGGTATTCGATGGGTTGAGGTCACTCCCACCCTCTGGATGTAAGAATTTTTAACTTAACATAAATGGTTTGTGTTCAGACAACGCGTCAGGATTTTGTACAGTCAAGTTGAGACATAATTACGTGGACCATAATAGAAAAAAACATTTCAAGTCAACAAACACAATTATTGTAAATAAACTGAATATAAATATGGTAAGTAAAGTGCACAACCTTCCTTGTTCATTTTTTTGAGTGTAGTTGTGTGTGTGTGTGTGTGTGTGTGTGTGTGTTTGTTTGTTTGTGTACATTTATGCGACATTTGATAAAGCCGCTGGTCTCCAAGTTTGAATTCGTATGTAGGTGCTGTATGTGTTGGATTGTAGACTGTAATTCAAACATTCCAATATTTCATTAATGTTAGGTTTCATTAAAACTAATTTAATGTGAACTGGAAGGTAAATATTACTTAATGGTCACTGCGTATTTTGTTTGATGAAACCCTTAACATTAAGTTAACATTGTCACTTCTGTAGGGATCACATGCCAATGAGGAGGCTGTTGCATTGTCCCCCACTGATCCCAATGGACCAAACACAGAGGAGGTAAACAGAGGAACAAGAACTCTGAAAATTTTATTTTATAGAGACGCAGCAGCAGCATCAACAGAAAAAAATTGAGGAATTTAAAACGTGGATGCTTAGCTTGTATATTCTTTAGGTTATTAAGCCCACTGATTCCTTTATTTTTAAGCCTATTTTGTGTGGAATGCCATTGCCAAACGTGTCCGTTGTTGCCTATATGTTGCTTAAAAATAAATATTTTCTGACTGGCAATGTTGCCGTTGCTCATAATTCTTTATGATACAAGGCTTCGGTTATATAAGGTGATATAAGGTGACATTTGTTAGACATGCAGATTATTTGTCCCTCTTTTAAACTGGAGTGAGCGTGGAGCGATTTGACTGGAGCGGGAGGAAATTTTAATGGAGCGAGGAGCGGTGTTGAGCGGAGCGGCTTAGTGCGAATTAGAGCGGAGGAGCGGGCGGAGCCAACAGCCTCGTGACTGAGGAGCGGAAATTCTCACCACTCCGCTCTACTCAAATGCTCTACTATACACACACACACACACTTCAGCACTTTAAGCACGTACTTCAGAATGCTGGTGTTCTTCTTACTGTATGGTCCAATTATTTTAAACAGAAGCTCCACAACACCGTTTTTCCCAAGAGACACTGCGTTCACCGCTGGATGAATGAAAGTACACTATTAGTGGCCTGACTAAAAATACACAGCATCTACATCGAAACACACACAAGGTCTATGTTAATATTCAGCGTCTATATTAATTCAGTCCCAGGTCAACAGTAACATTCAAGGTCTACGTCAACACACACAGGGTCTATGTTAACATGCAGCGTCTACATTAATTCACTCCAGGTCAACAGTAACATTCAAGGTCTACGTCAACACACACAGGGTCTATGTTAACATGCAGCGTCTTCATTAATTCACTCCAGGTCAACAGTAACATTCAAGGTCTACGTCAACACACACGGGGTCTATGTTAACATGCAGCGTCTACATTAATTCACTCCAGGTCAACAGTAACATTCAAGGTCTACGTCAACACACACGGGGTCTATGTTAAAAACTTAGATAAAGGCACGCTGCAGACATGCAAAGTACGTAAACATTAAAAGAGACTAAAGGCTCATGCACTCTCATGTCGGCATGGACCACTGGTGTTCAGCAAGGCTCCCAATAGCCGCAGTACTCACTGTTACTGGAGTAGACCCTGAGAACCTGTAAACAAGGCAGGAGGAGTTTTTGGTTCTGTAAGTTCTGCTTCAGGAGGTTCACGGTGACGTTGAGGGCTCCGTTCACTCGCGCCTTGACACCAAACTTCTTGTCTGCATTGAGGAGATGTTTCGTGAGCAAAGGGGGAAACCCGATTTGTTTAATAGGTCTGGATAAGTCCAGATATCGATCTGAGTAATGGATCGGTGCATCTCTATTGAAAACAGATGGGTAGGTACACAAATGTAGCAGAGTTACCTCATCACAACCACTAGGTGGCAGTGTCTGTCCAATTAGGCAACACCAAGCCTGGGGCCTGTATCACAAAAGCAGAATTTCTTCCTTTGCCTTTAACTTGTTGGAGTTAAAGTAATCTGAGCTAAATATAAGTGAACAAAGATAATGTCCATTTAAACTGGGGTACATTAAATCTGACAAGTGATCCGGCTCAGCAAGAAATCCTGCTTTGAGATATTAGCAGTAATGCTAATCTGGGCAAAGCTGATGTCCACCAGTGGGAGACAGTGCCTGTTCCAGCAGGACACATACCACAGTCCTCCTGGTCCACGGAGGAAGGACACAACCCTCTCGTACCTTTGGGTCCCACCTTGGCAAGGATGGAGTGAAGCTGCAGCATGAGTTCCTCGCTGGGAGGGACATCCTTGCTGGCACTGAGCAGCAGCTGAAGCAGGATGGCCGTCCCCCCCTTGGACACCAGCGCTCCCACCCTGTTTCCCCCGCCTGCCAGACAATATCGGGGAAAACAAAACACAAGTCTTCCAGCAGTCAGGTCTCCAAACACTAACAGAGCAACGTCCCAAAAGGTAATGGCTGAAAAACGGAACTGAACAGGAAAACCAAGCAGAGAAAGAGAAGGTAAGAAAGGCTGCAGGGGCCTGGAAATGATGCACAGGAAGGAGAAGTGAAAATGACCTTGGTGTTTTCATTTCATTAGCTACTGCAGCTCCAGCCATATACATTTAAAGCTACTCAAGTGATCAATCTCAGTTAAAGAATTATCAACTAGCATAACTGAGAAGGATAACCCCGGATACTCTGCATTTGATGGGAAGCTGGCCGGCGAATGGATGGATAATAATTAGCAAGCCTCCTACTGGTTTACCATAACCTTTATGGGTCAAGGCATTCTGCTCACCACAGGTTTGCCAAATACAAAAACAAAAATACATTTCCTTACCTACGGAGACCAGTTCATTTAGGATACACAGGATGTTCAGTACGGTCTGGAGGTCCTGCATGTTCTGCTTAAGGAAAACGGGGGGGGGGGGCGGGGGTTAAAAGCTTCAGGCAGGGGGCCCATGAAGACTCACAAGGACGTATCGAAACGAACAGCCTCCCTCCCCCAGTCACACACATGTGCGCACACAGACGAGAATGAGTCCGTCCTGCAAACACTACATCGGACCCAAGCTGACAACCTGATCTGAGATCAATCTGCTCAGGTGTGTGCTTCCTTTAACGAAAGAGGACCCCCCCCCTATTACACGGCAGGCGCCGTTATGTGTAGAAGTCACCATTGGACAGGCAGCAGGACACCACCAGCGCGTGGCTTTCCATTATAAAGCGAGAACACACTCACCTCCAAGGTGGCTAGGATCACCTCTATGCCACTCGAACCCTTGGCCGTCATCTCCTTCCTGGTCTTCTCTGGAAGACGCAAAAAGGTGCAAATTAGCAATTCACAGGTACTAGACATGCAGTAGTGGACCACATGCTTTAGCCCAAAAAAGCAGCATTTTCAGGTACAAAATCCCAGCAAATACTGAAAGGGTCACGAGGCAGAGGTGGAAAATGTAAGCATTTTAAAACCAGTAACATTTAGAGCAAATTCAAAACCATGTTCCGGGGGACTAACAAAACATATTTAGTGGTTTGGACTTTGTGTTCTGTCTGATTAGGGTCAGGGTAAACCTTTCAGAAAACTTGCAACCCTGTGCTATTTAAACAGCGTGAGAAACTCAGAATTTCATGGGGCGACTTCTCTGGTCTCGAGGCATTCCCTGGAGAGCTCGAGCTCCCTAAACTCAGCAGTGAGTTCCCACTGTGTGTTACGTACATAAACACACAACCCCAACTGTCACTAAGCTAAAAGCTGGCCCAGGATCCCCAACATGGCCAAAGGGCCACAGTGTCACCACCTCTAAACCATCAGGTGGATTTTCTTCAGGTTAAGCCATGGATGTGGGGCACAGCACCAAATACACACCCATATACCAACACCTCATCTATTTTCCGCCTTGTGGGCGATGTCAATAAATCTCCAGGCTGCAAAAACGATGGGTAATTCAGCCTGGTAATTTAGAGCATCGTAAATAAAAGCCATTTGGAAACAGATCTAAGCACGATCTGCGTCTAAGCTCAAAGCGTGAATATAACCTCTGTAAATCTCCGGTCACGCACCACCTCTAACGGCGTCTTTATGGAGAAAGCAGAAGCAGCTTGATACCAAGCCTTCTGATTGTGGTCACCGGTCGATCTGCTCACCTTGGGCGCCAAGCGGCTGGCTGCCGGGGCCCGAGCGCCCTCCACTGCAGTAATCCATGCCAGCAGAGAGGGTGACACCGACTGGCAACTGTATTCCCGAGCCGTTTTGGGCATCGCATGGTTACGCCCACCCCGGAACGCAGAGGTCTGTAAACAAGGGCTGACTGACAGGCCATCTGCAGAGTGTCCACTGGAGAAAGGGGGCAAGGAGAGCCAAAGCTCCCCCCTCCTATACGAAGGTGAAACCTTCTTGAGAAGCACCTGTTTGAATAACCTAAAAACCCAGATAAGTTGCTAATTCAAATCCCAGGGTCGCAGAGTGAATTCACTCTGCTAAATAAACGAAATGTCCTGCAGTGGCATTGCAAAGGACTAGGGGTGGACCTAAAATCATCATCACGGTATTTTTCACTTTTTGGATGGTGATGGTATTATACCACGGTATTACTTTTTCTAAGTTTTGGGAGGAGTCCCTCTATGCAAATAAAAAAAATATATTTTAGAATATATTAAATACACCTTAATTGCCATCACATTTTGGTATGGGAGGTCTTTTTTTAGCTTTTGATGTAGCTAATTTTAGGTTTATAATGGAATAATATTGATTTGCTATAAGATTTCCTGTGAGCATCTAAAAGCACGAGTGTCACGCCAGATGTGCGAGTTGGCAACCCTGAAAACATACATTTTTTTGTTTGACCTGAGTTGATTTGTCAAAAAACAAACTTTGATGAACAGGAAGTCACTAATAAACTACGTCTATTTATCTAGCATTTTTAAAAATACGTACTGTGTTTGAAAACCTTTCAAAGCTTTACAATTTCAGGACAGAGCAGCCACTCTATTAGGCTTTTTGATTGAGGTGTTAGATTTGCTGCTGTTATTAACACTAATGGCACATTAGCGCAAACAAAAGAGCTGCATGCACCAAAGTACATCTTGCTTGGCGGTTAAAGGAGTCGCTGGAGTGAAAATGATGCTTCTAGTGTTAATGGAGTAGTTCTGCCTTTTTCCACGCGCCTTGCCTGAAGGCACCGGCGCATATATGCTGATTTAGCAAATATGTTTTTTATCTTAATTTGCTACTATATATACATAACCGGGTTATTTTTGTTTAATATGTATAATTACACAAAATCTGTTTATTTTGAATTTGTTGATTTGCTATCAAAACACGGCATCAAGAGTGTGGTTAATAGAAAATTCACACAACACAGATAAACCGGTTACATATAATATAAAAGACAAGTACTCGTATTCAGATTACAACTGAAGCTTTGAAGAAAATAAAATTATTTTCCATAAATAGGGTGGTATATAATAGGGCTAT
Source organism: Hippopotamyrus pictus (assembly GCA_026781145.1). NCBI lineage: Eukaryota > Metazoa > Chordata > Actinopteri > Osteoglossiformes > Mormyridae > Hippopotamyrus > Hippopotamyrus pictus. Next base: position 20,073,310 of record JAODLC010000044.1, on the reverse strand, counting down.
TGGCTTCTCAGTGCTAATGGTACAGTGGAATCCATGTGGTGGCACACAATCACAGCAGTAATGACTATGACAGCGGTGTACTGCCCAGCCCTACTCAGGACCTCACGATGGGGCGAGGGAGGGCTTGCAGGAAGAGGGAGCTTATAGCACCATGGGGACAGTATCTGTCTAACAGCATCAGCAGCATGGCTAAGGACCCCATGATGCGGCAGGGGGGGTCTTACAGCTCAGTGCGGACAGTATTCAACAAACAGGATCTGGCAGAGGGGTCAAGGGTTAACAACAGACCCAGTTAAGGGACATTTAACCAGCTGCCACCAATATGGGACAGAATAATCAGGATGGTGGTGGTAGATCTGATGCAGTCTGACGTCAGCATACTGGCGATGGTGGTCACTCTGTGCCCAGACAATCTCTGGGTGGTACGACAAAGCGGGCCAAACGCAGCCCAGGGTCATCGCAGCGACAGAACACACAGGCAGCAGCTCTCCCTGTACAGGGTTCGTACACTTTTTGATTTCCATAACTTTTTCATGACTTCAAGCTAAATTTCCAATAATCAATTCAGAGAAAGATTTTTTTTGTTCAGCCCATTCAGGAAAATGTTCCAAGTTGTTACGTGATCATCATCGCATGACGCCATTACAAACATGTACTTTGTGTGAAGCAGAGATTCTCAGGTCGAGGCAAATTCTAAAAGGGTCACGAGGCAGAGATGCAAATGTAAGCATTTTAAAACCAGCAAGCTCCTATGCTGATCCACGATCAGATTTCTCAGCCCAATCATAGAATAAACCTAATTAAACGGGTCTGTAAATGTTTAGTGCAAAACTAGTGAACACCAAACCAATCCAAGAAGCCAAACCGCAGATGCTTAATTTAAAATTCACTGGCACATCCAATTAGATCTGTAGGCAATGATTGGTACGAACTACCAACTGCACTGCGTGGTTGATCACAGCGTTAATTTAAACCCATGGTATATTTGATATAGGGTCGTGACTAAGCTGGCATGGTAAAAATTGGGTTGCAGTGCAAAAAAGGTTGAGAACCACTGGTGTAGAGGAACCAGATGCTATGATCTTGCATTCATCCTTTGGATATGGATGCAGCTTCCAGTGCATATAATTTTACAGATATGCATGTTGCTTTTCTTGTTCAGACAAACACTGTCAAAAAAGTTGCATAGTTTCATTTCTATCTGGTCTAATAATGGTGATTAACCTCACTAGACATCTGCAATAACAATAATTACTGAGTTATAAAAGTTAGTGCTAAAGGACTAATTATTTGGGCATGTAGTTATCCTAATGTGACATAAGCGCAATATACACAGGAAAGAGTGAAATAATGTTGTTAACTAGAAGTAATGCTATACTTAATAATAATAATAATAATAATAATAATGCCATGAAGAACGCCACAGTGCACTTTGCATGTAAACATGTAGGAAGGAAGGTTCTTGGGTGTGTGTTGTAGCTGTTAACATCTGCATGGAATTATAAACTAGAAATGACTTTATACCTATTATGAAAGTGTTTATTTTATACATTCAATGTGTTCCTTCCAGTAACCACTTCAGTAACACAATTCTCACCCCCCCTCTCTCTCATACACACACACACAAACACACACACACACACACACCTTTTTCGTTTACAGCATCTAGTATTTCAACTTTACACATTCTATAACATCTTGGGTACCTTTCAAGATAACATTTTATTTCATTCTGTTGTGACACATTTATAATGCATATATCGTGCTTATGTCACATCAGGCCAATTTTAATCACTTGCATAATTTGTCTCTGCACAAACTTTAACGACTTTATGGTAAATTTACACAGATTGTTACCTTTTATTTCACTTGTTCCAATTCAGACATATTATTCAGCATATCAGACAAAACAAGGAACTTCCTTGTTGAAATTTTTACAAATGTTGAGTATCAGTGGTTGTGATTAAAAACAAATGTTATCGTGCAGTAATAAGAAAACACCACAAGAGACACCATATAGCAACAATTAATAATGCATTACAGACAACCCTTTGCCCCTGAATGGAAAAATATTAGCCTCAGTACATCATAATACTGAATGACCTTGAATGACCTGAATGTACATTTGTACCGTGTTGACCCAATTTAATGTCACCACCGATTTTTAAACCCATATTTTAATGCCAATGTTCCATAGGTAAGTGCCGTGTGGAGACGTATTTTCTCTCGTTTTCTGCCCCGATGGACTTTCACAGTCACAACCTGCGCTGACGCGGAAAGTATAATCAAGATACGGAAGACGGCATTATACTGCGAATATTGATTGAAAAAAATGTAGACATCCAAAATCCCATGACTTTTCCAAAACTTGCTGATATTTTTATTTTCCATATCTTTTCCAGGTCTGGAAAACATGATTTCTTAATTTTTCCGTACGAACCCTGCCTGCATGGCGATGTGTGGTTTGCAACCCCATCTCAACAGAACTCAAAGAACAGCAACTAATATCTGCATTTTTAGCTCGGGTGACAGTCCCCAAACTTCATAGTCGGCAGAGTTCAAATCTTTGCTGATCAGTCCTTGTTGGGCATTATTTTACATTAACATCAAATCTAAAACAAAGGTTTCCTGACCAAAGGGTTACTGAAGGCCAACTGTGATTATGAGTGAAAAAACATCTGGCTTCTGACAGATACGCTGGCTGTCGGGGGATTTAGCGGAATTCCCCCGGGACAGGCTGGTGGGGGGGGACCGCAATCTTAGCACCAGCTAAGATGGGATTGCCATCTACCGCAGGCGGGGCCACAATACATCACAGGGGGTTAAAGGGAGGCAGATGGGCTTATCGACCGGGCTTTTGGGAACTGCGGACAGGGGGGCCGAGGCAAAGTATTGTGGGTACCTTGCGTCTGGATGAGGTGGAGGATTTTGCCAGTGACGTGTCGAGCCATCTCGGCATCACCTGGTACAGCCTCCCCATTCATCCTCTCCAGCTGGCCCAGGAGCATGACGACCCGCGAGTTACTGGGAACTCTGGGAAGAGAAGAGACGGAGACTGCAGATAAAGAGAGACACACAGACCCAGTGTCTGACGTGACAGTTCATCAGTCCAATCGCCACCAACTGCCCCACCCCACCCCAGTGGGGAGTATAATACACATCACCCCACCCTGCCCCATGGGGGGGGGTCCTGAAAGCACTGACAGCCCTGGCACACCAGAGGGTCCAATCTGCATTAATCACCCTTCCCCACCTGCTTTTATGAGGACACACCCCCTCTGGGCCCAGGAGCCCAGCCCAGACCACTGGGGGCCACAGATGCTGCCTGCTGATGGATAACCAGTGCAAACACCCACTGCCAGCACACTGTGAACCCTGCCGTTTGCTCAGTGTGACCAAGACTCATTATCAACAGAACTGCCCACGTGCCCTTAACTCAGAAAGGGGCACAGGGCAGAGTCTGCTGGACACTGGTACCCGTCTGTGTGTAAACACGGCTCTGTCTGCCTGTGTGGCAGGGTCATGCCAGTCGTTACCTCCCACCGTCCCCCCCGTGACACAAACACCCTCGTCAGACTGATAGAGGCTAAATTCAGACGACCCAGAGGGGAACACCGGTGCTATATTTTCGCTGAAGCCTTCATTAGTGCCGGCAGCACGCGAGGCGTCCGTAAATAACAGCCTGTCACGCTGGAGCTGCCTCCAGCTGGCCCCCAGGCCCCCGGCCTCCCCCACACAGGGGGCACAGGACCTGTGAGAGCCCTGAGAACCGAGGGCCATGGAGGGCAGGGTCCTGCATCTAGCAACCCAAGGCGTCTTAAGGCGAGGACACGACCTGAATGACAGCCGTCCCATAAATGTGTAATACAGCCAAGGGAGACATGGAGAGGGCCTGGAATCTGAGGCACTGCAAACGTCCGAAAATAACCCATCACTGTCTGCTGGCCAGAGAGTCGGGGTTCTGTGTGTGTGTGTGTGTGTGTGTGTGTGTGTGAGTGAGTGAGTGAGTGAGAGAGAGACAGAGTAAGAGAGAGGATGGGAAACGCTGCTTATTAATGGAATTAAATCCATATTTATTTTGCCAATCTAGTCACTAGATACTGACAGATGTTAAAAATTAATCCCATTGATAGGCAAATTAGTCAGTACAAGTATGATATCACAGTGTCTGCATTGGCACTGACGTCATTGTTTTGTTCATAAGGCTTCTGAACTCTAATTCTGGTCCTTCTGTACACTATGTATGTTTGTACTGGAATGCATATATACTGCACATGTTCACTTTACTGTACTAATTTTAGTCTGTACATCTTCGCCATTGCACTATATTTTAGTTTTTAGATTTCAGATTGTATATTTGGATTGTATATTTTAGATTATATACTTGGTTCCATAGATTGTATTTATATATTGTAATTTTATTTTTTACTCCTACTTTACTTCTTACCTTTTTCTTCTATTTCTGCACAACCAAATAAGGGCGACTCAGAGATACATTTCACTGCATGCTGTACTGTATGTGACGAATAAATCTCTTGAATTGAACTGAATTTAATTGTTCCATAAAGAATGAGGGGATGGTATTTAGCTACAACACTGACATGTGACGGTCAAAGGCCACCTGCGTATTAAGTGAAACGCAGAGGAATATGGCAACATTTATGTCGGCGGTGCTTCTACTCCCTGCCCCCTACACCTACCTGCCCCCTACACCTACCTGCCCCCTTTCCTATGATGAAGGGGTCGCTGCCCAAAACAAAACAAAACGGCACCTTTGAGAAAGGCAATCCCTGACATCCTTCCGCACATGGCCGAGCGACTCCCTACACTAGGGCTGCACGATATTGGGAAAAAATTACATTGCGATATATTTTTTCCCTGCGATATATATTGCGATGTGTACA
>JAODLC010000044.1:20042583-20063539 GCA_026781145.1 Hippopotamyrus pictus | reverse complement strand
ATGATATTTGAAGAAATGTGTGATCATGCCCCAGTCAGTGAAAGTGTGTTTCCTACCCCTAGGCTCCTAAGGGTTAAAGGCTTTGCGGCGATTGCACGGCCGCTCCACCAGTTGACGGAGAAAGGGCGGAGATTTAAGTGGAGTCCTGATTGTGATAAAGCCTTTTTAACCCTAAAAGCATGTTTAATTACATCCCCGGTGCTGGCTTACCCAGATCCAGGTAAACAATTTGTGTTGGACACAGATGCTAATGATGTGGGCATAGGCGTGGTGCTTTCTCAGGAAACTGAGGGAGGTGAGAGAGTGGTAGCTTATGCAAGCCGGGCGTTAACTAAGGCAGAGCGGAGGTATGCTACAACGAAGAAGGAGCTCCTAAGTATGGTCACTTTTTTATGAAGCATTTTCGACATTATCTGTTGGGGAGAGAATTTGTGTTGAGGACTGACCATAACTCGCTGCAGTGACTGAACAATTTCCAGGGCCTGGAGGGTCAACTAGCTCGGTGGATGGAACAGTTGACCAGTTTCCATTATAAAATTGTACATAGGGGCAGGTAGGTTGCATGTGAATGCGGATGTGTTATCGAGGTTACCATCTTTTGGGAACCAGGTGGGAGACCCGCAAGTCTGTATCCTCCAAACTGCAGCCCAGAGGCCGGAGGAAGTGAACAATGTTGACAAGCTGCGGAAAGCACAGCAAGGAGACAGTGACATCCAGTTGATGATTAGTCTGAAACATGGTGGTGTTAGTCGGGCTGAAGCTGCAAAGCATGTATGTTTAGAGCGTTATTTACTTGTATGGGATGAATTAGTGGTCCATGATGGGGCGCTGGTGAGGCAGGTGGGAGATCTGAAAGGGGTTATTGGGGAACCCCTGGTGCAGTTAGTAGTCCCTGGGAACATGGTGCTGCGTATTCTGTACTGGCTGCATAACACAATGACTGGGGGGCATTTGGGGATACAGAAGGTACAGGCCAGGGTGGTCAGGGGATGTTCGTCGGTGGTGCAGGGAATGTAAGGAGTGTGCATCATGGAAAGAGACAGGTGTGGCCACACGAGCTCCATTAGTTTCCACAGTGACTGCACGCCCTTATGAAAGGGTGGCTTTGGACATACTGGGTCCTCTTCCAGAGACCAAGAGGGGAAAGAAATACATTTCAGTGATTGGTGACTACTTTCCGAAGTGGACCGAAGCTTTTCCCCTGGTGAATCAAGAGGCGGTGACGGTAGCAAAGGTATTGGTGGAAGAATGGGTGTGTCGCTATGGCTGTCCTCGTAGTTTACATTCAGATCGGGAGAAATTTTGTGTCGCTGGTATTTCAAGAATTGTGTCAACTATTAGAAATAAATAGGACTCGTACATCCCCATATTCACCACAGTCTGATGGCCTGGTTGAAAGGTTTAACCGTACTCTCGTAACAATGTTATCACTGTATGTTAATCAGAATCAGTCGAATTGGGGCACTTTGCTGCCATTTGTGATGATGGCATATTGAAGCAGTGTACATGCCAGTACAGGATTTACCCCGTATAAAGTTTTGTTTGCCCGAGAAATGATTTTACCGGTGGATGTCATTTTGAGTTTGGATCATGGAGAAAGATTAAAACCCATGTGTCTAGACATTAGCGACTGTGGTGGAGGTTGTGAAAAAGCACCAGAGTGAGGCATCACATAGACAGAAACGGTGTTATGATTTCAGAGCACAGCCACAGTTTTATCTGGATGCGGGATAAAGCTATAAGGAGGGGTGTTTGTCCTAAGTTACAGCGGCGGTTTAAGGGACCGTTTAAGGTTAAAGAGGATCTCTGAGGTGCTGTATAGGGTGTGTCCGGAAAAGGGGGGAGGGGACAATATTGTTCATGTCAACCGCCTAAAACCTTGTGTGCCTTCCTCTTTTGAAGTGTCTTCATCTTCCAGTGGGCCTGGGGCTGTGTGGAAGGAGTGGTGGCGGCGAGGTAAAGGTCCTACAGGACCTCCAGAGGTTCACTCCCCTGCTAGTTGGATTTACCTCCAGTCTGGAACTCCCCAAGGAGGAGTTTCAGAGGAACAATCGGTAAAGGCTCCTGTGGCTGGTTCCCAGTTAGAAGATCCAGGAGCAACAGAGGATACTGCAGCATCGAGCTGTGTGGTGGAGCCGGAGAGTGGAGTGCGGGAAGAGTCAGCTGTGCAAGTGGGGTTCAGTGGCCCTACTGCTGTGACTGGGCAAGGGACTTTGGCTGACACAGGGGGTGGCCCTCAACCTCCGAGATGGCAACTGAGGCGAGAGAGACGGTTGCCTGCCTGGACCAAGGATTATGACGTGCAGTGACTCGAGGACGAGTCCTCTCTTGTTGGAGGGGGGGATAGTGTAGTGAATGGTTTTGGGCATGGTCGCTCCCTGCAATGTTAATGGGGAACACCGTTGATTAGGATTGGGGTGGGGGAGGGAGAGTTATAAAGAAGATGCCTATTTGGGGGGGGGGGGGTTTGTTTTTTGGTCTTGTAGAGAAACTTTGGGGCGCTGGAGCAGCTGTCAGCATGTGGGGAAAAGAACCGTGGTGTGTCCGTCGCCGGTGGTAGACCGGCCGTGGATGAAGCTAGTTAGTTACGGGGGTAATGCTTTGAGAAGGATGGGAACTGTGGTTTAAAAGGCTGGCAGCAAGGTACAGCGGGTTGAGATGAGCCCCGTTGACTAAGGAACCTCAATTTCCCTTCCCTGGAGAATGCGGGGGGGGACTGGGTGTGCTTCTTCCCAGGGGAGTAACCGCTTTTAATAGTGTATTTCTGGAATGAATGAGAGTATGTATGTGTGTATGAATTTTATCCCCGGATTACGGTTGTGAGTAGGAGGGCGGGGTTAGAAGGTGCATCGGGAATGATTTGTTTGCTGTGTGTAAGGGTTTGCACTAGCGTTGTGATTTAAGCTTGCTGTGCTGTACACTTGGATTCTGAGTGGAGTGGGGGGGGGAACTGCAGTTGTATCATTCTTGGTGAGATGTTTGTTAGCCCTCGGGAAGGGGTTGTAATCCGGGGAATATTTAATAAAGATCTTCTCATATTCTGGCATCCTTATTTGGCTGGACCTCCCCAGCCTCATTAAATTAAAAAGGTGGTGGCAGCGAACTCCGGCAAGGCGCTTTAGCGAGCGCACTTGTTATAGTATAATAATTTAAATGCGACATTGAGAACGGCATTACAGACACTACGTTGCGATGTTTTTTTAGAATTACAGATCCTTCCTTTTGATGCATTGTTTAAGCATATTTTCTTTCTTTATTTCTTTGTTATAGCCACACAATACCTAGATGTATATCTAATGGCTCAATAAATATTCTAAGAAGAACTGGTGACCGCCAAGTTGTAAGTGAAGTAGAGAAGTGGGACTGAAGCCATTAAAGAGGGTTCCGACCAACCAGCACATAGGGATCGCATAAAGACATAACCAGTACACTAGCTCCTCCGCAACACCACATGGTATTCGCCTTAGGGAACCTTTAAGGGGTTCAATTCCGAGAAGCCGGAATTAATAAAGATTACTTCTGAACTAAGTAGACCGATCTGAGTGGTTGTGGGAATAACCACAGGGTAAAATGCAACTAGGATGCTCGAAGGGGGAGCAGTATTGGACTAATTTAATGATGAAACCGGTTGATCTGAGAAATGTGATTAATTATTGTTTTTTAATTTTTATACAGTGTTATTCTTTTGATTTATTTTCCATATTTCTTATTTACTATATTAACTCCTCGTACTTGTATATTCTGCTGTATTTTATTGCTTTTAATTTTATTTATTTATTTTCTTTTATTGTATTAAACTTTCTGCTTTGTCTTGCTTTGTAAAGCACACTGAATGACCTCTTGTGTATGATAATGTGCTATATAAATAAGCTTGCTTGCTTGCTACTGCGGTGTTCTGTGAACCTTAATTCTCATTTGGAGACAGATTTATTTTTTATGTCAAGGAAGATGACAAACACAGGGTCCTTACACCCAATGAATGATGTTATAATAAATGCATAAAATTATGACATATTTCTATCTATCTGAGCTCTGCCAGAGTTCAAATCTATACAAATGGCACTGTGTATATTCTAAAACAAGTAATAGATTAATCAAAAATTTGCCCAATTAAAATGATTATTGACTTGTTTTATTATAATAATAAACAAAAGTGGTAGCCCATACTGTATATGTATGTACACTTACCATCTGGTTCTTCTTCTGGTTCAAGCTCACAAATCAATTTCTTTGGTGGGTAGCGGTTTCGCTTGTGACCAGGCCAACCTGAGCTTTTTGTTCTGTAGAAAAAAGCATAATTTTATAAAAGCGTGTTACCTGTTCAAAGCACGTGTTTTAGGCTACTCTAAAATTACCTCTAAGTTGGGTGTATATGGCTGCTGCTGTTCCTCGGAATGCCTTAGTGTATCCAAGACAACGTTCCGAATAAAAATCTATATAAATGTATTTATAGTAAAATCCAGTTATAACGGATTTCAAGGGACCTGGCAAAACAGTCCGTTACATCCAGAGTTGCTGTTTGCCCAGAGCACAACTACAGGACACCATTTACTCATGCCACACCTAAGCAGACACACTTGTGGTATAAATTATTGTATTGTACATTTAGTAATCCAACTTTACCTGACCAGATGCGTGACTATTAATAATCCCGACTATGTACGTATCTGCGCTGGATATCACCGGCACGCCCCACGCCTTGTAGACGAAACTGCATGTCCGTTATTGCCGAACAAAACTACAGCTAAAAGCGGCCCTGGGGACCAAATTGTTTGTCCGTTATAAGCGAAATTCCGTTATATGCGAGTCCGCTATATCCGATGCTTTTTCTGCATGTTCTTAAAGGCGCGCGGCCGGGATCAGCGGACCTCGTCCGTTATAGACGATATTCCGTTATAAGCGAGTCCATTATAACGGGATTTTACTGTAATACAGATTTACTATAAGACTGAGAGTCTGAAAGCGTGAGTGTCACGGCCGGTGCGTGAGAGTTAGCAACCCTGTCAGCCGCCCTGGGGGGCCCCCTCCCAGCTCCCCTCCCAGGTCCTGGGGGGGCCCTCCCAGCTCGGGGCCTCAGGCCATGGTCTGCCCTGCCTGTCCTGTTGCTACGCCTCTGCTAATACTTAGTCAAAATAATGTATTCAGAGGAAATGTAGCTACATACAGTGAATTGAAGAAAAATAATTTAACATAATTATTTAATCTATTATTATCTAGGCAGGTTTCCCGTTTGAGCAGGGCCCCCTGGAGAGACGGCTCTGGGTATCCCTCCCAAATTGACATGCCGATCCTCTGATGAAATATCAGAAATATAAGGTTCGTAATGCTTGCTCGATGCTCTCATCCGAATTACATTCACAGGTAAAACTAATTCAAATCTTTACGTGAGACGTGATATTCAGCGCGTTTTACTGGGAGCATACCATTTAATATGCAGTAAGCTTTTGTCATTAATTTCACATAGTATTATTGTACGTTTCGTTTACCAACGTTCAGATATACCGGCTTAATAAAATACTAGGAAAACAGGGACTGTCGACCCAAAGGACCCGTTTTCCCGTAACAGGTTCCTAATGGGAGCTGGTGAGCTACCTGCCAGTGTTACTTTGGGGAAACCACCAACATCACCGGGGCGCCCAGGCGGACAAACAAAGCAGCCCCTACACAAGCCGAGGCGCTGGGCTAACACTTTCTCATCTCCAGTGATGCATGCAAAATTATTATAATTAATAAATAAATAAACAAACAAACAGTGATTAAAATGATCAACGAGATGATCACCCGAAAATCGAGATTAAAGCTCGGTACCCCTAGCCTACACAGTGTGGCAGGAGAGCATATCTCTTACCATAATCAATAGCTTATTCTATTGCACGTTTGCCACCGAGCCACTCCGAACACCCCCTTTATTATTCTCTGGTGCATATCGGTTCATGCAACCCTGATTTCAGATATCTGAAGACATAGATGAAGTAGGAAGAACCACCAGTAAAACTCTCTTTTGATAAGTCAGACTACTTACTTCAGCGGGGAAAAACAAGGAGAAGGCACCGGAGTTAAAGTAAAATGTCCAGATTGTTATTTCGATCTTCAGCTGGTTAAAGGTTCTTATAAAGACGCTAAAAAGTGCCCATTATGACATACGAATACGGATAAAGCCACCGTGTTCAGGATCTGGGCAGCCGAGGGAGCGGACAGGAAGCGGGCGGAGGAGGGGCTACGGAAGTTAACAAAGTCTAAGCCGGCGTCTCAGGACCGGAAAAAGCCGCTCAGTCCACCGAGGAGAAGCTCTCCGACCGCCGAGGGGGCCGCCAGCTGACTGGCAGGCGATCTGTTTGTTTAATCACAGAGCTGAATACTGAATAATGGCGCGGAAGAATTATTTAGGCTCCAAAAGGCTTTTAAAAATGCGGACGTCAGAATTCGCAATTAAAATAACCTCCTGTTTGAAATTGTTGTGAGATTATTATTGGGAGTCAAACGAATATTCTATTGTTTTTCTTTTAAAGGATGACACAAACCCATAAATCCAATACTAGACATCCAGATTCATATAAGACATACTTGAAGTTAAACAGAGAACAAATGCTTAATTATGCACTATAAGATGTTGACGACTTGATTGTGTTAACAAGTGTAATAAACTATACTGACCAGTTGTAATTTGAATGGTAAATTAACAAGATATTAAGTTAAAAAAAACATTTGGTGTTTGTATGGTCCAACCACTGGATGGTATGCTCAAGCACACACATCCTGCCTATTTTCTAACCACTTATTGTCAGGGCTGGCATGGACTAAATAAGAAGTGGGGTGCTTCGTCTTTCCTGTCAGCATCAGTCACCGTTGAAGTGTTGTCATACAAGTCCTGATCTGTGTTTAGTGAGATATTGGTCCATTCTTTAAGAAGAAAAGTCTCTTGTGCAAGCAGGGGAGTACCTAGACATCCCCCCCCCCCCTACATTATATAACTATAATTTTATGTATTCAAGGGCCCCTGTAAAGTGCTGGGCCCCCGGAATCTGTCAGGGTATCCATGCCCCGCCATCGCCCCTGCATGTTGGGACAACATGTAAGCTCCAAACAAGTCCAGGGATAGGTGTGAGGACACGATACAACCACTATTATTTTTAATCTTATTTCCTACTGACAAGCCGAGTCCCAGTGAGTCACTGTCTTTGCTTTGTAGATATCCAACAGAGCTGATGAGAAGCAGGGCCACACAACACTGTCTGTCACAGCAGGTCAAACACACTTCATGGACAGTGGGCTATGAATCACCTACACAAAGTTCTACTAAGACAAAAAATTTCACATGAAAACTGCTAAATTATTGAGCTTAAACATAACTGCTGTTATGGCTTTTCCACCGCACCAGGTACTGTACTTTTGGTACTTCAAGCTGTTCACTGGCATAAAAACTGGCACCGTCAGTGAATGATACCACAACACAAGGCGGGAAATTTTGCACTGGTTTTAAAAATGGCTGTACTATATTATAGGGCTGGATGATGTTCGATATTAATACCAGCATCACATTTTATGCACATGCAAGTTTAACATCGCTAGTCAGCTAGATCGGGCTTTTTCTTGCCTTCTCTTCTGTACAGACATTATTGTGCAGGGAGTTTAAGTTTCAGTAAAACATTTTTACTCTGTCACAGCAAAAAAAAAATCTTAGCAAGTTTTGCAATTTTAATTATTATTTCTTTTCAAGATTATCTAGTATATGTTTAAAAACCAGTTTAAAATTTTTGCATGAGCACTGCTTTTGCATGAACGCTGCATGCATTCTCTGATTGTCAGTTTTGGTGCGTGTTTGGCTCTGTCCCAGATGTCTTTTTTACATTTGGCCAGCAGTTCCCACTGGCCATCCTGTATTTTGTTCCCCTGGGACCGCAAAGGGTCAAAAATAAACAATTTGGTTAATTGGCTAATTTGGATCGTGTCTTGTTAGCTGTGTATTTAAGTGCCTGTTCTGATTCTGTTTGATCAGTCATTGTTGTTGTTACTGTGTTAGTAGCTGTGGTTGGTTTCTTAGCTCTGTTCCCTATCCCTAGTTGTGTTTATTGTGTGGTTTCCTTAGTTTGTTCTATATTTTTTTCCTGTTTGTTTTTTGTCCCTCATGGTCCCATTATTTTGTGGTTTCCCCTTTTCTGTTCAGTTTTGTCTTTCAATAACTGCCTTTTTTGGAGCTGCTCTGTGGATCATCCCTCTTTTCCTGCCTGCACCACACCCTGCTGTAACACCTTTCAGACTTTTCAGTGAGGGTGCTCTGAAATTTAGGATTTCTCCTCAATGTGCTGGTCGCAACAGTTTTATTTCTACTTCAACACCCCAACACACAAACACAAACATGTGTGCACACACAGTACCACTAAGCAGCAGTTACAAGGACATGCAATGTTACACATGAGGCAAGATATTAAAATTATAGTATTCACACATTAAAAATAAAAATTCAAATACTATGCCTCTCATAAGGGTGGCTATAGCACCCCAAGCCCTTCCCTGGTGCCACCCCTGGCACTGAGAACCCAAACACACATTACATTGATTAATTCAACCAACACATAGGTTCTTCTGTAATGTTTTAGCTCAGAACAAGCAAGCAGTGCTACATGTCTCATTTGTTAGGCTCCATACACTATTAAACGGCAATGAAGATACTTTTGTGCTTAAAAATGGTTCTTTAACCAGTATGCTATTTTTATATAAATAAGTTATTTGTTTGGAATACTTGATTGAGTTAGACCATTTTTTAGTACATTTCTTTGGTAACTATGATCACATATTCTCATTCATTTAAATAACAGATTTAACCGTTAGAGATTACAATTCATTGTTAACATCATTGTTGACTTTGTCCCAGAATTATTGTGCATTTAATTAAAAAATTTAATTGTCAGAGGTTTGCTGAAACACAAGAACTATCAATAGAGCTCAACATTTCTGCAGTTAAATATTAATTTTCTGCTTCTATAAAAGGGCAATTGGTCTTTTGCTGGCTCTATGTTCCAGATGAAAGGAACTGCATCTCAGTGTTAGCCATGGCTTCCCTGATGCTGCCCACCCTCTGTTTGAAGATGAAAGGGAAGGCATTTTTGAAGGACTTTCTGAAGTTGGCCCCCATGAAGGCATAGACGATGGGATTGACCGAGGAGTTAACATAGGACATGCAATGAGCCCAGATCTTGATCTTGTAGAGTGCGTAGCTTTTGCGGAAGTTTGGGTAGAAGGCTTGGTATAGGATAAAGAACTGAATAGGACCCCAGCAGACAGTGAAGAGCACCACGATCACTACCACCATCTTGGAGATCTTGGCACGCACTGCCTCTGACCTCTCTGCCAGCTGGAGGGAGAACAGGATTAGTACTCTCATCTACTGGATCAATAGCACTTTATGTCCCTCAATCAGCCAGTTTAATTCAATTCATCTTTCGTACAAATAATTTTAATCACTATAATTGAGTGACACACATTGAGGCCATGCAGGGTTAGAATTTGCTACATTACTGATACTATGAAGAGTTCTGTCTATTTCTGTCATTCTGGATATCTGCTTACCTCTTTATGGATACAAGGCCATCTTGATAATTTATTCTGCGATATTAAATACCATACCCACGGCTGGTAACTATTTTCAGACAACAAATAATTGTCTTCTTTGCAAAAACATACTTTGTGTATTCAGTGATCATCATCAAAAGAACAAATCTTTCAAATCAGCCATAATGAAGTACAGACCAATGGGCAGAGCTGGGAGCGAGGGTCTGCTCACCTGATAGTTGTTATCAGTGGGCTCCACCACTGGCTGGCCCATACGCTTCAGCATGAAGGCATAGCAGAAGCAGATAGTCATGAGGGGCAGGAGGTACACGGCCAGGAAGGTGTAGAGGATGAATGCTTGCTGATGCAGCACAGATGGAAAGGACTCGGTGCAGTATGTCTGGGGGCCAAACCAGTATCCAACATCAAGTTTCTGGTACATTGCTACTGGCACAGAAAGGACAAATGACCCTGTGGAAAAAGAGAGAAGAAATTTATCGATCATCAAGTGACCTTGCCGAAATCTAACCAGGGAGCTTAAATTCATTAGGACCCTACAGAGTTACTGTAATTGCAATTAATAACTAACGTTAAAAGCAGTGATGGAACAGAATATTTTTTGCTATATCATAGCATATACTATTTTACAAATTTATATGACTTCCTACTAAATCATTGTGAGGGTTAACTAATATTTTGGTGTTAATAGATGTTTTATCCTGCATTTTATTAATTTGCTCAAGCTTTAAGAGAAAGTTTTAAGTGAACATAAATGTAAATCTAAGAACAACAAGCCAAATAATTTCTTAGCTCATCAACTAAAATGCTGATGTATTTGAGCAGTGCAGTGCAAAACAGGAGATGTAAGTCACCTAGAAGAGTGCAGTACTTTCTTGGGGGATGAGGTGAGTTATTGCCCAAAAAATAACATGCCGTCCATCATCAAAGGAGAGAACAATGCTGTATTATCATAATCATTCATGAAAATGATAAACTAAAGATCCAGAAGCCTCTGGGCCATATTCTGATCAATTTGTCCACATGGAATAAACATTACATTCAAGATGAAGCTAAGACATCAAGTTGAATGTTTATTTGTGCCCAATTGCAGGGAAAGGTGAGTACCCATCCAGATGCCCAGGCTGACAGCCATCGCCATGCGTGGGGTCCGATGGCGGAGAGACTGTAGGGGGTACACTGTCACATAGCAGCGGTCCACACTCATGGCAGACAGAGTTATACAGGTCGCCTGCACTGTCACCTGTCATCAGATTGAGACACCAGGAGATTCTCGCATTATAACCATGCAGGGAAGCAGGAAGATGCAAGGATGGGGTGGGGTGCCATCCCTCACCTGTTGAATGTAGTTCACCAGCCTGCACATGAAATCGCCAAAAACCCAGCTGGGCAGTGGGTAGAGCGTGGCAGTGAATGGCACACAGCACACCAGGAATATGATGTCCGTTGTTGCCAGGTTGGCTAAAGAAGGATTCAGAAGAGCAGCAGACAAACAGATAGCAATGGTTTGCAAGAATTCTTCCATTTCTGTCCATCTTTTAGTGCTTATCCTGAGCAGGGTCACAAGGGGCAGGGGTCTATGCCAGGCAGCAGAGGGCATAAGGCTGGGGTACACCCTAAATGAGAATGCCAGCCCATCATAGAGCACTTTGTAGGTGTCACTTAACCAGAGGCGCATCTTGTCAGCAGGCAGGGCAGGCAGCTGCTTGGGGCCCCCAGAGCCAAATTTATTAAAATGATGACAAAAACTGGTTAGGGGGGGGGCCCCCAGTGAATTTTTGTTTGGGGCCCCAACAGACCCTAGGATCGCCTCTGCACTTAACCTAAATGCAAGTCTTTGGACAGGGACAGAAACTGAAATACCCTGGGGAAACCCAATCAAAATGGGGAAACATGCAAACTCCACAAACACACACACACACATCAGAGGTGGGATTCAAACCCCCGTCCTTAAAGGTGTGAGGTAAAAGTGCCATGATAAGCCAATTGTAAAACATTGTAGAAACATGCAAACACACCTTCAAGAATCTCTGTACCAAGCTTAGTGAAGATTATTGGTGAGGACATCATACTAGTACGATGGTTCAAAATGCATAAACTGTGCTCTCATGAGAAACCAGGTTCGAGCACTCACCTATGTAGAAATTGGTGACTGTCTTCATCTGCTGGTGCTTGGTAACCACATAGATGACGAGCGAGTTTCCTAGCAGTCCAAGCAGCATGATGAGAGCAAAGAAAAGAGGCACGAGCCAGGCATCTACTAACAAAGGGGGGCTCTGTGGCCCGAGGACGGCAGATGCGTTACATCCAAGCCCAGGTAAACAGGGAGTGCCGGTCGTGCCGTTTGCCAGTTCAGAGGCAGCTGGCATTGGCTCCACCATCATGCCATCGACTAGTCCCAGTGTTCCCGCTCTCCTGAGCTTCTTATCACTGAGGTGCCGTACAGCTATAAATCCAGGCAGAAGGCATCACGAATACCATCCGGACTAAGAGCTTTGGCACTGGGTCTCAATTACGTAAGATGTTAGTTCTGTTAGCCAGGAGTGGGTCAACCTCTGGCAGTAGGACACAAATAATAAAGAAGGGGTAAAAACATGGCTGGCCACTGACTCTCGTTTTGCTCTCTCTCTCTCTCTCTCTCTCTCTCTCTTTCCCTCTCTCTCTTTCCCTCTCACTCCCCATCTCATATTCTCCTTTACCTTCGGATTCTTGACGACTTTTTCTGGTGAGATATTTTTAAGAATTTAGATTTGCAAAATGTGCAATTTGCATATCATTTTACAAAGATGCGTATTTGCATTATTTTCTACAATCTTTCTCCAGAGTACATTCTGTTTCTATGAATGCAAGATGTTTTGAAGGCAGCAATTATCCCACACAGAGAGGCAATCAAAACTGAGGTCACACTGACACTACATTATGGGTCTGTTTATGTTTCTAACTGTGATTCACAACCTTTCAAAATAACAACATCGATTCAACTCATTTAAAATTTAAGTGACACACGTTATGGTCAATAATAAATGAAGCTGCTTCAAACAAAAATGCATACCTCAGGAATACAGAAATACATATACAGTATACAACCCCAATTTTAAAAAAGATGGGGTTGTATGGAAAAAAAAAATAAAAACAAAAAGGAGTGAATTGTAAATTTACTTTAACTTGTATTAAACCAAAAACAATGTATTTCATGTTTTAACAATTAATTGCATTGTTTTTTTGAAGATATGTGTTTATCTTTTTTGAAGATGTGTGAAACAGGTGATGTTAAATGGGTGAGAAAATCATGTATAGTGTATAAGGAGGCTCCAAAAAAGGCCTAGCCCTCAAAGAGCTTGGATGGGTCGAGGCTTGCCAATCTGCTAATACATACGTCAGCAAATAGTCCAGCACTTTGAGAACAATGGTCCTCAAAGACAATTCAATTAAATTTTATTTGTATAGCACATTTGAGCAATGAGCAAGCCAGAGGCGATAGTGGCAAAGAGAAACTCCCTAGAAGGTAGAAACTTTAGTAGGAACCAGATGGGGGAATCCATCCTCCAGGGGCCGGCAGAGGATGTCCAGTGAACAAGGTGGTAAAATCCTGATCTACACAATTCAAATTTTAAGATTTGAGTCTAAATGCTGAGGGCAGGCAGGTGCTGGTGAATACAGGCATGGGGAGTCCCTGAACATCAGCACTCCAGTTCCACAAGGAAGTGTGAAGCTAGAGTGACAGACTGACAGTTCAGTTCATCTAAAGCCAATGGCATCGATCCCAACCCAGCTCTACACCTCACACTATAGGTCTAACTGGGAGTGAGCAATTAGCTAGGGTCCCTATAAGCTAAACTAAACAGGTGTGTTTTTAGTCTAGATTTGAATATTGAGTGAGCCTGAATCTCGCACATCTGCTGGGATACTATTCCACAGCTGCAGAGCTCTGTGAGAGAGCTCTGCCTGTCATAGTTTTTTCGACTCTAGGTACTAATAGATGTCCTGCTCCTTGAAATGGTTAGGATTTTAGGCATTTCACCCTCTACAATGCACCATACAAGTAAAAGATTTAAGAAATCCAGTCAAATCTCAGCATGGCATCCATTTGTTATAGAATTATTAATGTTCTCTGCCAGTGCAACTTTGCTTTAAGCAAAATGTTCAACAGCAATATTAAAGAAACTGCTGGCTTATGACCTGCTGCTGGTGGTTCATATCTGATAGACATGAGGCAAGAATCTTACAGAATACTATTCGATGTGACAGCATGTGTGTGTACAAAAATGACAATGAAGCAACGTTGTTAGAAACTTTAATGATATATTGCACGAGTAATAATATCACACACTGTACAAACACATTCTGTTGTTCTGACACTGAAATAGTCCATTCCTCTTTTGTATATGTAATTTGTGCGTTTCATTATGGGTTATAGGGTACTATACATTCTTTATATATACATATAACCAGAGGATAAAACAACAGAAATAATAATTAGAAAAAAAGGCTCCCTTTCCTCTCAAACATATTCTGGATATCATTCCTCACTCCCCCCACCCCCCCCCCAAATTCCAATGTTTCCGCAGGTGAACAAACAAGCAGAACCAAGAAAAAGCATGGAGGTAACATCGACAGGCAGCTCATCTCATCACTGTAAACAACCCAGCAACCTCAATGGTCTTTACTTTCCAAGTCACATAGATTGAGGCCAAAGAGGTGCTCGTTTTATAAACCTCTTTCGTTGAGCTATTATAGGCTTTTAGCAATTTCAATTTCAAACCACTCTGTTGACAGCAAGCAAATAACTCTTAGCGGTTATAAAAATCATGGGAAATTATGGTGGAAATGAATTTCCCCATGATGTAGTAAGCAGTAATGGGAGAAACTAAACTTAAAATCCCATGGTTGGCGGTCTTTCCATTTCCCATCAGTTAAACTAGACCAACCAGCAGTCTAACAGATCCCACACCATACTAGCACGAACCTGTACTCTCCCCCTCGCTAGAAGGAAGCCCAGCATATCTGAAGCTCTTTGCAAATTCAGCAAAGACCATTATACTGTCATCACTGAAGTACTGGTAAAACAGTTTTATAATCTAAACAAACAAATCAGACGATATCCCAGAGAGATTCAAAGCACTGAAATATATTGAGTTACCCACTGACCCTAAACTCAAGTCAAACTCATACATCCAAAATTAAATGCCATGACCTTCCAGTTTTAGACTAACATATGAAGGGACCATATTCATGTCTCTGGTTTTGTATTAGACATGCACTCCTAGCTTTGGTGCCTCAGAAGGGGACTTTAGGCCCACATCATTCATTTGTGATCAGTTTGTGACAATACAAGACCTTACAGTGGAAAACCAGACACACATGGCGCACACAGAGGTCTGGATTCAAGCATGTATATCTACTTTGACATATTCTGTTAGCATTCATGGACCATTTCTTGGGGGAAGATGTATGATTTAGCTATAGATTAGCATCAAGTTTTTCCATAGACATATAAATTTGTTATATACATAGATATGCTACCTGACACAGGTCTGTGCAGAATTAACTGCTCTTTGCTCTGGATGAGTAGCAGGGGTGAAACTGTCGAGAGTAAAACCAAACAGCCAAAATAGGCACAAGTAGTGCCAAAATACATGATCTACACAATACATATTACAGAAAATAGATACATCCAGACCCCTTCAATGATTGGCAATACCTAGCTGATCTGGAAGATTATGAGGGGGTGAACCGACTGAGTAAGAAACGAGTGTCAGCACGGTGTGACAGGAGGGCGAACTGCTCAAACACTGAAGCTTTCGCCACAGCCACACATCCCTTTGATATTGGGATTATTGAAGACAAACTCGCTCGCCAGCTTGGTCTCCACATAGTCCATCTCTGTTCCCAGCAGGGTGAGCTGCGCCTTCTTCTCTATGAAGACTCTGACCCCTGTAGCAAACAGGAGACCGTGTTTCAAGTGAAGCACATGGTCAGGGCACCTGCCTACTACAAAACTCAGATGTTAGTCACATGTAAACAGTGAGAGAATCAAGGCAGAGGAGCCCAAAGGGGCGGAGATTACAGTATGTTGTCCTTCATGGAGGAGTTTAATCCATAACCCACAGGTTGCTTTATTTGTTTATATTGGCAAATATTAAATCCTACCTACTTTGAAACCTCGCTTCTTCCATCATTAAATTCAACCACCCATTTATGCAACAATCCTTCAGTGATACACCTCTAGAGTGAGCCAGGGAGCTCTTCCCAGCCACTCAGTGACAGAACATCCTAAACAATTACTTTTTTTCCCCACCGTGGATCAATGTGTTTAAAATTATAGAAAAGCAAATATAGCCTATTACTGCAACAAAGACATGACAGAAAAAGAGAACAAATGCTGGAGTCTCCCACAGCATTTTGAGAAGCGTTGCAATCAACTGCAACTCACCATCCTGCAGCACCTCCTCATCTGCCGTCTCCTCCTTCTCCTTTATGTAGTTCAAAGTGTATGAGAGTCCATTGCAGCCACGTGTTCGGACACCCACCCTCAGACCGATCTTTGCAAAAAGAGAACCTCACGTAATAGTGCTCAAGAACAACAAAGACCTTTTAAGCTAAATAAGTACAGCTGAAGCAATGCAGTACAATGACTACATGAGTACCAGATTCATATGAACAAACATGCATATTAGCCTAAATTTGTTCAAAAAAAAAACAAACACATGCAACTATTACTCAACTAACTCTAAATGTTCCCAAGGAATGTTTATGGAAGTAAATACACACATAGACAATGGCTGAAACACTACTAATCATCCACCAAATGCTAAAAAAACATCCATCTTCTACACCCGCTTGTCCTATGCAGGGTTGCAGGGTCCAGAGACTATCCCAGAAGCTACAGGTACAAGACAGGGGCACCAACCCATCGCAGGGCCCAAACAACCTTCACACTCATACACAAATAATGAGGTAATATAACCATTGCTAAAATGTAATAAAAATGTCATGCCTTTAAAACAAAATAAGGCTTATAGACGAAAGAGCTATAATTGAGAACATTAAAACAAAGAGACGAGTAGGACACTAGTCTCAAGCACAAACATATTATACGCTGGTCTTCATACTTAAGTACAGCTCATTTAAACTATGATGAACATTACAAGCATTTTAAAAAATTAAAAAATGTAAGAAACGGCATTTCTTTAACACTGATGTTTATAGTGGTGGAATATGCCACTTTAAACTTTGTACAATGAGATACTTACATATTCTGGTTTGTTTTGTAACAGATGTTTAATCTTACTTACTGCTGATGGCGTCTAAAAACAGAAAAACTGTATAAATATCCAAGAAGATATGCACAAACAAAGTATGTTTACATGATCTTTGCACTGGAGCCTCATTAAGAATTTCCTGCAATTATATTCATAAGCAAGGCTGCAGAAATGCATGCACCCTCTAGAGCTGGCTGTGGAGCAGACTTTCCCAAGCTTCTAAGTGGATATTCCATCACATGGACAGATGGATAGTTAGATCATGAAGAAGAAGAAGAAAACTATTTTTTATATATGGTTTAAGAATTTATATAGTAAACGCTACCTCACCAAAAGATTTAACCGCAGACTTAAAACTGCATCTGTTCTGTCAGAAGTCCAATTCCTTAACCACCAGCCTGCCAATTGTTACTCAACAAAATCTAAAATGATTTAAAATTTTGAACATTTGACTATGTACTAATAGCATCAATGTACACTTCCTTGCTTGTAAAGGACAAGTTATTGTCTTTTCTGACAAAATGAAAATGCTTATATATTATTAAGAGCTGTGGATTCATGTTATGTCACGGTTCGTTTCAATGACAATGCACGTTTGTAGGTCAATACGTTACCTACCGAAGAGTTAACTAAAGTTTCGTTGAGGAAAAATAGCTAACCAACAGGGATGGCCCCAAGACAATCGTTTAAAATACCAAATTAACAAACTATCTGTATCTGTTTGTCGTGTGTCTAGTTTTCCAGATAAAAGTCACACTATTTTGAAACAGCTAGCTAGAAACACTACCCTCTCATTTCAACCCTAGTCTATTTAAAAACCAACGAAATCTCATCAGCTATGCAACTTTCGCGCATTTGTTTGCAGAAAGCCAACAACACACTCACCAGAGTTAACGCAGCCCGAGTTGGAAGCAGTTTTCTCTTGCTAACTGCTCTTACTGTCGCCCGTACTACTGGGGCAGACATGTTTCTCCTCTCTCGAAATCTCTTTCAACAGCAAGTTGACAAAATAGCGAAAGTGAACAACACATTACTGCGCATGCGCCGAACGTGACTGCCCAACAATTCAATAATGTCGTTGGCGATACGTCATGTCAATAACTGGCAAGCTAGTTAGCCAATAGAAATCCACCATAAAACATTACACTCTCGCGACACTGCGCGCTGTTATGCAAAGGAAACTGAATCGCTTCATAGCGATTGTACGTGTAATATTTTGAGAGCTATGAATAGCAAGAAGTACACCAAAGGGGATTATGTAATTGTTTTATTTTATATTAAACATCAAAGCAAAACACTAAAAATAAATATGAGAATTTAAATATTAAAAAGTTCATATTGAAAATTTAGACATTTAAATAAATTGCTGACAATCTATTTAGATTTGACTTAAACGGTATAAGACCTGTATCTTACACCACAACATGAGAGAGCTAATTCTGCATCCTGGGTACCCCCCAAATAAATCCGCTATTTAAGGTATTTGTATAAGAGCTCTTCTTCCTAAATAATGGTACAATACTCAAAAATGTTGCCATGGGATACAACTGCCAAGAACGGCGACGCTGCAGAAGGGCATTTACAAACCTCTTTGCCTTGACTTACAACAATGTAGGCTAACAAAATGAATGCATTTCATATTAGAAAAATGCAGAAAACTCTGTAGTAGAAATGATTCAAATATTTTCAAAATATGACCTATAGCTCGGAAGAAGCTCATAAGACATCGAACTTACAAAAGTCGTATTCTGCGTTTGCTGTATTTAGAGCAAATTCATAAATTCATCTAAGTGAAGGGACTTGGCTCGTTAGACTCCACAATCAAAATACCTAGCTAGGTAGCCCAATCTATCATTGTTCATGGGTGATTTCAAGTACGCTTTAATAAGCCCTGGGACTGAAAAGCTTCTTTGTTAGTAGGCTTTTATCGCCCTCTTGTGTTTCAAATGGGAACAGACAGGAATTTGCTCACATAAGACGGCCAAAAGAAAAGTTGGCGAACGGAACCAGAGAGAAGGAGAAGAAATAGGGATTTTATCTGAATGTATGACAGGAAAAGTGCTTAACAAGATGTCGGGCAGAAGTGAAAACAAATAACGGCCATTTCATTATCAGCAAAAGGGAAAACAAGAAAATGGGCAGAGTTGAAGTTCTCCTGCAGTTGGATGCTGGTTCCAGCTTTAGGTTCTCTTAAACAGCCCTGTTTCAATAAGAGTACATGCCAGTGGCATAGGGGAGCATGTGTCCCCCCAGTATTTAATTTGGCTTCATCTGTCCCCCCTATAAATAGACCTGTGTACTTACATTAGATTGCATGATGTCAAATATAAAACTGCCCTACGTCATAGCAGATGCTCCTTCTCTGCAATGTCTGTGTTGATTCAAAATGTAAGATTTAACAAGCAAATGCAAATAGGTGAACAGGGAGTTTCATCCAGTGCATGATTAGACAAATGTGGGGCACATGTGGTCAATACTGTGGTTTGCAGGGCTGGAAAAAAATGTAAACTATACCTGTCACAATACCTGATCACAGACCATATCTGAGGTCTCGCACAAGCATGAACATTGTCCTCATCCTCTAGAGTTCCTACTTAATCTAGGCCAAGAGGAAGCTAATTAAGTATTGTGTGGTGGCCACATATCAGGGTTGGGGCCATTCCGGAATGCATTCATCAATTCCAGTCCAAACCAGGAAATGGAACTGGAGTTGGGATTGGAAAAAGAAACTATGAGGAACAGAATTGGAACTGAATTCAATTTTCAGGGAGATATAAATTCTAACTCCAGTTCCATTTCCTGGTTTGGATTGGAATTGATGATTGCATTTCAGAAGGGCCCCAACCTTGCCACATACATTGCATATTTTACACACACACACACACACACACACACACACACACACACACGCACACACACGCACACAAACACACACAAACACACACACACACACACACACACACACACACATACATAATTTCTATGGGCATAGCCTTAATCCCAACTATCACATCCTTAACTATAGGTAAAAGCAAAATACAAGACTTTTGGATAGTTTTTTTGATTGCATTCAGAGATTTTTATAAAATCAAGGTTATCCATGTGGAGACTGAAAAAAAAAAAAAATGTCCCCACAAGGTTAAAACCGGTTTTCATCATACTGTGGGGAAATCTGGTCTCCACAATATACACAAAGTACACACACAATATATTCATTCACATAACCTGAGGTTAAACCAACTAATACTTGTAAATAAGTACTGTAATATCTAGCAAACTACAACTCAGAACAGGAAGAACATTGTATTTGAAATCTGTTGTCTTGTTTATAACTTGAAGCAAATGCCTCAAGCTGATTAAATGAATCATAAGTTTTGTTTTTCTTTTTCTTTTTCTAAAAAAAAGGTTTATTTTTTTTTTAGCGGTTTTCACACAGTAGTAAGTTATCACAGCAGCAAACAGGTGGAAGACAAGGCTTGTAATTCTGATTTATCAAAAGCCCAGTGCTAATTAAATCTTTTATTCTTTTTACATGAACACTCAGATTCAAGTCACTGATTTCTGAAATTTGTACAGTAAAGGTTTATATCACTGCTTAGACAATCCCAAAGGCCTTACCGTACAGCTATCTGAGGCGTTCCAATTTAAGCTATACTGTCTTTTCTACAGACAGTTCATAGTGCATGTGACAAAGTGACCAAATGACTGTATTAAAATTAAAATAAAACAAATAGAAACCTGTTCAGCAAAGAGCATGCATAATGGCTTTGGATTTAAAATGAATTATAAAAAGAAAAAAGAAAAGAAAATCAAAACTCCTTCTGGAGGAATTCTGGTTAAAAACATACCACCGGTGAGATGGCTCAGGTTTTGTCCTGCTTCTCACCATGTGACCTACACACAGACAAGAGCTAAAGATGGATGGGCCTGGGTTTTGGCTTAAAGTAAACATGCTTCTCTTCAGTCCATGGGTTTTCTCCTGGAAGAGGCTCTGCCCTGAGTCAGGTGCCTGTTAGTGAGGCTGCCTGTAACAGATTGCGAGTTTAACAGCCGATTAGCAGGCCACAATCACTCCTATCAGACAGTCATACATGAAAAGGGCCAAGTACAGGTACAAAAGAATAACT
>JAODLC010000044.1:20024636-20037979 GCA_026781145.1 Hippopotamyrus pictus | reverse complement strand
CTGAATACATATATTTAGACAGTAAAAATACATTTAGACAATGATAAACAGTAACAGTAATTATTATATAATAAAATGCATTTTAAAATAAGGATTTCTAAACCATTAATACATTTAATTATAATAATATTGTCGTGCCCAGCGAGGACAGACTGGAGATAAAGGCACAGATGTCAGGGTATCGAGGAATACGGGGTTTAATTACAGGTAAGGCAGGCACAACGCAGACTGACAATACAATGACCGGACTAGGGAAACAAACTGAAACGCGGACTAAATAGAGAGAGCTAATGACAACAACCAGAAACAGCTGATCACACATGGGGTTAACGAGGGGGCGTGGCACACGGAAGGAGCGGATGATCGGGGCAGGACACATTGTTTTTCTTTTTAACTTAACACATTGTTTGGATATATTTATTTTCTTACTTTACAAATTACTGTTTTGATAAATGTGATTAGATGTGTTTAGTACAGTATATGCTCTTATTTCATCTGGTTCATTTTGTGTTTAAATGCTAAAAAAACATTTAGGTGTAATTTTTTGGGGTCGGGAACCAATTAATTGGTTTTCCATTATTTCTCATGGGAAAAATTCGATCAGAACTCAATCTGTTCAGAATTCCGGATCGAATCTTAAAAAGTTTAAGTTAGAGTTCTGAGGTACCACTGTATATAAAAAAAAACGACATACACGCACATACATACATACATACATATTATACATATATATATATATTGACTGTGCCTATTTATATATATAGTGCATGGAGTATATAAGCACCAATATTGCAATGCTCAATGTGTTGAAAGCTACAGGAAAAAAAGTCTGCTAACTCAACACACCCAACACTGTTCTGGCACCTCCCCAGAGGTCTCTGAAAGAGCATGTCACACCCTAAGAATGGGGAATACCTCCTGGAGTACAGGAATGATGGGTGGGCTCCTCTGCTGAAGGAAGAACAGCACCATCAACGTGTAGGCGTAGGAAGAAAGGCTTCCACGTGAGGCGTCGCCGATATCACACACCTGCAGAGAACATGCACGCACATGACAGCACAGCCTAGTGATTAACTCTGATTGGCTAGATGGCTCCATTTAGCCTGTAAAGTAACTTATGCCTCACTACTGTACACACACAGCAAACTGTCTATATGCATCAGTACAACAGCAGCAGGGAGTGACAAAGGGTTTGAGCACCCAGATCATGCTGTGGGGAACCACCGCACTCACTTTTGAGAACACCTTCATGGCATAACACAGGTACTTCACTCTGGGGTCGATCGCCGCATATGATGCAAGGAGCCGTGTGTTGTGCAGGGCCTGAAGGAAAGGCAAAGGAGCAAAATGCGCAGACTGGCAGGACATCAAAATGCCGGCATGGCCTAACACACTGTCATTGTCCATAGGAGGTCACTCAAGAATGCTGCTCCAGTGGAGTAGGCAGTAGGCTTGCTGGATCACACAGCTGTCGCAGCTGGGGCTGGTCACACTGGCTGCACTGGAAGCTGGGCGAGTTGCCAGCGTGAGGTAAGGGGGTGTCACATTCTCACCAGTGTGTTGTACAGGCTGAGGTCTCCTTCCAGGCCTGTCTTCTCATGGAAGAATTTCACGATGGGGACTTTGGCTGTTGTGATGGGCAATATGTTGCGCAGACCTAAAAGGTAAACCACCCAAAAAGCTGAAATTACACACAGACTTTGCAAAAAAACTGTCACAACAGCCTACAGTAATTAATCTTAGTTCTGTTATCGTCTTTGTCTTAATTGCTGCACATAAGCAAGACATCAGTACAAACATACTTCATAAAAAAATATGTAGCTCAGACTACTAGACCAGTAACTCTTAATTGCTCACTGAACCAAGAGTGGTCACATCCACTCGAGGTCAGGTAAGGTGATTACAACAGCATCCACAACCATTCTGGGGAAAGTGCTACAACCACAGACTTCCCATATCCTTCACAGACAAATACACACCTGGGAGTTTCCTCAAAACTCTGGCAAGGCTTTCTATGATTGCAATGCAGTCAAGTCCCTGACAAAACACAAATGTTTCATCACTAACCAGCAAAACAGTTGTGCTCAAAGCACAAATCACTAGCTACATAAATCAAGCAAAATCCCTAATTTTGAGTTTAGAATCATGTAACAGGTTGCCCAGCATGCAGGTTTACACTATGTATCAGTAGAATGGGTCACCTCAGAGGTCTCGTGGCCTTCTAGGACCATGCAGATGTCCAGATCACTCTGTTTGAACCCAAACCCATTTTTAGAGGATCCAAAGAGTCTTAACTTGGCCCCTGCAGATTAAAAGACATTTGGACAATGAAACAACAGGATGCAGAAGGGGAGGTTTAAACAACAGCAGACCCATTTCACTTCTCAGTTTTGATACTATTTCAGCTCAAAATTCAACCTATATGTACACACACACACTATATGGATACATAACTATTGGGACACAGTTCTTAATCACCAAATTCAGGTATTTCATTCAGATCCATTCCCACAGGCATATAAAGTGAAGCACCTAGGCATGCAGTCAGGCTTGCAAACATCTGTGAAAGAATGGGTCATTCTGAATTCAACTGTGGAGGGCCAAGTGTCTACATTGCAGCCCATTTTGGCCCAGCAAGCTACTGGGGTGAAGTGCTGCTTAGAAAACCTTGTTTGTCTGTTTTGGTTTACTTGCCAGGATAACCCTAATAGTTTATCAAATACATACTGTTCTTCGAACACGCAAAGCAGTCAAAGCATTCAGTGTCTATTTATCTTATATGCAACTAAACAGTTCCCTGTTCTTTTTATTGGTTTTGAATGTTTCTGACTATCAGGAGAGAAGGATACAGATTTTCTGGGTGGGATCATCACATTATCCTACTTAGCTTACCCTCAAACTGAAGCCTTATAAATTTCTCCAAATCCTGCAGGATGTGTTCTCGAACCTTCTCCTCAACTTCATCCGGTGAAAAGTCTCCTTCAGGGATCAGAAAGAAGCATCAAGAAATCAGTGATGCCTTAAGTAATTGGATACAGCCTTTAATCCACTGAACAGTAAAAATATGGCAGTAATCGAGTGATTTCTCCTCCAACGTTAACTGTGATCAAATATTGATTAACACATGGCACCCTACCC
Organism: Hippopotamyrus pictus; assembly: GCA_026781145.1. Classification (NCBI taxonomy): domain Eukaryota; kingdom Metazoa; phylum Chordata; class Actinopteri; order Osteoglossiformes; family Mormyridae; genus Hippopotamyrus; species Hippopotamyrus pictus. Next base: position 20,034,841 of record JAODLC010000044.1, on the reverse strand, counting down.
ATTCAATTTAGGGAAAGGTGTTACTTTCATAAAAAGTTTATACAGTAAAAACAAAATTTCTTTCTGAACAACTAATTCCCTTCAAAATATTCAGTAAGCCAGGTGGGAACCACACTCCATGAAAAACCACAACGTATGCCAATGTCCATTCCTGCTAAACTCAATTATTCATTAGAATATACAAAGTTGGCCAATACAATTCAACTCTTGTTGAACTGGGCAAGTTTAAGGAACTGGTAAGGACTTTTTAATAATCAATCGTAACCAAACTTAAGAGCAACACTACATCAATAAACATCCCTCTCAGATGACCATGTTAAAATACAGTTAATACACAGTTAAAACATTTAAGATAATTGCTTGAGAACGATTAAGAACAATAAAGAAATATCTAAGCTAAACACATTCAATTTAAGAGAAACAAAAGTATTTAACAAATTCAAAACAGACATTTGACTTAACCCTATTTGAATGGTGGCATGAATTCACCCAGTCGATTAAGAGCTTAGCTAGGATGTAAACGCCTGGGAACCCTGCGAACCTCCAGATCAACCAACTGCTACAAGCAATTCCATCAACTACAGTTCTGGCACAACACCTGATATCTACTTAGCCAGCTGCTTCACAAGGCAGATGAGCTCTCAATCACAAAAGTAGACCCATCTCACCAGCTACAGAACTGACTAAAACAAAATGCACAACCACTCTCAGTGGTTCATTTTGTCCCCCCAGTTTTCAATCTATTACCAAGAAATTAAGCTAAAGCGTAACAAGAATGAAGGAACTGAATTACACAAATTCATTAGTGACCTTGGCATGTAAGAGACAAAGCAATGCATGTATATTTACTTTTCAGGAGGATTTAAGTCTTGTTACCTCATATGAACCAACTCCTCTACACTACTGCCATTTTCCCCACTACTGAGCCACACACAAGAATGGCATTTTTCCATTACCATCAGAAACCCCAACTGCAAAATGAAAATAAATACAATAACTACTAGGCTAACGTGTCAAATTCTATAACAACTAATCTCAGAGAAGTGTGAAAAGTGTCAGATACAGAAACAAAAAACGATTATGAAGGATTTACTTTGAACTAGCTTAACTAGCCAAATACTGGATTAGCCTCCTTAAGATAATGTGGAAGCCCTGTTAAAAAAAAAAAAAAAAATGTTAAAAGCACTTTTTAAATTATTCTCAGATTTTCAGTGACTGCATGAGGAGACATTATTCATCAGGGGACAGGATGTCAAAAGTGTCAAAATGAAGTCAAAACCTTTGATGTGAAAGACAGAAATGGAAAAACCAACCTTCACAGCACATTTTGGTGTGCCTCAATGATGGAAAGATGTCTTACAACTTTTGCCTTCAGTCAATATTTATAAAATACATAATGACTAACTGCCTGCAAGTTAAATACGTGTAGTCTGAAGTGAGCAGCTTGGACATGCTGATTAATACTTCGCATACTTCTGGTTCAGAGATAGCCACTTACTGTAGCACTGTATGCAAACGTCATTAAGAATTCTAAGGAACTTTGGTGTCATAGGAGGTAGAGGGTCAAGCTCAACTCTCTTGAAATCTTCGGGACAGTCGCGCTTCAAGTGGCCATCGTGCTTGCACAGGCTGCACACAATGGTGTGGGACTGGGGAGAGGAGCAAATTATTTTCAGTGACTAAGTCGGCCATGTCTTTCTGCCACTTCCTCATATACGTCTCACTGTCTAGCAACTCTTACAAGCTACACCTAAGCTAGCAATGATTCTGCAAAGCCTCCTACTTCTATGTTTGTACAAAGGTTATATTCATCATCACAATCCTTCCACTTACAGGTATTTTAACATTAGCAGCAGAAGAAAGACATCATAGAAGCATACAAGTGACTGAATGGAAAGGGCTTGCCACTGCATGTGAAGCCCTTTAAGGATAAGACAACAGAGCAGATGAATACCTTGCCACGGGTAAAGACCATCTTGTGGAACTTGTATTGCAGGTTACGTCCAGGACATTCTAGGGTTTTCGACAGATCAACTGCATGTGAACTTGGTTCAACTACCATCCCAGGACCATCTCCTTCTTGAACCAGCCTATCTGTATGGAGACCCTCGCCTTCAGAGAGAAGCTCCTCCCCTGACACCATATCCACTGGGTACTGCTCTTCCTCTGTGGTGAAACTGTCAAGGTGCTGACGGGTGTACTCTTCTTCCTCCTCCTCGTCATCTTCATCAGACTGGTTTGCCTGGCAGGAGGGTTTCTTGAGATCAGCCAGGATGTCATCAGCACTGCCTGAGTCTTCATCCTCTCTATCCAACCCCTCAGGGTCATCGCTGTCACCTATCTCCACAGGTGCCTCCAAGTCAGAAGGACTCTCAGTTTCAGGCTCCTGCTCTTGAGGGAAATGGGGTAAATTAGTGGGGTCCATGTCGTCACTCTCATCCATATCTAACGGGCAGTCTTCTTCGACTCTCTCACAGTCACTTTCAGCACTGTCCGCACATACCACCCCTTCTTCCACATAGTCAGAATCTTCCAGAAAAGATGCCCTTTCTCCCTCAACAACAACGCAAAGATCGCTGGCAACATCCTCACTGCCTGTCTGGCCATTAACCATGGGAGACCTCAAGCTAAGCGTTTTCAACCCAGACTCAAGCAGGAAACTGTCAGCTGGGTCAACAGCACAAGTATCCGATTCATCGTAGGTTCTCTCATCATCTTGGTTTCGTTCACCCGAGCTGGGACAGTCTCTGTGTTTCCTCCCTGCCTTCTGATCAATGAGGTGCAATTTCTGCTGTCCCAAGGGCATGGCAAAGTACTTGTAAGTAGTCTTCAGACAGTGCAGGATGTACTCGTACATAACCTGACTGTTCACTGTACGTGCCACATTCCTTTTCACCGCAAAAGGATCTGAAAAGACATTTCATAGACAACTATAGAAACTACTTCAAAGTGATGCAGGTGGATGCCATTCCCCCTAAATAATCACTATAGTAAAACCTACCTTCTACAGCAATTCTCTTCTTAGACCAGTCCTTGGATTCGCGGAAGCAGACACAGTTCAAGCGGACACTGACGACACGGTTGGCCATGTCAAACTCCAGCGAGTAAAAGCGCAGAATCTCCACCCACAGCTGCCCCAAAGTCACAGAGCGCCAGCGATCATCTTCGAACACCAAGGGCACCTTCGTATGCACAACGAGTCATCGATTACACAAAAGGAGAGAAGAGCAGAAGAACATCAGCTATTTCTGCCAGAGAATCTCTCAGCCCCAGACACCTCACACAGCATTAACACATGCACATCAGCTACACATCATTCATGGGCACCAGCCGTACAGTCTCACCTTTCCATTTCTGCAGATCTCCACAGAGGGTGCAGTTTCCTCCTGGGAGGGTTTGAACTCCCAAAGCACATGACCGTTCTCCACACCAGTCAGGTGGAAATCATTCAGTCTGCTCATGGAAAACCCCACTATCTGCTTAGAAAAAATAACACCATAAACCCCAATTCTGCTTTTCAAATACAAGTATACCCTTCCTCGGTAAACTTGGTTCTACATCTGATATTGTCTAGACAGAAAGGTAAAAGAGATTAAGGACCACAATGAGACACACATGCCTATGAGGACACAATGTGAAGCTGGTTAGGATCTACCAACTCACCCAGGACCCCAGATAAGTGGGTAGAAGTGGTTCCTTCCGCTGCTGAAGGAAGAAGATAACCATGAGAGCCAACACATATGGGGGAAGTCCACCTTCCTCTGGATGGTCGATGTGACAGATCTGGGGCAGGGAACAAAAGCAGCACATCAGAAAAGGAGAGGTGACCCCTTACAGCACACATCAATTATGCAAAAGACTCACCTGAGCCCAGCGTCTAAACCCCACGACTAGGGGGCGCAGGTGCGGTTCCAGGTTGGCCAGTGCTGACAGGTACTCCGTTGTCAAGTAGGCGTTGTCATTGCCTGCGCTCACCTTGCAAATCAGACCACTGCACAGAAAAAGTAGTTTAAGTGCACAGTGTTCATCAGAGTGGCCACTAAAATTACTAGATACACATCATAATCATAAAAAAAACTACCCACCCGACCAGTAGCCTTTTCCTCAACCACAGCTTCGCGAGAAGTATAATTTCTTTGGAATTAAATTATTGAAAACATCTAAAAATAGGAAAGTCACTATCTCCAGTTCCCATACAAGTTGCTCACATTGAACGTACATTTGACTGGATCACAACTGCAGCTGGTCATTTATGCCTCTCCCCAAACATACCCAGCCATTCCATACATTTGTTCTTCACCCACCATCAGAAACTAAGCAAATTAATCAACGAATCATCTTCAGTCCATAATTACTGAGCAAGACGGCAAGCAAATGCAAGAAACAACTGCATGCACAAAAGAAAATGTATGGTTGTAAACAACCAATGCTATGTATTGTGAGAATGAGGGATTTTTTGGTCTTTTAATTGCAAATAATAAAGTGGCTCTAAAAGTTGTGAGAATTATGATCAATTGTGTGCTTCAAAAACTCCAAGTTAAAGGATAACTGGCTGCTTTTTTATATAATCCACCTCTGGCTGACATTCATGCAGAGACTTATGTTCAAAAGTTACATTAATAACATTCCAAGGATAGTCTGTCAACCCAACACCATTAATAAATAACTGCTGAAAAATATCACCAAAATAAACTAATCAAGTCTCAGAATACGTCTCAGAAAGCAGACTGTACAATTCTTAATGTTTTTTTCCCCATTAAACAGAGAAATAAAATGAATGCACAGAAGCCTTCCTATAGTGGGACACATCAAGTTTCAGGGGGGGGAAAAAAGAAAAACCAACCTTTGCTTTTCTTTGCAAACTACCACAGGAACCCTTGCATGAAAGTCAGCTTCCAGATCCATATAGACAGCTAAAATCAGGCAAACAGATTAAAACTCTGCATCATGCTGTGCCTGTTTACAAACATGGCAAGGAGGAGGAACCATCAACTCACAGCTTTTTGAGAGCGCCTCGTTGACCAGCAAGAGCACGTCAGGTTGATGCATCTGTGTTGGAGAAACGGTTTCATAAAATTTAAGACCCGGTGCAGGACAAAACTCAGTGAACAAAAACCTGATGCTAGAATCATGTCTTGTACACGTTCTACACAATTTCTGACAATAAGAGGTGAATTGTTTAAAAACTTGTATGACTGGAGTCCTGCAATTCTTTTACTCTTCAAAACCCAAATGAAGAAACAATAGCTCAATGGCAGACTGGTCTCAAAGATTTTAGGAATCACATGTGCAGACACCAAAAGTGCCACGGTATTACTCACATGAGGTGGGAACTGGATGTCTATGTTGACATCTGAATCTTTGAAACCAAATTTAGTGCAAGAGGATCCATATAACCTCAGTGAGCATTCTAAAAACAAAGAAAGTGTTTTAAAAAGTTACCATAGCCCAGATGACTGGGAGAAACGACAGAAGGCTGGCCTCCTACCAGGCAGGTCTGCTCTGATGGCCTCTTCCATCGAAAAAACAATACGGCGCCGCGTCTCCACATCTTCATCATCTAGGCCATATTCCACCACCTCTTTCTCAATGGTGATGCCTACAGCTTGGGTCTGATGTTCCTCTGGTGGTGGAATCTCTATGAGGAGCATCTCCTCAAGCCTGTCCTGGAAAGACCAAGCCAACAAAGCACAGTCACTCATAGAGGTCCACCCACTGCATTCTCAATGCCCCAACCAGTGGTCCAAGGAAGATTTCAGAAGATGTAAAGAAATGTCAAATCTGATATCATGCTGCCAACAAAGCCTGGGAAACAAGTTGAGGATGACAGCAATACTATCATACTGGGCACAGAGTCATCCAGATGAGTACTTCAAAGGGGGTGAGGTAAGGCATGGAAGGTTACCCGGGATCGTTTTTTGTGGAATCTCTCTTTCAGGTGTTTAAGGGCGACAGACACGGACTCCAACAGCACGTCACACAGGTTACAGTGGTACCGAGCCTTAGGATTGTTCCGAGAACGCTGAAAACACACAACATATGGCAGAATCATACCGGGCCTGTCAGGTGACGTCCCAACTAACATATTTACAGTTACCTATGTGGAGGAGGAAGAGGTGGCGGCCCCTTCCAGAGAACTCACGTTTCTAAGTCGGAAGATCCCTTCCTTGCCAATCCTCTCTTCAACCCGACGCTCCTTTTCTGAGAGAGCCGATATGTCAGTCACATGAACCCCTCCGTCCTCATCTCTCTCACTGTGATCTTTCCTCCGCTGCCTCATTCTTCGTTTGTGCCCTATAAGAGAAGCAAAAAAATAAAGCAAGCACTGGGTACTGATACTGCTCCCACCAAGAAATAAGTGGAACAGATCATACTTATTAGTAATACTACCCGTCACATTAACCAAATTCTATGAAGATAATCCAGTTTTAAAAACCCAAACATACTTATTGTGATCCCTTAGGCTGCTATACCTGAGGCATCAGAACCCGGGTCCCAGTTTACCAAATCCTTTCGGTGCCGTTGCCTATTCCCTGCTTCCATTGGCCTACCGAAGTCTTCACCATCCTCCTGGAAGGCATTCTTCCTCCAGCTGCCTCCAGAGGGATGTTCTCTCCAGTTTTTCTCTTGCAAGTGGGGCGTTTCGGGGATAGGAAACTTCCGGAACCCCTCTCTGTGCTCATACCTGTTCCTATAGCCACCCTTACCAAACTCACGTGGACTGCTGTTCGAGGGACTGTATCCACGGCTTCTGGGACTGTTGCCAATGATGCTGGCCATGCCCTTCTTATCATGAAAATCCTTCTCGGGCTTACGGTTGTAATTTCTACTGTATTCCAGATCTTCGAAACGCATAGGACTTCGCCAGCTCTCCGGGTCTTCCGAAACATTGCTCCGCTCCTTGCTCTGCTTTGACTTGCGCTTCTTTCCAGTATTTTCCATTGGACCTTTGATTTATGCCTGGGATTTAAAAATTGAAGTAAACAAACAGCAAGTCAAAACTGGGTCGAAGGTTATTTGACAGATATAAACCAGGAACAAAAGGAAACACCTCTGATGAAAAGCAAATTCATTTAAGAACACTGTACAAATAATGCTTAAATTCATTAAGAGACAATTCAGGATTAAAAGTCCCGAAGTATCTAACTCTATATTAGCGTATAATCACGGCTAATACATTGAACTTACATTGAATAAAATTTACGTTAGTATCCATCTATGCGCCTAATACATTTTAACGCGAGAACAAATTCTAATATTAAACGCCACTTTAAACGCACGATATATCATTTCTTAAAGGGTATCCTTTTTTAGAAAAAGAACACAACTTCATTACATCACAACCCCGACCTATGAAAGCCTAGCTTAATAGCAAATTGTAGCAACAACGTGTTAACTTGTAAATTAAGGCAACAAATATTACTAATAATTAAATTTCAAATGATGCGTTTTAAGAGCCTATAAATGACCCCAAGCAAGTCTCTGCGTCCCCAGCCTTAAGCCGGGACGCGACCACGGCTCAGCAGCTCGCTTACTAGGCCGCCCACTCCTCTTCTCCAGATTAAAACCGATGAGTTGTTCGCAGGAAACAACTAAATGTGCGAACGAAAATCTCGCCGACCCTGGGCAAAGATGGGGTGCTGGATATTACAGCCGCTATGCTTTCGAGGTACCTGCTCAGCCGGACCGCGCACGGCGCCGAATACACGGTCAGCCAGCACGCTGGACGGCTTTGCTTTGCTTTACTTCTCATCTTTATATAAAAGAGCAATCTGGCTAACAAAGCATTAGTGAAAACGTGATATACCTTCAACCCTAATTAGTCAAAAGGAAACAAATTTGCGGTGACATTCAACGCTTGTCGCCAATGCAAAATACCTGTACTGTCAATTTCCGTATGGACTGCATGCTAGTCTTGTTCCTTCAGAAAAAAAGCGGCTAGCTGCGGCTTTAACATCCGGACCGAACCCTCCCACACGCTAACGAAATTGGCTTTCGGACTAGCTCTCCACGGATAGCAAGGCAGCCTGCGGGCCTGTACGTTAATCCAGTAAGGACACTAGGAGCTGATTTGCCGGCTGTAGGCTAACGTAGCTAATTGCGTTATTGCGTTTCTCCAGTCTGAACAGAAGAGGGCGAGCGAGCCTCACACTGTTCCGGACATCGTGCATCCCAGTTGCGCTGTCAACTGCCCGCGGCGCAGTTTGCTGCTGCGCAAAAGGACACTCACCACTAAAAATTTATATGCAAAGATGAACCTATTCATGGGTTTCATTCAAAATCGTGAGCACAGGAATAGAACAATTTTATAAAAATGTTCACTTGTGACCCTATGTCTAGTTCTATTGTTAGTTTCTTAATTAGTTCAATTGTTTCATATAAAAATAATAGGGCTGCTGCTATAACTACTATTTTCTCTATCACTAATCTATCGACTGTTTTACCGATTGGTCGATTAATCCAAACGATTAATTTCCATTTAAGTTGATTTTGACAAAAACAAATGGTCACTACAGGGCTGTAGATTATGGACGCCGGCTTTTCGGCACTATATACTTAAGTTACCGACGCCCACAATCCAATAAGCAGAATAATAGTACGCTTAAAATATTGAGGCGTGTTGTGATGAACAAAAGTTAGTAATCTGTATAAATTCAGCGTATCATTATACTGTAGCCTACTTAAATTCGATTAGCGGAGTACACCACATGGGACTGTTTTGTTATACCATATGTAAGTGATAAGCACTGAAGTCGCGGTGAAGAAATTAAGGGACAATTCAACATCCATGACATCTTTTAAAAGAGTTATTGTGGTTAAACAAGCTGAAAAGACGATGGTGGTGTGGCGATACCTTTTGTAGTTTAAAGTCCGGAACGTTTTTTAATACAGTTTTCATTTTCATTTCAGTTTTCGATTTCATTTAATGGCAATTTCCTTTCCGTTTTAGTTTACTGTGATACCACTGGTCCCATCAAGCCAAACACGCACGAACATACCGACACCGCTAATCAACGTAGAATAAGCCACATCTTAGCCTAAACATTTTCTCAAACGCTTATTCAATGGAAATTCTAAGGTAACTGGCAGACAAGTTTATGGCTTTAATAGTAATTGTATTTAACAGCTCAAGGACAAAAGAAATTAAAAAGCTCTCCATACTAATGGTAATTTAATAAACATGAATAGAAAATTACGGTGGTCTTGCTTATTCTGGAGGCCTACAGAACAGCACCTGTGTGTGTTCTCTTCAGTGTTGCAATCTGCGCGAGCGGAGAAGCAGACTAAAGAAGCCGCGAATACGGGTAAACAGCGTTTTATTGAAGTAGACAGGGAGCAGCACCGGACGAACGTTAATGACGGATTAGGGGAAAACGGACTTAGACGCGAACTAAATACACAGGACAAGCCGAAAATAACAGGGAACAGGTGATCACAATCAGGAAGTAACACGAGGTAACGAGGGGGGCGTGGCACACAGGAGGATCGGACGAGATTGTTTATTCATCTTGCCAGTGCTGCTGTGGTATGCCATCAAAACCTTGCAGTGTACATACTACGTTTTTGTTCTGTGGTAATTTAAACTACTCCCATAATTACGTAGTAATATTAAAGGAAATGTTTTTTGTAATGAATTAGTAAAAAAAAAAAAACGGTAATTTCATTAAAATTACTTTAATATCAATACGTTGATGTAAAATATTGATGTCGTCGACGTCACTGACTATGTCGACGAATCGCGGCAGCCCTAAAAAACACTCCAAGCATGCTTGTGAAGCACCGGTTCAGATAGGTTACATCCATAACGCCATTTTTCAATTCATTAAAATTCACAAAGTTTGTATAAGATTATATAATGCCATGTATTTCTAATATTTAAATTAATGTATGAAATTTGAGGATTTATCTATGTTCTAAATGAATCTAAATGTCACATCCATAATGCTGGAATACCCAAATATAAAAATACAGGATTGGATTTGTTCCAGACCTATGTTACTTAAAATGCATGCAATTCAATGTTTTGGCTTATGCAATATGTAAAGCTCTGAAAAATCACTTAATTGCATCTATAAAAAACACTAAACATATAAGGGTTATAATGTTAGAGCTCAATAAAACCATCATAACCAAAGGCGATCCTAGGGTCTGTTGGGGCCCCAAGCAAAAATTCACTGGGGGCCCCCCCTCTAACCAGTTTTTGT
>JAODLC010000044.1:20000120-20022960 GCA_026781145.1 Hippopotamyrus pictus | reverse complement strand
TATATATGCCATGTTATATATACTGTGAGTAGTTTAACGTTTTAACATGCGTGTTACGTTTTGAGTTACTTTTTGTTGTTTATACGTTGCCAGGGGATAAGAGGGCATAAATGGACCGCGGTACCCCGAATAAAAAAGGGATACACCTCCCCCGCCTCTTCGTCGCTGTGGCAACACCCAGACGCGCGGAACCTTGCTGTGCAGGTAATAGGATCCTGCGAATTAAGTTTGCGCTGAGCGCTGTTTAACCCGGGAAACCCTTCTGGCCAAATACGTCATCCAAGCCCTTACAGCTGCCAATCAGAAGACAGCGATGTGATGTCAATAAACGCATGTGATATCTTGCTCGAGTTCACAGTCTGGGGGTTCAGGAGCACCAGTAAGGGTGACACTACTTGTGCAAGATGGTCGCCTTTACGCATGGAAATGGTAGTACAGAAGTAAACAAGTCTGGCATTTTTAAAAGGAAAAGAGAGCCAAATTCCCCAGAAAAAGACGACGTAACGCCGGAGGACCGGCGTGAAGCAGTAGTTATAAACTGCGCAATTATGTGCGCTCCAGTAAAAAAGCCCAGGTGTTTCAGGCATCGAGAGGAAAAAATCGAATCCACGTTGAACGATTCGGGTTTTGAAGAATATCTCTTCCTAAGTCCCAGTCTTTCCGAGGCTTTGATATATCACTGTCCGCAGCCGGATATTCAGACCTCGGACCGGCTGTTAGCAGACTGGCAGAATTTCATGGACTACGGGGAGAGCTGCTACAACATTCAGAAACTTAACGAAACCGATTTCATACCTATTAATTATATGTCTCGTCAGCCGCAGGTGAGTACATTATACTTAGGTAAACTCATCTTTTGGGAAGGTTAACTTAATTTATGTCCATATTGCGCTGGAAAACAAAGATGGTACAGACACATGCCTTTTCCCATCAGGTCACAGCAGAAGCGCGTTGCAGATTGGTGAGCTGGCTGATTCCCGTTCATAGATACTTCAGACTGTCTTTTGAGTCCTGCTGCCTCGCCGTAAATATTATGGACCGCTTCCTCTCCACCACCCCGGTGGCGTCGGACTGTTTCCAGCTGCTGGGGATCACATGTCTGCTAATCGCCAGCAAACTGGTAAGTAGTATTCTCATTGAACGTGAAGCGTGATGTAACAACAGTGGCTACTACAAACATTTTTGTTTGAACTGCTGCTCTTGTTTGCATGCGTATAAGACTTTATATTATTGGACCATTGGACTAAAATATGCTTAATGTGAAACGCCTTAAGTGAATGTAAAATGTTCGTACTGCCTTTAATATAAAATAAAGAGTGTAGGGTGTATAAATAATTTTGGTGTAACTGATCATAAAAAAATACATTGAATTTTATAATCTGAAATTGCACTTGTGGTTATACACTATTATTACCTTTTCAGGTTGAGGTCTACTCACCTCAGATTAAACAGCTTCTTGCCCTGTGCTGCAATGCTTTCACAAAAGATCAACTATGTAACCTGGAGTGCATAATCTTAATCAGACTGAAGTTCAGGCTTGCAGCTCCAACAATGGCCTTCTTCCTTGATTATTATACAAATCGGCAGCTTGCAGCTCAGACTTTTCCAGAGCAGGGTCCTGCTGGTCACCGAGAGGAGATTGAAAGGCAGGTATCCACAGGTATGGATACTGGAGGAGAGTCGGACAATCCGTTCCCCTCGGGTACAGGTGAAGAGGTGGAGGGTCCCTGTGCCACAGGTGCGGGAGAAGACATCAGCAGGCAGAGCCACAGTATGGCTGCAAAGAGTAAAATCCTAGCAAGGACAATATGTGAACTGAGCCTGGCTGACTATGCTTTCGTCAGGTACCCTCCGTCAGTCCTGGCACAGTGTGCCGTAAAGCTGGCAGAGCACTTGCTGGGCAGAAGGCAGCAATGGGACTCAAAACCAGAAGAACAGAGTGTGGACCCCACTTTGCACCAAGAGTGTGGTGACAACATGAGGCTTCTGGTGTCCCTCAACCACGAAGTCCTGCACACCATGTCTGGGTTTTGACATCATAGGAAGCGCCTTGACTAGTGTCCCTTCATTTCAGCAGTTTATTTATTGACTGTAATACCTATAATTTATTCACTAATTATGTTCATATTGTATGGATGAATTTATTTCTCCCACAAATGCATTGTATACTACACAGATCTTCTGAGAAGAGCAACGAAAAGTATTATTTAATGCAGTGTTCTGTAACCCTGGCTAGTGTTTGACTAGTCTTTTTTTATTGTTTATGTTGATCTGGAGACTGGCTGTCTCGAGATCATTGTTGCAAAGCAAAATTCAAATGAACTCGGGTGAACATCAGTACAGTGCACATTTTGAATGTAAAAAATGAATGTGATGTGAAAGAACTTTAATAAAACATCTCATAAGCAAAAATAAGTTGTCATTCCTTTCTTGGTACTGTCAAAGTACAAAAAAATCGAACTATATCAGTTATGAAATTCAACTTACGGTAGATACCTTACAGGGTGGCCAACTCTCACGCATCTTTCAGACTGTCACACTCACCCAAGAAATCTTACGGCAAATATGTATTATTCCATTATAAATCAAAAGCGTTGGGGCAGTTTGCAAACCCTACAGACTACTTACAAGGTAATAAAACTGCCGCATAAATGCGTGTGCATGCGTGCAGACACGTTTCGAATGTCATTCCATCCAGCTGACAGCCCTGCCTTACCAATTGACACCACTAACAGAGGTTGCAAACTGTGATTAAAATCAAAACACAACAGATATGAACAGCCTATGTAATGCTTATTAACCTTCCAGTTGTATTAAGCTACCAAGAGTAGGGGCCAGTATCACGAAGCAGGATTTCTTGCGTAGCTGGGTGACTTGTCAGATTTAAGGTAAGCCAGGTTAAATGAACTGCATCTTTGTTCACTCACTATTAACACATACTACCTTAAATCCGTCAAGTTATCCAGCTAAGCAAGAAATCCTTTGTGATATATGCCTTTGTAGCTATGCAAGCTATGTAAATTAAACTTTCGCGAGGTTCTCCAGGTAATTCCGTCCTATTTCCTCTAATTGCTGTCCCTTTAAATTGAACCTAAAATAACACGCTCTCTCTTCTATATACGCCCGCTTTGCGAATGCAGTTCATTGTTAATTTTCTAAAAAACATGCTCTACAGTTAAACAGTTAAAGCCTTTTAATATAGGCTGTCTTTGGTTGAATATTAGGCTTATTAGAACTCCCATTGCTTTTCGTTTTCATATGCACTTCCCTTCTTCCAAAGTAAACGTGGAAAAAAAACATTTAAGTGGGACTATTGTGCTGTCTCCTTTTTACCACATTACAACCACGCAGTATCTTCCTGCTTTTATTATCGAAATAGTCCGTTCCCTATTTTTATTGCAAGTGCGGAAATAGGCTATAGGCTATAGATGGTAAAGTAGGCCTATACAAACCAAACTTTCAAAAATTTCATTTCGGTTGTTGAAAAATTCTTCTAAATATGGATGCTATCATAAAAGCTATTTTTTGTTATGGCCAACCTTAAGCCGTTGAACTGGCGCCGTCGAAGTCAGAACGGCGCAAATTGCGTGTGTAATACTCAAAGCCGAACAATGCGGCGCAGCGGGGCTTGATGCTCCCGTGTGGTTGGCACACTTTGCCCGCTGTTAGGCGCCACCTCTGGCGCTCTGATTGCTTTATGAAGAGACAGACCGAGTTTTCCACTACCTGTAACATCTCTAAGGACGCTTTCCCTTGGAGATTTAGAAAAACCGCTGCGATTGGACGGAGAGCATTTAATGTATCTACAATTTTCTTCAACCACTGGGAAAATAAATAGCTGCCCTAACTGAGGGTCATTTTATTTTAGGGAAACTTGACATGCTATTGTTGAATGTCTCCGACATAAATCATGCATAACGAACGAAAGGCTTTCGGCAGAATTTGCCCCAATAGGATGGGAAACTCTCCCTCTCGGAGTCAAGACAAGAAACTTACCAGATACGATAATAGAAAGGTATGGAAACAAAACGTAACGCCACGGTCATTGGAAGGTTATGCTGTCTTTGTTTCTGTCTATAAATCTCTCTTTGTCCCCTGTCCTCGATGAAGAAAATCATAAAGAGCAACTCTACAGTCCCCATTTACGTCGAAGAGACTCCCAGTATCGTTGACCAAGGTAGGCGTTATGACATACGTTTGTTTAATTTGTTCAATTTCTATGTTCACTGATTAATTACAGAGTGCATATTTATTTGAGTAGCTGGTTAATTAATCATTTATGACTGGTAGCCTTTGCAACGATCGCATGGCAAGATTTGGGGGACTGTTCATCGGTGCTGAGGCGCAAGGATGTCAGTAAAAACATACAGGTAAGACCCTTTAATTGCAGGCTGCAATTGCGAAACACCTGTATGCCTGGGACACTGGTTGTTATCAGTCAAATTGGAAAATTCCACACACACTGCAACCTGATCAGCTTTAATTTATTATCGTAAAACTGGTTAAATTCATTGGATTGATGCTATTTTTTGCAGTCGTAACATACTGTTTCCAAAGATCCTGAATAAAAAAGCCGTCGAGTATTAACCATAGAACATATTGTAACTTAAAGGATATGTGTAACTATTAAGAACTGATTGCTGGTAGTGTAAACGGACAATGCTTGATGAAACACGCTGGACTCACGTTGCACGCTTTTGTTAATGTTTGACACTTTTCACAGCGGTGTGTGCAGGAATGTGCAGGGCGGGCTGTGTGGTTGGCCCGTGCCGCTGACCTATAGCATGGCGGGGGGGGGGCACATTAGAACAAGCAGCAGCATCCCCGGAACTCACTGGCGATGTACTTCACTATATCTGTCCCACCACACCGTGGATGACTCTTACCTCGGCGTTGATGGTTAGATATTCACCAGATAGCACTATCGACGGGATTTTGGCAAAATAATCGCTGATTTCATAAGCTGTTCAACATGGCGATTCAAACCTGCCCTTATCTACCTTTGTCATATATGGAATATGGTGTTCAGGTAACATATGCCAGTTAAAAAAATAGTAAATGTTGATTTCTGCGCGGCTTGGATTATATTCACAGTTAAAGCAAACTGTTTATGTACATGTTATATGTTGTGTTGTATTCAGGAAGACACGTTACGATACGATTTTCAAGACTTCGAGGATTGTGCTATCAGCTTTATGTCAGGTGAGAATCGTTATGAATTCCATTATATGGATAATTATTACTTAGGAAAGTGAAATGAAGGTAAATGGAGAATGTGATCGGTTTTAATAATTTAGTACATTTTCTTTATTTTGCTTTGGAAATCAGTTAATTTTTCCCACAGTGAAGTACATAAATTCAACCACAATTTAAAACCTTTTCTGAATAATACAAGGTGTCTGAGAAAATGAACAGCATATTTCCAATTTATGATGTATTATATAACATGTAGTATATGTTTACACTTTTATGTGTCCTATCTTGTATAGTCAATTAAATGTATACTTTACAGTATGCAGTTTATCTAAATAAGCTTATGTAAATAGCACTAGTGACTGTAATGTTTTTTATGTTGCATGTGAGCTGATTCTAGTGTAGTCATCAGTCTCTCTCTCCTCTCCCAGAATCCCCTGACCTTGAGGCAGGCTTGATTCCCAACAGTCTACTGCTCAGTGATATTCAGGAGTGTGCTACGCTGCCCGTACCATCTCTCCAAGATGGCACCTTGCAGGACTGCCTGCCATACCCCTCTGCAGGGCTTCCTGAACCCCAAAGCCAGCTACAGCCTCCAGCTCTGGCTGAACATGACTGGAGATGCCTGGCTGACCAGCATCATCTGGCCCTAGGAGACGCTTTGGAGGCCAACAGCCAGGTGTCTCACCTGAACTACTGGAGGCGGCGTGTTTATGTCGACATCATCAAAGAATGAGAACGTGGCACATAGACTTCTCACTGTTGTTTTACAATGGAGGATTTTGTGTTCTATTTTACAGCTGCATATTACATTAAACAAAAGGAAGGAAGAAATAGCATCACTACAGGAGCAAAACATACAACTGAAGGAACTGGCCAACCAGGCGAAGCACCTGGCCTCCGTCCTTGATGTAAGTGTGCCTGTAATGTGAGCGCATGGCTTCCCGGATATTGTTTGTAAACGTTGCTTATGTAGAAAATGTTCTCTCAATCATTGATTCTCATTACAGTATTTATATATCAGAATTAGTTTTAATCAGCACAGTATCTAAAGGACAAATACAATTTTGAAACCTTTGAATATTTAAGCATCTTTGGTTTAAGGATGTCACTGTTTAGTGCAGGGGTGGGTAATCTTATCTGCAAAGGGCCAGTGAGTATGCAGGTTTTTGTTATAACCTGTAGGTCAGCTGTTCAAACCCAGGTGTGAGGACTCTTCAGCCAATCAGTCTTCTAATTAGTAATCTAATTAGGGAATTGCAGCGAAAACCCGCATACACACCAGCCCTTTGCGGATAAGATTGCCCACCCCTGGTTTAGTGGGTGGAGTTGTGTGGCGTGTTTTTTCTATTAAATGAAACAGCACTAGATGGCAATGTTGTGCTAAAGACACATTTTCACGAATCACGGTAGAAATTGGTGAGAATGTGCTCTTCCTTTCTGTAGAGGTTGATGACTGCTAGAGAGGAGCAGGCTGCACATTTTGTTCCACCTGCCAGTGACTCTCCACTGAGATGTGGAGCTAAGCGGAGGAGGCTTGAGGACCAGAATGACCTGCATTCCAGCTGTGAGGACATGGACGACATCCTGAGGGACATAACAGAGCGATGCAATGCCATGCTGCGGAGAGACACCCCACTGCCGGCCACATGTCAAGAAGAGAACGAGGAGGTGGCTAGCCCCCAGGACATGGAGGCCATTAACATGTACGGATCATTCACCGGGATAAGGACCTCTACTCCACGGAGACGCACTCATGTGGAGGGCGGAGATGTGCAAGAGGACTCTGCGTTCAGGACCTCCATCAGGGACCACTGTACTATTCGAACCCTGACTTTTCCCCAAGGGCACGCCTTCACCTCCACCACTCCCCAAGGGGGGTACAGGTTCCGATGGGTCCCCAATTAGGCAGACAGCCAGCTAGATACATTATCCAGAGCACCAGCACTTGGGCACAAATCTGTGTGCGGGTAGCATGCACTGCCGCACTTCATAAAGCCGTCCTTCTGGAATGCATGAAACTTTTCTGCTCAGGTTTAGAATGCCCTTAAGAAAGGGATATTTAGGGAGAGAAGAGCTTTGGTAATTCCTCTTGTCAGTCTGAATTACATATTGATTTATACTATTAATTTGTTTCTAAATTTATAATGATTTATTTTTAAATAGCTTTTATACTTTGTCTTTACCTGTTATTTTATATAAAATAATATCCTTCTAAGTAGTGAAAAAATATTAAATAAAATGTTTATTTTTCACTAATATGAATGCTGCTGGTTAAATAATTACCTATTTATATGATGTTTACATTTATGCTTGTTCCATGTTTCATTATTGAGAGACCAGAAATCAGTTTGTTTAAATACAAGTTGTATTTATAAATTTTGTTCATATTTGGGATTTTTTGATAAATTAACCAATTTTTACATAAATAAACTTAATTGTCAAAAAGAGTGATGTTATGACTGTTATTAAATATTTTCTTATATATTAATCCTCTCTGACAAGCAGATCAAGTTCTCCAGAAAAGTCCTCCAGTATCTTGTTGGTTGACTTGTTCTTTGCCCTAAAAATGTCTTGTTCATGCACAATGTATGATTTTTCTGAAATGACTCAACTGTGACACACTCCCTAGATACAGAATGTAAGAACATTGTGCATAAAATGGCTCTGTTGGGCCAAAAGGTGAAATGTGAAGAAAATGTGTGTGTGTGTGGGGGGGTTATGGCACCTGGGATTTTTGTTTAGAAATCTGACTAAATCTATTCATATAAGGATTCAACTTCAATTTTAACCTATAAAATTTTGCTCTGATACTTAAATGGCAACAGACAGTTTTCTGTGCTGAACAGTGAAAGTGTTTGTACGAATGTGGACAAGTTTTATACGTATTATATGTCACAAATACAGCCTGCAGATTTCATGATGGCAGGGATGTTACAATATTAAACTCCTGTTCACTAGGATACAAAGTAGTAGACAATTTATTGGCTCCTTTGAGAGGCATATTAACATGCATGTGGTTCCCAAAGTGTTCTTTGATATGCTGTGCAACTGTTGATCAGGTAATCATAAAGACTGTGTGCCCCCCAACTGAACTGTCATGCTTCTATCCCGGAAAACATCTGCGCCACTCCTTGTCGAGCTGATCGCCAAGTCAGCCTTGTGTGTACTCTCCTGTCTGCTTGAGGTCTACCACACTGGGCTGTTTCCCTGACACCTGTTCAAATTCTAGAAACCAAAGCTTTTTTTTAACTTACTTTATTTGAATTTACTTACTGAAACAAGCATTCGAAAATCACCAAGCACTAGGGCTGGCTTGCTGAATTAACCATATGCCAGACCAAGAGAATGTGTTTGGGAGGGAATCCACTTGGCCAGGAGTTAGGATGTCTATGGCATAAAAGCTAATCTGGTTGATATTTATATCTTTGGAATTTCACAAAATGGTAAAAGACATGATTCACACCCCTTTGCAATGGCAGCTATGGTATTCACATAGCAATTTCCTTTTACATTTCCTGTTGGTGGGGCCCGGGCAAATTTTTACACTTATTTATTTAGCAGACTTATTATTTATTTATTTATTTATTTAACAAACAACTGAGAAAGTGGGGTCGGTCAGCTGGCCCCTGGAGCATGTGGGCTTGTGGGTTTGATCAATAGCCACACAGTAAAATCACACTGCTGACCGCAGGAATTGAACCAGTGACCATCTGAGCACAGCACACTTATACAACTGAACCGCACATATATTGCAGCCAGTGCTGTCATCCAGTCAATAATGGATCTTAGCTTCTCTGCCTTCTGCTCTTGTGTGAATATCTGGCATGAATTTTTGATACTTGCCATCATAAGTGTGGCACCTTACTCTTCAATGTTAACCCTGTACAAACCATCACGATTGACTAACCAGCATGACTGACAGAGAATGTACATTGTTATTAAATGCACATGACCCTACTGATATATATCAACAGTCACAAATTGTGAACTACAAAGCCACAATACACCTGCATAAATTCTCCGACAGCTTCTTCATTGTAGTATACACAATGGAGGTAATTCAGAGTATTGGAGACTAGAGGAGGACTTTGTTTTGTGGTGTATGTAGAACTACCTGCAGCTCAACATCAGTCAGACAGAGAAGTTGGTGCCCTGAGATCAGTTACCATCCAGGGGGAGGAAGGCAATACAACGCAGTATTGAGTACCTGGACGTTCATTTTAATGGACAGACCCTGAAGCCATTAGAGGTTACGTCATAGATCTTTTCATCAATGCTGTCATCAAGCACTGCAAGGCCTCCTTCCAACATGCCCACTTTCACCCCAGTCATAACAAGCCAGGACAGATTTTTATAAATCTAAAACATTCATCCATTTTCCAGCCACCTCCAGTGTAATCTCTCTACCCATCTCATTTGGTTTCACTCTAAAAGAGCTCTCCAGGTAGTTTCATCTTTGAGATGGCAGTGCTGGCCTTATACACTTGCCACATGTCAACCCACAAAAGAAGAGTGACTTCAGCTGGAAACTGTGGAATTATAAAGATAGTTTTCAGTTTAGATTGGCTTCAATAAGCCAGATATGTGTTATCCATCTCAATTGTTAACATAAAAATGGGTACTGCTATATTTGTGTGTCTTGATTGTTTATTCAACTCTTACCAAGCCAAGACTATTCCACACATTGCACGTTTTCTATAATGTATATTTTCCATGGTGCAGTTTCCTTAAATAAGTGCAGCAGCTGAATAAGTTAATGCCATGACCATATCATGACCATATGGAATATTTCCAAAGTCTAAAAACAAAGAGGATCCAGGTACCACATATGGTCAGACTTAAATGACTTCCATCGAGACCCTCATCAAAGATCTTATTAGGGAACATTTTAAGACCTGTGACCAGGGACCACTTTTTTGAATAACCTAAATTATGATACAAGAATAGCCTGCAACAACTCATGATTCCCATTCAAAATCCAGAAACAAAGAACCTGTACAGAAAAAAAAAAACTAAGATTTAGTTTTGCTGCCATCATGTGGTCAAGAGCAGACTTGTTACGTGACTACCGTCCATAATCTTTACCAGTATAAATGTTCAGTATTTCATATTTTTTCAAAACGACCCACATCAGGAGTAGTGGTCTAAACATGGATAGATGGAGGTTAGTATTGTGCAGATGAATTTATAGGTTTATCGTTTTTAAAAGTTTATACAAATACAATAGCAGAACAAATGAAGAATGTTATAATTATGCTGTCATAGAACTTGATTTTAAATGATACATAATGTTTACATATTACTATTGTTAACTATTTTCAGTATTTTAGATCACGGACAGAATAACTGAACAATCTGTATTTTCGTTTAACAAATGAGACACCTGTCCTTCAGTTCACTAAAAAATCAATAGAACCAAGTGAATACGAAATAGAAATGTTAATAATGATCACGCAAAATTTACTGATTTCGTGCATTTCTCTGAGCATTGTAATACACGACGAACATAAAAGTTTAGTTGACGATGGCTAAATTAATTGAGTAGGATCCCTGAGTTGGGAGCTGGGAAGGTGTGGAAATGACAGCTCTGACCGTTAGAACAGTCACCGCCAAGACTGCGAAAATGGCGCTTCCAAGTGGCTAATTAATTCGTCTGCTGCCAAACCGGTAACCTCAGTAACAAAAGCCTAAACACAGGGGAAAAGCACATCATAGTTAATCCGGTGACAGCCATGGCGCAAAAAAACAAAAATGTGGCGCGTAACACCTAAGACCATTGCTTTAAGAAGAAAAAAAACTTTTTAGGTAGCTTAATTTAAATAGACGAATGTCGTTACTTGACATGATAACGATGACAATAACATTAAAGACCTTAAAATAATCTTATGTTTGGCCTGTTTATTAATGTATTACTCTTAGGAAACAGCATCAGCAGGTCCATCAAGCGCACCTGTCGCCAGCCTGATCGCGAAATAGGCGCCCCGAACACATATGGATATGGCAGGTGGCAAATCAACCGTTCCGCGGCTTAAGTGCCTCTTGGGTATTGTGACACATTGCCGTTAGCGGTCCAGTTGTTCAATCCATTTCCACTTTAAACTATACTTTAATCCAGATTCCAGTTACACTACCACGTACATAGTGTATAATTTATTCTCATCGCAATCGCGATAGACTTCTTATTTGGAAATTTAGAAGAGATACTTAGGCCTATTAAAAACGTGGATGCTGTTTTATCATCTCTTACAAATAAAGCGCTATATTCAGCGTTTTATTAACGCATTACGGCCAGAAATTAAACTTCTTTTATTAAATAAAATGTGCACAGTTAATACATTATTTATTGTTAATAAATTACGTTGTAAATCCCAAATAATAGGCCTAACTGTACCAAAGCAGATAGTTTACGTACGTGTTACATTTTAATAGCATGGATAATTATGTTAATAAAATATATCAATGGATTTCTGTTCCTATAGTTCTTAAAGTTAAATTCATTTGTAGTTATAGGTCATTATTTTGTTTAAGCTTTAATCAAACTACATCATAGTTAGGACCATCCTACGTCGTACGGAAAGTCGTTACAGATTACGTTGAATTATTACAAATATTGCACATCAGTTTCTGACATTTGGACACTTATAAAATGCTAATTATATCCCGCGGTTGTATTGTTCAGTTTGGCGCAACTTCTTTCTGTTTTAACTTAAGGAAGTTAACATGAACGCGTAATATAGACTCTAAATATTAGTTTCCATGGTAATCGCCGAGGGAATCCTTAGCTGTGACGCAGAGCACGATTCGCTCTCTCCAATAGCGTGCGAGGAAAGGTGATTCCCGCGACGCGTTCCGCCCTTCAGGTTTATTTATAGGATTTTAGAAGCTGCTGCATGCTGCAGGTGCAGTTGGACCAGTCACCGCAGACTCCAGCTGCCTAGACTTTAGTTTGTAGAGTGAACGAAGTCACTTTAGAGCGTTAAATTTTAACTTAGTCTTTAAGGAAACCTTCTCCGTTCAGGCTTCTCCGGAGGAATGGAATGGAAGTTAAAAAAATATTCCCGTCCCAAAGTGAAAACAGAAGGAACGATGGTTTTGGTAAGTTACAGCTTGGTTTACTGTGAGGCTAATAATAATGCATCTCATTATGCCAGTGTACGCATAGGGATTGTATGCTCTGTACAAAATGTCTGCGCGTGTGTTTCCCCTCTAGGCAAACATTATGAGAGTACTTTTCTAAAGATTTTTTCGGTTTCAAAAGAAAATATCTCTTTGGTGCTGTGAAGGTAAGGCTCTTACATGTGATTCATAGATAAAGTATACTTACAAATAAAGTGGGGCAAATGAGTGGAATACGAATGTATGCTTACTATTCTCTTACACTTTGCTTCTCCTGATTTGGTCCTTGATCAAAACCCAATACTATGTGTATGTTTGTCATTGGAGGGCAAATGGTTAATAAGATTTACCTTACAGAATTCATCATTCATGCAGATATTGCATTATGGAAGTGTGACAATGTTTCTGGTGGTTATTGAGTGATTGACATCTGACAGTAACACTCCCTTCAGTCAGTGACCTACTTTGATGTTGTTACTTTAACAGGACTTTAGAACACAATGAAAACAATTAAAAAGATAAGGGGAGGTGGACTTGTTATATGCTGTGCCAAAATGTATAAAATTGTATTTGAAGGTTTTGAATATGTGCATAAATGGCATTTATAGAGATGCAAGTGTATGTGGCTGTATGACAGAGCATGATGCTATAATCCACTATGTGCCTGTATGTGAATTTGAACATATGAATATCAGTGTTTTTGGACAGTCTACCTGTTAGCAACGTCCGAGCTAACTGCCTATGTACGCATGTGTGCTTATGTGGGGGAAATACGTGGAACTTCTGATAGGTTAATAAGCAGTGTTAACTTGTGATTGGTTAGCAGACATTTCTCATGCAGACAAGGGAGTGTCTATCCCCCAAATACAAGTGTGGTTTATTCCTGTCAGGGGTTCCCTTTCAGATATTGGAACGTACCATTACTCAGGTAGGGTGCACCTCCAATCCACCTCTGTTCTTTATTGATGAGCAACTGAAAGGCAGTGTCTTGTTAGCTGGTTTGGATTTAATTTGCCAGCTTACCTTTTACTGCCCTCCAGCAGCTCGTATGAACCCTGTCCGTGTCAGGAGACACCAAGCTGGACTGAAGAACAGCTTTATACTTCATCTGTTGTCAAATTAATATGGATGAAACAGTTGCTTTTTCCAAGGGAAAAAAATGAGAGTACCCTGATTTTAGCACATAAACTGTGGTGTAAATGTGTGATACTGTGGAGAAAGAGCACAGCACCATATGATCATTACACATTTATGAGGAACCTATACAGGCAACAGGCAACCCAGGTGTGGCTAGGATGCCCTGACCAGGCAGTACAATGTTAGCTGGCTACGCAGCAACCTGCCAGTATGCGCACTTCTGCATCAAGACGTACACCTTAACAGCGCGTCCGCAAAGCAGAGAGGGACAGGCGGTCTACTGCAGGTGTACGACGCGCTGCGTGGCAGAGGTGTGGAAAGTGCGCTCTGATCTGGCAGTGGGGTGTTAGCTGGCTGTGTGCGTCTCAGCTGCTGCACCACTTCCACATCAGGCCGTTGGACCCACAAGGTCAATCGCTGAGCTCATCTCTCCAGTGAAGGTGTTGTGGCATAATGTAGCCTGTGTATGGATGGGCGATGAACTGGTGTAATGAGAAACGGTGTGGTTATCGCTAAGGTGCCTGTCGCTTTGGCCCACATGTGTAACATGACCCATTGTGATTCTACAATACAAGTGACTCTGCTATACTGTGATATTTGATACAGTACAGGCATGTGATTCTGTGACAAGGGCATTTTAAAACCTGAAAGAAACTTTATATATTGGAAAAAAAATTAAGGGACCACTCTATTTTTAAAACAGTCTGCATTTTAAAATCCTGGTTTAATCCTGGTTCTGCTAGCAGAAGGCTACACTGAGGTTGCTTCCAGGTTCAAAATTTCTAAGACAGCAGTATGCAAGAACAAAGTGAAGCAGGAGACACTGGGAATGACCAAAAACCAGCCAGCAGAGGGCAGAAGCGACTTTATAATGCCAGAAATGGCCATTAACTTAATCGACAGTTTCTCATGAACTGGAGGATGATATCAAGTGACCTTCAAAAGGAATGGGAAACATTAAGTGCAGGTGTGAAGTGCAGTGCTAGGACAGTTCGTATCAGGCTCCTAGAAGCAGGACTGAAAACCCAAAAAGCAAGAAGCCCTTCAGTAATGAGAAACAGAGAAGCACCAGGCTGCATTTCTCAAAAATATATATATTATTCACTGACACACACTCATAAAGTGAGAAATGAGTGAAACAAAAATGTCACTGTGGTCTCTTAGTTTTTTCCAAAGATGTATATAATACACATTAATCTGTCCATAAGGGCTGTTATGGTCAACCAAAATTACAATTGTATACATTATGGCCATGTTATTCCTTGTAATGATAAACATCCCTGAATATGCTTTTATTTCTACATAAGACAAATATATTTATATCGTTTATCTATTTTTTAAATAAACGATGGATGGTACCCAAAACATGACGGATTGATAGTATCCAAATATATGGTTTCTGGCCCATTCAGTGGAAATGGGAACACAAGCTTAATATTTAAAGGCTGTTTTTGAAAATCCTCACAACAGAACTGCTTTGCACAGCAGAACTCTGTGAACACACTGGCGGGTCATATGGTACGGCTTATTGAAGACCATACTGTTTCCTCGGATTATGCAGAGTGAAGCGAAATAAAACTTGTTTGTGAATGTGACAATACTACTACTACTTAATTTTGCACAACTACACTTGCACTAATAAGTTTCACAGGATGCAATATTCATGGATGAACAAGATAAAAAGTCTTGCAATGTCAACATAGATGTAGAACAAGCTGCAATAAACAAAGTAACCAAGTTCCTGTCATGCACATAGTGTGAAGGAGTCAGTCAGGCAAAGTCTCTCAGAATGACCCATGCAGTAGTAGGTCTCGTACAGATCAAAGCGCACGGATACAGATCAGTGCCGTAAGAGCCCAGAATGTGGCCGTCCACTTAACCGCTGGGACAAGAATCATTTGTACATAAAGGGATGTAATTTCAAATCCATATTCTTAAATGTTGTTAAATTCCCTGGAAACATTTCATAATGAGTATGACATCACATGTACAAGTGCTCAGATACCTTTGCTATATGGTTAAAATCTCATTGCCATTTTTCTCTTTGATTCTGCTCTGTTGAAGACTGCTTTGCAACTTCTCATCTGTATTATGATTTTTCAATATTCCATGGTAAGTCTAACTAAAGAAAAAACAAGGACAGGACAAAACGACTGTATGCAATGTGATTTAAAAAAAAAAAACCAACAACAAAACAAGTGGAAACCCCTTTTAAAAAGCAGTACAACCGGACAGGACATACAGCATCCTCCACAAAACTGAGGTGGCGGCTCAGAGGGCTTAAAAAACAAATAATAAAAAATCCCACCTTCAAAGGGCAGAGAGACAAATCACAATAAGTCCATCCAAAAACAAGGGGGCTGCTTATCAGAGCTCCACCCTCTTTTTCAGTATAATTTCTCTTACAAGGGCTGATGCCTCTTTTCGGATTTCTTCCATGGGTTCCTCCGGTCTCCAGAACCGGACCACCTTCCCTTCTGGATTCACGAGGAACTTCCAGAAGTTCCACTTCGGCATTTTCTGGACCGTGTCTGGCACAAGGCAGATGAAGGGAAACAAGTTGGTAATTTTTCACATTTCAGTAGTTTTTTTTTACCTGCTCATACAACACACACTTGACACGACACTAAAACTAACAGTATCGAAAAGGTTAAAAATAAATCATTATTAGTTCAACAGAGTAGTTACTTCAAGGTGGTTTGGCTACCTGTGATGTATTTAAACGCAGGGTCTGCTTCGGAGCCCATTATTTTGATCTTGCTAAAAATAGGAAATGTGACACCAAAGTTAGACTTTGCAAAGGCTTCGATATCGCGACTGGATCCCGGTTCGGTGTCCCCGAACTGGCCACAGGGAAAGGCCAGGACGTTAAAGTGAGACGTGCCCAGCTCCCGATGCAGCTCCTGCAGAGCCCGATAATTGCTCTCTGTGTGTTCACAGTGGCTCGCCACGTTGACAACCAGGGACGCCTGTGAGAGAAAATCGGCACCCGTAAAACTAAACTGCACGCCGTCGTTTTATTTGTTTGCGTTTTTTTTTTTTGCTTAAAAACAAAATATAGTATATCGGCTAACCTGTGGCCAGTTCAACAAAGCATTTAAAACCACTGTAGCATGCACGGGTTGTCTACCACTTACTTTTCCTCTGTATTTCTCCAAAGAAACTGTCCGGCCCCTCGCATCCCATACATCAAACGAATAAAAATCTTTAGGCTTTCTTAGTTTAAAGAATTTAGTTTGTAGCAAAAACAATGTGCCCACGCATATAGCTGTACTTAGAAAAAAAATTAACTTTCGAGCTTTTGGACCCGATGGTTTAACGGGGTAACCCAAAAGCGGCTCCATTTTGAATAATGGAGAAAGGACCGGGTGGGATTTCACATTTCTGTGAGATCAGCGGGCAGGCATCACGTTACAAGGAAATGCTAAGAGAATTCCTTCTCCATTGTAAAAGCACAGAAACACCTTTTCCTATCGGGATCCATTCTCAAAAATATTTTCTGTAATATTACGTTGTCATACGGAAATTTTCCTCATAAAACGTGCGGACGAAGCCTACACTATCTTTCCGCCAAGTTTGGATGTGGAATAAGTCAAGCAAAGTTAAACTTGCAATGTTATTACATTATTAACTCAACGAACAGGTAACAACAGCGAGTTTGGAATAATTACGTTTATTTACGCTATCATGTTGGATAGTGACCGAAACCCCAAACAGGAAAACCGTTTGCAGGTGGATGATTGGATGAACTGGATAATCGATAAAGAACATATACAGAATGCTAAAACTATTGCAGAGTGTTTAGATGAGTCTGTAGTTCTATTAACAAATGTGGAATACAGATTGAAGGACAGCAGGGAAAATATTAAAAATGTATGATGCACATATTTAAAATTTCATACAATCTTTTTTTCGATTCATAGAGAACCACAGATATCTCATATAGACGTTTTAAGAGGAGGATCTTGAGTCGGCTAAGTACTGAATTCCCCGTAGCGAGCAGCCCGAAGACCACTAGATGGCAGCACTCCTACATCACAGAAAATGACACCGTTTGTCAAAGGCTGTCTCTGGATTCTCCGCCGCGTTCAACCTCATTCACTGAAGTACGTCTGGCTGACCAGGAGACATTACCTACCCCAGGTTAGAGTCCTCTTGTAGACTTACTGTTTCCATACACCAAGAAATATATGTACGCAAAATGATATCTATAATAACGGTAAAGCATACACTTTTTTGTAACAGACAGCTAGACCTAAATCTCTTTCTAAAACAGAAACTATGGAACTTTGGAAAACCAGAGTAGCCAGAGAATGTCAATATGACGTGTGCAAATAATTAGTAACGTTGAAATTATGTTTGAAATTATGCAAATGCAGATTTAACATTCTGTTAATATTCATTGGTGTATACAAATTAGTTTTACGATTATCGCATTTTGTTTTTATTGATAACTGCAGGTTTCAGCCTATACTATAGCACAAAACAACACTAAATCATACTGATTAATTGATAGTCTCCCTGCACTTCATGTAGAAATTTTTAAACCTCGTTTTTCGTGATATGGTTAGATTTTTTTTCCGGCAAAACGTCGTCACACGTCACCATGTCACATGGTACAAAAACCTTGCAAGAGCAAGACGACTTAAGATTGATCGTACATCACCTCTCAGCCGGCTGAACAAACTGGAACAGCCTCCGTGATGACACAACTTTGCCCTTATTGGTTGAAGAACGTGACGTTTGTATGACGTTTGTATCCCAGGAAGTTCCGATGCGTTATCTGCTATTTCTCCCGAATATCACGTGAGAACTGGTTTTCAGTTAATTTACCTGGCAAAATAAAGTTTAAATATATTACATAAATGCTCTAATAGTATACGTAAGTTAGTGGTTTATGTATTGTTAGTTACTGTAATGTTGCGCTGACTTATTTGTTTAATCGTCCAGTCTGTGAAAAGATTGTTTTAGGGTGGCACATGCCCCTGAGGCTATCCCATTGGTGCACCCCTCCGCAATACCTCTGCGCCCCCCAGTTTGGGAACCACTGCTATAAAGTAACATATATGTAACATATAAAAAAAATCTGTTGGGTGGGGGTGGGGGGGGGTGTCAGCTGTGTGGGTTGGGACTCATAAGGTTGCCGGTTCAAATCCTGTGGTCAGCAGAGTGAAGCCACCATTGGACCCTTGAGCAAGGCCCTTAACCCCAATTGCTCCCGGGACTGGCTGACCATACTGTCCTCTCTACATCAGTTTCATTAGGTGACCTCCTGGGATGCTTTTCCAGCTGTCCTGCAGGAGTTCCCACATATGCTGAGCACTCATTTAGCTGTTTTCTTTCACTCTCTGATCAAACTCCTCCCAAACCAATTCAACTGTGTTTTGATCAGGTGGCCAGGTCATACGATGCATCACTGTGTCACTCTCCTTTGTAGGTGGCTTGGCGGTACTGCGTGTGTGTGTGTGTGCGTGTGCGCACGTGTGCATTCTCATTTTTAGGGGCAGTGTGTGGCTCAGTGGGCTAAGCCTCTGTTCCTGTAATCACAAGGTCGCTGGTTCAAACCCAGCCTCAGCATGTCTGCGGGTCCTTGAGCAAGGCCCTTAACCCCCAGCTTCCTGGGCACCCCAATGGGTGGCTGCCCTTCACGGACCTGTCGCAGACAGGCGGCGTAAAAGCAATTTCCCCATGGGGATCAATAAAGTGTCAATTATTATTATTATTTCTGAAGTGTGCCCTTCCATCCATCTTTCAGTCATTCATCCTGGTCAGGGTTGGAGGAACGAAGAGGAAATTGAATATTGAAAATGACATTCATTTTGGTACCATTAGTAACCTGCTGCTATTTAACATCTCATTTGTGTGGTCAACAGATGGAGAATCTCCTCTAGATCTTGATAAAAGAGGCTGGGATGTCAGTGTTAAGTCTCTGCTTGAAACGTCACGTGAATGCAGTCGAGGGCAGAGTGTTGCTTTGAAAGTGAATGAGCAGGTAATGAAATAACATGAAAGTGTGATAATTGGTGTCATTGTTTTCATTTTTACTATCCAGGTAGAGTCTGAACAACATCAGCCAGTTTGTGCTTCGCAGAGCACATAACATGATTCTTCTGTTGTGAGATATTCTTTTACAGTATGCAGACAGATTTTAGGTTGGAAAAGCTTCTGTATCTGAATGATGTCTTCTCCAAACAAGGCCAGCTGTCACCCATAACCAGAGTTGGATAGATCAAAGTAAAAAAACCAGACCAAGATTTTGCTTCAACCAGCCAGTTGAGTATAAAGAATCAGAGTACTCAATTAGTTGGTTAAAACAAAATCTTGCTCTGGATTTTTTACTATTAGAACTATCCACTTCTACTTGTAACTCAGCAGTAATATACAGAAAGGTGGTGGGGGATATGTTTACATGCTAGCCAGAAGCCTACAGTAGCTCATACCGCACATGGACCTTGAAGAGCTTGTATTAGCGACATCCAGCAGCATCTTCCTTCCCCTGGATCGCCCTGTGGTCTTATCTCTTTAAAGTGAGATCACAATCTCTGATGATGTTGAAGTAGCTGTTACAAGCATACCAATTTACACTGAAGCGTATATGCCCAGTCAAACATTTCTAAGCATTTCCTCACTGCCCTATTGTAATTCATGTGCTCTGTTGTCTTCACTTGAAGCAGCATTTGAAATTGTTTCTTGTCCGCAGGATTGCATTTGGAAAGAATCTGAAGGTGATGAAAGTGAGTCTATGAGGAAATAGGCCAGCATTTAGGTCATGAGTTTCCCAAAATACTTTAAGTTGCTTCATCTCAAGGTCAATAATGCATGTTTTATATGGTCTTGTTTATACAGTTTTATGTATACACAGTATGATGTTTCAATGCCACGTGCAAAGATGAGGTAAGAGTTATGGCAAAGGCCGGGGTTAGATTTAATACTAGACCTAGAGTTAAGCTTAGGGATAGAGATGTCATCAGGGTTAGGTATAGGATAAGGTTTACAACATAGCTTAGGGTTGAGTTTAATGCTAGACTTAGGGTTAGGGTAAGGGTTAGAGCTAGGGGTAGGGTTATGGTTGTTATTAGGCTTAGAATTAGGGTTAGGCTGGGTAAGGGTTACCATTAAGTTTATGGCTATAACATTATGGTTAGGACTAATTTGGTTTGATACTTAATATTAACTTTGGGGTTTAGTCCTAGGCTTACGGTTAAGGTAATATCGGGCTAGATTTATGGTTATGCGTGGCTAAGACTTATGGCTAAAGTTAGGGATGGGTCTCATATTAGACTTACAGTTAGGGTTAGTGTTGCTGTCAGGGCTAGGACTAGTGATGGGATTACATGTTTTGTTATGTTTATCTATGATGGCACCTTGTAAACAGCGGTATTAATACATTGAGTTCAGTTAACCTAATTTTGCCTTATACCTGTATACTAGTCTAAGTCCTTAGCTCAAGTATTAAAAAGCACCTTAGTCACTATGGCACATGATATTTTTCTCATTTATCCTAAATTAATCCATAAATTATTACTGTTGATCAACCTGGCAAAAGATTTGTCAAATGTCTCATTAGTCTTGTCTGACAGTGTGAGAGAATGACTTGCAGCGGACCAAAGGCTGCGGTCACACTTCCGGTTTTTTGTTTTTTTGTTGTTTTTTTTTTTGACTATAACATGGGGTTTGCTGATCTTACTGATCTTGAAAGATAATGCTTACTGCTAATGTCACACCACAGCCCTGTCACCACATGAAACAGAAATGTGCCTTCATCCTATATAAAACATACAAAGGTATTAGAAAAGACGCTAAACTTTGGTAAACATATCCCTTGAATCTTGACATCTGCATAAACAAACAGAGGAGAAATTCTAAGAAATAAACACCATAAAGGGCAAAAGTGATGTCTGTAGTTAGTAGAAATAATGTGATTTTTTTTAGATGAACTAACGATGACGTAACTAAGTGATGTGCATTGCTGTGTTTCAGATCCCTACTCCACACCACTGCCCTTCAGTATCATTGAAACAGCTCCCAGTATGCCTTGCAGTGTCTTCAAAGCAGAACGGCAGATGGCAGTCCCTGGACTGCAGGATGACTACTGTACGTTGATTGTGTGCCTCCCCAGTAAATTTTGCTATCAAGGACAAGCCTCACCCCCCCCCCCCCACCACCCCAAAAATATGACGCCCACTACTGAAATATTTTTACAACATGAGCATTGAACACATGTATGGTGAAAAACGAATACAGAAGCACAGGTCCTGAAAGAAAACGTGCTTTGTGATTAGTGGTATACACATCATGAGATTGTTAAGCAAGTGATTAATTTGCTTTATTTGATTCCTTCCTGTGCTGACAGATCAGTGACAGATGAAAAGATGATGATATTTACAGCTGCATCTTTAAACAGCTGGTTCTAGAATCTGAGTAATGTGATCATTGAAAGAAAATCTTTTTTGCTCTGGATGTATTGTGCTCTTGCCAATGAAACTGGTTCTAACAATTTGATTTTCTCTAATATAAATGTAGTCTGGGGTATAATAGCAACAGCCTAAGTGACCAACATCACATTCAAGATATTGTAGAAAATCTGTTTTATCAAGACTTAAAGGTTGCATAATGTGTCTTGAGATGTACCTAGATTTGTTCATTTAAGTAATCTTACGCACTGTAGTCAACTGAGTAACATGTTGTCTTCAGATCTCAACCTTCTGGCATGGAGCGAACAGAATATGGTTGTACTCGGCTTGGGCTCCTCAGTGTGCATTTGGAACGCCAGCACTCAGTCGCTGCAGGGGAGCCTTCACTTAACGCCCCACACCTCTGACCTTTTTGGCCCTTCCTCCTGTCCTCTGGTTTCTTCAGTTGCCTGGAGTAAAGATGGCCAAACCCTTGCCATTGGGAAGAGTGATGGGGAGATTCTGGTAAACCTGTCACCAAAGTCTCAAGCTGCCTGGAATTGTCTCCTGTCGATTTAAACCCAAAACTAAGCCAGATGGAATTCTCCTTCCTGTCTCTAGCTATACAGTTGGAGTTCTCCAGCCATTTGAGAGCAAGAGTCTCTTTCTGAATTGGATATGAAGGGTGACATAACAGTAAATCCTCAATGGACCTTTGTCTTTTTGCAGCTGTGGGATGTGGAACGCAGGACCAGCCTTAGAAAACTAACAGGACATCTATCATTGGTGGGGTCTCTAAGTTGCAACCAGTACATCCTCAGCAGGTATAATTAGGAGTATTTTGTTGTATGGACTAGCCATTTCCTTTGTCAGTTGAATAGCTGGTAATTCTGCCATCATTAGCTGTACAGTGGTACCTCAGTTCTCAAACTCACTAGAACTCGAATTTCTTGAAAGTCGAACAAACCAGTTTGACCTGGAACTCGATCTGAATATCA
>JAODLC010000044.1:19955718-19984230 GCA_026781145.1 Hippopotamyrus pictus | reverse complement strand
AACACGTCTGCGGGTGCTTGGGCAAAGCCCTTAACCCCCAGCTCCCTGGGTAGCTGCCGTTCATTGCCAGCTTGCTCCCACCTACAGAGAGCAATTTGGAGAGGCGTAAAGAGAACTTCTTCACAGGGACCAATAAAGTATCAATTATTATTATTATTACTATTAATCAAGAGAGCAGCATGGCAGTGCAGTGGTTAGCATTGTTGCCTCACACCTCTGGGACCCGGGTTCGAGTCTCCACCTGAGTCACATGTGTGGAGTTTGTATGCTTTCCCCATGTCATTGTGGGGATTCCTCTGAGTACTCCAGTTCCCCCCCCCCCCACAGTCCCAAGACATACAGAGGTTAATTGGAGTAGCTAAATTGCCCATAGGTGTGTGAGTGTGCCCTGCAATGGCCTGTCCCCCCCCCCATCCTGGGTTGTTTCCCAACTCATGCCTGTAGTAGTTTTATGAGTTGTTGCTTTTTAGCCACTATATTTATTCCACCCTGTGGTCTTACTTCAAGTTTACAAGAATATGTGCTTGATACACATATTGCACTATACATATAGGCCCTTGTGTCTAGTCCCCATTTTTTGCACTCTATTGTGAAAATTCTCCCCATATCAATGCTATTGTATGTCGCATGTACTGTGATCCCCACTATTTCATGCTACTGTATGCATGAATATGAATGGTATGATGATGAAGGCCACTTTAACTCTTAAATTTAGACTCAAGTCTAAATTTCTCTACCTCCCGCACCAACTCAGGCTCCTTTCCCACCAGAGATCTTACATTCTATATTCCTAGAGCTAGATTAGCTAGCCAACGATTTGTGATCTAATCTGTCAAAATGACATCCAGCCTTGAGAATTTTCAGTCATTGTTAAAAACATTCACTCAGTAAGAGAAATTATTCAAAAAACGCGACCTCAGGTCAAATCACTCAAAACCATACATAACACGTAATGGAAAGAATGTTTTGCAAGTTATTTATTATCCATCTTACATCTCTGCTGCAGTACATTTGATAAGTGTTTGTGACAAACAGGAAAAACCGGTTTATTCCGTAAGGTTTCGTGAGTTTATAAAACGAGCACCGTCTGCTTAGGTGGCCAGAAACATTCATAGAGCTTGTGTGTTTTGACTGAGATTGAGCTCTGGGACAATCAATCTGAAGACACAGGGGCTGAGAAAAGTGGGAGACACAGAGGACGCAATGAGCATATATCATGAATAGCAATGCTATTCCAAGCAACAATCTGGGGTAAAATACACATTTTATGTATTACTTCATACTTTCTCTACCCGCTGTACACATTGTGTAGTTCTAAAGAGCAGTATTTAATTTGTGTATGGAAAATAATTCTCAGTTTCCTTTACCATGTTTTCCTTAAAAAAGTGGCGATGTCACTGTAACGATACGTTTGTAACAGAGAATTCCAAGTCCAGGGCCAGTAGTTTCGCTGAGGTTATGAACATGAAACAGTGTGCTTCCACATGCAGCAACAGGATATTATCTTGGGCAAAGGTAGTTCACTGGAATCTTTTAATATTATTATAGGGCAACTGCCGCCATCTAGTGGTTAATATTTCATATGCATGCAAATCACACACAACCTTGTTGTTATGGACTAGCAGGGCGCATTGATTGTACAAAAGGGAAAAATTGACTCAAATTGCTTGATATTTAAGTTATTGTTCCTCTGTTCAGAGATGTAACATTTAATATTTTCATGAAAGTAACTTGTATTTCTTACTGCCAGCCTATGGTTTATCGTTATTTCTTTCAAAAACTGCACTGAAATTATCCATTGCGATGCAATGACTTTTCGGTATTGTTCAGCTTAAAAACTGGTCAGTTTCACCATCAGTTTTCTCATAGAAACCTACAAACCTCCGGCAAACCACGTAAACCACGTAAAACCAAGTATTTTTTGGAGATTCGTAGCAAAATCGAGGTGCTTACTCATCAGGTCAAGGGGTACTCCAATAACCCTATATAAAAAATGATATTGATTTTTTTTGTGCTTTTATTTAGTATCAAAATAATTTTCAGTTTTGACATGCCAGTAACTATGGGGTTAGGGTTAGGGTTAGGGTTAAATGTAAAATGTTGCACGTTCTGTAATCCTCAGGTATTGCACATTTAGCTGCAGTACAGTTTCCAAGTGCCATTTTTTCAAATATATAAAGATATTCATATAAATTTGTGCTATAACTTTTACAAGAGAAATATCTTGTATGCATATGTGTTAAATGTAAATGTTAGATGTTCAATCTAAATTAGAATTTTATTAGAATTTGGTGATCAGTGGTCATTGTTAACACACCACAGCACAACACACAGTGCACAACAACAAAATGTGTCCTCTGCATTTAACCCATATGTGACTTTCGTTACATAGCAGGCGCCCGGGGAGCAGTGCTTGGGGACGGTACCTTGCTCAGGGTACCTCAGTGGTGCCTTGCTGGTCGGGGATTCGAACTTGCAATCTTTTGATTACAAGTGCGCTTCCTTAACCATCAAGCCAATGTAAGACTTCAAAACTGATTGTTACAACAAGTACGGCAATTGGCTATGTCCCCAGTGTGTGACATCAGTTTTTCGCATAGAGAAGAGCAGGCTCAGCCACACCAGGGGTGAAACTCAATACCAAGAACGCAAAGACCATACTTGACGTCTTGGCAAGACCGGTCTTGCTAACTTGCCTTCCAAGAACGTACTTGGGGTGCAGTGAATCATGGGATTGGTCTTGTTCGGCGAGGATGCAACTGCTGTGTTTTTGATATTTGGTACAGAACAATAACATCCAGGGATTTCTCTGTCCTCTGTACATATGTTCAAGTACAATATTGAGATTCCCACTGGTATCCATCAAATTCGTGATTGCAAGTCAGGACGAATTAGCTGAAGTAATTGAAAGCGCAGTTGCAGCAGGCATTAGAGTAACTCTTTAGGACTGAGCAGCACCTACAGCAGGCACAGCGATTTGTGCTGAAACAGCCATCACATCATTGCCCAGTGTAGGTGTAGGAGGGTTGCAAAGACCGTCATCTGCCATGTTGGTGGATTTCTTGTCTGATTGACATATTATGTATGTATTGTTTCTGCTCTTTTTTCACGCGTGTACTGTTTTGACTACAATAACAACAGTGTTAGCGACAAAGGTAAAGGATTGTTTTAAGTTTCTAAAAATTTAAATCATATTTAAACAACAATCCGGAGAGGAGAGTTTTATTACCGACAGTAATGGTTACACAGGATCTCAAGAACTGATCATTCTGAGAAGAACCTTCACAGCGGCAGATTTTGCAGACATCACTTTGTCAATGGTAAGAGCCAAATGCCAGAATTACTAGTGCTTCTGTATATTTGCTTCTGTAGATAACAGAAATGATCTTCGTCAGCTGACATCTGTTTCATGAAGCCAGATTTCTTGCTTAGCCGGATAACTAGTCCAATTTAAGGTACCCCAGTTTAAATGAATTGTATCTTCGTTGCTTTACATTTAGCCCAGCCAGCCTTAAGCACAATAAAAATGCAGCTAAACAAGACATCCAGCTTCATGATGCAGGCCCCTGGTGAACATTGACTTAGTTTCTGTTAGCATGTTAAACGCTACCACATCTCATAATCGCCATTCTGTTTATGGTTTTGGAGACTGATATAACCTAACGTCAGTACAAGTCATTTTATGGCTTTTTGTGCCACATAATTTATAAGAGGTAAGCTGATGTCATAGAATTGTTTGGTTTTAAAAGTATGAAGCGGAAACATCCTAAAGGCTATTCTTATCCTTTCACTTTAGGCAACCCAGCCACTATGTATGACAGGCAACATTAACTGGGCACCAACGGTGAACACGGGGCACAGCAGTTTGGGAGCATCACAGACATCGAGTAGAAAGCAAAATGAACCTGATGCTCAGACAATCCCTTCAGCCAAATGCAAGCCACATATCCAGGGACACTTGTCCCAGCATCATGGACATCCCACTGACAGGCAAACCAGATACTCTAACGAGTAAGTAAACCAAATGTCCTGCCCTGAAGTTGTTACTGTGTGTGGGAGGGTTTAGTTTTGTCTTACACTGTGCAACACTTTCCCCATGTACTGGCATTATGAACAGCACTGTACTAGATCTAGGTATGATGAACTTTTTGTGTCAAAATATCTTCTACATGGTGTACTCCCTGACTTGCAAATAACTGTTTAAATGTCTTTGCTGTTTCAGGGTCTGAAGATGTCATCTCCACTCCAGATGATCCAGAAAGAGTGGTTGGACGCCAGACTGCTGTGGCTCAGTATGATTTGTTAGTCATGAAATCATGTGTGGTACTATACCTTTGGACATGTTAAATGTAAAAGAGGCAGACGCAAGGGTCAAGTAGACAAAATTGCAAGAATTTGCTGTTCCTTAAATCTGTCAGAGTGTATTTTTTTTCAATGAGCATTTTCTGGAGTTTGAAAAATAAAGCAGCAAGTACTGACAAAGAAAATAATGACGACTACATTCTTGGCTTAAATCACAATCACTTTATTCATATGCATCATAAAAATTCTTGTGCAACAATTGCAGGGGAGGGAGCAGGTGCAAGGGGGGACAATACGGCAAAAAACAGTGCAAATAGGACAAGGGGCAATAAGAACAGGATAGTGCTACAAGAGATGAAACGATATGCGAGTGCGATATGGGTAGTGCAACAAATATGCAGAATATATTGACAACGCACACATTTGTGCAACTTTGGCAAAATGCAAAGACTAGTTTTAAAAGTGAAAGCAAATATGCAAACATTACACATAAATGAACTTCATCTTTCTTGGCAAGGAACCAGGGTGTTCAGATAATCCCTTCAGCCAAATGTAAGGCGCATATCCAGGGATACGTGGAGAAAAATTGGTGTTACAGACTGGGGGGATTGCCAGTTATTGTATTTGTTGTAGGACACAAGAACTGAATGTTACATTTAGATTATTTTTTACATTTATGTTTAACGGTAATGCTTTACTTCAGGGGACATGAATAATATAGTAGTACACGCTTTCTCAATGCATTAATTAGCCAGTAACTAAGGGTTTGTTAAGCACTGATCCCATGTTCATTAATCATTAATCAATCATGACAGTTTATCTATTTCATTGGGAAATATATATTAGTTCGTGATTTGTTCTTGAGTAGTAAATGAGTTATGTAATTTTTGTCCCATCAAGTGAAGTCTTAGCATTATTAACTAATTAAGAAACTATCTAATATAGTGCCTGAATGGAATACATGAAGTGTCATGATTGATTAATGATGCATGGGATCAGTATATAACTAACATTTAGTTACTGGTTAATTAATGTAAACGTGTACTACTACATTAGTGATGTCCCCTCAAGCAAAGTGTCACCCATTTAACATTTACATTTAGCATGTACAATTATATTTAGGGGGCAGTATGGGGGTGCAATGGTTAGCACTGTTGTCTTACACCTCTGGGACCTGGGTTCAAGTCTTTGCCAGGGTTCTGTGTGTGGAGTTTGCATGTTCTCCCTGTGTCGTTGTGGGGTTTCCTCCAGGTGCTCCAGTTTCCTCTCACAGTCCAAAAACATGACAACTGAAGTTGTCAAATCGCCCATAGGTGTGTGTGGATGGTGTGTGAGTGACTGGTGTGTGAGTGTGCCCTGCAAAGGGTTGGCGCCCCATTCTGGGCTGTTCTCCATCTTGTGCCCGTAGGCTGTGGACCCCCCACAATCCTGAATAGGACAAGCAGTTTCAGAAGATGGATGGATGGATTTTTATTTAGCTTTTACCTTTAACACATGTATACAAGATATTCCTGTTGGAAAAGTTAAAGCATGAATTTACATGAATGTCTCTCTAAATATTTGTAAAAGTGACAGCTGAAAATTGTTGTGCATTTTTTTTTTACATTTGGTAGTGCTACTAAACTGAGCAGGATTACAGAACATGCAACATTTGACAGCCGACACCCTATTGTTAACTACCTATTGTTATTACTTATTTGTTATGATCAGTGTTTTTAAAAGACATTTTAAATTTTGACGTTTTTAGCTGTCATATTTTTGAAGAATCGAAATGCAAATGGAAACTTTTGCAGATATGGTTTTATAATAATCTGTGATGTAACCAGGGGTAGATCTTAAGAATTTTTCCTATCAGCCAACCAGGCTAGTTCTATAAAAATATAAACTATTGTTCAGTTTTTTGCACTTGCCCTTTGTACTTGGCTCAGACAAGTGGACAAGCTTAATTTCCAGCCCTTAATATAACAGCTCATTCTTCTCCCATTGTAGTGTTATGTCACAGTGTCTGGTGGACTGTCGGGCATGGACACGGGCAGCTCATACCGGTGTGGCGCCTGGAGAGCTGGGAGCAGGCGCGGCAGTACTGCCAGATGCACTTTGTGGATCTGGTGGTTGCAAACACTGAAGAGCAGCTGGGCACCTTGCTTGGAAATGCTGAGCGTGAGACTGGTAGCTTCTGGATTGGGCTGCGCTATAGGGACCCGGGTGGCTGGAGCTGGGTGGATGGAAAGGCCTTGACCTACAGCCCGTGGTACAGGCCTAGCCGTCGCGGAGACTGCGGCACCATTGAAACCAGTCTGCCAGGAGCTCAGAAGCTCCTCCCGCGAATCTGCATGGAGAAGCGACCCTTCCTCTGCCAGGGTGAGCTCCCCAGATTTTGGGTTCTTCTGTTAGCCCACCTTGAGTAGAGCACAAGTAAGAGCTCTTTAAGAAATGCTGATAGTAATTTTCCAAAAATAAATGCTCTCTACAATAAGAAGGATGCATCCTAATAGGACGGCACTTAGACGCCAAGGACCTGGATCTGTGGTTGGCTAGACATATTATAATATTTCATTCTGTGATTACAATCTCTAATTGTAATCATATTTTCATTTGCTAGTTGTAAAAGCAAATGCACACAGGAAGGGCCCAGCAGTGCTACGATTACTGTACTGGCTATGGGATTTGACAGGCTTCTGGGCATGGACACAAATTCCTTACCCACAGAACCACACATATAAATAATGGATAAATGAGTAATTTATGTGTACAACCATATTTCCAACATTTATTTTGCTTACATAGCACAGTTGGATATTTGTTGGAGCAAGGCCTGTTAGTGTGCTACAGAGCTGATCCTGTAGCATTTGGATTAAAAGTGCTCTTCCTTAACCACAGTGCCACCTGCTGGCTTGAGTTTGTTCCGCAGCCCACTCTCGTTATGTACTCTCCTTGAATTTGATGCATTCACTTTGGTCCCACTTTTCAGGGCCTGTTCCTCCGCTCAGAATCGAAGTTGGCTTTGTGGGGACGGCCTGCGTGAGTCTGAGCTGGCCCAGACCTGCCCCCATGCGGGTTGTCCAGTACAGCTTCAACGTGAGCTACGTCTCTGCCTCTCAGGGGAGCCGCACGTCCTACTTGTCAAACTTCAGCTCCACCATAATCTGTGACCTGACTGCCGGAGACACATACAACTTCTCAGTGTTCACAGTCATGGGGAGAGCTACTCAGAGTGACCCAGTCTCTGTCAGTGTCCTTATGCGTACGTCATACCTTTTTTTAAATTTCATCTTACCCTTATTTAAAGACAAATTCAATTTTCCAAATTTACACACAGTGCTCACTTTCTCACATGCCACATTTACATATGATCTGCTCAGTCACACGCTGCATTTACACATGATCTGCTCACCCTCTCACATATGCTCAATTTACAGCTGATTTGCTCATTCGCATACACATCACATTTACACATAATCTGCTCACTCACTCGTCACATTTACACATAATCTGCTCATTCTCTCTCACACACGCTGCATTTACATATGATCTGCGCTCTGTCAAATGTGCCACATGTACACATGATCTGCTCACTCTCTCAGATGTGACACATTTACATATGATCTGCTCACTCTGTCAAATGTGCCACATGTACACATGATCTGCTCACTCTGTCAAATGTGCCGCATGTACACATGATCTGCTCACTCTCTGACATGCCACATTTACATATGATCTGCTCACTCTGTCAAATGTGCCGCATGTACACATGATCTGCTCACTGTCTCAGACGTACCACATTTACATATGATCTGCTCACTCTGTCAAATGTGCCACATTTACACATGATCTGCTCACTCTCTGACGTGCCATGTTTACATGTGATCTGGTCACTCTCTCACACACACCACATTTACATATGATCTGCTCACTCTCTCAGACATGCTCATACATGCCACATTTACATTCATAATTCCATTGTGATTGAAATACCACAGCTGCTGATATAATTTTCTATCTCTGGACAACCTGTGCACCCCCACTGTCACCAGCGGCGTTCTCACTGTAGCCATTTTGTCACTCTTGCACTGTCATCTTGATTGAGCAAATTCTGAGTTATTACAGTGCCATTTTCTCACTAACACTTATCGTAAACCCCCACAGTTAGGGTTAGCCTTGATATCACAAAGTAAATATATAATTTGATATGGTAAATACAGATGTTTAAATACTGTTTTGGTGGATTTTAACACAGTGTAGATTACCCTGACTAATTTTCTTTTAATGTGTGTGGTTGTCCTCTAGACTTGGACCCACCAGTGAATGTAATTGTGGAATCTATCAGCTCAAACTCTGCGACTCTTAGCTGGAGTTCAGGATCCAACAGGTCATGCTTGTATAATGTGTCCTACTACTCGCTTGATGGCTCCCACTCTGGCTTTAGCATGAGGCCCGAGCACAGCAGGCATATGACCATTGGCAACCTTTGGTCACAAACGGAGTACACCGTCAGCGTCATGGCTGTCAGCCTCTCAGGGGCCCAGAGTGTTCCTGTGACTGTCTTTCTCCATACCTGTGAGTGTACTTCTTGCTCTTTACCATTAGTCCGTATCTAAGTGCCAACTGCACTGTGTGATTTCCCGAACTCCCTCTCTCTTAGGTTCCTACAGTATGACATTGGCTGCCATCATATCTCATAGTATGCCATTTGTTTTCTTGATGCTGATATTATGGCTTCTCTATCAGATCTTTAAAACTACAAAAAACGGTAAGTGAGAAAGATAGTCTACAACAAGCAACTCAGGGTAGTTAATTTAAAATTCTTAGCATTGTGTAACTGTGAATATGAAAAGTGTGTAATTTATTTGCATATTCAAATATTGCTTTAAGGTTTAAGGAATTCCACTAGAAAATTATGCATGTTATTTTAGTCACTACATGATTTCAAAAACATCAGAAGAATTATTTTTGCTTGAGAAACTAAATACCAATGTGGTATACAATAAACATAAGATTGTCAGAATTTTGGAACCTGTCAGTATTCCAGAGATTAGCTAGTTTTTCCAATACTGTGATATTTACATTAGAGGGGAATTTCCTGCCATCCTTTCCTGTTTCCTGAGAATCCTAGCTTTCATGCAGTCACCCATGTAGACTGTCTGTATGAACTCTCAGGTGTGGGTTCTACAGTAAGACAAACACAATCAGATATAACTGACTAAATTTATGCTCAGTTGTCCATTTCTTTTCCCTCCAAAATGATTAATATTGAGTGTTCTGCAATGGATAGGCACCGCATCCGGGGTGGTTCCATACCTTGCGCCCGTAGCCTCTGGGATAGGATCCTGAATAGGATAAGTGGTTTCAGAAAATGGATGGATGGATGATCAATATGGACATAGTCCACTAGGTGGCAGCACTTTCCAAAGATTTTCCAGCTCAGGTTTAACTTTGCAAACTAAGAATGGCATATTATTATGTAATGATCTTAGTTGTTAGAATCCTAACTTAGATCACGTTGGCTACACTGTTCCTGAGTTGAAACTGGCATTGTTTTTTTTTTCTAACAACAGGACCATAGTAACTTGCTGTGGTTCATAAATTGTCACCTTTAAAGATTCCTTTTCA
Organism: Hippopotamyrus pictus; assembly: GCA_026781145.1. Taxonomy (NCBI): domain Eukaryota; kingdom Metazoa; phylum Chordata; class Actinopteri; order Osteoglossiformes; family Mormyridae; genus Hippopotamyrus; species Hippopotamyrus pictus. The sequence continues at coordinate 19,974,318 of JAODLC010000044.1, read as the reverse complement.
ATTTTCAATTCAATTCAGTTTTTTTTATATAGCGCTTTTAAAAAGTCATTGTCACAAAACACTTTTGTGGACTTCTAGATGAAAATGCTGACTGCCTCCTTAAAAGTAACTTTTTCTGTATAACTGTTATCCAGTGCTTTACAGTTCCATTGACTGCGACTCTTTTCCATGGAAAATGTGTGCATTGGGTCACAGTTTATTAATTATCTAAATTATAAGTATGTATTAACTGTGTAGGTTGCTGCAATGTTCAATGTGAGGAACATCTTATGAACTTAGCTCTGTATAATTCCCTTAAACTGAGCTTTAAATGAAGTGAAGGGTGCTGTGATAATTTTGTTGGTTCACTGTTTCTTCCAGATGACTCTGAGGAACAGTACTCACGAGAGACTATGGTTGACTTAATCCACCAGTCATCTTAGATCCATTTGTTTACTCTTTTCACTGAGATTCCCATCTACTGGTTACCTCATTTGCTGTCACCAGCCTTAACCCTAAGTATAACATATAAGTTATACCCAGTTACACTGTGTATAACCCTGACTCAGTTATGAATGTAAAACTGAATTTGGACTTGTTATTGGTAGCACTTTACTCGAGGGGCACAACTAATGTCCTATTATGCTATTACTTATACATTAATTAACCACAAAATCAGTCTTAGTTAGTCTCAGATACATACTGATGTTATGTTCAATCATTGTTGACGAATTGTGATGCATCTCATCTCAAGCAATCACTATATTTGCTACATCTATTCATTCTGTAAACCTTTGTGAACTACTGAGGAACTACTGAAGGAATTACTGAAGGAACAACTATTTGTAACGAGTGAAATATTGATCTCATGTTATTTCATCATTAATGAATCATGATGCATCTTTCATGTTAATTAGCTGCTATATTTGTTCATGATTTATACTTCAGTAATAACTGAGTTAACTAAGTATTTGGGTCCCCTCAAGTAAAGTGTTACCCTGTTATTATTATTATTGAACTGTTAGCTATTCTTTTTGCACAATATTTCTTGTTGTTTTTTTGCTGCTAGAAACCCAAAATGTACTGTGTATTGCTATGTATGGGTGAGATTGAGACCCAGAGGGTACCATTGTCACCTCACACCTTCAGGGCTGGGGCTGGAACCCCTGCTTCAGTGTGTAGAGTTTGTACATTTTCCCCGTGTTGCTTGGGCTTCCACTGGGTACTCTGGATTCATACCACAGTCCCATTGTATTTATGTTGACTAGCATCTCTAAATTGCTCAAAGTGTGTGCATGCTTGTGACCTGTGATAGACAGGGCATACGCAAGCCTTGTCCCGTATACTGCCTAGGTAGGCTCCCTGTGACTCTGACTATGATAAGTGGTTGGAAGATGGATGGGCCAAACCAAAGTATAGTGGAAACTGCTTATAGTGATGACAGTTTTAGTGATCAACCGCTAATATGGATCAAAAAGGATATGGATCATTCCTATGAAATTCTGTTTCAACAATTCACTATTGCAATCAAGTAGTCCATTTACAGTTTTTATCTCAGAGTTTTTTTCATACATTTTAACATAAGGGAAAAATTAAAACTACAGTATTTTTAAATTCCTTTATTTTGATCACCCTCCTTTGCCTTGCGGTGACGCGTCCGCTTCTGCTAGCTATCTGAGGCTAACGCTACGTGCACAGAAAACATGACGGGAAAAATAAAAGCCATTTTCTCTCTGTGACAAAGCTTATGCTAAACTGCCAAAAACGAGCCAACGAGATGCAGCAGCTAAACTACAATAAGCTGTATTTTATGTACAGTGCTGTGCATATTGGAATTATACAGTTCAGCAATTTGATTTGTACAGTACTGTAATTTGAACAGTGTTATAAACAGCTGTACTGTATTTTGAAAGTCAAGAGAATTCAGTAAATAGTGATGCTGTCCATTTTATTACCTTATATTCATGTAATAAATACATGAATATCAATTAGATTTTAATCTGCCTGAGACATAAAGAAAAATAAAAAAAGGTGATAATTGTCTGCTTATAGTGGTCAGTTTCACTCAGACAGATATAATCACTATAAGCAGTTTGCACTGTAATTCTAAAGCTTTATGATCTACAGAATGCTCTCTGTCATAGGATTCCACCTTTGTAATAAGTCAGTTTGTGAAACTTCCCTGGGTTAAATATTCCATGGTTAACTGTAAGTATTATTGCAAAGTAGAAGCATTTAGGAACGAGGCCAAGCAGCTGCACACAAACCTCACATCACCAAACGCAATGTCAAGCGTTGGATGGTGTGTAAAGCACACAGCCACTGGACACTGGAGCAGTGTAAAGCACAGCGCCACCGGACTCTGGAGAAGTGGAAACATGTTCTGTGGAGTGATGAATTGCGTTTCTCTGTCTGGCAGTCTGACGGATGTGTCTGGGTTTAGCGGATGTCAGGAGAACATTAACTGCCTGACTGCACTGTACCTGTAAAGTTTGGTGGAGGAAGGATAATAGTATTAGAGTGTTTTTCAGGGGTTGGACTAGGCCCCTTAGTTCCAATGAAGGGAACTCTTAATGCTTCAGCATACCAAGACATTTTAGATAATTCTATGCTTCCAATTTGGGGAAAGCCCTTTTCTGTTCCAGCATGTCTGTGCCCCAGTGCACAAAGCAAGGTCCATAAAGACATTGTTGGGTGAGTTTGGTGTGGGAAAACTTGATTGGCCCACACAGAGCCTTGACCTCAACCGCAATGAACACCTTTGGGATGCACCAGAAAGGAGACTGCAAGTCAGGCCTTCACGTCCAATGTGCCTGACCTTGTAAATGATCTTCTGGATGAATGGGGAAAATTTCCACAGTTGCACTACAAGATCTTGTGGAAAGCCTTCCCAGAAGAGTGGCAGCAGTTCTTGCTACAAAACGCCATATTGATGTCTTTGGATTTAGAATGGGATGTCATAAAAGTTCCTGTAGGTGTAATGACCAGGTGTTCCAATACTTTTGTCCATAAAGTGCATATTTAAAATCCAAAAAAGTGTGGGCTGAATTACCCATACTGCTTATTTTTTGGACCGGTATTAAGCTACTTCCTGTCTGTCATAACACAGCTAATTTCTGATGCGGCAAAAGCTGACGATGATGTCATGTCTAGCATCATATCTGGAAAACATATTTATTAAATTTAAATGTTATTCTTGGTACAATACCTGGACGAGGTTTTTATTGAAACCATTTGCAACGTACACATTCTCAGAAGCTTTTTTAAGAAGATTTTGAATAACTTTTTCTGTGAGAGAAATAAGATAAAAACAGAAATATAAAAAAAAATGGCAAAATATAGAAAAGAAAAATATTTAGTATTCTTTGTTTCGGGGGTGCCATGGTGGGGCAGTGGTTAGCACTGCCGTCTCACACTACTGGGACCTGGCTTCATGTGTGGAGAGTTTGCATGTTCTCCCCATGTTCCTCCAGGTACTCCAGTTTCCTCCCACAGTCCAAAAACATACTGAGGTTAATTGGAGTTTCTACATTGCCTGTGATTGTGCACGTGTGAGTGAATGGTGCGTCAGTGTGCCCTGCGATGGGTTAGCACCCCACCCTGGGTTGTTCCCTGCCTTGTGCCCATAGTGTTCGGGATAGGCTCCAGGCCCCTCATAATCCTGAATTAGATAAGCGGTTACAGAAAATTGATGGATGGGATTTTTTGCGTAGCTTTTTTGGTACATTGTATCCCTTTAATAGCAAAGAAACCCTAAAATCCTATAACACTGTGTAAAGACAAAATATGTTTTTCAGTTTAATAAATCTTTCCAGTGTACAACTATTTTGGATCATATTTTTTTTTCAAAAGTACCACCTTTACACTTCATTGGCATGGGTTTTCTTTGAGTCATTGTGAGGCTGAAATTTTATGGTGAAATGAATGTTCCCTAAGCATTTTGTAGTTCTTTATCTTCACTAGAGATAACACCAATAATGTACGGTACAGCAACAAGTCGTGACAGGAATGTCTATGCTCCTGATGGGGCTGAAAGATTCTGGAATATGATCTCTTATAAAATGCACTGATGTTACAGGTAGCTATCCTGCTGAAGTGTAACAAAGATCAAAGTTTGAATTATGTCACTGCAGACCAAAGAATTTGTCTGAATAGATTGTAGACATTACTTGGCACATTATCTTTAACACATATAAATATAAACACCGACCAAAAAAAAGAAACCATATGCGTATATTTCAGTAGAGAAAGTTTTTATTCTCCTAAGGACTAATCTGTACAGCACTTTATGGACGCCATGCTGACAGTGTGGCACCTCTTTGTCCTCTGACGTACTGCCTGCTCATCAAACAGTGATTAAGTAAGTGCTGTGGCACTATTTAGGTCAGGCATGAGTGTGCAGACTGAGAAGTTTTACATCCTCATCCTTCAAGCATTCCACCCACAGTACTGTACTGAATATACAATGGCCAGCATATGATGTGGTGTTTGGCCATTACACCGAGCAGCCAACAGATGTTGCTACTATTGAAAATGTGATTTTGGAACATCAGTAGCTTTGTAGTAGTGGCATGCCTTTAGTGTACTCTGCTAAGCATTCACTAAGAAAACCTGCGGTAATCATTGTAAGCCATTAAATATTATATATAATACTTTACATTCCATTCTATTTCACTCTAGATTCATTATATTTATAGATTCTTGTATTACTGAAAATGAAAGGCAGTTAAACAAACAATGACAGGCATCATCAGATGAATGATGTCACATGAATCAGTACCGCCGCCGCAGGAACAAACCAGTATGAGAACAGACAAGGCCTTATTTTCTAAAGTGGTGCAATGTTAAGCATAGTGATGGTAGTATAGGTTGCATAATTACACACTGACCTAAAGGAATTTGCACGCATACACAAGCAAATGATGAAACCAGTTGTTATGTTGTGAAATCCTGATGACACAAACATGTTACCCACTTAGCAAATGTTTGCTCTCAGCATGTCATTAAGAAACATACTTCCGTTTCCTCTGAAGCTGGCCATCAGCCACTGACAACGCTAGTAATGCTTTTATTCAGCCTTACAAAGAATTGACAGATTTAGAATTGCTCATTCAGGTCTTTCTAATCAATGTTTTAAACAACAGGGTTAAGATTATTGCAAAATTGCAGGTCTCTTAATTGTGGAATTCTGCTGCACTGGCTCACATTTGTGACAGGAAGGTATTATAACCACACACAAAATGGTTTGCAGAATCTGTAAACTTATCCCAGCCTACTAAACCTTCTGATGACTTATTGGACAAGGCTGCGTATGTAAGTGACAGTGTGAGTGTATTTGTTTCTACTGAGGGGAATTAAAGAACGCTTAAAATTTAGAAAGAAATCAAGTTTGACACCGCAATAAACATGATTAAAATACAGCTCCCAAACTCAACCTTAACCTAAATAGCTAACTAAAATAGTTATGAGTGTCTGTTATTATTGTTTTAAAAATTTATGGTATGTGATTGTGTGGTTGGGTGTGTGTGTTTGTGCGCGCGCATGCCTTCTGTGGTTGCTGATTGCTACTCATTCCCCATTTCCGAAGCATGTTTCTGCAATGGCAGGAAATGAACCAAGTGTCCTGTGAAACTCAGAAAAGACAAAGGGCTAATATTTACTGGAACGTAAACCTTCAGAGTTTACAGCTGGCTTGCTTTCTTAACACACACTAGCCGGTTAGATAAATTTAGGTTTACACCATTAATATCACCAGCTACTGAACGCTCCAGACTATTTCCTGTTAAGCTTTTAGAATTTATGACCCATTCACATAAAGTATTTTTCATTCATTTCTACAGCCTGTTAGTAATGACTAAATAGCTAAAAATCTCACTGATGACTTTGGAAAACTGAATAAGTGACAATGGCACCCTCTTTATTACCAAATTTTGTCTGCTGGTGAAATTGCCAATAAGCCTTTAGAATCCCATTGTAAACCAGAGACAGTCTCCAGGGTTATACAACCACAAATGGAGATAAAACGAATCACCCCTGGATGATTTCTAGTTAAATGTATGAAAACCTTCACTCATTTCCGCAAAATCGTTGTATTTTTTTTTCTTGCATTATCATTTATTATCCTGGGCAGCTGGCTGCCATAGGCCCAACCCAGACAAACATTTAACTGACATCCTCTTACACAATTTTAAAATGTTTGAACTTGTTCTTCCAGGATATAACAGCATAATGCAACCCTCATGTATCAGACCTGACCATACCCTGCAACACTGTCTGATTCTATTAAATGGTTAAAAAGGATAATTTTGTAAGTGTTTCCTAATGACAGTGTTGCCATGCTCTTTCCTGTTTGTGTATAGCTGCATAGTTTCCTGCAGACCCTGTCATGGTGGTCCCAAATTTAACAACATCCAGACGAGCAGACTGTACCTGTTTCATTTTCCTGCACCATGTCAGGCATGAGAACGATGGGGAATCCTGTTCCTCTCTGTTTGGGTTCAGGTCACAGCTGAGCTTCAGGCATGTTTTGGTCACGGAGCAAAGCAAACAGTGATGTTTTTCCATTGAAGCAGTGGTAGATCTCTGACCAGGGACTTCCCTTACAAGGTGCCGGGCAGCTGTGACATGATGCAGGAGAGTGTACTGCATCTTTTATGTGGACCTTCCATTTTTTCAGTTTAGAACGAAAACTCTCTTGACAACATGGGAAAGAAATGCCACGTGAAGAATGTCAACAATGTAAACAGCCTCTTATATTTAGCTTGTATATAAATATTTGATGACACAAAGCCCCTTTTTCCTTCCAGCCTTGAGATTGAGATGGTGAGCATTTCTTTGCTTTTATTGTCATGTAGTCATAGACCTATATGACTAATATCAGAGTGCAGAATCAAAATATAATACTTGGATTTACAGAACCCTGAGCATCAGCAGACTGGATGTGAGTTTCCCATCACTCTTGCTGACAGGAGGTTGATTTGACTATAAAATAAATACAGCATAAAACAGAACGAAACAGTGGCTGGTGAGCGAGTGCAGATGTGGGTAGTGATGAATGCGTGACAGGGGTGAGCTGAGCCCTTACTCTGTGGAGCGCATCGGGTAAGGCAAACCTCTGCCATGCACGTTCCTTAAAAGCAGGAGCTACTTCTGATCCTAATAGCTCTACATTTTTTTCTTGGGAAAATTGGCTGATTAATACCTCAGAAATGCTTGATGGGAGTGTTAATATTGACCTTCTGTGTGTCATAGAGGAAATTAAACAATGAGTTAATCAGTAAGGAAGCTGCACCTAACAGAGGGTTTTAAGCTTGATCACTGGCTGGAAATGCTTTATTAGTGTTTTCTCCCGCAACACTTACTGGGAGGAGGGGAATGAGAGGAGAAGCCATATTTGCATTTCTTAGTTACACTATTGGCCAAACTTGTGGAAACACCTAGCATTTTTGGCATTACGCTTTAAAAATTACTACATGAATATTGGTGGTAATGTTCATGAACAATCAAAGAATGTTATAAATGGCATACATTGGATGATTAAATAAGTAACTGGAGCAACAATTGAATACAGTTCTGCAATTACTAAAAATTTAACTGTTTCCACAATTTTGGCCACTAGTGTATATTTGCCTGGGTCATATGTGTTACATGTTAAGTCATTTTAGTTTTCATACTGGTTAAAAAATTGGCCAGTCTTTAAAATAATATTTTTAAATAATAATATTTTTAATACTTCACATTCTTTTTTAGCCAATCTTTCTACTCAGCTGTAAAACTGAGCTACACCGAGCTGTTATTTACCTAGGAGGATCTCGCCGGGTTCTGTCAGCCAGAGTCCTTTTCTAATCACAGTCTGACTCTCCTGCTTCAGGTACTGGAATATTACCTATAAAAAGAGAAGCGGAGTGTAAACTGGGTCATATATCACATATATTACAGGGCCACTGTACAGGGCCCAGTTCTTATCTTCAGGGATTTTCATTAAAATCTGTATCCCCCATGATGTTCATTTCAGAAGTTCATGAAGGATCTGGCTGAAGCACAGTGCCTCTCTTCCTGGGCAGTTTGCCCCACCACCCCAGAGTTGTCATGTGGAACTTCACGGTATTGCTGGGCCTGTGAAACCATCTGTATACTGTAGATCTTTGGGAATCACTAGGCCAGGCATCCCCCTAAGCTCTGGGTAATACTGTAGTCTGATTCTCAACAACCAGTTCTATTTCAGGCACTTGACATTGTGAACACCAGGAGAAATGATCTCAACTAGTAATTATTAATGGAAACTTCCAGGGCAACTCAAGAACTTAAGAAGTTAGATCATCAACTTCTCCAAGCCTTACGTGGTTTGTAAGTCAACTTTACGTGGGATTGGAATTCAACCTACGTTATATGGGTTTAAGTTTCAACCGTATGCTGGACTCAGATTGCTCTTGAATTTTTATTACTTTCAGCTATGATACTGTATCTTGACTACCAATGTCCACACATGTATTAACGGGTGATCTCAGTGTCAAATCTCATTATTGTTATTCCATTCTGTTTATCTTACATTATTGACCAGGGATCTTGAACACATATTTTTCTCTAATAAATCACCAACATTGCTACAAAATGTCGAATTTTTTCTTTTTATTTCTGTGTTTACTGCACCATAACTTTTGTTCCTCCAGCTAAATCTTCTGACCTACTGTGACACAATTTGTGATGTGCATATCACAAGGGTGTGCCCGCTTCAACGTGAGATGGGCAAGCAGAGACAGGGGCTGGAATGTAAGAAGAAGAATCTTATTAATGGACAGATGCTTGTAGTGAAGTATGTCCCAGTAGGAAAACGTAAAAACATTTCACTACCTTGTTTGTTTTGCTCTCTCTGTGCTCATTGTGGCATCTCCTTTACTGTATATTGGTTACTTTTGCATTTTTATTTTGTTGCTTAGGAGATGTTTTCATCCAAATAAAATTATGTGCTGCCCAGTTACAGTTTGTTAGTTACCGGTTACTTTTCCAGTGAACTGATCATAGTTATTGTGAAAAAAGCAACCTGGAGGGAGACACAAGCTGTTAATGGAATTAAGAAGCTGATAAAATAGAAATATCAAAATCCCAGCAGCAACGGCCTTCTTGTTCAGCCAGTTTGCTGAGTCTTTGAGCCAAGGTATGCTGGGATCTCCTAAACAGTGTTAGATCCTACAGATTACATGATGCCGCAGGAACAGAAATGTCAATATCTGCCCACAGCTCCCTGTCAGGTGACCTTTGTAATTCTATGAAGTCCTTTGTGCCCAGGAATGCTCCAGGCACATTTATACCTGTGCTCTGCAATCATGCTCACCTTTTTCCTGGAACAATGGATAGAGTCACACAGGCATTTAGCCGGAACCTTCTCTCTTTGAATAGACAAGAGGTGAGGCTCTTCACCTGGCAAAACAAGTTAACCTAACTAAAACTCAGGGGAAATATATATAACATCCACATATGCTCTCTCTCTCTCTCTCTCTCTATATATATATATATATATATATATATATATATATAGCATATGTGAATATATTGGTGAAATGGTTCAGTTGCTTCATGTTGTTGAAAATTTGTGGTAAAAACAAAAATACATCACAAAAAAATTACTGTATTGTATGTAAATTATATAATGTAGGTCACTCTGAATAAAAAAGTCAGAAGTACCACTGGAAAATATTGGTTTAAAATTGCCGTATTGTGGGACAAATAAAAGGTATGCGGACCTAAGCGAAGGGATTCAGGTCTAATGCCCAGGTCTATTAAAAATAAATAAAAAACTTACCAGCATTTTAGACAGGAAATATATCCATTCCTGCAAATTCTCAGTCATACACACGCACAGAAAAACACTGGCGAAGAGAGCGACAGTTAAAATACTTTTGGTCTTGATTGTTTACATACTGCATTCGGAAACTGAAATAGCTAACCAGCAGCATTGCATTACGACGCTCCATGTCTGCTCTGCTTGGAATGCATCCGCTCACAAGACGTGATGATAAGCATGTCCCCTTCCCCCCACTTCTGTCTTGCATTATGTCAAAAGATTCAGGCGCTTTACTCAGGAATGGAGACCCCATCATTCTCAAAAATAGTTGTTTACAACCCTCATACAAAAATATTTTTTTATGGCACAGGTGTGAGTTACTGATTGCTGAGACCTCCCAACGAGGACGTTATTATTTTCTGCTCTCACCTCTTTAAAGTGATTATCAGAAAAGGTATACTGTACATTTCTGGTGCGAAACACTTTGGTGAATGATGGTGTCACAAATTTGAAAGAATCTGTGCCACAACCAATGGAAAGTTCCATGTTTCCTTATCGTATGAACAAAGAAAGAAATTGACAATGAGAGAAAGATGAGAAGACAGAGGTAGCTTAAGTTGACAAAGCAAAACAACCTTTTAAAAATTTATTTACAATACACTGCTTAATTTGAGCAAATTGTAATAAATAAATAAATTAAATGAAACAGGTTGAACCTCTTGTTGTACATTTGCACAAAAAACCATCTACAGTAAGACATAAAACGTGGTTGTTCAATAAATAGTTACAAATCAATAAATAAAACTTATGGTACAGTACTTCTAAAAATTTGGACTGAGAAGTTTCTGTTTTCTTTCTGTTGCTCTGGAGTTCATACCTTCTGGTGAGTGAGTTTCTTCACCTTCTGGAAATACAAAACACAAAATTATTATAGGATGGGCATCAGGAATATTATAAGGCTCCCTTTTGCCACTTATAAATGGTAGTAACTCATTAAAGAAAACTGTTTTCTAACTTGATTATAACTGTCTATTAATGATTTACGAAGTGTTACAACCAAATTAATAACCTGACTATAAACTGTTCATAAACCCTTTATAAAGGTAGTCTTATTGTAGTGGGACCAATTTCACAAACAAAATATAATCTAAAACAAATTTCAGAGTCACTTTCTGTGGTTTTCTTTATTTCCTAATACTAAATTCAAACCACAGACAACAGTGATGCAAAACCTAAGCTGAAGCTGAAATTTTTCTCTCGCTGTAGTTCTAAAACAGTCAATATAAATGCAATGTGACATAATTAGCATTGTGATTTGTCCTTGTGTTCATTTTTCTTTGTGAAGTCAGAAATATTAATAAACAAATACACATGGTTAGTTAAACTGACAGTAAATTGGCTTAAATTACATTCACATCCCATTGCCGTTGCCTAGCACCTCACCTGCTTCACCTCACCCCCATTTATTTCTATTGTGGGTAAATGGGGTACGGTACTTTTGCTTGAGGCAAAACAGTACAACTTTGTGTGGGGTCTACCCCACATCTCTAGGTGAGGAGGCCTCAGCACACTGAGTGAAATGTGTGCAATGTGAATGATGTGGCTCCAACACCTCTGTGGTGCCTTGGGTGAGAGACTGTGGCCAGAAGTCAGAGACACCCAGTTCATGAAAGAGCTCATTGAGTCACCGAAAGCATGTCAGGAATGGAGCGTGGCAAGTGCGTAAACACATTTCGTTGCATCAGATGCTTGTCTTAATCTAATGTAATTTGCCAGATTTGAAAGAGAGTCACACTGGGCAAGCCAGATCAGATAGGATGGCGCCCCAAACTCCCATTCCTAAACAACACCATGCCGGAAACAAGACTGCGTTCCTTACTTGTTTCTCCCTCAAACAACAATGCTGTTAGCATTTGTTTGAAGCTTTTCTTTTTCGCTGCTCGTTCCCAGGTAAGCCGCCAGGAAATTCTTCTGTGTCCTGTAACTAAGTGGGGAGAGTGCCCTGTTAGTGTGTGCTACATATCTGTGAGAAAGAGGAGCTCTTTGTTAATATGCTTGCAGAAATAACTAAGCAATGCTATTTTTTGGGATTATTTTGGGAGCTGTACACCAGGGATAGCTCCTCGATCCATTTTGCATCACTGTGCTAACACTGAACATTTACACTTGATCTTGTCAGTGTTCCTACTATTTTTAGCCATTGGTTGCTAACAATGGCGATAACGTCGCTTACCTGGATTTCAACTGACAAAGCACAAACATGAACTTTTGCACAGATTCCTACTTAAGTCTACATTTATCAAAGGTGTGACAGGTGAATTGGTGGAATGGTTCTGTGATAGCACAGGAGATTACTTCTACTTGACCTTTGATCATCAGGTGCTCTTGTGAGCTTGGAGTCACACCATATCATGTTGCTAGGCTACGCACTTTAGAGCTGTTGGGAAACTGAAGAAGCGCGTACAGTTTATGCTGTTTGCTTGTTATGTTAATGCCATTGCATGAGCAGTGTGAAGGACTTACTGGGCACACATCATGAGGATGATGGTGGTACAGCTGATGAGGGACAGTACGACGGCAATGACAACCAACACCGTCTGGATCACTACTGTGTTCTTGCCCATGTTTGACTCTTTCTGCTCTGTTTTCAGCAGCCTGATCCCACAGCGTTCCCCATCATAACCCGGTATACAGCTGTGGGAGAGAACAAAACCCATAACCTCACACCGGCTCTCACATGGTTCCCTCTCTCTCTCTCTCTGTCTCTCACTCACTTTTTCTCATATGAATGACAGACATAAATTCACGGTCTCAGGGTGGAGATAGCTTCTGAAAATGCAACACTGCATGCGGATACATGCAAACACACTGCAATGGACAGAGGTATGGGGAGGTTTCATGCAAACATGCATGAATACATGCTGGTGGACAGTGTAGGGCTCACAGAGGGTGGCGGCATTTTCACTTACATGCAAGTGGATGCCTTCAGGTCCTCCATGTATTTACAGTGACCATGAATGCAGTAGTCCTGGTGTGTGGTGGAGCAGGGATCCTCCATGTCAGTGTGCCCGGGGGGGTATTGTGTGTGGCTTGGTGTCTTGTGCGTGCTCTCGGGGGTGCCTTTGTTCTTGGACTTCCTCTTGCCCTTTCCCTTTTTCCGGTTCTTCCCTCTGTCCTCTGGCTTACTCAGAAGCTGAACTGGAAGAACACACCGTAATCACAAATTCACTGCTGAGGAATGTCACCATGTTGCAAGACAACCAGTTACACACCTACTGAGCTCTTCAAAATAAGGATAAATGTGGGTGTGCAAACTCCCAGAAGGCTAAGCACAAAATATCTTAGAACACTGAATTTGGACAATGAGGAAAAGCCTCTTCCACAGAGCCACAGTGAAAAGACACTAACTAAAGACAGAAAGCTATAGCCATCAAAAATGATAGAAGGATGAACAAGGTTCCCTTTACTTGATCATTATATTTGCTATCGACCTGTATACCTTGAGGCAAATCTGCATCTGAGAGTGACCCTTCCTCTTGGTCATGGTCTAGTTCTGCATCTTCCTCATTCTGAAGGTTGATAGCTGCAGATGTCGTGTTCAGCTTGTTGTGGTTTGGAGCTGTCGTATGTGGTACAACATCGGCTTTGGAGGGGTCCAACCCCGAGGTCCTGACGATGCTACAAACTGAGGTGTTGAATGTGATCAGTTGACTTAAAAATCACCTTAACAGCACCACATCAGCTAATCTGGTAACACAGACATCAGTCAAATTATGAAGATTACATAGCTGGCAGGGAACTTGAGAGTTTGCATGGCAGCCTGGACAAGTTACTCAAAGCTGTCCAACAACGTGCAAGACAAGGTAGAGAAGTGAAACAAAAGTCAGAAATAACACATATTGTATGACACAAATGTTCAGGAGCAAACAAAAGAAAAATGGTCTTAAGCAAATACACCTGTTATACTTTAAGGACATATTAGGAATAAGTGCACTATAGGTTCGGTTTTAAAGCTGAGCAAAATCCTTCAGCTCAAAAGATAGGTAACATTAGTTCAGAATGAGGTGTGAATAGGTTCACACTTCAGGGAGCGAGATTTACCTGTGAGAAGCAGAGAGCAGAGAACAAGCACATTCATGTTGCGAGGCCAGCAGGGATGTCTGTGATTCAGGCTGAGCTCCACGAGAGTCTAGCTCTGCGTGTGCCTGTCTGCTCTGCGGGCGGAGCCTTTATAGCAGCTGCCACGTCATACACTCAAATCGCTACGCCGAGATAAAGTGAGGTCTACCCTCAGGATTCCCTGTTTTCCCGGTCAGTTATCACAAAGGCGGTAAAATACCTTCAATTTCATTTCCTTTTTAATGTGTCTCACAGTCCCTGCATCCATCTGACTGAATGATTTCATGTAATCGCACAGTGCAAACAGTGGTGTGGGCTTTGACAAGTACTGATCCAGAAATGTGGATCAGTTTTAATACTGTAGCTTGGATCAATGTGGATTAGTGGCTGTATTGCTGTATGGATCGATGTGGACCAGTGTTAGTACTGAAGCGTGTTTCCAAATCAGTGCTATTATGGATTAGTGTGAACCACTGTTAGTACTGAAGTGTGGGTCTGTATCAGTGGTGCAGTTTAGATCAAAGATCAGTACAGCTGTGTGGATCAGTGGTCAGTGGGACAGATGAACCATTGCAAAACTTTGTAAGATGTTGAGACCTGCCTTGTTTTGTCTGAAGTCTCTAACAGTTCACATTGTTATCCATTCTTTTCCAACTGGAAGTGGCAGGTGGAATCCATTTGGAATCCTAGCTATTTATGTATAAATGCTTTGGAGGGACAGGAATGAGTGGTCATAGTATGTTTTGTGTTTGACCCCCATGCTGTTGCATATCGTAAGACTATGGAAGAAAGTGTTGGAAAATTTTGGAAACTGACAACAAGCAACAGACATTCAAAATCTGAGCTCGGAGGTTCCCAGACGATAAGACACATGCGTCAGAAAGGAGAGAAGAGAAAGAGCTGAACACAACGGACGGCCAGTTTACGTAGAAAAGCTCAGTTCAAAGCCCCGCTGCCGCTAGCATCTCAATAAAAAATGCAGTTCAGTAACTTTAGAAACACAACGATACACAATACCGCTATTGTTCAGCCCTCAAAAAAATGCTTTCCTTTCACCTATATTGCTTGATATTTTATCCAGGAAGACATAAAGAAATGTGACGTAAATCAACAAACAAAAGGTAGAAGCAACACACAGCTGTCTGTTACATGAGCACGCTGTTTCTGAAACGTAAGACCATGTATCCTGAGATGTAAAACAAGTGTTTCTTTGGTATAGGAATAGAATTTTTTAAAATCATATGACCTACATAAATCTGACCTGCAGATACTCACCTGACCTAAAAAACTGACAAACGGCACATTTTCTACAATAAGAAACATAGTGATGTTGGAGCTTAGCACTAGTGTGTTACACAGGTCATATCATCACGCTGCTATGAAGTCTAAACATCTTTAGCGTTTTTAACACTCATCATATATCATTGTCTAGGAATGGATTCCTTTCCACAGCCTTCATCATTCCAGCTCCTGCATGAAATATGTGAAATATTTTTAGTGTTAATTTATTTTTCGGATTAAAACATCTGTCTCTCCACAAAAGGCAATGAAGCCCTTTTCCCAAAAAGCAGTTCTCTTTTGTATAGAGAGTGAGCAGCCAGCCATCTTCACCATATACAGTAACATATTTTATAATAAAATAATTTGCAAACTGTTTTCAAAGTGATTTACAGAGTCAATCCAGTTAAGGATGAAAGAGCTCATTTGCTGGATTGAGGTGGAATACAGGTACAATAAAAGGTAACTCGGTTCTTTTGTGCGTTTTTTTTCTTTTTACTTTAGCAGTGCTTTACACGTTTGCATTTTCATGCTGTTGACCACAGCATTAGTGGGTTCAGGTAGCGAGTTTGTGAGGGCAGCGGGGTGTTTGGAGAGGCTATGGCGAATGCTGATGAGAGCACGGCTCTGTGCCCATGGCACGTAATGGCCCCACTTACGGCTTCCGACAGGAGGGTGGCGGGCAAGCTTAATGAACTGCTGCCACTATTTATAATTGTATGAATACCTCATTAAGCAGAAAGCGTATGCTGTACCGTGTGCCGGGAGGAGGGACCCTTTGAATTTTGAAAAGTAACCGAATTTGAGAGACTGCTAACGGTTATTAAACTAGGCGCTGGAGAAAATAGTTGAATGGGCACAGGAAAAAAAATGTCATTAAATTCTGAGTTTTATCTGCAACACATTAGTGAACCAGGAATAATAATTGTGCATAAGACAGCTGGAAGTGGGTGACTTGCAGGCTGTGTACCTTGTTCTAGGGTACAATAGAAGCACTGGGTCAAGTGCAGAACAAGCAACGTTCTGCTGCGAAGTTCCAGACCTGATGAGCTAAAGAAAAATGTAGTGCTTCTCTAAGCCACTATTTTGTGGCAAACTTTGACTTCCTGGAAGAAGGCAAGACCTTTCAAGTCTCATTCTTTTGTTATAAAAGTTGCATTGAATGCAAACAATGAAGGTTGCGCTGATTTGAATAGTGCTGCAGGTGGCGTGAGAAATTCCAGTGTGCTCTCTTAAAGGAAAGTGGATTTCAACCTTCAGAACAGAGTGATTCCTCCACCAGCACACACCACTCAAGCTTAATCAATCATTCATATAACCTTTCATGTGTGGAACGGAACATATATATGGAATGAATGAGAAAATACAGGTTGAAAGTACGGTTGAGATCTACACATTACTCTTTGACATTATCCTAGTAGTACACATACTATTATTTACCTTGATTCATTGATATATGTGTCAAAAATTTATAGTCATTGTGAGAAGTTCTTTATGACTGAAATGCACTGGCTAAGCCATACTGCCTTCTTTCTCCAACAACTTGTAAAGCGAGCAGGTGCTTCGGAAACGTTTCCATTTGCTGTCTCTATGAATGACAGCATGCGTCCATAAACAGTTTGCTCCACTGAACACAAAAGGCTATGTGTGGCTACCCTGACACCTCCGATTCATATTTCATGCATAGCTTCCATATTTCCAAGAACACAAATGTTTACATAGCTTGGGAAAATTCCATTGCTGCTAATCGGTTTTCGGTTTCAGCTATGCACGCCGAGGATTTCTGAGGATCTCACTCATCTCAGGAACCGTATCAGGCTTAGAGTCCTTCAGAGAGAAGAGTGGCATGGCCCTGAGCATGGGGTGCATATTATGTGCAGGTCCAGAAATGGGTTGAGGAGACCATGAAGTTTATGACTGCCATCTTGGTTTATCATTTCATCACTCTGTGGTAGGTCACTTCAAGTCATCCCTGAACACTCAAGGTGTAAAATGGGACATTTCTTTCACAGCTATTGTTTTGTAAACTGGAAGTTGTTATCCAAATATTGTTTCAGAGCTCCCATCCCTGTAAGGTTGCTGGTTTTAGTCAACAGAAAGACTTTCAGCAAAAACTTGCACTCAGCAAACAACCAGTTGTTGTTGTAATTACAGAAGTATAAAGCGTTGCTGGAAACTGAATATGCCTAGTAAGAAACTGAATGTGATGTAACCGTTATTATATCACAGCAGTACAATGAAAACCCACAGGGCATCAACAAAGCATAATGCGCATATTAACATAAAAATATTTTATTTTCCCAATTTCATAAAACAATAACAAATCCTGCTTTCATATATATACAAACAAAATATTTTGCATACAAATATTTGCTTTAAAAATGCTATAAATATATTGTTATGTAAAGAGAACTTCTAAAAAAAATAACTTTTCAAATGCTTGTACTCTTAGGTCTTTAGCACTGTGACATCAATATTATTATGTGAACGATCCATGTGCAAAACTTTGTGAGGAAGGACAAATGCAGGGTGAAATATCTTCCCTGCACTGTCAAACGCTGACCGATTTACTCCCAAGAGAAACAATAACATTATCAATGGGAAGTGTGCTAACCAGTCAGCAATCAGCAGCACATGGTAATCTGATCCACGATAGCTTTAAACATCAGTGTCACTACTGACACCAAGTCCACTCACAATACTACCACAGTTTAACTGTTGACTTACAGAATGATAATACTTTCATTGCACCATTTCATAATGTTAATTTAAATATTTGTCAGTCATTTATAATTTAGTTGTCGTCTTAAATTAGGAATGAATCACTTATAAAATATCTACAAAACAACTGCTGCCCAAAAACCATACCCCATTAAAAAAGGCATTCGAGGGCTTGACAAACACATATCTAGACACTAACGCAGGATGCTCATTTAATATTTTTTTTTCTTTTTTTTCTTTTTTTTCTCCAAAAATGTAAACATGCAGAGACATCCATATAACAATGCATCATTTGTAGTGTTGCAGTGGTGTATGTCTGTTTATTGGATCAAATATTCCTCTGGGGGGACCGGTTCTTCTGCACCAGAGGTTTTGTTTGTTGGGTGGAGATTGGCGGCCACTTACTTTTGCCGACTCCCCTCACTGTGCTATTCAGTTGTGAATCAGAGTAAAGGACAAGAGTGCTTCTCGGCAGGCAGAACGAAAAGGACAGGTCCAGTTCAGAGAATGCTGCACCTCCCAGAAACAAACACCTGGGAGGACACTCCCGCGAGACCCGTGAGTCACACAGCCCCGCCCTTGCAGAGATTAAAAGCATGACTGTAGTAACCACAAAGCCGGTACGCTATCTGGCAATGACTCCAACTGACATTTTTTACCATGTTTCCAGCAAGATTAAAGTCCGTAAGAATATATTATGAATTCCATATATATTAAATTTT
>JAODLC010000044.1:19898222-19911338 GCA_026781145.1 Hippopotamyrus pictus | reverse complement strand
ACCGCCCACCTTGGTGTCGTCTGCAAATTTAACCAGTTTACTGTATGTATTTGTGTCAATATCATTAATGTAAATTATATGGATACCTCCTACGAATACCAATCAATCACTCTTCCATATCTTCTCAGTCCCACCTGATAGTACCACTTCATCAGCTCCTGATTTACCAGTCATTTTGTACAAACAGCCTGCTACAGCATTTGCCACAACATTTAGATTAGGTCTGGATTTTCACTGGACTTTTACTCAGACTATTACAAAGCATGTTATTTTACTTCTCAGCATCACTGTCAAACTGCAAATACCCATTCTTGGTTTGACTTCAGTTTGAACGCATGTCTGGCCAGATCTGCCAAGATCTGTTTGACAGAATTAAAATTTCTTGAACAACCGCAAATTGTCCAGGTTCAAAAGTGGAAACGCAGCCCCGAAGCATAAAGAATGAACCATTATGTTTAACAGATGGGCAAGTTATCTGTTTGTCTGTAAGGTTTTTGCTAGCTATAGTATTTTTGATTGTGGCAAAAATTGTTAGATACACCAGCTAAGAGAACACAGCAAAAAGCAGACATAATAAACAGCTGCATTCAGGAAGCTCATGTGCTGTCTCCAACTTTTTTAGTTCTTGGCCACTTCCATTTATTGCTTTCCCATCACATAGGAACAGCGACCATTATACTAAATAAGCATGGGAGATGCAAAACGCTCATAGGTTAAACTTCATACCTAATTTCATAGGAAACTACACAGCCAACCCTAATAATGGAGGACAAGCAAGTTGTATTGACAGTTAAAAGTTAGTTATCACACCCCATACTGGTTAAACGGGACACAGCATTTTATTTTATATAGCCCATGACACGTTTGCAATTCATTATTAAATCTGACCAGCAGATCGAGCTTTTGTTTTCAACAGAATGAAAAATAGTGTAATTTTATTCCACTAAGTGCTGGTGAGTTTCACTGTCGTCACTGGCGATACGAGAAGCATGTTGGTTATTGATCAGATTTTCTAATTCAGAAATATTGAGACACAAAAAAGGTGTTCTTTAATGCATTTAACGTAACAGATATAAAATTGCATCTGCACAATTTGTCCTCCACTACTTCTATCACGTCTCCCCATATTTCAATGTAACTTCCAATTTAGTTCCAATGGTTATGGCAAATCAGTCAGCAAAGTTTATTGCTATACGCCTCACCCAGTAGTTCTTTGTTGAGCAAAAAATACCTACCTACCTACCTACCTATGGAGAAAAAAAAAAGGTTCAGGAACTCTGAGAAACTACAAATTGGGCCAAGTTCCCACAGTGAGGGGACTGTGAATCTTTTTGATAGCAAAGGTATTCCCCCAAGGTTAACCCATGAATACCACTGATTGTTAGGGGTTGTCTGGGATAACCTACATTAGATTTTTTTCAGATTAATTTGAAGGACACCCACATCTAGGCAGCGTACCACAGTTTTAAATCTTCTAAATTTATAGATGACTTGCGTTACAGTAAACAGACAAATCCAACAATATTTTGCAATGATTTTTATAACACTGGCAAAAAACAATGAGCATTGCAGCATGTTTCCTGAGGTCTGACGAGATTTGCATGGGGTATTACATTAACTTGTTTGATCTAGGGAAAAGTAGCATCCACTTACATACTCAATTATATTTACTCTGTTGACTCAGGTAACCCTTGCAGTTTTCATTTTGACCTGTTTTTAACAATCTATGTGCAAGTAAAAATTGAAAGTTCTTCCAAACACCACATGGAATCGCATCTACATTTTTTAAAGCATGGACTGGTCTTAATTAAACAATAATTTGATATAAAAATACCACATTTCCAGATGTCTCGAGAATTACATCAGAGGTTCATAAACCACTAAGAACCACTTCATTTTTCAATTTGACACCAACAGCATATGTTGCCCATTTTCTTTTGTGCGCATGTACATCACACAGGATCCCGGCTTGCTGGCTGTCCTACCTGGGAAAGACCAGTTTGCCGGGCAGGGAAAGGCGAGGCACGTCACGGCTGGGCCCAAGGTGCAGCTTTCGGGACAGCACATCGAGGGGGTTGTCTGCCGGCTGCGTGGCCACCTTCACCATCACATTGCTGTTGAAGATGTAGGCTGAAAAGAAGACCTGCAGGAAGAAGAGGAGTGGCCCAGTGGGTGTGGGGCACAGCTGCTAAGAGTCCCACTCATTTCCACCGCAGGCATGCTTAAACTCTATGCTTGTATAGACAGCAGTAATGTTCTACACTCACAAAGATGTACCCTAACAAAGTTATGAGAAATAAACCATGCGACTGAATACTATGTCAAAAATATGGCAATTATATTAAGCTAAGAAAAAAGGCATATGATGTACTTGTTAGAATTCAAACTCTCTCTATAATTCGGCTGAGAGTAAAGATCTACCTGTTTAGTAGAGGATGGATTCTCAACACTAAGCTGTTTGTGAGCCAGGCCTACATCACTATCACCTTAATACTGTTTATTACACACCGTGCATGCTCCATAATCTGCAGGCGAGTGCCTTGCTACTGCTTACATAAATCCTCAGCCTACCCCTGTCGCACTGTCAAAGCTTAGTACACCTAGGCTCTTTCAAACTACATCTATTGCCATATGAAATAACAGGATTTTCTTTCAACATCCCTTCTGCTCCCCCACTCAAGGCTGTCCAGCCCTGAGCCCACAGAATATGAAGTGGACGCAGATAACTCGGCTAATGACAGTGAAGGACTCCTGTCTCTGCAAGATGCACTGAGTCAATGGCCATCAACACCAGGGTTCCCCCCCGCCTCCAGTGAAGAAGATGATCTGCTGTACGTTATCAGGTTTTATTTATATACATAATAAATTATATATATTGTTTATGATTGCACTTTTCATCCACACTGTTCACCAGTACTAATCACCTGGACTGAAAAGATGGTTATATTTTTTTTCCCAGTCCACAATGGGGGTGCCCTGTGGTAATCTGCTTGCAGCAATATGAGTACTGTGTCATGCCCTAACAAATGACAGGAGTGCCTGTTGCCAACATCTCACCCAAAAGCTAAACTCTGTGAGACAGACATGGCCCTACCCAGAAGACGTCGTAGATGAGCAGTCCAGACAAGAGTAGGCAGGACACCTTCAGGCTGGGTAGGCGCACAAAGGCGATCATGGCCACGCACAATCCCATAGCCAGAGCTGTTGGGACAAGGCTACAAGTAGTGAGACAGAGGGCGTGAGACTGGGGGAGCGATTGGGTCCAGGGCAAAGGATGATCATACCGTCCATGAGCAGCCAGTGTCCTGTCAGCACCCAGATCAGCACCAGCATGACTGAGAGGGAGAAGGACAGCAACTCAGCCAGGGTGAATCGCCCACAGCAGCCAAATGAGATCCTGCCAGAAGACAACAGTGCATACCCTTCAGTTTACACGGGCGTTTCATTAATTCCATGAATCCAGCACAGCAAATGCCACAAGGACCACGGCGACACTTACTTGTTCTGTGGGGAGCAGGGCCTGGTCAGGTACTGGCACATGGGCAGCAGAAGGAAAGCAAATGCTATGGTTGCAAGGACTGGGGAAACAAGAGGACAGATGAAGTGAATGGGCCACAAAGCAGCCTTTATGGAAAAAGCTAATAAATAATGAAAAGAACAAGTAAGTGCTGTCAAACAACTCTAGCACCATTTTAAGAGACATCAGTCAGTGTCAGAGTCCTGGTGAGTACTGCATGAAATATGTCATTTATTTCTAACAGAAACTCCATAATAGTGGTGTTTTTACATTTTACTGTAGAGATTATCCCCGTCAGTAGAAATTCAACAGCCAGGCAGTTGCCAGGATGAGGTCAAATGTTTATGACATGTCATAAGGTGAGGGAATGGTCACTGAACGCATTCATACCAGACTGCGGTTGGCTCTAGGCATCCCTGGTAAAACAGCTTCCCAGGTCCCCAAGAGGCACATAGAGCACCTATGAGTACATCTGATTGTCAAGAACACAGGGACATGTGAGAACCTGTGCTTCTGCCATCCTAGTCTGCCTGCAGCTCCAGTGCCAGAACTGCACCCTAAAAGCTGAGCATCTGAGGGACCAAAATGGAGTGAGCTGTCGGAACCCGGTCTTTGGGGCATCCAATGGACTGGTTTGCCCTTGGAATCCTCCAAAATGGGTTTTGTTAGAAAGTAAGAGGAAGTTATGGATCCTCTAAATGGCAATTACCTGCTGTGCATACGGTGAAGACGACCTGGACCGAGTCGAAGAAGAAAAACATGACAAGGAGAGACACAGAGGCCCCGATGGGTAGAAAGAGAGCTTGTGTGGAGTCGATGGTCTGAATACCTGTGGATGGAAAGATGGACAGCTGTCTAACGAAACGCTCTACCCACTTTACCCATGCCCTAATAGTCTAGTCTAATCTGTGGTGTCAAACCTACGTCTTCCTAGAGCTGGGCGATATAGCCAAAAATATCACGATAAAAATATCAGTCAATAATGATGATTATTGCGATAAATGTCAATTTATTATTTCTCTCCAGTTTAAAGGCTGATTTTTACTCCTGAGTTATAAAGAAACCAGATGATTAATCATAGTTATAAACTTTATCATCAGAATGTAACAAACACTTGCCAAACAGTACTGATAGCCAAAATGATGCTTATGGAACAATTTGTTATATTTTCTGACCCCACTAGATGTGGCACCCGGTTTAAAAAAAAAATGGTTAAAAGCATGCTGAAAAGGAAAACAAAAGTGCCAAAATTACCAAACATTTCGCATTTCACAAATCCGTGATGAACAGATTATTTTAGTGGCTGAAAAACACCGCCGCAGGCATTCTTCCCATCGTTTCTTAATTCTCTGTGGAGTATTCCTCTCAGGATTTCTCATGGACTGAATTTTAATGCGGACTTTCCTTTTGGATTTTTCTGAAGTACTCTTATTGAACAGGTTGTTTTGGACTTCCCTGCTCTCCCGGTGAGTTGCTCTGTTGTTTTGACGGTTTTGTTGTTGTCTGCCTACCTGCCCTATTGCATTGTTATTTGTTCAATAAATCCCCCATTTTCATAGCTGTTTGTGCAATTGTTCTCCACTTCTGGTCCAGTCAAGTAGTCACAGAGAAAATGACCTCATCCTGTGATGCAAAGCCTGTCGCCAGCAACAGGTTTTGTGTTAAATCATATCAAACTCATATGGAGCATCGGACATATCGATATTGGGAAAATTATATTGCAGTAATTATAGCTATAGTTTTATCGGCCACAAAAAATTTACAAGAAAAATTATTAGAAAATTGGAACAGACTAATTTATATTTCTCAACAGCTATGATTAAGACACATTTGTTCCTTCTGTACACGCAATAATTTAACAGTAGGGGTGTAATGATATACTCAGGCCACGAGACAAGATGAGACAACATATTGAGTTCACAAGAACGAGACGATATTTTAACAATATTTTAAGGAAAACTTCATAGAGTAAATATACTATTGGAAAGCAGCCTTTTATTTGATTAATTTGAAAGACAAAAAAAACTAAATAATGAAGATGTATGGTGAAACATTTTAAATAATCACCATCATCATATGTAGTAAAGAACAGAACAAATATCTAGCACCATAAAATATTTCACCATAAACTCAAATGACAGGCTTCTCTCGTACTTGACTACTCAATTGAACATAAAATAGAATATAAATAAAACAATATAAATGGGTTTGTTCGACTTCATCTGCAGCTGATGTGACGTGAAGTGAGATCTGCTGGCGGCTGCAGGGGTGGAGTATAAACTGACTGCAGCCAAGTCGGACAACTTCTACTCCACTTAGTGTACGAGACCTGACTGCAATGGCAGCACTACCAGACACCTGCATGCACATTACTTCTTTTCCAATAACCAACTCCTGATCCAAACTGTTAGCCGTGGAAAAAAAATAACTATTATGTATAGTGGCCCTGTGTAAAAATATAGCTGCAAGGGAAAAGATCAAATACATTTATTTCAAGGATTCAAAGTTTATTGTCATATACAGAGTACAATGCAATGCTTACTTGAATGCCGTCTTCACAGACTAGACGATTAAACAAATAAAGCAGCGCAACAGTACAGTAACAATAAATAAACTAACTCACATGTACTATTACAGCATTTCTGTCATTTATTTAAACTTTATTTTACCAGGTAAATTAACTGAAAACCAGTTCTCACTGCTTTACATTCTTTTCTATGGAAGTAAATCTGTGTCATCAGAATTTGAATTTTATATGCCACTGAAATTCTAACATTGAAAATTTATGCATTGGAAATATGCATCGGAAATTCGATGGTCCGAATTCACATGCAAAAATACGAGGTTAAAAATACGAGTTATACATCCGGGATACCAAGGCTAAGCAATCGAATCTGTGGCTGCGTTCGACTTCGTGCAGCCACTTACAACACAACAGCAATGCATTACGGTCCTGACGTTTGTATCCCAGGCAGTTCCAAGGCTTTATCTGCTATTTCTCCCGAATATCACGTAAAGCAGTTATAACTGATTTTCAGTTAATTTACCTGGTAAAATAAAGTTTAAATAAATGACATGAATTTATTTAAATAAATGACATGAATGCTCTAAAAGTACACGTAAGTTAGTGGTTTATTTATTGTTAGTTACTATAATGTTGCGCTGCTTTATTTCTTTAATTATCCAGTCTGTGAAGAAGGCATTCACGTAAAAATTGCATTTTACTCATTACAAACTTTCATTCCTTGAAATACATGTATTTGATCTTTTTTCTGGCAGCTATCTTTTTACACAGGGCCACTATACACAATAGTTTATTTTTTTCCACTGCTAACAGTTTGGATCAGGAGTTGGTTATTGTAAAAGAAGTAATGTGCATGCAGGTGATATTTGTATGGATTATCTACACCCTTCTGGCAGTGCGACCATTGCAATCAGGTCTCGCATACTATGAGGAGTAGAAGTTGTCCGACTTGGCTGCAGTCAGTTTATACTCCACCCCACCGCCACAGATTCGATTGCATAGCCTTGGTATCCCGGATGTCTAACTCGTATTTTTAATCTCGTATTTTTGCATGTGAATTCGGACCGTCGAATTGGAGCAACTTTGAAATGTTGTCTTTGTATTTTTAATCTTGTATTTTTGCATGTGAATTCAGATCATCAAATTTCCAATGCATATTTCTAATACATAAATATTAAATGTTAGAATTTCAGTGGCATATAAAATTCAAATTCTGATGACACAGATTTACTTCCATACTTTTCGGGAGAAACAGCAGATAACGCATTGGAACTTCCTGCGATACAAACATCATGTGTGTGACTAAAATCTTTAGCCAATAAGGGCAAAGTTGTGTCGTCATGGAGGCGGTTACAGTTTGTGCAGTATGTCAGCGCTCTACATGTGCCGGCTGCAGGATCGGTTCAGCTGCAGACAGACCTAAGCCCAAGTCAAACGCACCCACTGACACTGCACGATTTGTCTTAAGTCGTCTTGCTCTCGCGAGGGTTTTGTACCATGTGACATGGTGACGTGTGGTGACGTTTTGCATAATAGGTGAATGGCTTTGCATAGTAGTAGCATTAGCCGCTGTGTATGGCATTATTTTCCTACAATGCTTACAGATGGTTCGTATTTTGTCTGTCACCCTTTCGCCGTTTATATCTTCTACCGGGTACCCAAAATGCTGCCAACAAAACATTTAAAAGTGTCTGGGGCATCTACTATGGTAATTTAGTCAGACGCCGACATGCTTACAGCAGCTAATTTGCAGCGCATTAGCGAAACCGCTTTTCACTCCGACGTTGTGATCTGGTCATGTTGTAATATCGTGAGATCTTGTGACACAAGATCTCGTTACACCCCTATTTAACAGACTGAGGTAGATAGCTTTGGTCTGCATAATCCTCTCCACTTTGCTCATGCTAAGCTCCCCGTCCCATCTGCAAGAGCTTCCCACCGGACTCACTGTTGCTGGGACTGTTGTTGTTGAAGCTGCTGGGTGTCGCAGGATTTCCATCTTTGTCTTTCTCTTGATTCTCAAAGTCCATGTTTAGTGACCTGCACGAATGAGGGGGGATAAGATTGAGCTGAACACTTTTATGCTTAAGTTGTATTAAATAAGCAAAAGGAAGGTATATAAAGTATTTAAAAATTATTTGTGATTTTTAAAAACAGAACATTATTATAAATAAAACTAATTAACTTTCAGTGGTGTTTAAATTTCATGCAGGCCATCCTGTGCCCTCAATTCCACCTGAATTTGAATAGCACTTCCCCTGGGGCTAGCTGGTATAGCCACACTCATGTTTCTATGCCAAGATTTAACATGCAGTTCTAAGCATTGAGTGACATACTGTGCCAGTCCCTTGTGTAGTCATGAAACTCAGCACTAATGTTCTGACCATTAGCCTGGGTATTACTGCTGCTAAAACAGATATCTGATACACACTGTTTGCAGCCCATGTACATTAGTATAAAAGGTGCTATTTCTTTGGGCACTGAGACACATGTTGGGAATTCTTAACTTTTGCTTAACTTTTATGGTATATGGACAGTTTCCGTTTGTTCGAGGCAGGGATTAAAACAATTATATTCCTCATACTCATTAAATGCAAAATAAAATAATGGGAATCCTAACAATGATTATTAGCACCTGAAGACTGCAGATATCATTGCACGCTCCCAGTTTACCCAGATAACATATACATACAGCATACATACAACAAAGAAACCTGGGTAGCAGGAGCTTGCTGTAACAAAGCAGCCACTTGGCAGCCGAGTGAGGCCCAGGCTCGAAGAACGACTTCCGTCTCTTATAAAATGACTCCACGGCATGTTGCATCACGTCACTGCGACTATGAGATTCCCAGTTCAGGAAGTAGGTCGGTTACACCCTCTTCCACCAAAGCGCATTATGAAGGCAGGTCAATGATGCCAGCAGAGGTCAGTTTTAATCTTAATTGACAGGCAGGAAGAGGGAATACGGATAGGCTACTGCCAGACGACCTGGGCCTGAGGCCAGGCTGAGCTTCGAGTGCCCTTCTCACATTTGCTCCCTGTCAGGCTCCCAGACCTGCCAGTACTTTCACCAGTTTGTGGCAACATGCACTTGGATGGATTGTTCTGAGCTGTCAATGCGCATTAATAGCAGGATTTTGCAAGGAAAACTTGTGATTCAGTACAGGACGTTAGCAACTGTCAATACAGATGCATCTCAAAATGTAACTTGGTGCCATACTTACTAAAGTGGTATTTAACCCCTGATTAAGAAAAGGGATATTAAACAAGATTAATGTAACCTACCAAAATCTTCTCAAATTAGCTCCTAAATTGCATGCATGACAGCATGAAGCTCAGAAGCATGCATAAGAGGGAAAAAAGAACCTTAGATTTAAATTTTCTACGTCCAGTCAGAAACAAAT
Source organism: Hippopotamyrus pictus (assembly GCA_026781145.1). NCBI lineage: Eukaryota > Metazoa > Chordata > Actinopteri > Osteoglossiformes > Mormyridae > Hippopotamyrus > Hippopotamyrus pictus. The sequence goes on along the minus strand of JAODLC010000044.1, from coordinate 19,901,893 downwards.
TATTTCAACCATCACAAGATAAGGTTATATTACACAAGTCCATTAATGGAAATGAGAATTCTCTATCTTCTCAATAGAAGTCAAAATGTCATCTACTGGCACCAAACATATGCCCCAGACATCACTGGCACCAAAATCACTGTATACCAGTGTAATTTAACCTTCAAAACAGTGCTTGTGGTTATAGTGACTAAAATGGTCCTCAATGTGACTAGACTTTTAAGTTTGCAACAAGTTTTTTCATTCATCGGCAATGGCAACTGCCTCTCACAGACCAAAAAAAATAAATAAGGCAAGAAAAGTGGCAACTTTTAATTATGAGCACTCTTAACCTGCATCTACCTTTCCTGCTACATTATCACCCGATTAAATGGTGGATCGATTCAGAGCAGTGTTGACAGATTTATTGATTATGCTGATTCCCAATGCCATGCCAGCAACTTGGGCTCATATTCAGGGAGAGAGTAAATGGGTATTAAAACAGAGTGAAGAACCAAAAAGGTAAAAACTTCACAAATGGTTGTGAGGAACTCCACATTAAAAGAGACCCAGCAGCAGATTAACCTACGGTGTTTTTCTACCGTTACAAAGAATCAAGCCATACCCAAGCTGAACTGTGAAGAGATGGTTTTCCATTGTAAATTGTGAGAGCTGTATCCGACTCCTACCTGCACTGACATAGTCCTGCATACTAGCAGGGCTAAAAGCGCGACTCGACTGAGCTGGTTATGTCACCACCAACTGATTAGTCGAAATGCACGGAGACAAGAAAGATCCAATCTGCATCGATATGCAATGATTATCTGAAGGAAAAAAGGACATATTCTATATATTATTCATTATTAGAAGCAACGCACATCAAGATATTAGTGCATTCCTGGTAACTCCGAACATCCAAACTCCGATTTAAAAAGGTACTGCAGAACAGCTTAAAAGAATGGATTCAGAAGGCAAGTTTATGCAAGCGAATATTAATCTGCTAGCATTTGATGCTAACAGAACATGGCAATTCTGATAGTGGAAATTAGCACATAGCAAATCATGTGAACAGTTAAGGGTCTTTTCGGTTTTATGTCATTTCCGCTCTCCAAATTCGGCAGCGCCTTTACCAAGCTGACCCTTCTGTAGTGGAAAATCGAAGCAAGCTGTAACCGCGCTGTAACTAGTGTCTCTTCACAGTACGGGTTGGGTATGGCCTGGTTCCTGTATGCCAGTGGAAACGCCAGTAGCCACTAGTTTGTTTTGAGTTCATTTTCTGTGTGCAGTTTTTCTTACATTCTGTCTAAAATGTCCTGCCATTTAGTCCTTATACAGTATTAATATCCTTAATGTGGGTTCAGCATACTGACCTGAAGCTGCCGTAGACTATAAGAAGTATGGAGATGAGGAAAGTCGACACCTGGCTAGAGTCAACAAGGGAATATGCCCTGTGGGAGGGGAGACAAGACAATTAGTTTCTCACTTCAGCAGTGTTTTTCAAAGCAACTCCAACTGCTCATTTTTACAGCATAATCTTTGTGAGGAATTTACAAGGTTAAAAAAATATATATGATACTGGGACAAATACAGTGCTTGTTTCTGTGGGTGTAAAGTTTACCAGACTTAAGTCACCATTTAGCTCTTAGATGTCAAAACGGGACAAGAGTGACATTTTCTAACTCAAGTAGCCATCAACCCTGAATTAAGAACAGGTGTGTTCACAGGAAGTAGGTCTGATTGTAGTTCCATGGAGGCAGTTCTGGGACAATTTAGTACCTACTCCAGACTAGGTACTTCTCATTCAAATACAAACTACTAGGGAGGCACTTACAATGTTGTTTTACTAACTGGTTGACCACAAGCAGCACTGCCAACTTGGAAGTTATGCGGTGGTGTAGTTTTGAATTATGTTTGAAGTTTAACCTACAAGCTTTTTGCGTCTCCCAAGCTTAGTTAGCATAAAGGTTTCAGTTCTGTTGTGTAGTGTGAAACTAACAGACAAAAGTAGCTAGGAGCTACAAAAGTCCCTGGTCGAGACATATCAGAGACTTGTAAACCGGGACCAGGTTCAGTGTGAAAGCACCTAAAGACTAATGAAAAGTCCCAGAAGAGAATTAAAAATTTCCATATGCTTTCCCAAAATGACATATTTATCACATACATGGATGACATGTTAAAGTCGTGATACTCAAATTACTTAGCTTGGAAGAAAAAAAAAAACGATTAAGTTCAATGCGACTAATATTCTGTTGCTCTATTTTCCCATAAGGTATAGCTGAAATATTCAAAATATTCACCAATATTTACAAAACAATATTTTCAGTAATTAACAAGTCTGATATTTGTAAATCAATTTTCATATTACCTTTTTCATGCAAAAATAACATTAATATAATTCAGAAACATAACAAAGGGAGCAAATGGAGGAAGGCTCAGAAACTTGTTCCACAAAGGTTCACAGCTTTGCACAAGACTGACATTTAAACCCAAGCGGCTGAACCAGTCTACTGTAAGGGAGGGAACACTGTAGGCCTTGCTAAAATAACTCTGTAAGAAAGTGAAGGACACTAAGGCTACAACAACTAATCGATTATTAAAATAGTTGCCAACTAATTTAATAATCGATTAGTTGGGTCTACGTTATTATACATTTGTTTTTTATGTGAGTTGCTGGAAACAACCTTTGTACAAAGACAGACTGGGTTATTAAAAATTGCTGGAAATCAAATTGTTTTTTGACCCCCCACCCGATTAATCGATTAATCGAAAAAGTAATCGACAGATTAATCGATTATCAAAATAATCGTTAGTTGCAGCCCTAAAGGACACACACCCAACTTTGAGATCTTGTAGGACATCTCTTCTATTCTAAAATAACTCACATCTGGAGTCAATCTGTGGCCACTTCTCTAAACAATCACCAAGCAAGTGAGTGTATAAAGGCCGCTGTTCATTTGCTTTGTTTTCCTTCTCATTTTTTTCTTAAGCCCTACATAGTGACATGCAGCTCACCTGCGGTTCACAGCAGCAGTTATGAGAACAGCCGAACATTAGCGTAGCACCCTAAGAGAGAACCAGCTCTCACCATCCTCAATGTATCCCTGACATCTGTCACAGGGTGCAGGCTCTGTTGACTAAGCAACTGCTTATTTGGTGACTTCTGTGTACAGTAGCACACTGCACTTAAAAACAGCTCAATTCCTGAGGGTGACACATGAGAGATCAGGAAACACCAAGGACTGGACTGCACAGAGCCCTTCAAATGCAAAGTCAGGAGGTGACACCCCCCCAGACACACCTGAGCATGGAGACAAGCTCTGAGAAAGTGCTTATTTATAGGTGTGAGTTCAGAGGAAGCAGCGGGTGAGGAAATCACTTCCCTGGGTGCTTGCCACACCTTGGGCCATTGGGAATGCACTACAGCTGCGTTCCAGCATGCTGACAGAGACATACCGCTCTGAAGGTCTGGGCGCAAGACGGCTTAATAAAAGCACGAATCAAAGTCAGAAAAGCAGCCACCCACAAGTGGCCTGCTGTTTCCGCTGGTAACTCAAGCCCTCTGACACAGTGGCTGGCAGAATACAATGAAGGAATGTGGCGGCAGTAGGACACAGGCAGGGCTTAAAAACGAAAAAAAAAAATCCATTCGGTTCACTCCGAGCAGAATCGATATTATAACGTTTCTGTTCTTG
>JAODLC010000044.1:19826539-19837106 GCA_026781145.1 Hippopotamyrus pictus | reverse complement strand
AATATAGGGGGGCGGGGTTGGGGGGCCCACAGACTACTGTAGCCTAGGGGCCTCTGTACACCTTAATCCGCCCCTGCTAATAGTGCTTGCTAGTTAGAAAATGGCTTTGCTATTCATATATTATAAGTGCTCTTAGAGTTACAGGGGTTGGTAAATCAGGGTCCCAACTCACCGTAATCATTTAAGTTCTGACAGAGCTTGTTTGAAGAAGCACAACGCACGTTTATCGTGCTGTCTGGCCCAGCTCTGTTGGGCCTTTTTATTGCCTCCCAGTCTGGCGGGCTAATTAGAAGTCCTTGTGGCAAGTGCTCTGGCACAAAATGGCCGCTCTGCATCACAGAGGCAGCAATAAAAATCTATATGTCTAACCCTGCAGTTATGAGGAAAGATGAATGTGAAGACACCATCTGGGTGCATGTTGTCTCTGTAGGAACATATTCAAATGTCAATCATGAAACTGCCTTAGCTTGGATGTTTTAGTACAGAATTAGTGTCAGAGTATATATTAGATGGTCAATGAGTAAATTATTTCTCCTGCTGAGGATAGCGTCCTTTCTATCATTTTCAGGTAGTGTGCTACAGGTCTCGACTCTGGAATGCATTACCATCTGAGCTCAGAAACATTGACTCACTTCCACTCTTCAAATCGAAACTTAAAACTGATCTGTTCAAGCTGGCTTTCTCTCTGTGAATTCAGTTGCGTTGTTTAATTTAACTTGTGTTTTTATTTTTGTATTCTGTATTATTATGGTTTTTATATTGTTCTTTAGCATTCACTGTACGGTGTCCTTGAGTGTTTAGAAAGGCGCCTATAAATCAAATGTATTATTATTATTATTATTATTATTATTATTATTACATGATATATGTTTATATATTGTATATATAAGCTGCTCAATGAGTGAATAATTTCTCCTGCTGTGGATAGGGTCCTTTCTATCATTTTCAGCTAGTGTGCTACCAGTCTACATGAACTCATATTTGTTTCTGCCCTGACAACGTAGGTAAGCTCAACTTTTACTGATCTTATTGTGTGAAGCAAAGAAAATAAAGTATCAGGCTATTTATTATATAGCCTTTGGCTTGGTCCCAAATTCATGTCACCACAGATGGAGGGTTAAGCGCTGATTCCCAAAATTGCCTTGGACCTCCAAAGAAAATGGCTTAGGTTTATTTCTTTCTTAGGTTTATTGCAGTAATGCAAAAATGTACTGCTGTTTGTCCTGCAACACAGAAATTACCGTTTAAAGCAAAGCATTCGTTGGAACTTCTTAATAATTTCTGAACTTATTTTTAATGATATGGGAAGATACTAGAGAAGTGAAACTGTTATGACAGTGACAAACAGACACTATCTTATGGTTTCTGTGATGCAGCCTAATGTGATAATTATCTTTACTTGGAATGAAGTGTCTAAGGCACCTGATATTATCATTGCCAATGACCTCAATGAAACAGAAATGGGTCCAAAAAGACAGAAAACATGAGTTACCCGTTTTACTGCAAGATTGTTTCATTGTCACGTATAAGTTGCTAAAGCTTAAAAAACAGCAGAAAATGCTTTCTGTAATTGATTGAGAAACAGATGGTCACATCATTATACTGCTCAGGACAGTGGCCAGTAAATTATGATAATTTACAAAAATGTTGACATATTACATAAAAGCATGTTCCAGCAATTACTGCTACAAGGGTGTCACTAGGTCTGTTTTGGGGGAGGGGGGGTATAGTGCCCCCCTCCCAAAAAAAAAAAATTGAAAACTGTACACTAATCAGTTTAAATAGCGTATTCTCATTCATTTGCATTAAATTTGAGCCCCCTCGTAAAGGCTTAGTGCACCTCTTCATAAATCTCTAGTGACTCTCCTGACAGCTACTGTGCAACACTTTACAGTTCTGTTCAGCCCTATATTCCCCCCTGAAGCTGGCTGAACACTAAAAATTAAAAATTCTATCTCCATACCTGGCACAAAAATATTGATGTCATTACTAGAGGTTAGGCATGCGACGGGTTTGCTCATGACTGCTCAGACTCAATGCAATACATTTAGTTTCTGCCAAGCAATAAAATCTGTCATCCATTAATGTAGTTATTGTCTAGATCACTTCAAACCACCTTTCTAAAGTACAGCCTTAGGCACCCTGAAAACGTGCTTATGCTAATGCTTGCACTATAAAGAAACACACACACACACACACATTTGTGCATACATATCAGCCAGTTTCTACCGAGTAGTACAATAGAAGCAATACATTTTAGAGGCACAAAACTTCATATCTAGATGCATACGGATAGCGATACTCTATACTGATGGGACCATCGCGATGGTATATGGGAATCCACCCACTTTTTTATAATCATTTATCAAAATGATACATGGTGGCCCGGGGTCCCCCAATAGATGCACATAGTTAAAAGCAAAGTACACCTTGCACATGGTGCCTCTGCTTAGCATTCACACATTCATTCATTATCACAACAAAGTTACACAAATGGTAAGGCATTTGAGAGTCACCAGTTCACTATACAGTGGTACCTCGGTTCTCGAACTTAATCCGTTCCGGACTCCGGATCGAATCCTAAAAAGTTCCAGTTCTGATCGAATTTTTCCCATAAGAAATAATGGAAAACTAATTAATTGGTTCCCGCCCCCCCAAAATTACACCTAAATATGTTTTTATTTCCTGTCAAAATGAACAGGATAAAACCAGAAGAGCATTTTTTCTTAATGGCTTCCAAAACGATAAAGATCTTATCCCAACATTACCCCTGTCCTGCCCCGATCGTCCGCTCCTTCCGTGTGCCATGCCCCCCTCGTTAACCTCGTGTGGGATCCCCATGTGATCAGCTGTTTCTGGTTGTTGTCATTAGTCCTCTGTATTAAATCCATGTTTCAGTTTGCTTCCCCAGTCCAGTCATTGGGCATGTTCGACTTGCTTACAGCGCTGGCTTAAAGCAACGCATTCTGATCCTGACACAATGCATTATGGTAAATGGACTGCATTTATATAGTGCTTTTTCCAAGGAGCTTTACAATTATGCCTCACATTCACCCATCCACACCGGTGGTAGAGGCTACCGTGCAAGTTGCCAACCAACTCACCGGGAGCAATTTGGGGTTCAGTGTCTTGTTCAAGGACACTTCGATGGGGTCAGGAGGACCCGGGGCTCGAACCTGCAACCCTCTGGTTGCCGAACGGTAGCACTACCTCCTGCACCACCATTGCATTACGGTTAGATGCATTGTGACCTCTCACTCGGCTACACAAACTGGAACACAAACTGGTATGTAGTATGTGCATACATGGATGCAGAAGCACCACAGGCAGAATGTGTATGAAGACAAGGCGCACGGTCCTGACAGGCACCAGCTAAGAGTAGCTGAATATAACTTACAGTGAAACTGCAGTCTGAATGAGAGAGTGATCACTCTTAATGGCTGAGCTGCACAAAAACACCTTGTCCAATGCAAAGCTGTCACTTTTAAAGTTACTAGTGCTTAAGTGTATGCAATTTGTCTGGGGATTGAAGCAGTCCTCAGGCACTTCATACATTTCTGATAGGCAAGTTGACAAGAATGTCACAGTTATTTAGGAGACTGAGAACACAGATTAAAGTAATAAGCAAATCTGCCTAATCAGGCTCTGGTGGACAGGGGCGTGGTTCTACTCAGAGTTCAGACATGTGGATGGTATCCGCCACAGATGCTGGACAGACAGTGACAGCTTCCAGGCATTCACTACATGCAAAGCCCAGACTGTCAGTGGATATTCTGTTCAGAAGCCCTGCCTTTGATCGTGACAGATGCCTGGGAATTTGATTTTTGCATACTTCTTATCATCACTTTTTGAGCGGTATGAGTGGTAGGAACATAGGTCGTGTATAGGTTGTACAGGTTTGTTATCCAGTCATGTAAGTTGCTTTGCATAAATCCAAAAACTCTAAGCATCAAAATAGCAAAAATAACTATCAGATGCAAAAATCTGACATTTGCTTCCCTATTCTCTCTGGCTCTCCTGAGTTCAGGGAAGAGTAAAAATCTATATCCTTAAATTTACTAAGCCAACCTACAGCGGCCAGTGCATACTTCGAAATGTTATCTATCTCCAGTGTTTATTTGAAACCAAGCATGAAATGTTTCACAAAAGCTGTGAAGTAAACACACAATACATCAGTGCTTGTCTTTGCCATATTAAGACCTCAGTCATCAAGGAAGTAGTTCTTCAGGGTGAAGTGAAATTTGATGGCTAAAGCGGTAATCACAGTGCTGAGCAAACAGTTTTAAAATGTAAGGAAAGTACTCCTGCTGACCATAACTGAAAAATAAGAATCAAAGTTGAAATTCAGTTTCATGGTTCAACCATGTAAAAGCATGTGAGTGACATAAATAGGTAAGGGTAAGGTAAGGGCATTAGGTAAAGAATTATGAAATACACACAAACGTGCAGCAGACAATGTCACTAGCTATAATAGATATAGGTACGTTAAACGAACAGTAATATCTCAGCAATCATTAATAAGATGTAGCAATGTAGCGGTTCTCATATGCTTCATAGTTTTCATTTTCATTGAAATGTGTTTTTTCCTCCCATGTCATGAGCCTGTCACGTGCATCTCGTCCCAGACATATAGCCAGTACAGTTGGCAGGGTTAAACATAGACTCTGCTCTACTGTCCACATTTTTCTTAAGATAAAAATTGTATTTAATTATGCAATTGGGCAGTCAGTTACACCGACGACATAGTTTAGCATCTATCAGGGTTTCTGTGCCAAATATTGCCTTCGTGTCATGCAGTAGGTTACAGGGTGTGTGTGTGGGGGGGGGGGGGGCATGACATGGCAGTTTCACATCAAGCACAATGTGACAAATAGAGTGGAAGAAAGCGACAAGGTCCAGACCCCTCTCTCCTAATGCTGGCCTCACCCTGAGTGCAAAGGCTGCCAAAACAAAAAAAATTTACAGCAGTGTGAAATTTAACAGTTTCATTTTTCATTAAGCATGTAATTTATTCCATCCACAAAATGGAAACATAACCCATAATTCAGCATAAACATCTGTGATGTTTCTTTTTTTGTAAGAGAACAGATAGGGCAATGAATACCACTCCACACAGAGGGATTACAACTGTGACCTTTTCCCTAAGCGTGTATTAATATGTTTTGTGTAACCAAATGCTATGTTTTCTTTATAGCGTTATAGATCAGAGTGAGCGGTTAAGGACAAGCTGACAGACCTTCAAAAGCACAAATGGGCACTGGGCCCTGGTGTGACATCCTGGGCAATAAACAAAAGAGTGGTTAAGGCTGAGAGTGAGGCTCTCACCGCCCCTCCCCAGCACCAGGAAGAGAACAGGAGAGAGAAAAACGGTGAAAGGCCGTGTACGAGCATAATACTAGCAAACAGCCTTTCGTAACAAACACAAAACACAATTATCAATTACAGAGAGATGCCATTCTGCTTTTGCCAAAACTTATATAATGATCTATTTATTACACAATGTAGACCTTGTTGTGTTGGCCCTGGAGGATGGAGGGTGCAATAGGGGGCATGTTATTTAGGTCTTTTGTCTACAGGGGAACCGAGGAGAATGTGTCAGTAGGGGAATGTGTCTGGGTGCTATGTATGCCACAGGACTCTGCATAGCATGGCCCCTTTACCGTCACTGTAAAAGAACACCCAGGTTCACTTGCACTGCGTACAGCAAAAGGTGTTTTTTTACGTTACTCTTTTTCTGTCTTGACGCATGCTTACACATACACAAAGACACAGAGAAATGCACATAAACACAGGGGGAACGCCAACATCGTGTCCTACCATTCCCTGTCTCACCTTAACACTGCGCAGACCGTCAGGGAGAATCTTCTGTTTATACAGCAAATTGACTTCTCACCACACTCTAAATGTTCAGGATGCGATAATATAGACAAACAGAGGCTGCTAATGACAAAAGAATGAACCTCTGCATGGCCGGTGGACAGGGGGAGGGGCAGAAAGGCGCGAGCCAAGCTTTTGCCATGTCTTGATAGCATGGTTGGTGGTGGCTTGTTATGTTTCTGTGCAGTAAAACACAAACGTTTGTGTTTTGCACGCGTGGAGGCATGGCACTCCAGTGAGGTTTTACAGCTCAACAGCAGCCCTGCAGGCCATCCTCTCCTCATTATTTCCAGAGATGTGCGTCACAGGGTTTGTGACATTTCCTTTACAGTATAAAAATGACAAGAAGTGTAGTAAATAAATGAAGGAGGGACATGTTGTGAGCTAACTGCTTTGTAAAATACACGGGATACCTTACAGCTGGTTCCATTGTGAGGGCAAACACACATGGCCCATGACAGGATCTCCCATCTGTCTGGGCCTCAGGCCGTGCCCCTTTCTTTAGTTATGCTCATCTGCGTGTATGTATAGCACTGAGGCAGAGAAGTGCCATGATGATTATGAGTGGTGGTAAGGCTGCGGTTGGTATTAAAGCAGCATGAAATTGCCAGTGAGACTCACTACAGATAAGCAAGATTCTGCCCATACAGAAAAGGTGGGAGGAGAACACAAGGGCAGCGAACCTCTAAACAAAAAGGTCAAGAAGCCGAGCACTACACAAGGCCTGCACGCCAATAACAAGGTGTGCTCACCCGAACACAGCCAAACTGATGGCTTTTATGCACATAAAGTACCATCTGCTTAAATATATACCTTTTTCCTCACAGATTTGTGCCCTAGAGCGGTGGTCACAAACTGTGGGAATGTGTCTTAATGAATGTCTTTATTCTTTGGGGTTTAACACTGTCCAGTCATGATCACTCAGGAATGTTAAAGGGAAAATGGGCTCCTTTGCAGAGTACAGTACATAATAAGAGTGTAAACAAGGTGGTAGCAGAAGCATAAAGCCGTGTGCAGCAGCATGTATCTGCTGCTCTACTCTAGGGTTTTAATGGGATCGAAGGATGTTAGCACACATATCTGGAATTCAATGACATCAGGCTGGGTGCATCACACTCATGCTCATTTCTTTCAGCACGGATAGTTAACAATCTTGTAAAACACACATACACTTCGTTAAGGCAGAAGAGATTAGGGGGAGAGTGCAACTAAAAAGACGAAAAGGGGATCTGCACGGCTGAGGCTCAAAGTGCTTATTTCAACGGAAACTAGAGGACTGGTGAGAGGGATACAGATGTGGGGTTGGGGGGTTGGGGGGTTGGGGGTTGCGGGGGGTGGCAGGGTGGATGACTATGGGCAAAGTGAGCAGTAGAGAAGCTGAAGTGGCTCTGAAGGAGGGAGGTGAGAGGAGGGTTTTAGTGTGTGTAGATTCAAACCTGGGCTGCCCACTGTAATATAAAGGTACAGCTACCAGCTGTCTGAGAAAGAAAGGTCCCCAATATGCCTATTAGTCACCAGCAAAACAGCAGCCAAAAGTATGGGGGTATGATCTGCCAGCTCTGTATTCATGACTGTGTTTGGCACTGGGAGGCAACTCCTTCCAAAAGGGACCTCTCCATAGATCTTAGTCGCCTGAGAAATTCCTCCTTTCCTCCTTTCTTTTTTTCTCCGCCACTCCACAGCAGATCATGGGATGCCGTCAGAGCTCGGAGGAGAAGGAGGCGGCCCGGCGCTCCCGTCGCATCGACCGACACCTGCGTTCAGAGAGCCAGCGGCAGCGGCGTGAGATCAAGCTGCTCCTGCTGGGCACCAGCAACTCGGGCAAAAGCACCATCGTTAAGCAGATGAAGATCATCCACAGCGGGGGCTTCAACTTGGAGGCCTGCAAGGAGTACAAGCCACTCATCCTCTACAATGCCATTGACTCGCTCACGCGCATCATCCGTGCCATGACCACGCTGAAGATTGACTTCCACAACCCAGACAGAGCCTATGATGCCGTCCAGCTGTTCGCCTTGACAGGACCGGCCGAGAGCAAAGGCGAGATCACACCGGACCTGCTGGGCGTCATGAAGCGGCTCTGGGCGGACTCTGGTGTTCAGGAGTGCTTCTGCCGCTCTAATGAGTACCACTTGGAGGACAATGCCCCTTACTATCTCAATGACCTGGACCGCATCTCTGCCGCGCAGTACATACCCACGGTGGAAGACATCCTGCGCTCCCGCGATATGACCACCGGTATTGTGGAGAATAAGTTCACCTTCAAGGAGCTGACATTCAAGATGGTTGATGTTGGGGGGCAGCGCTCGGAAAGGAAGAAGTGGATTCACTGCTTTGAGGGGGTGACAGCCATCATTTTCTGTGTGGAGCTCAGTGGCTATGACCTCAGGCTCTACGAGGACAACCAAACGGTAAGAATCAACCCAGTATGACTAACTCCTGCATCACCATGACCCCATTCTGGGACTTAACTACTCAAAAACAGATACTACATAATCACCTCCTAGAGCAAATAGTTTATGTCTAACATACTGAAAAATACACCACCAAACCCCTGCAGCCAAATATAATATTTAAAAGTTTATTGCTATCAGCCTGTTTGTCACCTGTTTCAACTGAACACTTTGCAATTTAAAGTCATTTTTCATTGCTCAAAGCATTTGAATAAGGCAGATTTATAAGGCAGGTGTAACTGACTGTTTTTACCAGGCATATGACAATAAATTTCTTTAAAAAAAAAATAGTTGTCAGAAGTTGACCAGGGCTTGAGCCGACTTGGATCCAGTTGGAAACTTGATGCCTACTGCTTCTACTACTCACTGGAAGCTAAATAATTTGATCAGCTTAGGGAAATGAAAATATGATCTGCTTATACAACATAATTCAGAAAATCATCTTGCAAAGAGGAGGGTCCAAGTTGCTCAGGTTTTCACAGTTGTCAGCTGCATTTATGAGTGCATTGCTTGGACGTGCAGGATTTAGACAGGGCAGATACACACAAAGAGAGACAGTGATGGAACGCGTTACCGACAGAGAGTGACTAGTTTAGCTCATCATCATGTCCTCGAATTGTGGCCATTACAATGGCACAGCAGAAATGACTAATCAGCAGCACATTGGCACAGATGATAATGTATTAATCTTAATGTGCTAATCCTACAAAAAACACAGTAAAAATGAGTACAGTGACATATTAATTCATTATATGGTGAGACTGTAAGCACAAGCACAAAAAAAGCACAAGATGAGCAGACTGCACAGTGCCTTGTTTTGAAAGTATAAGAGAGTGAGAGATACAAGAGAAAAGCCAGAGTATAGGACTACAAGCAGAGTATAATTTAGGAGATGACAGTTATGGCAGAGTTGTTACATCGCTAAAGCTGCTGTGGATATTCACTGCGAACTCTGAGGTTTTCTTGAGCAGTCTTTGGCATCTGATGGACCGTAGAAACACCCATCACTGTTCAAAGCCTACAGTCCCAGCTGTCTGCTGCTTCTCCCCTCAGGCAGAACATGCTGCTGACCAGCAAACTGCACCATATCTGTAATTTGAGATGACATCTTTTGACTGAATGCCAGTAAAATCAGAAAGCACTGAAACACTATGAAATCAGCTGCTCATACTCTGTCAGTTTTGCAGAATTTTAGAAAAAGTATCCCACCTTCATTATATAAAGCACAACAAAATACAATAATACAATACAAAATACAATAGCGCAGCATAAAACAACAGCTACAACAGATCCAGTTAAGTGTCAGAGTTATTGTGTAATTTGTTATTGAAAACTTGTGCTTGTCAGTTTGCGTATGCGCGTGCTGTGGTGCATTTTCCTGTGGCCAGTTTTGTTATTATGTGAGTCATTATAATGTTGGCGTGAAGCAGTTATGAAGGCCAAGTGCCATTACATTCTATATCGTATTGTTAAGGACGAAACTATGATACCAAACATAAACACTAGATGTAGAAGGTTTACAGGGATGCTGCTAGATGTGTGTCTGTGTGTGTGGGCGGGGCACTCTGAGATTACACAGCAAGCATGGGCTGAAGATGTAACATCACAAGTGGCTGTACATTGTTTCGAATAACACAAAGGAGCAGACTAAGCTACAATCCAGTTTATATTCTGCTGTACTTGGTGTGGGTTATACAGAAAGGTGAGACTAGGATTTAAAAAATCAGGAAACCTCCAAGTATTACCTGCGGTTAAAGATAATTTCTGATAAAGATCCTTAAAATGACTGCCTGAGAGGAACAATACTAGACTTTGATTTGAATTTTAGTTTCTTGCATTATAATCTATCATATTCTTTTTCTTCATAAGGTTAATATGTAAAGAAAAAATCATATAATCACATATTTTTTAGTTAAAAAAATTAGATTAAATGAATAATTTTCACTATTTTTCGTTTCAACTAATTTCCTTTTTGTTTTCCATTCCATAGTTATCCTCCCACCCATTAAAAAAATAGAGATGTTACCATGGAGACAGTTGCTGAGCAACGGCCTGATCACATGCTCCTAATCCTGGCCCTTTGACAGTAAACTGTGACTGAGGAGGGGGAGAGGGATGCAGCACACAGCAGCTCAGAGATTGGGGAATAGAGCACTCTTATAGCTAGGCGACAGCCCCGTTGCACTGAAGGCTCAATAGATTGGATGAACTATGTGCATTGGAGCGGATGGTGTATA
>JAODLC010000044.1:19800545-19816772 GCA_026781145.1 Hippopotamyrus pictus | reverse complement strand
CTCAGCGACCTCCGCCCCAGAGATAGGGGAGTCCACACCCAAGTCCCCATACTCTGCTTCCACATTGGAAGGCGTGTTGGTGGGATTGAGGAGGTCTTCAAAGTACTCCTTCCACCAACCCAAAACGTCCCGGGTTGAGGGCAGCAGCACCCCATCCCCACCATAAACAGTGTTTATGCTGCACCGCTTTCATGCCCGGAGCCACCAGATGGTGAAGCAGAATCACCTCGAAGCTGTCCGGAAGTCATTTTCCATGGCCTCACCAATCTCCTCTAAACCCTTCTAAATCCTTCTTCAGCTTGATGGCATCCCTCACCACTGGTGTCCACCAGCGGGTTCGTGGACTGCCGCCGCGACAGGTATCGACCACCTTACGGCCACAGCCCCGGTCAGCCGCCTCCACAATGGAGGCGCGGAACATGGCCCATTCGGACTCAATGTCCCCCGCCTCCCCAGGGACATGGGAGAAGTTCTGCCGGAGGTAGGAGTTGAAACTCCTCCTGACAGGGGATTCCGCCAGACATTCCCAGCAGACCCTCACTATACGCTTGGGCCTGCCAGGCCTGGCCGGCTTCCTCCCCCACCAGCAGAGCCAACCCACCACCAGGTAGTGATCAGTTGATAGCTCCGCCCCTCTCAAGAGTGTCCAAGACATGCGGCCGCAAGTCTGATGACACGCCTGTAAAGTCGATCATCGAACTGCGGCCTAGGGTGTCCTGGTGCCAGGTGCACATACTGTATGAACACCCTTTTGTCTGAACATGGTGTTCATTATGGACAATCCATGACGAGCACAAAAGTCCAACAACAGAACATCACTTGGGTTCAGATCGGGGGGGGCGTTCCTCCCAATCATGCCACTCCAGGTCTCACTGTCATAGCCCACGTGAGCATTGAAGTCCCCCAGCAGAACAAGAGAGTCCCCAGAAGGAGTGCTCTCCAACACCCCTTCCAAGGACTCCAAAAAGGATGGGCATTCTGAACTGCCATTTGGCGCATAAGCGCAAACAACAGTCAGAACTCATCCCCCAACCCGAAGGCGAAGGGAGGCTACCCTCTCGTCCACTGCGGTAAACCCCAATGTACAGGCGCCCAGCCAGGGGGCAATAAGTATGCCTACCCCCGCTCGGCGCCTCTCCCCGCAGGCAACCCCAGAGTGAAAGAGGGTCCAACCCCCCTCTAGGAGGCTGGTTCCAGAGCCCAGGCCATGTGTTGAGGTGAGCCTGACTATGTCTAGCCGGAACTTCACAACCTCGCGCACCAGCTCAGGCTCCTTCGCCATCAGAGAGGTGACATTCCATGTCCCAAGAGCTAGCTGCTGCAGCCGAGGATCGGACCGCCAAGGTTCCCGCCTTTGGCCACTGCCCAGCTCACAACACACCCGACCCCTATGGCCCCTCCTATAGGTGGTGAGCCCATTGGAGGGGGGACCCACGTGCCTTGTTCTGGCTGTGCCCGACCAGGCCCCATGAGTATAGGCCTGGTCACCAGGCGCTCACCATCGAGCTCCGCGCCCAGGCCTGGCTCCCGGGGGTGCCCCAGTGACCTGCGTCCGGGCAAGGGAAAACGTGTATCCATTATGTTCCTCTTCATGAGGGGTCTTTTGAGCTGCACTTCGTCTAGTTCCTCACCCAGGACCTGTTTGCCTTGGGTGACCCTACCAGGGGCATAAAACCCCAGGCAACTTAGCTCTTGGGATCACTGGAACACGCAAACCCCTCCACCACGATAAGGTGTCGGCTCCAGGAGGGGCGGAATCCGACTCGGAATCCGACTTGGAAAACGAATTCCGAGGGCGAATGGAACACACCAAGACTGCCCGAAATGAGCTGACAGAGACATTTCAGGGATTTTGAGTCATTCTGGACTGCAGGTGGGTTAGTTGCGTTAAAAATTTTAATCAGATTAATCATGATGATGGATTAAACCGCATTATATATATAATTACAATCAAATATAAACACATTTTATATATATATATATATATATATATATATAAATAAAATTCACAGTCTTCTCCCGGTCCACCATCTCAGTTGTCCTGAGGCAGAGGGGACCCAGATCGGAGGGCTTGCACATCATGGGCACCATTTTGCCTAGAAAGCCATGCAGGGTGGGCCTGGTCTTTGAGCTAGTTTTAAATGAGACGTTTTTGCAGAATGTACACCAGACCTCAGGCATCAAAAGGTTGGGAACACCCATCCTGTACAACCAAACTGTTACAATAGCATCCACCATATCGGTGACTGGATAAAAAAACTGGACCATCATTATTTTTCGACGAAGGTCACCTATGGCTTAATTATCTGTCTAATAACATCACATGCAACAATAATGTTAACAGTAAATGTAGTGTCAAATGGCATATGATGGTCACAGTGCCATCTACTGACAGACAGGTGAAAATGTATCCCTGGAGATTTTCTCATCTCTGTCTTCAACATAAGTTTCTGCATCTCCACTCCTCCTAAATATTACACTTCTGGGCATTCTTCCTTTGTCATACAGTCATAAGGGATCTTAACTCCCCGAATACCACAAACCCTGTGATTACAATCCTGATACTGATACCAATCCAGGAAAATTCAGTCAGTCTCTGTTTTGTATGGATACATTGTACATTGTGCGTATGTTGCTATTATTAAAGTGAAGCTCCTTACATATGTCAGCTAAGCGATTTTTCACTCATATCATCAGGTGAAGGATAAAATGAACATTTACCAATTACAAAATATGCTTTGTATGTGACGTTTCATTAGTGGGAATATAAATACAGTACCCTAATGCAAAATATGTCCCCCAATAACATTCCACTGTCTTTATACTGCCTTCCTAGTATTTCACGACATGCACTCCTGAAACAAGTCACAGACTCTGTGCACTTCAAATGGTTCATCTTATCACTTGCAGCAGTTAGGTGATTTTATGAGAATGTTCCATGTTATGTATTTTTACTGATGTGCGGCACATGACGCTTGGCGATACCTGCCACCCGGTATTTGAACTAAGTAATCCAAAGAATTATGTATGCAAGGGAGGCTTTCGAGGCTGAGGACTGGGACATCACTTCTCCATTATTAGCTCCATTGTTATCATCAGAAGTATATGGCTGAACTCATACAA
Source organism: Hippopotamyrus pictus (assembly GCA_026781145.1). Classification (NCBI taxonomy): domain Eukaryota; kingdom Metazoa; phylum Chordata; class Actinopteri; order Osteoglossiformes; family Mormyridae; genus Hippopotamyrus; species Hippopotamyrus pictus. The sequence goes on along the minus strand of JAODLC010000044.1, from coordinate 19,813,649 downwards.
GTCTATGAAGTCAGAACTGCACACACGCCGGAGAAGCAGGACACATTTCCAGTCAGTGGAAATTTGCGGGGTGGGTGAAAACAAATGTACAAAACTCAGTTTCATTTATTAATTCATTTATTAATGCAGAGCTGACATCTGAAATAAAACATACTATAAATTGTAAACGCCATTATTTCTTGATGGACCTGTGCAGCAAACACATTTTCAAACATACTTAAACCACCTATTTTCTCTGAATTGTTTTAAATTGAAAAATCCTCACGTTTCTCAAGTCCATATACAAAATATCTTTCATGTCTATGGGTGAGCAACACAGCCTATAACCGAAATGTCTTCAGAATAAGCAAAAAAAGCCTAAATTAAATAAACAGGGAGCAATGTGGAGCAATCAGAAATGGATGAAACGAAACATGGACCAGAGTTAATATGATAGAAGTTATTCTTTATATTCATTACAAGCTGAAGATTATAAATGTGCCTTGGTGAAGAAGATAATACATTGTAATATGAATAAAATTAATCTGTTGTACCGTCTGCATTGCAGAGCCGGATGGCTGAAAGCCTACGTCTGTTTGACTCCATCTGCAACAACAACTGGTTCATCAACACTTCGCTCATCCTGTTCCTCAACAAGAAGGATCTGCTGGCTGAGAAGATCAAACGTATCCCACTCACCCTCTGCTTTCCAGAGTACAAGGGCCAGAACACATATGAGGAGGCCGCAGTTTACATCCAGCGTCAGTTTGAGGACCTCAACCGCAACAAGGAGGCAAAGGAAATCTACTCCCACTTTACCTGCGCCACGGACACCAGCAACATTCAGTTTGTCTTTGATGCTGTAACAGACGTCATAATACAGAACAATCTCAAGTACATCGGGCTGTGCTAGGGCGAGGTTTGGGGGGGCATGCAGGCAGTGTGGCTGTGTGGGACAGCCACCATTAGAGAGGTGACGGAGCTCCTAGAATTTACTAAAGCATTCAATGGGCAAGGCACAGAAAGAAAGCTCGAGAGAATGATCTCCCAGAAAGCACTGCACTGAATACATTAATTTCCTGACCCATATATACACACTCAAAAGAAGAATATTGATGTTTAAACAATGGCAATCATTTAACTAATAATATGTGTGTCTATGCCCTCCTCCCCCTCTATCTTGTGTCTTTGTTGCTGTTGTTCACCTGTTTCCTTTAACTTAAGGCTATCACCTCTGCCCAATTCATTCAATGCTGCTTTTTTGTTTCTTTTAAAACCATAAAAGGTCAACGAGGCAGGTCTACTTCCCAGAACCGAAGCCTGAAGATGACTTACTCTAAACCAGCCAGGGTTTACTTCATGAGGAGATTAAATTAACAGAATATCAGGGGATGGGAAGCTCACCTGGATGAGCCTTACAATATTCCTATACCCAATTCCACGTCAAAGATAATTATACACAAAAGAAAAATCGCAAATACCTGGCTCAATAAAAGAACAGTGCCAAAAAAAGAAAAAAAAATTTGTTGAAAGTTTTAATATTTGATTTTTCTATTGACTGATCCTGCATGACATCTAGGTCTGTATGTTTGTTTCAGAATTAATAAAATATACCCCCTAGGAACATCACAGCTACATCAAAGCCAAACAAAGCTGCCTGAAAGTGTTTTTAAATTATGTCAGAATCAAAAATATTTCCTTCAATTAAAAACAGTGCAAGTGAATCGTCGAACTGAGGACAGAGATAGCTGACAGGTCTGTTGTTCCAAAATGAGCATAGAGATGATGCACAACAGGGGGATGTGGGTTAAAATAGACACCACAAAAATCAACGCAGAATGGAAAAGAAAACAGCCATCTCTTTCCCCCCCTTGCATCATGAAGTGAATAATAGATGTGACATGTACATAAAATATGACTAAAGCACAGTCATTAAAAAAACAGCAGACAGACTGATTAAAAAGAGAGACCTGTACTTCTCTCATTTTCACCTGCTGTTCAAAAAAGCATGATGTGCAACAACTCAGTTAAGGGCTTGAAGCTTTATTTTACAAGATAGCCACTTAAAAAATATATATTTAAAATATATGAAAATACTATTAACGAACCAAATGCTGCAGACATCATTTTTGCCAGAGATGTTCTTTCGTGAAGTGGTGTTTGAGGGGTACAGGTAACATAAAATATGAGATCATTGTGTTTTATGTTTTTATTATTTTTTTTTGTATGTGTGTGTATACATATATATATTTTGTATTAACATGGGCCACAAAGATTGTTCAAAGGTATAAGATATATACCTTTAGCAAGTTAACAGCGTGTAACTGCTCATTCCTCAAATGTAAAACACAGTTGTTAACTGTTCATAAACCAGTTATATATCATATCCAACCACCCATATAATGATTGGATTGGTGTTTTCTATATACACACTGTTATGCAAGAGCAAATACACAGAAAAACATTTTTCTTTCCACAATTTTCTTATAGTGCTCTTACAAATCTTTTCTGGCCTCTACTGTTTTTTTACCAGTGGATACTTTGTGATGAATATGTATCCTAACTTATTTGATGATCATTAAGACAGTCTTCAAAACCATCTAGGATGTCATCACCAACAGCTGATGCAATCTTGGAATAATTAACAGCCATATGCAGGTGACTGCATTTTCCAAGCTGACTGTTGGATTACGTGGGTTTTGCTGGTCTTTTATTTTCTTCTTCTTCCTGACTCGGGTTTTGTTTTTGCAGGTTGACCCTTTAATGTCTGCAATCATTACTGCTTCATTGGAAGTTATTGAGAATATGACCAAAATGCCAAAACACTGTATTATACATATTAAGGGGCACAAATAAAGAGAGAGATAAAAACCTTTATGTTCATCATTAATTAAAATGGCACATATGGCTGATCAGTCAGGAAAATGCCTGGCCAGCGGAGGGTGCTCACACAGACCCTTACAGAGAAAGGAAAAGCTTCGTTTGTCAATGGCAAACAAGGAAGTCCAGACAAACACTGGGAAAATGCAAAGCTTGCGCAGAGAGAGCTCGGGAACACGTATCATATACATCCAAGGACATGCAAGGGTAATACCTGCTAAAGTCCTGTAACATCCATGCTTAGCACACATAGGTGATACAGGAAACAGTCATAAAGCTAGAGTACTACAATCACATGATTATGCCACCATAACTTCATGCACATAGTTTTATATTAATTTTATTAGGACGGCCTTCCAGTTCTATACTGAAAAGTTAAACACTGCTAGGTTAGAAATGTAATGCACTTAAAGGACCCCCTAACACCACAATAGAAAAAGCAGGTGCTTAGAGAAACAATAACTGTTTGTGTACTTCTGCAGTGGACATGCCACTTTATACACCATCCCAACTGCCTCATTGCCAGTTTCTCACCCAACAGACAAGTATCTTCCCCCCACACAGCCTGCTAGCTAGCACTGAGACAGCATGCCATCTGAAAGTGATTAACCATACATTCAATTCAGGTAAATGTTGCACCAAAGTAGGAGTCTGCTGTTTTAATACATTTACTCACTGACGGCTTTGGGTGGGGATGCTGTAAAGCGCTTTGAGACGACGTAATGTTATGACAATGCGCTATACAAAAATAAATTTGTTGTTGTTCTTAATACCTCTATGTAGCTAATAGAACTTGATAATTTTCTTTCACTGTTATTTGAAGCCCTACACAAGGCAATGGAGCATACACATACACGCACCCATCTCCCACATGTCTATACAATACAGAGTTGTGGGGAAGGCTGGATCCTATCCTAGGTAGCACTGATCACAAAGCAGGGGGGTTCCCTGGATAGGATGCCAGTCTACTGCAGGACACACAACCACAGTCATAAACACCATTACATATCTACAAACAGAAGAACAAGAGCATACTAGAAATACATTAACAGGTTTTTAATATTTTCATGGTGGCAGTATATTTCACAAACACAACCACTGAATCAATATGTAAACAGCACCAATACATTATTGATGATGCCTGTTGCACAGTTGCATTGAAGCAGGCCCACTAAACTGCTAGCTGATTACTGATGAGATCACTGGCCAGCTGCTTTACAGAAGCTGCATATATACTTATTGCTCTTTATTAGTCATTCTGTGATAAGAAGTATTTGCAGAAAAGGTTTTATGAGATAAAAATCACACTTCCATAAATCATATCCTTTAGATATACTGGCAGTCATGGTACTTCCTGTTCATTAAATTCCTGTTCATTAAATTCCCAATTCAAAAGAGCATTTTCTTATCAATTATAATACTCTTTTCCATTTAACTCATTATCCATGGAAATATGAGGATTAAAAATGTTAAAGGCCACAGAAACCCTCTTGTATTAGTAAACAAACGAAATTAAGAATAGAGCTGTGTTGTAGAATGTTATAGTGCTGAAAGCATTTATGGGCAGAAAAGGATGAGTTAGTTGCAAAAAAATCAGAATGTAGAGATTCCACTTTCTATAAACATTCAAAACCAATTCAGAAAAGATAAGGGTCAGTTCAACATTTACGCACAAGGTAAAAGCCAAGCAAAAAAATGAAAATATGAACTTTTTGAATGCCGATGAAGATACCTGAACAGGTGGAATTTTCTTTTAAAACAAAGATTCAAAGTTGTAGCGCATAACAAATATAACACTGCCTTTTCCTTCATGTAAAAATGTAGCTAATTATACATTGTCTTTAATGTCAAACAGTGTCATGTCTGGAAAATAAAACGCGATTCCTGGGTCACACCTCTCAAAAACCAAAACAGCATTATGATCAAAGTTATTATTAACCCAGTACTACACACCCGTTCCAGTCCAGATTATTCTAGTTCCTTAATATTATGGTTCAACACAGAAATCATAACCATAAATAATGTATTAAATGATCCATTTATAACATTAAAAGTAAACTTTAAAGGTTTATATGGAGCGCAAAATTAGCCGTAGTTAGCCCCTGGAATTTTTCCCCAAAGATGTAAAATGTGATAAACACTGCTTACTTTGCATTGCTTGGCATTGCTAGATATGTATTGTTAGTGTCATCCTTAGCTTGCTTTGCCATAACACATGCAGATACTAGAACCAAATATTTATCTTTTCATTTTTGTTATAAAAGAAGCAAATGATGAGGGCTTTGCAATGGTGTCATTTAAAATTACTCCTATACTACTCCAAAATATGATAGCAAAGGTAATCACCACAATCCTTAGGAGTCAGTCCTACCTGCAGGAAACTGTGCCACCACCTGCAGGGCCCGGTGCACATTCCTCCGACAGGCTGGTACTGGGTCATCTAGCAGGTCAGACAGTGACACAACTACATGATGCTCCAGAAAGGTCAGTCTGGAAGTACAGTTAGATTTACATCAACCAGCACTATCCTCTCCAAACTACAAATGCATTCAAACACACACACACGCACACACACCAGGGTTGTCAACTTTGGTCAGCTGACTGGCGTGAGATTTTCAATTTGAAACAAGTCTACGTATGTAAGTCTTTTATTACCTTCAAAATAGTCTGTAGGGTTTGCAAACTACCCCAATGCTCTTGACATAGTTAATTTTAGGTTTATTGTGCAATAATAAAGATTTAGAGTAAGATGTCTTGAGTCAAAAAAGGTGAGTGTTGTGCCAGATGCATGAGAGTTGGCAAACCCTGACATGCATCAAAGCAAAGTGGTAAACAATACACCCTTACCTGCTGACAAGATGGTTAGCCAGCAGATGGAGAATCTCTGTGGTTTTCACCCTCACTATTGTGTCCTTATCCTGTAGCAATGCCTTCAGCTTTCCTAGGCATCCTGAAATAATATCATAAAGATGAAGTAGGTTTCCTACTATTTAAGTAAATTAAGACATTAAATAATTCATACTGGGAGTGTCACCAGTGATTTATGGGGGAGGGCTAAGCCTTCATTAGGTGGGTGTGATGGAAATGGCCCACTTTATTTAAACTAATTAGTGTACGTTTATTTGGGGGAGGCTAAAAAACATTTTTGGGGGCGAAAACCCCCTTCCCAAAAAAATAAAATGTAATACGGTCAATGACGCCCCTGATTCATACTAATCTAAATGATGACTACCACTACACTAAAACGTCATGCAATATTCAGCCGATGTACCGATCTCTACAGTTTACTTCATTCTATAAGCAGGGCTGGACTGAGAATTAAAAACTGGTCGCGAGCTTTCAAGTGCCGTGCGGTAAATTCTTCCGGACGCCCGGTTTTATAGTGTTGATGGCCAGTCCAGCCCTGTCTATAAGTACTTTTACTTTTTAATTCAAATAGTTTCAACAAAAAAAGTGCCAAAAAGTTCAGCCTTAAACCCAATTCAAGAAAAGATAAAGAGAGCCAGCTGGTGCCTCACCTGCTTCAGTGACTTCATATGCTATCTCCGGGTCGCGCACGAGGTCGCAGAGAACAGCGAGCGCCCGCTGGCGGGTGAGCAGCCGCGTGTCCTGCAGCAGTAGCGCGAGGCGCGGGAGCGCGCGATTGCCGAAGGCCACCGGCGCCTTGCTCGGGTCCATGTCTGGGGGCGGCAGGGCCCAAATGCGCGTACTGGACATTGTTACTCAGAAATGCCACACCGTCGTCTGTCTCTGGGTGATTTATTAAGCTCCGCAGCCAACCTCTCCTTAACGGTTTAAGTCACATACGCTGGAAAAATATCTGACTATGGTCCTTCATTAATACAGTTCGTGAGTTTAATTTTTTCTCTTCTATTTCGGAAGCAAACCTCCGTAGCCCTGGAAAGCGTAACAATAGCATACGTGATCTGTCAGAAGTTAAATTATTTTTCAGTTAATACTCGCGTGTTTTCCCGTTTGCTTGCTCTTCCACCTCTTGTTAGTAGTCAACTATACTGGCCGATAAAGTCCAGTATTCGTTGTAGTTACTCGTTATCATTATGCGGTCGCTAAGCAACAACACGCGACTGTGAGTCGTCAGTGTCACGGTGAGAACGGCGTATAGTGCTCAAAAAGTCTTTGGACGCTTTCTTGATTAAATAAAATATTGCTAATTTATTGGTATTATGACAAAAATTATAACACACACACACACACATTTTTCACCATTATAATGAATAAAAATGTACAGTGCTAAGCTGATTTATGAATTTTTACAGTATAAAAAAAAAAAAAAAAAAAAAAAAATTTTGCTGGGCGAAATACACTTCTCAGTTCTCCCTATCTTTGAATACTTTTTGAGAAACACACATTCAGTTTGAAATGAGTTCTAGATTATAGAAAGCTTTCATTTCATCTTCATGCATGCAATACATTTAACATAAACCTCGATAAGTGCTATATCATAACTGGCTTGAAAGAAAACATCAACCGCAGTGGACCACCACAACCACAGTTGAAAATGCCTGATGGAATAGGCATTGGCAGGTCAGCTCTGGTAGATCTACACGTCCTATTTTCCCCTTCCATTGAGTGAAAGAGGCACCACAGAAGACAGAAACTTTGACTGCTCATATCATAAGGTATGGATTGCTGTTCCACCCACCAATGTCTCAAGTTTCTGTCACTGCAAGCTCATGTGGGAGCTGGGGGACATTAAAATCAGGTGATGGATTACAGGAAAAGCCAAAAGCTAGCCAGAGGAACTCAAGTTCTGGTTGACTGATATCCCAAGCTTGCGCATTCTCAGCATCCACTTTCCGTGCTAGAAGAAATTTCAGTCTTGAAAAATATAAGTCCAGCATTTATAAGTTTATAAAACTTAAAACTATTTAAGCCTTTATTTTCATAATTACCGAATATATAAATTAAATTTAAAAATTAAAGTTTTGTCTTCTCTCAAAAACTTGCTAGGTTTTATTTATTAAATAAAAAATAAACAACTAACAGTTTGCCCCATGACTGATTACAGAATCTTATTACAATTCTAATAATATTTGAATCTTTCATATCCTGTACTGTGAATGCCAAACAAAGCTCAAAATGTATTTTTCATGATAGTCCTTCCTTGGGTCTGTACAGTAAATAAAGCTGTCCAAGGTTTTGTATATGTAAATAATCATTATTCTATATCACTCTGTTTGATCCAGAAATTACATAAATCCCTGTCTCTAATAGGCAGACTTGTTAAGAGCAAGCTATACACATACAAACATTCATTGTACATGTACACATACACGTACATTCTTCTAAAAATTAGAGTCCCATTCATGAAAAATAATAATAATAATAATTTATTAAAAGCTTGATCTCCTTTACGGTGTGCAGATACTGGTCGTTATCAAAACGCTTTAATTGCTGATATTTTTCGCAGTTTCCACACAGAACCGTGGGATGTATGCCATCTGTCTAATTGATCGACTAATACTATATAGGTGCTGACTAGCCACACCTACAGCCAGCATGTTAACGTAAGGAGCAGTGTTGATTGGCCGGTTCACACGCATGTGCAACCGGAAGTTGTTTCAAGAGATGGGCGTTGCATTTGCCATGTGCATTTAATCAGGTTAACGAATAGATTTTAAACTACCATTCTTCTTTTTTGGAGTTTTATATAAAATAATATTTTACCTCTAGCGCGTTATTATTTAGCTGTAAAACTGCAATTTCTCACTGTGAACAATGTATCGTATCTTTCGTTCGAAATGGTTTGCATCCGGCGTGTCCTTGACAGCTGGAGCGGGCATGGGGGCTTTCATAATGGCAGCGTACACAGATAGTTTGAACAAAAAACAAAACTCGATTTATGATCTTCTTGATCGAGTTCCCGTTATTCCTATCCCTAGTGTTGAGGCGGCCACTGATTTGATTCCGTTTCAGTCAGGGCATGTCGGAACTTCTAGGGCCACAGCAGTGATGAAATACGGCTTCCCTTCCCTTTCCAACGTCAAATCGAGGGAGTCCTACGTTGTGTCTTATGATCCCAGGAACAAGACTGCCCTTTGGGTTATCGAACAGCTTAACAATAACAGCATACACGGCACGTCTGACAGAAAATATTGCGAATTCAAGGAGGACGATTCAGTGCACGTTTACCACAGGGCAACGAACGCAGATTATAAAGGAAGCGGTTTCGACAGGGGCCACCTTGCTGCAGCTGCAAACCATAAATGGAGCCAAAAAGCAATGGATGAGACATTTTACCTAAGTAATGTTTCACCACAGGTAAGATAAAGTAATCAATCATTGCGTTTTTCACCTTTCCATTGAAGAGAATCGTGTTTATTAATGGTATGAGATGAATGGACGATTGAAAGTGCTTACATTTAGATGTCAAATACGATGATATTCAAAGTAACCTTACTGACATAAGATTGTGACACGCAGATCCCATTGTGGCTAATTTTCGTACCTTTAGTACAACTCCTTAACAGTCACCTTGAAAAGGGTAATGTTTTGTTAATCAAATAAAAGACACGTCCTATAATGTGCGAAATGTCCACAACCATTTATCTAAAAATGATACACACAAAACTGAAAATTAAAAACCTCACGTTGCTTAAACAATTGCACATATGGATATGTGTGAAATTGATGTCTAAAAACTTCTAAATTGTCAATCCCCCAGAATCCACACTTGAACCAAAATGCATGGAACAACCTAGAAAAGTACTGTCGCTCACTTACTAAACACTACCTGAATGTGTTTGTGTGCACTGGACCTCTATACTTGCCCAGGTAAGTATGAAAAAAAAACAACTGACACAAATGAAGAAATAATAATAAGAATGAATTTGTACTTTACAATCTTATTGTAAGTTAACTGAGTGTGTGGAATCACTTTACATAGCCAAACTTTGTTGTACAGTAGCAATAGAAAGAGAACTCCTAGCACAATAGCTCAGCTCCATAACAAAATTAACAAATAAGTTTTTATAGTACAAGTGAGGAAGAAACTTGGAAGGTGTTCCACATCATAAAACCAAAGTTTGATAAATTTACAATGTTCTTATTTTGGTACTGCAATCCAATGACCTTTTAACGTCAGGCAGTACAAAAAGTAAAAGATTCAAAGCTTTGCAACTGCGCTCATTTTACGGTGAACTTAACTACACTGAAGTGCTCGTTAGAGTCCATGCTCAGCTGCAAACAATTATAGACTTTAAAGAGAGACCCTGCTAAGCAGAGATGGGGAAAGTGTGACTGCAAGTAGATCTAGATCAGGGGTGGCCAATCTTATCCGCAAAGGGCCGGTGTGTATGCAGGTTTCTGGGATAACCTGTAGGTCAGCTGTTCAAACCCAGGTGTGAGGACTCTTTCAGCCAATCAGTCCTCTAATTAGTGACCTAATTAGGGAGTTGCAGTGAAAACCCACATACACACCGGCCCTTTGTGGATAAGATTGGCCACCCCTGATCTAGATTTTTTTGTAAGTATTTCCTGTTTTAGAGGTCCGTTTTTGTCACAGTAGTTAATGAAGGAACCGAGACCATCATGCCAGTGGATGTCATAATGCTTTTTAAATCCTTTATTTTAGACAGGAGGCTGATGGAAAGATGTATGTGAAGTATCAAGTTTTGGGGAAGAACCATGTTGCCATACCAACCCATTTCTTCAAAGTGGTGATCCTGGAGAAGCAGAACAGTGAGGTGGAGCTGCGGTCCTATGTAATGCCCAACATGCCTGTGGATGAAAATATACCTCTGGAACGTTTCCTGGTGCCAGTGGAGAGTATCGAGAGAGCTTCAGGACTCCTTTTTGTGCCTAATATCATGAAGAGAACGAATAGCTTGCATACAATAACTGCAGGGGGCAAGTGAGGTTTATCAGCCAGCTGTCATTGAAGAGCATTTGTTTCTGCAGTGTTGCACTCTTTGTGTAAAAAAAAAAAAAAAGATGAGTAGTCTAATAATATATGGATATGCTATGGTCTTTGATAGACCATTGATTTGACCTCACTCCAATAAAAGACTTGTCCTCCAGGGTTGTGTGTATGCTGGTGTTTAGCCCTCTTTTTAAAAAATATGAAATTAGCATATTTTTGCCACATTACTATAAAATGTTTCACTGCAGCCTCGTGATGGGGGGGAAAAAGGCAAAGCTCAGACTACAGTGTACACTCTCGCGTGCTGATTTTAACACAATGGAAACTGGAAAGTTAACAGGACTGCAGGGCTCTCATTGAACCATCACTATTGAAGAGTAGAGAGTTAAGTGCTAATCAGACCATTTGAATATGAGAAACAGGTTAGAAAAACAACCACATATAGCTCCAGGCTCTCACTTCTTTGGATTTTAATTGCTTTGCCCTACAAGTCTAGTACTGTTTGTTAAAGTTCACTACGGGCATATTTCTACCACACAAGGTACCATACTGTTGGTACTTCAAGAAAATAGCAAAAGTACGGTACTTAAAGGTGTTGGTTTTCCACTGGCATAAGAACTTGTACTGGCGCCGAATGAGATCTCAATGCAAGGTGGGGTATTTTGCACTGAATTCAAAAACAGTTGTATATTATAGACTATAGACAACTGGATGATGTGCGATATTAATATGTTACACACACATGCAATTTTTACATCACTAGTCAGCTAGATTTGGAGAGGTTAGCTGAGCTGAATCTGTTCAGCCTCACACAAAGGAGATTAAGGGGGAACATGATCCAGGTATATAAGATTCTAACTGGTCTTATATACCTGGATGAACTTAATGGGCCTAATGGCCTCCTCTTGTTTGTAAATTTCTTATGTTCTTATATGTTCAGATATGGCTAATCAGGTACCATAACATATAAAAAGTTTGATAAAGCCTTGTGTATATACAGAGAATTCATATAATGCTATATAAATTCATCTAAGATTTAAAGAATATTTTAGTGGTAGTTTAGTAATTACTTTCGGAACATACTTGACAATAGAAAATTCTGAACAAGATGGATTTTATTTCTATGTACACAAAAGGGACACTGCAAGCATTTTAGATTCAGCCAAGTTTGGTGGCCAGTTCCTTTGCTTTTGCCTTTTCCAGCTTGGCAATGCGGGCAGTAGACTTGGGTCCCATGATCCCACCACCCCAGTGACGACGAATCTTTGTAAACAGGAAGGAGGAAAAACAAGATGTCAGCATTTCTGTTCACACCAAACAAACGCAGGGCAATGTAAATTTTAATGAAAATTTAACAAAGGAGTATAGCATGTTTACTCTGATGTCACTGGTCAGAACATAATCAACATGCCTGAATTTAAAAAGCTGGAGTAGTATTACTGGTTGAAACCATATCGAGAGTTGCTTTATTTCTGAATTTAGACACCAAAATAATGACTCACCTCGTCATATCGGTCATTGTAGTTGGTCTTGATGGCTTCCACCAACTTAGCTAGGGCCCCCTTGTCTTCACTGTTAAATTAGAATATAAAATTAGACATATCCAAAGAAACAGTTGACAATTTCTCAACAAAAAATCTTCACATTAAGGGCCATCATCAGCTTGTTAAATCAATTCAGACACCTACAGAAGTATAATCATGTTCTCCTTATAACCAAGGATTGATATAACTGGCACTCAAGTATGCAATCACAGTATAAAGATTAAAACACCTGGTTATTTCTTGTCATACAATATGCCATACTGCATAATTATTACTTTGATTGGGGTAACATGCAGTATTTTTATACCAAACAGGAGAAAAATATGAGCATATATTTTTTAAATAGAGACCTATGGTGTTTCTTCTTGGTTGTAGACAACGCAAGAGCTTCTGGGCAGATGTTGCACAAAAACATAGCTAAACCATTCAGTTAGTGCCTCTTGGGGAAGCTGATAGGTTTTCATTTTGACACTTTGGAATAAATTTCTACACTGAATATACAGGCTATAATTTGGATGGTATTACAACATGACTATGTCGTTAATTGCAATTTAAAAATATTAAATCATTTGACAGCCCTAATTCTCCATTTTCCAGAGCAAAGACTTAGTAGAGACTTCGGCAAGGTTGACCAAAAATAAACTAAAAAAAAAAAATAACGACTTAATGCATTGCCAAAGCATCCCAATATAGATTTAAAAAACACGTGAGAATCAAATTTCTGGATAGTTGGATGACTGGCTGTGATGGCCTGAAATGGCCACACAAGGTTGCAGTTACCTGGAGGGCAACAACTGGAAGTGGTGCATACATTTTTTG